>OY728162.1:921993354-923243354 GCA_963277665.1 Viscum album | reverse complement strand
GAGGGCACTGATGAACTCGCAGCTCCGGTATTCGCTTAAGGGGACCTTTACCGCAGTTGTGTTTTATGTGGGTTGAAAGTTATAATATGAGAATTCGTAGAAAATTAAATAAGATTGTTGTATTGTACAATTTTATTTAAGAGGTGGTTACTTTCTCCAAATGGGAGTTGGGGTGGGGCCCACACACCACATAACCTCCCTTGAGAGGATTTAGTGTGGTGCGACCCACATGAACCCAAACCCTTTCACCTCCCCTCAATTCTCTTTAACTCCTCTTATGTTTTGACACCTCCCCTCATTAATGGTGGAGCCTCTCGACCCTCCTCCTCTCATGAATGTGCCAACTCTTGGGATTAATTAATGCCACTTAATTAGTCTAGTTTTCAATTAATTTTAAATGGATGGAAAGTTTATAATTTTTGAGAAGCCTATTATATCATTTGCCTTGGAAAATATTCTAAGAGCTTTGGAGAGAAACTCTTGGTGAAACATTATTCATCCTCTCCAGCGAAGAACACGAGGAACATGATCGCATTCCTCCACTTATTCAATCAGGGCAAGAAAGGAGGCGACGCCACAAAGAACGCTACCTACCTTCCTCTTCCTACGACGTTGATGGAACGACACCGTCATCCACGACGCCTGACCTCCACAACGCTCTTCTTTCGCGGCTCGTCGACGTGAAACGTCATATATGAGGTAGGGGTTTTGAATAATTCCAAGTGAATAAATTATCTCGTTCTTATCGAATCCTTTGGGATATCTTCGGACAACTGCTATTGCCTAACGTGGAGGGAGCGGGCCGAACGAACACGGCCCGACGACCCTCCGTTGATCCTTGTTTTTATTCGCGATGGAGGTGGAGATGGAAAAGGTGGCGGCGATTGGAGTTGGCGATGATCGAAGGCGACGGTGGCTGCGCACCGGACCGTTAGAAGACAACCACATCAGGTGCTGCACGAGCGGAGGAGACCGCAGCCCGCAACCGGGCCGCTTGGCCGAAGAAGAACCGGTCAGTCTCATGACCGGCCGGGTTGGAAAAACCGGCCGGCTAAAGCCGGCCGTCTGGAGAACCATGGCGCCCCCTTGGCGTTGCGCTGAGATGAACTGTGGGCCACTTCGGCGGGCGAACCGGTCGGCCGGGTTGAAGAACACCGCGATACCCAAAGGTTCCTTGTGGGAGAACAACATCCTGCCTGTGCGGGCTACTCGCGCTGGAGGAGACCGACCGACTTCGGCCGGCCGGGCAGGAGGGGCGGCGCCACTCAGCGCCGCCATATCAGAAAACCACCCCCCCCCCCCACACACACACACACCGCTCGGCCTGCTGGCCAAGCTGCGGCTGACCGCAGGCTGGGCCGCGTCGACCCCCCAGCTGGGTTGGACCCTATGAGCCAGGACGGGCCGACACGCCATCCCACCGGTCTTGACGGGCCGGACCCGTTTCTCTTAAATGCGAATAACTTCTTGATGGTGCATCCGATTGATGTGTCGTCTGCGACACTGGGACCCTCAAGATGAGACAGTCAGTTTGGGATACTCTAAGTGAGTTTTGGACAACATTGGAAGACGGCTGGGTTTGGAATGAGCGTAATTCCAACCGGGACCCTAGAACAGAAAAGACAATAACTCTCAGACCGAGCATCTGATTGATGCGCCATCTATCGTGATGAGTTCCTTTTGATGAGATGGAACATCGAGATACATCAACTATAGAATCCACGATAGTTGATGTATCGAACACCTTTTCTAGAGGAGTGGACCTTCCTAGAATCAAGCGTGTTGTGTGAAGGAACCCTAGAGATGGCTGTGACTGTGTCGACTACTATACTGGAATCCTCCGTGGGTTCGACAGCGACGACTACTGTACTAGAATCTTCTGTGGGTTCGACAGCGACGAATACTATACTGGAATCCTCCGTGGGTTCGACAGTGACGACTACTGTTTTAGCACCCCCGGTTTGAGGTATGTGTCCATTTTTTATACATTTTTATGTGTTTAAAGTGCATGAGATTATTTGGGAAGAGGTTGAGAGATTTTGGAATGGTTTTGGATGGTTTTGGAGTCTTTTAAAGGGGTTCACGGTTTGAGCACGGTTAGTGGAAACCGTGCGGATTCCCCAGAAAACTGTGCAAGGGAGACAGTAGGCTTCGCACGGCCTGCGCACGGTTTTCCAAAACGTGCGAGGAAACCGTGAAAACCCTTGCTTCCGAGGTAGTAGCATGCGCACTGTTTGCGCACGATTTACCGAACCATGCAGGCTAACTGTGCGGCCACTTAAAAATAGGGTTATAAGTTCTGGGCTCCTTCGGGCTTAACCTATTTCACTCTAATCTTCCTTCCACTGGAGGCTCACTCCGGATTTTGGGTTCTCAGGGGTTTAGGGTGCTCTCTCACTCTATTTGGAAGCGTTTTGAAGAGTTTTCTTGGCTGGTTGAAGGTGTTTTCTCCCAAGTAAGTCTTCTCTCATGGTTTCTTTGTGTTTTCCTCTAGATCGACTATTCCATATTTCTTGGTTTTCTAGTTCTACACTTGTTTTGTGTAGATCTATGGTTGTGGTAACCTTGAATGATGATTTTAAGGATTATGGATTCTAGGGGAAGGGATCTTGAGAGGTTTCGGTGGTGCGTTCGCCAGATTTGAGGTGCAGTGGCTTGTGGGTCGATTTCTCGGGAACCCTAAAGGTAGTTTGATTCTCTATCGACTCCACTTGGTTAGAGATAATGGTTTTGTTTACAATTAATTTGTTTTTCTTGAAGTTAATTTTTTTTTGATGTGCAAAATTGGTTAGAAATTCCTTGGGTGATGTTTTGGGGATTTTTGAGAAAAAGAGTGTTTTATGGTGAAATGCTATTCTTCTAGATTTTAAAATGGAGATTTCAAAATGGAATGTTGTGGTTGATTTTTAAAAATTATTGATGGAAACAGATTTCAATAAAAGGGTTGTCTTATTGAAATACATTTTGGCATGTAAAATGGTTTTCATTAAATGGGTGACTTATTGATGTGGATTGATATGCAATGGAATTGGTTGACTACATGTGGTTGTGACCTTGGAGGGTTTTATGCATGGTTTGGCTTGATTGAAATGTTGTGTGGAAGTGGGTGGGAAGTCTCACAATAAAAGGTGAACGACTTGTGCGGGAAGTCCCACCGTTACCATTTTGGGTTGTCAGGTAGTGGGCGGGAAGTCCTACTAGCTGAAGATGGGGTGAACGGGTTGGGAAGAAGTCCCACCATTTTGGTTGATTGTTGTTCATTACTTTACAATATGGAAGTTTTTGTGATAACATATACATGACGAAATGGTTTTTGGTATGTGTGGTTGGCTTTCCCTTGGTTTCTTGGTTTGGATGTGATGGCCTGGTAAGGGCACATTTGGCTTAGGAAAATGGTTTCACTTGTGTTTTATTTTATATAAAGTATTTTATATAAATGTTCTAATGGTTTTATCCTAGTGACGTGTGTAGGGAAGTCATTTGGGGAAATCCTACTGGGTTTTAGTACTCACCCCCTTCTCTGGCACGTTGGTATCTTTGCAGATGTTGTATATCTTGATGCAGGCAATGTTAAGGCATCTCCCTCTTTTTGTGGAGCATTGTGATTTCTCGGTGGAGCATGAAGCTTGATGATTGGTGTGGAGTTGTGGTTGTGTCATGGCTTGTAGGGTTTTTTGTTTAGTTTCCGCTTGTACTCTGATATGGTTGGTTGTATTGGTTTTGAGTTGGGTTATGGAACAGCTTGATTGTCTTTTGGGAATGCATGGTAGGGTAATTGAATTGACATGCATCATATAGTGGTTGTTAGTGGATGATTTGGTTGATTTTGTATTAAGGGAAAATCATTCCCAAACTTGATCTTGAAGCCCTTGACATTTTTTGTCTGCCTTTGGCATCTTGGGAACGTCGCCTAAGGCCAAGTAGCCCTCACCACCTCCTCGACCCATTGAGGTAAGGGCGGAGTGTTACAAGAGGTATCTGTTTGTTCGGTCCTTTAGAGTTGATTCTCGAATTTGGTTTTGACATTCTTTGTGTTACATTCCTTGAGTCAGGATGGTAGAAAGGCATAGGAATGTCAGAACTTTGAATGTATAGCATAAAATGACGTAGCTAACCATTTTATGTTGAAATTAAAGTTACCAGGGAGTTGGGTACATAAGTGTTTTAGAGACACTTTTAGGCACTGGATATCTCATTGTCGTGGGTGTAGCTAATGAGATGAGCATGGCATGCATGGTAGAAATGACTTCCCACTAGGATGCATATTTCATTGGGGTATAATGATCTGTGATGTGATATGAATGTGTGAAATTGTAATGTGAATAAATTGGTGTTTTGAAAATGGTTTGGTTTTCGAAATGGTGAAACATGGCACATGTGGAAAATGTGGAAAGCCCTGTTGTGATAGTGTTGTGTAATGTGATTTAAAATGGGATTTCTTAATGTCTACGGAAGTGAGACTCATGGATGTTTGTTTTCTGTTTATAGAAATGGCACAGGGTAGGCATCGTAGAGACCAACCGGAGGAGGCTGCTGAGAATGTGGTGGCACCTGAGCCTCAGGTGAACCGACAACTAGTAGTGAAAGCTTTCCAAGCTGTGGAAAGTAGAAAGAATGTGGATGAACCAATACATATGGATCATGCAGTTCAGTTTCAAAAGCAGAATCCACCCATCTTCAGGGATGATTTAGAGCTGGAAAGGGCAGAATCATAGTTGAATAGAAATAACAAGATCTTCAAGTTCTTGGGAACTCTGGTTGAGTTAAAAGTTAGGTTGGCCATGTATATGTTGGAAGATCGTTCCCTTCAGTGGTGGGAGTTGGTAGTCCAAGAAGGGATGCACCAGGGTATGATGTGGGAAGGCTTTGAGGAATTGTTTAACAAGAAATTCTACCCACATACGTTTAGAATTAAGCGTACGACTGATTTATTTAGTTTGAGGCAAGAGCATATGTCTATGACGGAGTATGCAGTTAAGTATATGAACATAGTGCGGTTTGCACAGGAGGTGGCAGGTAGCACGTCATTGAAGGAAATGATCTTTGAAGTGGGGTTAAGGCAAGAAATCCGTTCAAAGATAGCAGTGTTGTGTATATATGATTACACAGAAATGGTGAATAGAGTCTCGAAGGCTGAGAGGGATTTTTTGGGCGTTTCAGGTGGAGAAAGCTTGGTGGTACCCATGGGGAATAGTGGGAACTCTAACGTTGGGTTCAAGAAGAAGAGGGACACTTATTCCCAGGGCAGGAATATGGCATATAATCCGACGGAAGGATCGGTAAATCATCCTTCGAAGCCCCAGAGTAAGCCAGAATGTTTTCAGTGTGGTTCTACAAGCCACATCAAGCGGGATTATACGACACAACCTCGAGAATGTCATAATTGTAAGAAGATGGGGAATCTGTAGCATTATTGTCGGAATGATCCAAAGTTGGGTGCGCGTGACACTCCTCAGGGGTCGCATGCATCGTATGATTCAACGGGATGAGGACAACAACATAACCCTAATCAGTAGAGTAAAGTGGGTCATGGTGATTTTCAGAATACCACGACGCCTCAGCAAGGAAATTAAGAGCAGAGTGTGGCAAGAAAATATGTGTTTGGAGGTGAGGAGGTTATGGTGGATGATCAGTCAGAACCATCCACGGTGCAAGGTATTATTCTTTTAAATTCTACCTTTATGCATGTGATGTTTGATACCAGTGCTTCACACTCTTTTATTACTGCACGTGTGGTTGATTTGATGCATTTAACAGTAGAAATGATTCCCTCAGTTTTGAAACATTAAACTCCTCTAGGTCGAAGAGACTATCGAGCCTTCTTGTGTAGAGAATATTGTATTGTTGTGGGAAAGGTTGAGATAGTGTGAAATTTCTCAATGATTGAGATGGATGGGTATTCTGTAATCCTGGGAATGGATTGACTAGTGGAATTTAAGGCCCACATCGATTTTGATGTGCGAAAAGTGGCATTTACAACACACGATGGGGTTATACATATTTTTAGAGGGGAGATGCATGAAAGGCAGGGTGCAACAAGTTTTTTGGCACCAGCAGTGGGTACGTTATCATATCAGTTGGCGGTTTTGTTATTGGAATCAGTTGATTATGTTGAGAAAACTGTTCTTCCAATAGTGGTAGATCAGTTCATGGATGTTTTTCTCGGTGAATTCTCTGGGTTACCTCCCGTAAGAGAAGTGGAGGTTACAATTGATCTCCTTCTGGGGACCAGTACTATCTCACTTCTTTCTTACCGGATGGCACTAGTTGAATTTCTATAATTGAATGTCTATTTGGAAGAGTTAGAAAACAAACGGTTTCTCCAGCCCTGCACATTTCCATGGGCTGCACCGGTGTTGTTTTTTAAAAGGAAGATGGAACTTTGAGGCTCTGTGTTGATTATTGTAGACATAACCAACTTACGATAAAGAATGGATATACACGTCCATGAATTGATTATTTTTTTGACCAGTTGAGGAGAGCCCAATGGTTCTCCAAGATCGACTTGAGGTCAGGATATCATCAATTATGGGTGAGGAAGGAGGATATTCCTAAAATAGATTTCAGAAGTAGATATGGCCATTAAGAATATGTGGTTATGCCCTTTGGTCTAACGAATGCGCCAACGGTGTTTATGGCATTGAGAATCAGATATTTCAAAGATATCTAGATTCATTTGTGGTGGTCTTTGTAGAAGATATTCTGGTGTATTCAAAGGCAAGGGTGGAGTGTGAGCAGCACTTGGCGACAATGCTGGGGATGTTGAGGGATCATCGGTTGTATTCCAAATTGTCAATGTGTGACTTTTTGATATAGGAAATTCGTTTTCTTGGCCATATAATTTCTGAAAAGGGGTGTTTTAGTGTATCTGGAAAAGATAGAGGCAGTTATCTTGTGGAAACCACCAAAGAATGTGTTTGAGATACAGATTTTTCTTGGTCTAACTCTGTATTATCGGTGTTTTGTTCATTATTTTTCACGTTTGGCTTCGCTAATGACAGCTTTAACAGAGAATAATCTTCCATTCAAGTGGAACGAGCAGTGTCAAAAGTGTTTCGAAGAGCTAAAGGATCGTCTTACATCAGCAGTTATATTGGTTTTTCAGAATCTGAAAAAGGGTACGTGGTGTTTTTTGATGCATCAGGATCATGGTTGGGGTGCGTTCTCAAGAAAGGTAATCATGTTGTTGTGTATGGCTCATGCCAGTTAAGGGTGCATGAGAAGAACTACCCAACTCATGATTTGAAGTTGGTAGTAGTGGTCCATGATTTGAATGTATGGAGTCATTATCTCTTCGGTGATAATTCACGGTATATACAGATCATAAGAGCTTGAAGCACATTTTCTCACAAAGGGATTTGAGCTTGAGGCAAGGGAGATGGATGGAATATCTCCATATGTTTGATTTTGACTTGATTTACACACTGGGTAAGGGAAATTTAGTGGCGGATGCATTAAGTAGAAATTAATATGCTCAGGTGGTGAAACCAGCATCAGACCAGTGACAGTTGATGTTGGTTACAACTGATGTGTGGTTGGAATGTGAGGACCAAGGTGATAGAGCGGTCTTCTTTCCTGTTTTGTTGATTCCTGACTTGGGTGTCCTGGTTAGAGAGGCACAAATATCTGATTCTGAGTGTGTGACCATGGGGTCGAGACTCAATGGTTGGGAGACCATTGAGGGTTGGAAACTGAATGGAGATTCAGTTTTCTGTTTCCAGAATCAGATTGTTGTACCATTTTCTTATCAGGAGGATCTTCTCAGGGAATATCATCATTCTAGGTGGGATTTTCATCTAGGGATTCAGAAAATGTATAAATCATTGAAAGCTTATTTCTGGTGGGCTGGTATGAAAAGAAGTGTGGCTAAGTTTGTTTCAAGATGCTTGACTTGCCAGCAGTTCAAGGCAAAGCATTACAGGCCATCACGAATGTTGCATTCTTTACCAATCCTTGTTTGGAAGTGGGAGAAGATAGTGAAGTATTTTTTTACAGGTCTCCCAAGAACAGTCAGAAAGCAAGATGCCATCTGGGTGATAGTGGATCAGCTAACGAAGTGAGCCCATTTGATCCCGATTCGTGAATATCATACTGTGGCGGATCTGTCCAAAATCTATATCCGGGAGGTGGTAGAGAGGCATGGTGTTCCATTTTAGATTTTATTATATATATATCTGAGGTTTACATCTTGTTTATGGAAATACTTACAACAAACCCTTGGAACGCAGTTGACGATGAGTACGGCGTATCACCCTTAGACGGATGGTCAATCTAAGAGGACGATACAAACTCTAGAGGATATTTTTCTGGCTTGTGTCATGGATTTTGGTGGGTCTTTGGAGGATCACTTGTCGTTGGTTGAGTTCTCGTACAATAACAGTTATCAAGCATCCATTCAGATGGCTCTATTTGAAGCATTGTATGGGCGGTCTTGTCGTTCTCCACTATGTTGGGTGGAAATGGTTGATTCCTCTATGGTTGGATAGATCCTTGTCCAGGAGACGATGGAGAATATCAAGTTGATCAGGAAGAGAATGGAGACGACTAAGAGTCATCAGAAATCGTATGCAGGTCATCATTGATAGCCATTGTCGTTTGAGGTGAGTGATCATGTGTTCTTGAGGATCTCTCCTAGGTTGGGACATCGTCAGGTTGGGAAGCAGGTAAAGTTATCTCTATGGTATATTGGGCCTTTTGAGATTCTTGAGAGGGTTGGTGAGGTGTCTTATCATTTGTATTTTCCACCTAGGTTCATTATGGTGCACAATGTGTTTCATGTGTCACAGTTGAAAAAGTATCAGCTGGATCGTGACCATGTGATTCGATGGAATCATGTTGAGAAAGAACCAGATACTTCGTTGGTTCACGTGCCAGTGTGGGTTGTGGATAGGAAAGAGAAAGTCTTGCACGGTAAAATCATCAGTTTAATTCATGTTCTGTGGAAACATGGTCAGATTCAAGAGGAGACTTGGGAGCGAGAGAAAGAGACGGTCAAGCAGTGGCCCGAGCTCTTTCGGCAAAGTGCAGGTTCACTACTTTTTGAGGACGGAAAGTACAATGGTGTGGAGAATTTAACACCCCTGGTTTAAGGTATGTGGCCATTTTTATGCATTTCTATGTGTTTAAAGATCATGGGATGAGTTGGGAAGAGGTTGGGAGATTTTGGAATGGTTTTGGATGGTTTTGGAGTCTTTTAAAGGGGTGCATGGTTTGAGCACAGTTAGTGGAAACCATGCGAATTCCCAAAGAAACCATGCAAGAGAGATAGTAGGCTTCACACGGCCTACACACGGTTTTACAAACCGTTCATACCCTTTCTCTCGAGGCAGTATCATGCGAACGGTTAGCGCACGATTTGCCAAACCGTGCGGGCTAACCATGCAGCAACTTAAAAGTAGGGTTATAAGTTCCGGTCTCCCTCGAGCTTAACCTATTTTACTCCAATCTTCCTCCCACTCGAGCCTCAGATAGGATTTTATGTTCTTAGGGGTCAAGGGTTCTCTCTCACTCGATTTGAAAGCGTTTTGAAGAGGTTTCTTGGCGGTTTGAAGGTTTTTTCTCCCAGGTAAGTAATCTCTCATGTTTTCTTTGTGTTTTCCTCTAGATCTACTATTCCATCATTCTTGGATTTCTAGATCTACACTTTTTTTGTGTAGATGTAGGGTTGTGGTTGCATTGAATTTTAATTTTAAGGCTTATGGATGCTAGAGGAATGAATCTAGAGAGGTTTTGGTGGTGCATTCACCGGATTTGATGTACAATAGCTTGTGGGTCGATTTCTCGAGAACCCTAAAGGTATGTGGCTTCTCTCTCAAATTCACTTGGATAGAGATAATGGTTTTGGTTACAATTAATTTTTTGTGCTTGAAATTAATTGTGTTTTGATGTGCGAAATTGGTTAGAAATTCCTTGGGTGATGTTTTGGGGATTTTTGGGAAAAAGACTATTTTATAGTGAAATGCTATTCTTGTGGATTTTAAATTGGAGATTTTAAAATGGGATTCTATGGTTGATTTGTGAAAATGATTGATGGAAATGGTTTTCAAAAAAGGGTTGTTTTATAAATATTTTATATGGCATGGAAAATGGTTTTCATTAAATAGTTGACTTATTGAAGTGGATTGATATTCAAAGGAATTGGTTGATTTCTCGTGGTTGTGACCATGGTGGGTATTATGCTTGGTTTGGCTTGATTGAAATGTTGTGTGGAAGTGGGTGGGAAGTTTCACTATAAAAGTTGAACGAGTTGGGCGGGAAGTCCCACAGTTACCATTTTGGGTTGTCATGTAGTGGGCGGGAAGTCCTGGTAGCTGAAGATGGGGGGAACGGGTTAGGAATAAGTCCCACTATTTGGATTGTTTTGGTGTGAATGGGTGAACGGGTTGGTCAGAAGTCCCACCATTTTGGTTTTCTGTTGTGCATTTCTTTTCAAGATGGATGTTGTTGTGCAAACGTATAAATGATGAAACGGTTTGTGGTATGTGTGGTTGGATTTCCCTTGGTTGCTTGGTTTGGATGTGATGGCCTGGTAAGGTCACGTTCGGCTTATGAAAATGGTTGCACTTATGTTTTATTTTATAGAAACTGTTTTATATAAATGTGCTAAGGGTTTTATCTTAGTGGCATGTGTAGGGAAGTCAATTGGGGAAATCCTACTGAGTTTTAGTACTCACCCCCTGCTTTGGCACGTTGGTGTCTTTGCAGATGTTGTATATCGTGACGTTGGAAAAGGTAAGGCATCTCCCTCTTTTAGTAGAGCATTATGATGTCTCAGTGGAGCGTGGATCATGGAGCTTGGTGTGGAGCTGTGGTGGTGTCATGACTTGTAGTGTTTTTTGTTTAGTTTCTTCTTGTACTCTGATATGGTTGGTTGTATTGGTTTTGAGTTGTGTTGTGGAACAACTTGGTTGCCTTTTGGGAATGCATGATTGTGTAATTGAATTGACATGCATCATATAGTGGCTGTTAGTGGGTGGTTTGGTTGGTTTTGTCTTAAGGGAAAATATTTCCCTAATTTGATCTTGAAGCCCTCGACATTTATTTTCAGCCTTTGGATGCTTGGGAACATCGCCTATGGCCAAGTAGCCCTCACCACCTCCTTGAGCCAATGAGGTAGGGGCAGGGTGTTACAACTGTACTAGATTCCTCCGTGGAATTGACAGTGATGACTACTGTTCTTCTATCTTGTGTGTGTCCGGCAGTTTGACCTCTGTACTTGTATCCTGTGTTGGTCCGACAGAGTAGCTGGTATTGTATCCTGTGTGGGTCCGAAAGCTTACCTGGTCTTGTATCCTGTGTGGTTCTAACAACATAGATGAATCAGTGACTACATCTGATCATCACTATCTCTATATGAAAGATGTATACATGTGTTTCATGAGCCTTGACTTTCAATCATTGTCATCGATTTGGTTGACTTTACTTCCTGTGTGGACTGGGATGTGTTTGAGCTCGAGAGTTGGAGTCAAACTGAGATTGGTAACTTAGGTATATGTATGGGTATATACCTAAGTAGGGTTGGTTGATACTTCTTGTTTGTATCTCTATTCTCTGATTTATCCTTCATGGATTCTGGGAGACCTTCAGGGGTCTAGGGGTCCCTACTGAGTATCATATACTCACCCCTGCACGGGCTATGCCTGTACTATGTTGTGTTGGATGCAGATGACTGACAACACTGATTGAGGTAGAGACTTGTAGAGCTTGATGGTACCCGGAGGTGGACCACTTGGCGAGACGTACATGGAGCGGAAGGATGGACCTGAGGTGCTGAGGAGGCCATCTGTACCCTCACATCAGGTGGGATTCCCGGAGGATGACTCAGTAGTTGCTGTTTTACTTTACTGCAGTTGTACTATACTTATTGTTGGGTTGTATTTCCGGCCCATTTCCTTTCAGAACTTACTTTTGTATATAGTTTTACACAGTGCTTACTTCATTTGCAGACTCTGTTGTGTTTGTTTACTATTATAAAGGCAATGCCTTCCCAGTACAGGGATTTAAGCCTTTTTTGCTAGTTGCCAGACCCTAGCCTATGGAAGGAGGGTTTGGTGAAGTCACGACATAGGCCCCAAGGACAGGTCATGATAGCGCCTCTTGAACAATAATAAAGAGACTCGGCAATAGTGGATTGCCTTGCCTAATACCACAAAATATCTTGAAAAAGAAAAATCCCTTCCCCATGAAAGAAATAGAAAGCCATGGTGAGGGGAACATCTTAATAGAAGATTGTGAACACATTCTTTGAACCCAAGGCTCCCCATGACTTTAATTATGAAGCTCAATTCAATTCTATCATACAACTAATCCATATTGACTTTAATGATGATGATAGATACCAAAACCCTTCTATCCAAGTCCACCACCATCTCGTGTGTGATTCCCACATCCCCTTGTATGTTCCTTCCCTGTATAAAACCATGTTTCTCATATGAAACAATTATCGGCACAAAACAACTCAATCTTCTATTCAAGACACTGGCCAAGACTTTTATATAAAATTTCACAAGCATATTGGATGATACTGGTTAGTGGAAGTAGGATGTTTCACCTTTGGGATTAACACCACTACGGTAGCACACGCTGCCCTTGGTAATGACACCTCTTTGAATAAATCGAACAATGATTATTTAATATGTTCTTTGATAATATCCCAGGATTCGATGAAGAAAGAACCTGAAAACCTATCTAGACTAGGCGCACTATCTAGCTTTATACTTTTAATAGCATCAAGAATTTCCTCATCATCTCGAATAGCTTCTAACTCATCATTCTTCATGTCAACCATCAACTTTGTAAGGAATTGCATAAACTCATCTCTACCTATAACTTCTTCACTCCTACGCCTCAAATAGCCATCAGTTCCGGCCAAAAGTCCCTCAAAATGCTCCAAGTCCAGCTTCCCTTCCACCTCGATGTCATCATAATATGACCCATATTGAAGATGTAGATTGACATTCTTTGAGGCATTTATTTCTTTAATAAAGTCCTGGAAGAAGGATGTGTTGCGGTCCCCCTCCCTCATCTATGTTGACCTGGACCAATCCCTGTAAACTCTTACTAGCTCGAGTAGTCTTTTAGTCAGCTCATTTTGTATCACCTTAAGAAAAATAAACAGATCATCATTGCAGGAAATCAGAAGCCTCTCTTCTATTCATTCAATATCTTTTTGTAGGTTCTCTAAGAAAGCATTGTTGTTGGGCCGGATGTACATCCACTCCAATAACTCTTTCCTTAGTTGTTTGAGTTGCAGTGCTAACCCATAAAATGAATCTCCTATAACTGGCTGGTTCCAAGAATTTCAGAACAACTGCGAAGAGCCTTACAACTTCACCCAATTTCTTGAATAGCTAAATAATTCCCCTCTTATGTGCTCCATCAAGGAATCCACCAGTGGAGAGTGATTATATAATAGATGTGGAAGATGAGTAACTGAAGATTGAGGTAATGATTGAAAGCCTTGACAATTGGCAAGGCATCTGTCCAATCAACTCCAGATTCATTTGGTGCTATTACGGATGTTTCAACTGGTGAATTATCTTCCTAAAAAACCATGATCGGTCAGCCAGTTAATCACCATGAATTCCTTGAAATCACAGATGGATTTATTGGAGTTACCAACTCCAAATTTTTTCTCAGAGGCATCCGCAATGACGTTGAAGTCCCCCCCCCCCACAAACGATGGGGGAAATCCTATTTTAAAGTAAGATAGACTCCTCCCCAACATACCTCTCTCCGCGACATAATATTTTCCATAAAAAAACCTAAATAAATCCACCAATATTAATTTTTTTAGTGATGTGTTAGACTGAAGATTCCACGTATTCCACTGTAACCCTATGGTTCTAGAAAATTCTGTTGCAGTTTGCATCCCTCATCGGACATGAGGTTTGGTATGGTCTTAATTATTTGTTATAGAAGAATCATAAAGGCTCTTTTAGAGTGTACGCCTTAGGGGTTCAATTTCTATAATTCTATCATTCTACATGGTATCAAACAGAAATTAATCTCTAACCCTCCTCTCATTTGTTTCTTTTTTTCCATCAGCCTCTAGAGTTTCTCCCTGTAAGGGGCTGTGCCCCCCCCCCCATCATGTAGGGATGGGTTAACTTTATTTCGCCGCCCCTCCAGGCACTTTTTATTCCCTGGCGGAATATCCCTCCCAGTATCGCCCTCCCGCAATGTGTTCTGGCCTGCCACCCTTCAAGCAGAATCATCCGCTCCGACTTCTCCCTCGGTGGCTCCCATTCCGCCTCTTTCCTCCAGCATAGCTCCCTTAGGTGTTGCCCCTGTACAATCAAACCCACCTCCATCAGGTGACCCTCACCACTCCATCGCAACGCGAGATGACCTCCCGCACGACAACCCTTTTGTGCTGATCCCGTCCAGTGGAACCTCTTCCGTTGGCGGCCCTCCAGTGTTGTCCCTCCCCGCGGCACACTCCCAACCGGCGGTTCTCCCCGATGACACCCCTTCCGCCCCGGAATCTTTCCTCCCGATGCGACTGCCTTGTCCTCCCGCGTGACTCTCGGCATCCCGATCACGCCATCCATCATCCTCTCCGATTTCGCCGCCTCCCTTCCCAGTCCTAGTGCCTCTATTTCTCCCGACAAACCAACCATCTCCAGCTAAAAACCGCGAATTGGCCTCCTCTGTGTGCACCATCCGTCCACCCCCCACCTCATGCTCCCCCACCTCCTCCTCCTTGCGCTTCTCCCTGCCCTCTGCCTTCGATGTGACACTGTACTGGACCACTGCCCCTCTTGTGGGAGACTCCCGATGAACCAGGTTCTCCATCCACTCCTCCCTTCATGTT
The DNA here is from genome assembly GCA_963277665.1 of Viscum album. NCBI lineage: Eukaryota > Viridiplantae > Streptophyta > Magnoliopsida > Santalales > Viscaceae > Viscum > Viscum album. Next base: position 923,228,539 of record OY728162.1, on the reverse strand, counting down.
GGCCTCCTCATGCGGCAGCCCCCACCTCCTTGTCAGCCTCCTCCTGTGGCATCCCCCCTCTCCTAGCTACGGTCTCTCCCGGCGACTGCTCTGCTTCCTCATCTAGATCTCCAACAACTCTTGCAGAATCCCCACCTCCCGTCGTTGGCATCTTCAGACAACTCCCGACAGCCACCTCCATGTCCACTAGCACACCTTCACACTTCCTCCACTGTGGTTCAGCACCCCGACCGTCTTGAATCCAGGCCCTTTGGCACATCCATACCCCGCAATGATTCTGCGGAATCCCATCCTCCTGTCGTCAGCCCCACAAGTGCAATTTTCTGGTGCTAGTGTGGTTTTCTCGGCGTATCATCGATTGGCCCCACTAGTGAGGAATTCCTGACGCTCCATCAACTAACTCGGTCTATGTGGTTTTTTTGCTGCACCCACAACAACTTCATCCATCCAGTATCCTGTGGGGGAGCTTCTATCGTGAGGGAGAGAAACAGCCTTGAAACTTTATCTTTTATATAGTTTTGTCTTGTTATGTCGTCAAGCTGTCTGATTTCTTTGTTTTCATTGGTTTGGTATATTTTTTCATTATGTGTCCAAGCTAGGTTCACCTAGCATGAGGGGGAGTTTTGGAGTCTGCATCCCACATTGGACTTGACATTCAGTGTGGTCATAATTTTTTGTAATAGAAGAACCTCAAGGGCTCATTTAAAGAGTACACCTTAGGGGTTCTAGTTTCTCTCATTTTATCGTTCTACACAGATGTATGGGTTTCATGAATCTATCTTCAAGAACTCATAGAAGCCCAACCGGTTAGGAAATGAAGTCCTTGGTCCCAAATTTGTTTTGGTTCCAGAAAATCTGGAGACGAAATATGAAGATTAAATGCTTCATTGAAAATGAAGCACTTTTGTCCCTAACTCCCAAGCCCCTAGCATTACACCCAATTATAGAATTCATTGAAAAAGATAGGAAGTGGATTTTCAACCTCAATAATACCTAACCTTTTCTATTGAGTTTGCAATTAGAGCATCTTTGCTTCGCGAATGAGTAATGTGACCACTGAAAGCAGGAGAAGCAAGAATTTATGATTCTATCTACTCTTTGGATCCAAGACCTCCCAAAAGATAAGTATCTTCACCCCTATCATCCATCACTTAGAACCTATTGGGAGAGCACACCGAGGACTCACAATATCCATCTATTTTCTAGTTCCACGCCATGTGATCTGAGCACTGAGGCCCCGAGCCCTTTTGAGGAGCACTAGAATCCACTGAAACCACTCACTTGAGAAAGACTTTCTCTAGAGATGCATGTAGGGATCCTCCACCTGAAAATCCTTTAGAAAGTGAGACGTATGACCTGAAGAATGACCCCATCAGACTGAGCATATTTTGAAAACTTAAAAAGTGAGGATCGAGTAGCACAGATGAAAAATCCATCGAGATCAATGCTTATGTTAGGAATAATGGAGCGGTAGAGGACCCCGTTGAAAAATGAGTCACTGGAAGGAGAGGTCGTGCAACATAAACAACAATAGAAGAAAGTGGACCCCCACTGAGAAAGCATGCGACATGTCTATGAAATTTTAAATCAATCCCTCCATCAGAATCCTGACCTTAGAATGCATGTCCACTACAACAGACACCAAAAGAACCAACTCTGGTGTCTTATCCTTGAGAACCACCTCATGAAGATCAACTGGGGGACCTCCATCCCCACATCAGGAAAGACCGTAGCATCCTTGAGTTCTTCCATAGAAAAATTGACCACCAGACAACTAGCCACCCAACCCACACAACAAGGGGCCACAAAATAGGAATGATGAGGGGCAATCCAACATTCCCCAGATGACATGATCCGACCATAACTTCTTTGAAGGAGAAATAATCTGAGACCCCATCCCACGAGGGAGGCTCCACTAGCTCCATCTGTAAGGTTAGGACCATTCCCTGGAATTGGGATCTTGCGCAAGAATTGGATCCATTATTGAGATTCTCTTAGACAGTATCTCCAAAGATAAACCAACTTGTGTGTGAAGCCCACTCTCTTTCTCCTCATATTACATTCTAATACCACATCCAATTCAACTTAAACCATCTCATAAATGGTCAACCTTTCCAAAATATCATGATCCAACATTTAGAATCAGTTTTACGGTAGATAGTAGTATCAAATTTATTTTATCCATATCAATCATATCTTTATCCAACATCAATTACTGTCAATAGAAACATCTTATGGTTTGTGTTTCCCTCAAGCACGTATTTTCTAAAATGTTTAACTTTATACTGAATTATTTTACATGGTACCATTTATCATATGATCTCAAATACTTAACAATAATAGTCTTGTTGTATAATCCTAATATATTTGATAATTTATAAGATGATACCATCATCAATAAATTAATTTTACAGCATATTTCATAGTTCCAAACACAAATTCTTGTTTATCATTCCACTTTAGTTGTGTTGATAATATATGCTCGTCCTTGATCCCTTAGTTTTTTTTAAGAGTTATATTTCTTTATTGCTTGGGGCATTCATTTTCATAGTTCTCCATATCCTTACAGTTGTAACACCAGATAGAAGATTTTTTCCTTCACCCATTTCCATTATTTTTCATAGTGTTCCTTTTCTCTTCACATATAACAAACTCTCAATCCTTTCATTCATTTACCAAGGTGATTCAATCCATAGTTATCACATATGGGAAAATCCTTCTTTCCCTTATTTCCTTTATATGTTATTTTCTCTTCATTTCTCTTATTCTCTTACTTCCCTTTGAATCCGTAAAACATGGATAATTAATTATCTACCATGAAGATAAATGAAACTATTTCGTCATATGAAGAAATGTTTTGAGACACCATATCCCATTGGGGATTTTGTATAATTATTTCAATGAAATGATCATTCTTTCATTTTGTGCTGCATATAAAATCCATAGAATACATTGATAAACTGGTAAAGGTAACATTATACTCCAAAAAACATTCTCTGTTTTTTTCATTAAACTATGGAACTTTATCTTTATCTCAGTTTGTTTCTCAAGAGGGAAATATTTATTGATAAATGCCTCCTTAAATGTTATCCATTCCAAGAGTTCTATTCTTCTTCCTCCCTAGTATTCTAGACCAAAAACCACCATTGATCCACAAATCCATTGAAACAATACACTGCAAGTGTATCCTTTTCCTTTTCACCACACCCTAATTCATTAATTATATTCTCTGAATACATAATCCATTACTCATTTTCCATTGGATTAGTAGTCCCATTAAATTATGCCGGCCTCTATCACATAAATAGATCTAACATCGGATAATATCTCTATGGAATAGGTTTCTCCATTCAGGAATAGTTATTTATCGTAACCAGATTAAGCTTCCCTATAATATCCATAAGTTTATCAATTAAAAAATAGCTATATTGGATTATTAAATAGGGAAATATCTAAATTTTCCATGAGTATTGATACCATTAGTCCTTCGAGGAAATGTTTCTAAAAATTCCATAAACTAGATTAGATAATATCATTAGGAAACATAATGTATAATACGACAACAAGTGAAATACATAACACAAATAAACAACATTACATGTAGATAATATCATAATAATAGGCATGGTTTATATGGGAATATATTAAATTTCAAATACTTCATTATAGTTCATAATGAAAATGCGAGTTATCCTAAGAATATCCCTCGAGAGTGTCAAAATAGTTGCAAACTGTGACCCATTATTGTGTACCAGGTTACGCTTGAGCCAGGCCTAAAACACCTTTTTACATTTTTTACCCCTAGGTACATCTATTCTAGAACCAAATAAACTTGTAGTATCCCGAAAGGGATGTATTTTAAGAATACCCACCTAATCTCTAACATACAACAATTCTAGGATATTATTCTCTAATTTCCTTCAAATTCTAAATTAAGGCCATGTTCTCAAATGTATGTTTTTTTCTAAATCATGGTTCCAAGTTTTTACTAAACTTCCATTGATACCAACTATAACACCCTGACCCTAGAATACTATGGACGGTTTGTTGTTGTACTAAATTGGCATGATTATTAAGAATCAAATCTCGAAGGACCAATTAGATTAGTAGTTTTGGAAATCCAGATTACGTACATGATACCCATAATCATTGGGAAAAGAAAATACAGTATAAAAAAGTAAAAAACTCAGCATCCATCTAACTTATTCAAAGGATTCCTCTTCATAACCTGGGGAAATGAAACATAATAAGGGTGAGATGAAAATTTTAGTAAGGGTAAGTACAACAAGAGAAATAATGAATCAATGAGAATAAATAAATATGGAAATGTCCATAACTAAAAACACATATCATTTAATAAATAATCTAATAATTAAATGAATCCATAGATAATGTCAACACAACAATCTCATGGACAATAATAATAACTGAATTCTCAATTGGGTAAATACTTAATTATTGGACGCCATGATTTCTAGGTACATGATGCCTTTATTGTCAGGACTTTTCACAAGATAGTTTAGCATATCACATAAGAAACCATCTAATTTGAAAAAATAATTCATCACATGAGACTATTCACTCATCAAGGGGCTTACATTAAATGGTCCCCAACCTATGTTGTACCAGAACAAAGCATTCCTTATATATTGATTAATCGATTTAAAAAGAAGATTTTAAATCGAAGTGTACCATGAAGATTTTAAAAATTTTAATGCCATTAAGATAATTAAATTTATTACATGATATATCAAAGGTTATTATATAAAAACCACACAAAATAATGAAGTTCTGTGTAGGGTATGTGTACCACCCAAATAAAAGGGATACGAAAATCTATTACCTTGCATTTCCTTTTGGGTGAATTTCTATTAACCTCATGTATAATAGGTTTATTGAAAGTTATTAACTTTTTTTAGAATCAAAAAAATATTTATAATATCATATATTATCTTATTATAATATCTTATTACCCATTAGTTAATAATCTTTCATTAATTTTACTATTTTGGGTGTTAATTGCCTAGTTTTTCGAGTATGTTTTGATATGTTACCCGTTGTTACTATTAATTAGATCACGATTTAATCATATATAGAATATAAAAATGATTTTAAAATCTTATATATTTATTATATGTATATTTATATCAATCCATAAAATTTGGAGATGGGAAATGAAATTCACTGTTTATGGACACTATAGGTCTTGCATACACATGAACATTACTTCCATTTAATTGATGTATTACAAGAAAGAAAATTAAATGATATATATATATATATTTGTATTATAATTATATTATCATATTTATTTATCTTTTTTCACATATTATTATTAAAATCATCATTTATATATTCCGTGTATACTGTGAATGAATCAAATCGCCTTGAAGAGGCGGTAGTCCATACTTCCACAAATGATGTTGTCGTATTTATAAAAAATGAAAATCATGAAGGAAAGTGTTATAGAAAAATTAAATAAGTATTAAAATAGATTAAATATCATATATATATATATCATATAAAAATAGTTTTTCAATCATAATTCCCAACCATGATAGGTGGTAAAAGAAAAACAAACGACATCGTTTCAAAGGTAGTAGTTTTCCATACACAAACTGTATGTTCATTATCCATTTCAAGGAAGTTTCTGTACGTGTAAAAAGAAACATAAAATTAAAAAAATATAAGTATACTGAGGATAAATTTTTTATTATATAATAATGTTATAATAAGAAATGAAGTGGTGGAGAAACAAATAAAACATATGTGTATATTGAAGAATGTTACCTCTTACTCAGGTCGGTCCTTTTGGTTTAGATTAAAAGATTTACATGGTTCAATTTATACCCAAAAGGAGGATTCTAGGATGATATTAGGGATGTTGGGATAATAATTGAACAGGTTTTGGATGGGATATAAGTTTCAATGTGGTGTGAGGAAGTGAGGGAGGAGGTGCCATTTTATAATTGTGGTGAGGGGTACTTTTGGAAACTCTCAATATATTAAATTAATATAAACAAATTATCAATTAAAAATGAATAAAAAGTGATTGATTTAGAATCTAAGATGATTATGGGTAAAAATATTATCAAAAAATAATTTTTAGACATGTTTAGGTCACATTCTTACCCTTATCATTAGGCGTTAACCCTTAGTAAAACACGTTAACTCTTATTGTGAAAACTTAGCTTTCTACTCTTTTGGTGTTTATATAATTACTATAAGTTTACAAATGAACCATAAATGAGTTATGGATAAAATTTTAAATCTTATCCCAATAATTTTTCCTATGTTAAAATTTATCTGAATTTTATGTCATTTAATACAATTTTATTTATTTTAGAATATTAGTCATGTGAATTTTGAAACTATTCATTTTTTGATTTTTTAGAAAATATCAATACATAATATAACGTAGAAAAAAAAATTATTACAAGAATAATATTACTAGAAAATCTATAAAATTCGTTTTGGACATTGATTATTTCAAATTATATTTACTTTAATAATTTAATAACATTTATTTGATATGTCCATTAATTAAACAATTACTGTATCATCATTGGGAAAACCATTAATTTAATTATTTATTCCCAAAAAAATTAAAGTATTTATAATGATGAATATAAACATTTTATATTTCCATGAAAAATTTATAGGCGAACAGATCCTCTATATAACTCCACATTAAAAATATTTAACTAGTTAAAAACAAACGTATCAAAAATTGTCTTTTCTTTGAATAAAATACTATAAATTGATTATATTCATCCATGTGGCATTAAGAGATCATAAAATCAACCAAAGGATGATTTTTATTGATAATAACCCATCCAGTAACATTATTACAAGTGTTAGAGTAATTTTATAATATTTTTTACCCTTCATGACCTGATTTACCCTTAACAATGATAATACAAATTACCAATGTTTAGTATTCATATTTTTTCAAAAACTAAAAGTGAACAAATTAATAATGTTGGACCTTATGATTACATATATGGAATCCATTTTTCAAAAATCAAAACATGGATGTTGATAAAATAAATTTAAATTTAATCCTGTAGATTGGGCGTGAAATTTGGTTTTTAAAGTGAAAACGTTAGAAAGATGAAAATGTTTTTATAACCTTATTCATTGTGAAATTGATTTCAATGAATTAAACAAGATTAATTTTAAAAATAGATATAATAATAATTTAAAACTAATTAAAAATATAATTTATCACTATAAATTATTTATACGAAAATGTTTTTTCAATTAAAATTAAATAATAATATTACTATTCATCACAATAAGAAACTTTTAAGAAAAATAAAAAAAATTAAAACAAATTAAATTTTTATATTTTTCATTAAAATAATAAGTTTATTTTTTCAAATAAAATTTGTAATTGTGTCAAAAATTGTATTTAAAATAAGATATCCATCAAAAAGGATTAAAACCACCTTTAAACAAATATATATTTTTATGCCTAAAATTGGGTTTGTTCTTATCTTATTACAATCAAATATATTGGATAAATATCAAAAATAAAATATTAAATGTATTATATGTGGGACTCACCTATTTTAATAATCCCAAATCATGTCTCTTTTATGTAAATAATATTGTTTCTCTTATTGGATAATCATTTATGATAAAATCATGTTTATATCAAAGTAATAACTATGTACTTTTAATCTCGTTGCTCTCTTGTTTAATCTCACAGTGTAACATTTCTCTAAGTGAAATGGTGACTGATGCATGGTCACTGATGCAAAGATCAATGATGCATGGTCATAGATGCAAAGATCACTAATGCATGGTCACCTATGCAAAGGTCACCGATGCAAGGTCACAAATACAAGTTCACCGTTGCTAGGTCACATATGAAAAGGTCATCATTGCAAGGTCACCGATGCAAGGTCAGCGATGTAAGGTCACCATTGAAAGGTTAAAATTTCAAGGTCACTGTTGAAGGCTACCAATGGAAGGTGTCTGATGGAGAGTTATCGATGGAAGGTTACCATTAGAAAGGTTACTGATGAATGCTGCCGATGTGCACTTACTGTTGAAGCCTACCATTGTGAATGCTACCGTTACCAGTCTAACATACTCTTCTACTCTATACTTTGAAAAATTCATAATATTATTCTAATGATCATATTTGAAAAATTTAATGCTTATGACATTAATTAATGCTTATTATAGACATATCAAGAGACCGTATCTGGGGAGAGTATGAGGTATGATGAATATCAGACGTGATGTACATATTCTTATTGTCAGAACTCAAATATAAAAGAGAAGGCCAGAGAAGAAAAGTGGGGCATGGCATGTGAAGCGCTTGTCTGTGAATGTGAAGAAGGTTACTTTCTGGATCAAAGAAGAACCATTCAACTCTTAAAATTTCAACCCAAGAACATTAAGAAGATAATTTTCGGAGAACAATTTCAAGGCTCCCATCAATGTTTCATTAAATCTTGATCAACACAAGAAGCAAAACACTAAATTCTTAAAAGCTAGAACTTGGAGTTGTGGCACTCTGTTTTGTAGACCACATACAGAGAAAGACTCGAACAATAAATTCTTCACACTAACGAGTCAAGAGCCTTACTAAAAACACATAGAGCTTTCTAAACTCAAGCTTATAATCTTAGCTCTATTGTGTTTCTTCATTTTACATTTCTAAGAAGTTTGTGTATGTTTGTTAGACATACTGTCTCTTGTGATTGAACTAAAGGATACAAAATATCCTCACATAAAACTTCACTTATATCTTGTTTTCCACGTATAACTATTGAAGAGACCATGTGTGGTCATTATTGTTTGTTTTTTTCCATGAAGAACTGTGGTAGAGGGTGTGAACCATGGACAGTCTCTGAAAATAGTTGTGAAGCCTGATACAGGACGTGTATCAAGTTTATTGTTAATATAAACAGTTTTTTGGTAGGTGGTCACCATGTGGAGAGCATTAAGTCTCAGATTGAGACTGAACCAATTGTTTAACTCCACAGTGCACTACATTTTATGTTGTACTTTATTTTATCAAATTTCTGCTGCTTATAATTGCTAAAACATTAAAAATGTTTTTCATTCACATTGGTAGTTAGTTTTGGTGAGTGTGTGTATGTGTTTATCTTAGTTAACTTGTTTCGAAAGTTGAAGAAGTGTTTTACAGTAATTCAACTGAGGACTAGTCACCCATTGAGAAACCTATTGACCAATTAGACATGTATATCTCTACCGCCTTAATTAACCGGGCCGTTTCCAAATTTGGGTGATAATTAATATAGTTTTTAAATGAAATTTTATATAGGAACTCAATTCACCCCCTCTTGAGATCCCACTCTGAACAACATTTGGTATTAGAGGTTTTAATTTAGTTGTTATTTCTACTACTTGAACTGTTGTAAAATTCATCAAATTCTTTAACTGTGATTTTAGTTGTATATTAAAGATCTATTTTTTTTCATATCTAAATTTTCAGTTATTTTACAATTAAAATTTATAATGCATAACAGTGTTGAGGTTTATGCTACTAACATGCCACCTTTCATTAATTGTAATAACTATGATCAATGGAAATTAAAAATGAAAATGTATCTAGAGAGCATGAGACCTGAAATCTGGGACACAATTGAAGAACAACATGCATTTCATGCTATTTCTAGTGACATATGGTCTCAGTTGACTAAAGATACATATAATAATAATTGTACAGAAATGAATTCATTTTACTGTTCACTTGGTTATGAAGAATTCAATAGAATATCTACTTGTAAAACTGCATATGAAATTTGGGATACTTTAGCTATTTCTCATGAGAGAAAAGCCAATATTAACGAAATGAGATTAAATACCTACACTATTAAATATAATAATTTTAAAATGAAGCCTGATGAACCTATCTCTGAAATGTATCTCAGTTTCAGTGAAATAGTGAATACCATGAGTCTTCTTGGGAAACTAGTGGGCAACAAGGATCAGATTATGAGGTTGCTTCGATCCCTTCTAGACAGATGGAGAAGAACTTCTGTTTCTATCCGATAATATTGTGATATAGGCAAGCTACGCATAAAGCAACTAATTGGAAAACATATGATGTACAAAGAAGATATTAAGGTAAATCAAGAAGCTGATGACGAACCAAGAAAAAATTTGTAGCATTCAAGACTCCTACCTTAAAGGACAAAGATAAAGAAAAAGCTCAAGATCCTATAGACACTTCCACTATTGAAGACTCAGATTCTGATAGTGATGATGAGATGACTCATCTTTCTAGGCCATTCAAGAAGTTCTATAATAATAAAAAGTTCTTCAGAATGTAAAACTATTAATGAAGGTATGATAAAAAAGGACAGAGGAAAAAGGACAGAAAATGGAATGATAACACAAATGAGACAGTATTTTATGAGCGTAAATGAAAAGGTTATGTGAAATCTGATTTCCCCAAGCTGAAATTTATAAAAATAAATATGAACACAAGTGCAAGGGATAAAATAATGATATGAAAGCTACTTGGAGTGCCTCGAAAGATAGCTCTTGTGGATCTGACACTTATGATATTGAAAAGAAAAAATATGCAAACCTGTGATTCATGACAGAAATATCCGAGGTAACAACTAATTCTCATGTACATAATGATTACTACTCAAGAAATGAAAGTGAATCAAACAATGATGAAAATATGAAAAAGGATGATCTAATTGAATAATGTGGAATACTTTAGGATACCTTTAATGAACTCTAGTATAAATATAAATTATTGAAAAAGACCACATACTTTAAATGACAATTATAAGTTTGATCTGGATATTGAAAAAGAAAAATGTGCTCAGCTGTTAAAAGAAAATACTAAACTTAAATTATCCAATGAGAAATTAAAAAGAGATGTTGAGAAGTTTACTGTAAGAAGAGATACCATGACTCAGTTTCTAGGGAAAAAAATTTCTCCAAAATACACAATTGGTATAGGATGCCATCCAGGAAAGAGAATGATTATTAAAACTAAATTTGTTCCCAAATCTGGACAGTTCAATTCTAATTCAAGTTCTGGACCATCTTTTGAAAAACAGTTCTTTAAAGGAACTAACATAGTGTCCATGTCTCAAAACATATCTATTGATTATAGGAAACTAGTGAGACACATATGGGTTCCAAAATATTTACTTTCTGTTCTCTATGGACCCAAGAAAATATGGGTACCAAAGTTACCCTACACTTAATCTATTTTGCATTAAAATTGTCTAAAGGGCTCCTATAAAACTATACGGTACTTAGAAAATGGATGTTCAAAACACATTACTGGAGACTACTCATGATTCAAGAACCTAATTATATTTGATGGTGGACATGTTACTTTTGGTGATAATGCTAAAGGGAAGATTGTCAGCTTTGTATAAATTGGTAACCCTAATACAGTATAAATTTCAAATGTACTTTTGTTGATGGGTTAAAGTACAATTTACTAAGTATCTCTCAGTTGCGAGATGATGGATTCCATGTTAAATTTGAAAATGATGTATGCAATGTTTTTAATTCCAAAAATGGTTTAATATTTACTGATCTTAGAAATGAAAATGTATATGTTGTTGATTTAAACACCTTATCTATGAAAAATGTTTCATGTTTAAATTCTTTTCAAAAAGAATCCTAGTTATGGCATAGAAGATTTGGACACTCCAATGTGCACCCACTAATGAAACTAACTAGGAAATCTTTATTTTGAGACATACCTAAATTGGAATTCCCACACACAAAATTTGTAATCCTTGTAAAAATGTAAAACCACACAATGTCTCTTTCAAACAAAAGAAAGAAGTTTCTACTTCTCAACCACTTAATTCGGTTCATATGGATTTTTTTGGACCATCTAGAGTTTGAAGTTTAATGGGGAAGCACTATGTTTATATTCTTGTAGATGATTTTTCTAGATATAATTGGGTTTACATTCAAGCTCACAAAATTGATGCATGATCTCACTTTATTAAATATTCTAAGTCTATAAAAAACTATAGTGGGCATATAATTGAGACCTTGAGAATTGATCGTGGCTGTGAGTTTGAAAATCAGGAATTGGAATTGTTTTTCTCACAACATGGATATACTCACAATTTCTCTTCTCCTAGAACACCTCAACCATATTGAGTCGTAGAAAGTAAAAATAGGACACTTCAAGAGATTTTCCAGACAATGATAAATTAGTATAATCAACCTATAAATTTGTGGGATGACCCTCTTAATACAACATGTTACATTATCAATAGATTCTTAGTTAGACCTATTCTTAAGAAGACTTATTCTGAGATCTGGAATAATAAGAATCCTAAGGATAATTAATTTATAGTTATTGGTTGCAAAGTCTTCATCCTTAACACTAAGGACAACATTGACAAATTTTCTTCCCTAAGTGATGAAGGAATTTTCCTAGGTTACTCAATCACTAGTAAATCATATAGAATATTTAATAAGAGAACAAAATGTGTGGAAGAGGTAGTTCACGTCAAGTTTGATGAGACTGGTTCACCTGAACTCAAAACCTCTATTGAACATCCTGAGGAAGATATGTCAATTCTGGACCTTAATGATAAAGGCAGTGTGCCCTTAGTGAAAACAATCAGTTCTGGAAATTTTAAAGAATCTTTGCATGGTGAATATGAACCTATAGACAATCATGAGGAGTATAGTTCAACTATTTCTGGAGGTATTAAAACTCCCAGGAATTATTCATTAGATGTTGTAGTAGGTGATTTAAATAGAGGAACACAAAATAGAGATTCTTTGAGAAACCATGTTGAACATCAAGCTTTTCTTTCACAGCATGAACCTAAAAATATAAATGATGCAATATATGATGGATTTTCGGTAATATCTATGCAAGAAGAATTAAATCAGTTTGAATGAAACAAGGTTTGGGAATTAGTAGAAATACATAAAGACACTCTGACCATAGGCACTAAATGGGTGATTATAAATAAAGTTGATGAATCTGAAAACATAGTTAGAAGCAAGGAGAGGCTAGTTTCACAAGAATATAGTAAAGAAAAGGGAATAGACTATAAGGAAATATTTTCACCTGTAGATAAACTAATGACCATTAGGATACTACATGCTTATGCAACTCATCTGAATTTCAAAATTTATCATATGGATGTCAAAAGTGCATTTTTAAATGGGTACATAGTTGATGATGTATTTTTTGAACAACCCACTGGTTTTAAAAATCCCCAATTTTTAAGTCATGTCTATAAACATTCAAAAGACCTATATGGTCTGAAACAAGCTGCAAGAGCTTGGTATGAAAGACTCAGTTCTTTCTTTATTTAAAAAGGTTTCACTAAATTAATAGCAGATCCTACCCCTTCTGTTAAAAGGTTTTCCAAAGATGTTCTAATAGTAAATATTTATATATATGACATTATTTTTGGATCCTCTAAAAATTCATTATGTACTGATTTCTCAAAAATAATGAAAGATGAATTCGAAATGAGTTTAATGGGGGATCATAAATTTTTCCTTGGATTTCAAAATTTTCCAAATAAAAAAGGTATTATTTTAAATCAGAGTAAATATACTAAATTTCATTGGAAATGTTTTGGTTTTGACTAAAATAAATGTAGTGATACACCTATGAGTACCACCTATAAGTTGGATGCTGATGAAACTGGTAAACTAGTGGATCAAACCAATTACAGAGGAATGATTGGGAGTCTGCTCTATCTTACTACTTGTAGACATGATATTATGTTCAGTGTATGCATGTGTGCTCATTTTCAATACAATCCTTAAGAGTCTCATTTAACTACTATTAATAGGATATCTAAATATCTCAAGTATACTAAATACTTAAGACTATTTTATCCACGAGGAAAATCAGTTGATTTAATATGTTATTTGGATGCTGATTTTTCTGGTTGCCAGTTAGATAAAAATTGAACCTCTATAATATGTCACTTTTTAGGCAAGTCAATAGTATCTTGGTAAAGTAAGAAACAAAATTTTGATTCATTGTCTACCATTAAATCTGAATATATAGCTTCTAGGAGTTGTTGTGCTGAAATTTTGTGGATGAAACACACTTTACTAGACAATGGATATCAATTCAAACATATCTCTATAAAGTGTGATAATATAAGTGCTATTAACACCTCAAAAAATACAGTATCTCATGCTAAGACAAATCACAATGATGCGAGACATCACTTCTTGAGAGATCATTATCAAATTGGTGGTATCCGTCTTGAATTCATTTGTACTGAACACCAATTGGCTGATATAATCACAAAGCCTTTGAATTAATAGAGGTTAAATCACATCAAACATGAGTTAGGTATGATAAACTTTTATGTTTTAGAAACCTCACCATTAGAAACCTCACCATTAGGACCTCACTATTGGACCTCACAAATAGACCTCACCATTGATCCTCACCAATAGCCCTCACCATTGGACCTCACTAATAGACCTCACTGTTGGACGTCACTGATAGACCACAACATTACACCTCACCACTAGGACCTCACCGTTGGACCTCACCATAGGACCTCACTGATAGACCTCACTGTTAGACATCACCGATAGACCTCACCATTGGACCTCACCATTAGGACCTCACCGTTGGACCTCACCATTGGACCTCATCAATAAACCTCACCATTTGACCTCACAGATAGACCTCACCTTTGTTACCTTAATGATAATTGAACTTTTCTAGGACATAGCATTTTCCCTGCCAATATCTGAAACGTTTTCTGCATTACATATTTCATTTATATATTTGTTTTTTGATCCATAAGTGATAAAATTAAAGTGCATACCATATTTAAATTCACCTCAAACTCTCTCCCAAATCCCTTTATCCCTAACCTCAGAACCTAACCCTATTCTGAATCCCTCGAACAACTCCAGATCGCATGGAAAGTGTGAAGAGACCATTGGTTAGTGATGAAGGGGATGCGTCAAATCCACAGAGACCATGAGCTAAGTTGTGTAGTGGAATCAAGGTAGTAGAAAGGCAGATCTCATCTGTCAAATAGGGAAATAATAGTTAAAAAAAAGAGATTAGTTCTTAATGGTTGCTGGTGAGTAGATATTTAGTGATGAAGGAAATTGAAGCTCAAGACTAGGTTGAATGCTTTGTAAACAACAATGGACCCTATTAGCAGAAGTTAGTGAAGGAGTTTTAGGAGTTTTTGAAATTAGAACAGATTTAGGATGAGAACAAAATGTCTTCAAGGGTGAATAGAATGAGTATGAATTTTTCCTCTGTTGAATGGGATTAGTGTCTGAGAGTACCACATGAAGAAATTTATGATTACTACTTAGGAGTGGTGCCTCCCACTACTAAGTTATTCTATTATGAAGAATCCTTAGTTGAACTGACAGGGAGTGGGATCCATAAGAATGTCATTACTGTTGATATGGAATGAGAATTCATGATATTGTTTATGTTTTTCCAGCATTTCTGGAGTCCTAGGAGAGGGGAATTTTCTACATCGAAATTCCAGGATGTATTTCTTTTATATCTATTGAAGCATGGAAATAATAGAAACTTGTGTACGCTACTGATGAATCAATAAGAGGAAACGACAAAGACCAGTTCCAAATCCAATGCATTATTTCATTCTAGATTGATATCCTTGATGTTGAAGGTGAAAATAGTTTCTAGAGATAAGGAGGAAATAGTTGTAGTAAGGGACAATTAACACATTACAAAGGTAATTTTCAAGTTGATGAAGATAAATTGGAACCCCTGGAAATGAATATGGGTACATGATGGGGATAAGATATAAGAGTAATTCAACCCTATCACTCATACTACTATGTATAAGGATAAGATATATCCTAGTCTAAAGCCTGGTGAAGTAGATCTTGCATATTCAGATGAATAAGGAGAAGCTATTGTCATTCTAGAAAGAATGGATTCTCTAATAGATGAATGCAGTGATCCAAAACTTCCCTCCAATCCTTGTGCTATTACTATATCCTTTGGTGAGGCTAGTCCACCAAAGAGATTTTCTAGAGGGGAGAAAATCATAAGGGATAGTGATTATGAAGAGAATAGTGAAGAAGAAGGCGTAAAAAATGTATTAAGAGACATTAGAGAGGCCTTAGATGAGGATGAGGATACTAAATCTAGTCATGATGACTTTGCAATAGATGTTGATTCAAATGAAGAGGAATGAATTAGTCTCAATCACTTGATAGATAATACAAAAAAGGTTGAATGTGTAGATGAATAGGTTTATGATTCAGTTGAAGATGGAATTTTTTTAGAAGGTGTTGAAGATTCTGTGGAGGAATTAGCAGTGAACCCTTCTGTTGATGCAGTTTCCCAAGGAGTTATACCAGAGTTGGATGTGGTTGATTGGGAGAATGATCCAAGTGAGGGGGAGGATCCTGTTTCGAAAGGAACAATTGTTGTACCTGTTGGAATAGAGGATTGGTCAGAAGACCCTTGATTTGTGGTCTTAGGATTAGATTATGGAGACTCTGATGGTGACCAGCCTATCAGAAGTCCTCAAATTCTTACTATTTCAAAAACTACCATTGTGTAGCAAGTGATTCTTTTTCCACATGAATATGTGAAGAAGGATGATTAGGAATCAATGAAATTAGATCTGAAGAGACACTTTGGTGAGAGATTGTTTTGGGTTAGAGAAGGCTATGACTCACAGTCAAGAATTTGTCACCTCTGCAGTGAAGAGGCTAGTTTCTACCTCTCACTCTATCCTTCTAGAAGAGGTAAAGGACTGTCAGAATTGGATTAGAACCTTGGAAGATTCTATAGAATCTATGAATCAATCTATTGCTATATTAGAATCCTACATGGATTCAAGGTTTCATGTGGAGAAAGATCTTTGATTTGTTAAAAGTGTGGTTTAGGAAATAGTCAATGTGTTTGAGGAATTTACGAAGTCCATGAAGACACGTGTGAGTGGATAAGATGATGATGTGAAGAGGCTGATCAGTGTGCTGACTAAATCATTTAAGGAGATAGTGGATTTCACTATGGCACATCTGTATGCATCTGATTAATTTTTAGCTTCTCCTCTTGTTGATCTAGAATCTTTTAAATCAGTTATTAGAGAATAAAATGAGAAGTTATCTGGTGTCAATACCTCAGATCCTCAGTCTATGAATCAGGTTATTTCCACTACCAGAGGAATTCCTAATGTTGTTGGAAATTTTTAAAGTGAAGCTGCACAGGATTAGAAATCCATAAAAAATAATGTTGATTTCTACTTCAAAATGGAATATACTGAGCATCAGATGGATGGTCACTTCAAGTTGTTATTGGATAACTTGAGAATTGTACCTGTCACTCAAGCGTTTAAGGATCAGGTTGGCAGGATCAAAGAGTTGACACATGCCTTAGAGAAATTCATACAGAATAAGGATTATTTTATCTCAGCCATGGAGAGAGAAGGATTCATTATTATGGATTTTAGAAATATTTTTCTACCCTTACTCCATGTGGACTACACTCCAATCATTGTTCCTCCAGCCTTGCCTTCTACCTAGACTGCTTCAGGATCTACCAGTGTTGCACCAATGATGAATCCTACAAAGGCCATCAGAAGTTTGACCACTATGATTCCACAGAGATACACTCACTATAGGTCAACTGATGCCTCTGTTGCAGCTCCTCCAACCCTACTGACTGCCACACCTCGGCCTATCCCTCCATCTTCAGAACCTTCCTCCTCTACTCCCAAAGACAATGCTCTGCAGGACATATCTAATGTAGATTGAATGTGGGATGTCTTAGTTGATAGGGATACTTGTAACATGTTTGTATATTATAGTTTTTCTTCATTACTGGAAAATCCTCTTCTATTTGTCTTTTATTTTTTTAATCACAATGGGGGAGAAACATGTCAGGTTACAAGTTAGGTTTAGCTTTTTAGATTTCTAAACTAAAAATATGAGATGTTTTTAAGTTGAATTTCTATATATATACTATCTATATTTTCCATAATAAAAATTGTTAAAATGTTATGTAGATATTAGAAAATGTTCTTAACCCTAATTCAGAAAATACTGACATAATTTGTGATTATCAAAAAGGGGGAGATTGTTGGGCTCACCTGTTTTCATAAATAAAAAATCATGTCTCATTATATAAAGCATCTTGTTTCTCCTACAGGATAATCAGTTATGAGAAAATCATGTTTATATCAATGTAATAACTATGTACTTTTAATCTCACTGCTCTATTGTTTATGTTCACAACGCAAAATTTCTCTAAGTGAAAAGGTCATCGATGCACAGTCACCGATGCAAAGATCACTGATGCTTGGTCATTGTTGCAAAGATCAATGATGCATGGTAACTGTTGCAAAGGTCACTTATGCAAGGTCACCGATGCAAGGTCACCATTTCAAGGTCACTGATGCAAAGTTCACCGTTGCAAGGTCACTAATACATCGTCACCGATGCAAGGTCACCGTTTCAAGGTTATAGTTCAAGGTCACTGCTGAAGGCTACCAATAGATAGTTATCGATGGATAGTTTTTGATGGAAGGTTACCATTGGAAATGTTACTAATTAATGCTTCTAATGTTCACTTACTTTTGAAGCCTACCGTTATGAAGGAAACCATTACCAGTCTACCATACTCTTATACTCCATACTTTGTCAAATTCATAAGATTATTCTAATAGTAATAATTGATAAATTTAATGCTTCTGACATTAATTAATGTTGATTTTAGACTTATAGATAGACCGTATTTGGGGATAGTATGAGGTACGATAAAGATCTCCCATGATGTACTTATTCTCATTGTCGGACCTCAAATATAAAAGAGAAGATTGATGAAGAAAAGTGGAGCATGGCATGCGAAGTTCACGTCTGTGCATGTGAAGAAGATTACATGCTAGATCAAAGAAGAACCATTCAACTCTTACACTGTGAACCCAAGAACATCAAGAAGATCATTTCGGGAGAACGATTTCCAGGATTCCTTCTATGTCTCATTAACTCTCAATCAACATAAGTAGTAGAACACTCAATTCATGAAATCTAGAACATGGTGTTGCGACACTCTATTTTATAGAAAAATTCCAGAGAAAGACAAAAACAACATATTCTTCACTCCAAGGAGTCAAGAGATTAACTGCAAATGCATATAGATTTATAAACTCAAGTTTATAATCTTAGCTCCATTGTGTTTCTTCATTTTACATTTCTGATAAGTTTGTGTTTGCCTGTTACACACACAGTCTCCTGTTATTTAACTACAGGATACTAAATATCATCACATCAAACTTCACTTACATATTGTTTCCCATGTATAACTATGGAAGAGACCGTGTGTGGTATGTATTATTTGTTTTCCCTATGACGAACTATGGTAGAGGTTCTGAACCCTGGACAATTTGTGAAAACTGGTGAAGAGATCGATACAGGCAGTGTAACATGTTTATTGTTAATATAAACTGCTTAGTGGTAGGTGATCACCAAGTGGAGAGGAATTAGTCTCAGCTTGAGACTGAACCTCTTGTTTAACTCCCCTGTGCTCTATATTTTTTGTTTAAATTTGTTTTATCTATTTTTCTCTTCTTATAATTTCTAAAACAAAAATATGTTTTTCATTCACTTTGATAGTTAGTTTTGGTGAGTGTGTGTATGTGTTTAATTCAGTAAACTTGTTTCAGAAGTTGAATAAGTGTTTTACAGTTATTCAACTGAGGAATAATCACCCATTGATAAACCATTTGACTAGTTAGAAATCTATATCTCTACTGCCTTAATTAACTATTCTGTTTCAAAACTTGTGGGATCATTAATATAAATTGTTTAACAGAAATTTTAAGTAGGAACTCAATTCACCCCTCCTCTTAAGATTCCAATCAGACCAACATTATATATATTTCATTAATATCATTCACTAATAGTAATTAATTTAATTTATTAAGATAAAACTCTTTTTTGATCATAAATATTAAAAAATAGTTTATCTTCAATTGGATTACACTTTGATTTTTAATTAATTGGTAACCAATGAATTCATCTTATGGTTTCATAAACCATATATTTTTAGAAGATAAGTAGTATTATTCCTAACATCTAATTTAATACATAGGTTATGTAATATTATATTACATAATAATATTTTAATAATATATTGTTTTTTGGTAAAACTCAATCATCCATGTAACACAATCTATACTATGTGTTCCATGTAGCATAAGCTTAACATGGAAATTCGCATACCGAAATATGGAAATGAAGTTAAATTTGTTCTAAATGGAAAATATTATATTGTATTGGGGTGTTACAGCTGGTGGAACTTATATTTTCTATAAAACACTACAGTAAGTTGAACCCCATATTTATCCCCTCACACATAAACCTGATCCATCCACAAGAAGCTAAAAAAATCCTCCCTCACCTTTGCATGTTCCTGATCTATTAAGGAGTCTTCACCTTTTAGTTCATTATTTGTAAAATTACAAAAAATTCCCTCTCACCTATTTAAGTGCCCAAACATTATTGGGAATTACATTATTAGAACTACATATGGATAGATTCCTATCCTTATAAGATATATAGTGAGAAAAAAAATTCTAAAATTGGTTGTAGCTACAATGATTACAAATTCCACCACTTTGACTTAGTGTTAGATCTTATCACTATTCATTCATGGCATGTATCATAGTTTTTCAGCAGTATGATGAGTTTATTTTACCTAACAAGTGAATTAACTCCCTGAAAAACTAGAAAAATGAATATTCACTCTATAGTATATCACCTAGATTTGTATAGGATTCATTGTCATGGGTTTCCTTATTTATATACCTATTCATAGATAATTCCATTTCCCACTATATTTAAGCCAAATCATTGTAGAGGAAAATATTTATAAAAGCTATATGTTGATTTCTTAAAATTATCAAAAGATATATAGTGATTCAAAAATCCAAAATTCAATGGATATCCACAAGTTATACAAACCAAAATTCCCTACATTCTTGTGTGTAGGAGCTTCTAGTGACGATTGATAAATTAACCAACACTGTTGAAGAAAAATTCATGGAGATATCTCCATTTAATAAGTTGTTACATAACCATTGACCTATGATATGACAAAAATTTTCTTTTATATTTCAAATCTCTTCTTTTTCATTCATCCTTAAGAAATATGGTTAGTCTCCCATCTATCTCATTTACTTAAAACTAATAATGACTCGGGTGGTCTTAGAGGATCTTATAGATCTTTTCTGGAAGAATTATTAGGATGATCTATGTATGAGAGGAAGGGTATCGAGGTCCTTGTCATGTGTTGTTGAACTGCACAACATATATTTCTTTATCACAGAATTTAATACTAAATGACATATAAGTTTTTTATCAAGCAACATTGAACTACATAACATATAATTAATTATCTCATGATGCTAAAATACATGACATTTAAGTCCTTATGGAATGAAATTAAATAAAATGAAACTAAATTCCATGTCATACCACATTAAACATCTTGATATATTAACTATTTTCATATGATTAGTTATTCCATTACTATCTACTATCATTCCTCATTAAATGACCACAATATCCAAATCGTTGTCAATTGAGGTTTTGGATTCATCCATCACCATTTTTGAACATATTTGTCCAGAAATCACACTACTTTTCTTGAGTTTCATAGTGTTCCCCAAACGTTCAATTTCTTTCAGTAATGAGTGCATCTCACATTAAAGGAAGACTCTATTTGGAAATATATACATATCCTAAATTGGGTCCTGTATATGTTCCCCCTTTATAGCCTTCCAACCATAGTAATTTTCAACCTAGGAAAATTGATCCTCTAATCCTCATACGACAAGATGATTTCCCAACATAATCCATCATTAAAAAATTTTCAACATTGGTCTTTTGTGTATCCCTCCTATACCATTACTCAAGTCATGAGAACCTCAATTCCCAATTTACTATAACCTCATCCTTTATTGAAAATGGTGTTATAGTATTATCAACCTGGGAAATCCTTAACGGGTTATTATGTCACACATTTAGTTTTATTTCATTTATGAATCATGATATTAAAATATTCCTGTCATGGTCCATACAATATATCCATATGTTTTTTTGTACCTTGGTAAAATATATATAACCTTAAACATTGGCCTTAGAGGGTCCAAATTGAAAAAACAAAAAATAATAATGAAAGTGATGTAAATGATACCATGATAAAAACCCCTTAAAGGAAATATGTTCATAAATTATGCATCCAATTCAAAATATATATTTTTCAAAAAACTAATGAAAAAGTATGAGTGGAAGAAAATAACAATGATTGGAGGGCCCTACATATATCCCAAGAAATATATGAGTTGAGATCTCTAGAACCACTGGTCTAGGAGCATTTTTGAGAAATGATTTAATATAACCATTTCCCTCGATAATTGTTTTAGTACATAGTGTCACAATATCTAGGTTCCCTAAAATCTCATTAAATAACCCTTTATCTCTAACCTACGTCGTTTCCACAGTGTTTGATTCTTTACAAAACATTCATGTCTGTCAGTAGTTAGTGTATCCAACATAAAGTGAATACTCTATTTAGCCATACATACATTCCCCAACATAACTCCAGCATATTAAACTTCAGTATATAATATTTTATGGAGGTATTTTTTCCTCAAGTAAAAGGGCCATTTAATATTAGTACAGCCTGATAGCATCATAAAAGAACCAGTCATTCAAATATGTTCAGCGATCATTCTTTGTATACATATCCCCTCCCTTAATCCTTTGTTTATAATATTTGAGATATGATTTAAAAAACCATAATTAAACAATTAAAGTGGATTTTATTTATCATTGATGTTACATTTACAAATACCATACCCATTTTCATGGAAAGTATTTGTTACATAGTTTATGAAACTTTTGATGTAACTAGTTTCATGACCCTAAACTGCACGATGTATTTCTCTGACTTTCTTAATATTAAATTACCTGAGGGAAGTGACATATTACTTACTTGAAAAAAAAACGAAAATGGGAGTCTGGTAAAACATCAAACTTCTACTATTTATACATGAACCTTGAATGATCTAAGATAATTTGAGCATTCAAAAAGGAAAAGGCATAAAAATAGATAGGCTGGAAAACTCTAAAGGGTTGTTTGAGAAAAATACAAACCCCTACCTACTTGTTTTTTCAATATAACACTCAAAAAAACATTTGGGTAATAAAATAAAAAATAAAAATATTTTAGGATACACCATACAATCTTAGTAATAGTCAATCTATGATCACTAGGACCCTTTCCCAGGAGAAATTTTCATGGTTCCCTTTTCATAATATACTAACCCAAATCACCCCTTCACACAAAACCATTCATCATCAGTTTCCAAATGAACCAAATATAGTGTATTAGTGATAATGTTTGTACCTAAACTCATACATGATCCATGCCCTAGTATAATTCATCAGGGATTTCCAAAAATACCAAATTTTCTATATCAGTTACTATGTTTATACTTTTTACCATTAACAAACCGCACCAGAGAATAATTTTTCATAATTTCTAAATGGCTCAGATCTAGTGAATATATTATGTTTTTTATACCTATATTAATCCACAAGAAATAATAAGGGGTTATTCTTCATCACATTCTAATGAAACAACATTAGTACATCAGTGGTGCTGTTTACACCTATATCCATCCAAAAGACATCCCCATGTAGAATTATTCCCCATAAATGAATATAATTTATCTAGTGCAATGATAATGGTTCTTTTACTTATATCAATATCTGTGAAACACCCTAGAGAATTAATTTATGATTCAAGTAATTGAAATCAAAATTAGGATGGATAATAATTTGGGGAAGCAAAACTTATCGCAGTGATTTATAAAATATTGGTTCACTAAGATAGTATCAATAATAAAATTTCAACAATGATGCATGGAATTCAAGAAACATTATTCCTTGACATATCAAATAGTATATGGAAACCTTAAATTACATATTCTCTCTCACATATATCAATAAATATGAGGTTATTTTAATTATAAGGATATAAAAGCATAAGGTCTATAAAGTCCTCATGCATTTCTATTTTTCCCCAAGATTGTTATGAAATGTGGTAGTTCATGTACCACGTAGGTTACAGTATCCATAATGGATTGCAATGATGCATCTATTATATAAGTATCTATTCTAGTATTTTTAGCTACATCGATAAGACAATATTCATACTTTACAACATTTTCATCCATAATGAGAATATAAAGGAGGTGGGACATTTCTTGTTAAAGAGTATCTACTTCTGTACACCCATTATTAACTATTCCCTAATGTTTTTATACAATCACTACTTGTTGGGAGGATTCATAAAGGGTCCCATTAGGGTGACTTATTGGAGAGACTTAGGCCTCTACCGATCTCATATATAGTTTGTGTTCCCCCTCTACTCCCTGATGGTAAGCACCACTTACACCCTAGTGTGGTGTATGTGATAATCCTAATTTACAAAAATGAGAGTGGAAAACATATATTGAGGTGACCCAATAAGTCTTTAAACACATCAAAGGTGACCTTGGTCATACAGTCTAGATGTATTTCCAAACCCATCACATAATATTTTATTGGAATACTTCATGTTTTGGGCCTAAATCCATGAATAGTCCATGAATAGAGTTGTATGTGGGAACCAAGACATTTAGGATTTATTTCACATTCACATATCCCAGAAGACTTGAGGTTGAATTGGCCATTGAATTTTCAAGATATAGGGTGTCTAATATTGGGGATAAATTTATTGATGCAAAACATATAATTTCTATAAATCAAAACACACAAACAATATAATTGTTCCAAGGAATATTTGATACATACTGGGAATGGTTATGATCAGAACATATTTTTTCATCATTACCTCTTAATAAAAAATAATATGAAGATTTTATTATGGCCTATTGCGGTGATAACCAAGTAAAGTTAACAATATAGATACATGTTAGAGAATATAATTTTTTTTAATTAATATGAAATCTGAGAATAAGCACTCACCATATTTCAATGATGAACCTAATCTTGAAAGATGATACAAAGAGTAAGTGGTTATATTGGATGCCTCTAAGTATGCTTGTACACGATCTAGTTCAAATGTAATTTGAGATAATGCATCAGAACATGGGATTAGGTCCAAAACCACTTAGACCTTTGACACCACCACTTCTGTAATGACTTCTACTAGGTGACAATGCTATGGGTAATATATTAGTTAGAGCCATCACATCCCATTCCTCTAAACCAATAATATCAATATTTGAGGATCATAACTCATTCCCCTATAACCTCAATCTGAGTTTTTAGCTATTGGTGTTCTTGAGTGAAGAACCAACATTGGTTTCTAGTAATCCCCCACCATCACTGTATTTACCATGCATCTCTATGGAAGTAAATAAGTCATATTTACTTCATCCGTTGACAACATTATCCTTGTATAGTCATTATGAGCACTTGTATAGTCAAATAATGTAATAGAAATCTATTTAATTAATACAAGGCTCCTACATGAAAATGTGATACACGCTCAATGAATTTGTAAATACTAACATAATTAAACACCTCACTCAAATTATCTTTCTCTAATTTTCAAGAGTAAGCCCCTCATATGGAACCAATTCCTATAGAATTGGAGGATTAATTGGTTTCATAACTAAAATTATTACTTCAGATTAGTGAAAACTACCCCTATATGCTCAATCTAACTAGAAGGGTCTTTTTCAACATATTCTTTATCAGTATGTTCAGCAACCTAAATCACCATCCCTTTTAAATAATATATCACATAAGTGAGAGGCAAACTAATCTATGTAGCACCCTTTAATATATTAATGGTTGATTAATATAGTTTTAATGTTATAAAATATGGTACTAATAGTGAGTTTAATCTCACACTTTATTATGAAGTGTTATAGATTTTATGTTTATAAAATTATAACCCTTCATGGGTGATTAACATCCATTGTTCCCAGTTTGTATAGTGAACATGACCACGAGGGGAATGAATTGAAACATCGATATCTCTAAGGGAGGAATGAACTCAGCATGATGTTCCATATATGAGATACCCCTATGAGTATTCTTGTTTCCAAATCCATCAATTTACACTTAATCCTATAGAAGTATGTTCCAAATTTTTTCAATGGATGTGTGGTTCCACTATTCTCCCCCTTATGGGAACACTATGATAAATGTCGTTGTATTGAGAGTAGATGAAGAGGAAGGAAACCAACTTTTTTGGTGTCCCAATTAATGAGGGAGCTAGCTCTAAGTTCCAAATATGCCTCATTGGCCATTATGGTTCCAATTATCCACTTGAATAATGTTTTATACTGGGCCCCTTACCAATCAATAATGCGGGATTTTCTATGGCTCTTTCTATTGATGATAGTGGACATTTGATATTTTCCACCATCACAGCCAATTGACCATTCAAGTAACGATGAATCTAAGCATCAACATAAGAGTTTGATAGACCAATAAGAGCATTAATAAATTCAAAGGTAACATGGATATGGTTCTCTTCCCCTATTATCATGAGCTAGAATTAGCGAGAAACCATCATTTGTTTTTTTCAAGAATGCTATAAAGTGGAGTTGTGCATTATTTTTGTTGACATCTAAACTACCTTCCAAATATTTAGGGTGAATATCATTCACAAATGATCTTTTAGCTTACCCATTTAGAAAAAGAACTCTCATGTATGGCTACTAAATTATTATGTTATTCATTATAGCCCTAGATATTGCCGATAATAATGCCAGTTAAAGATCTGTATGATATATATAAAAATTAATCATTTAGATTAAATTTTCCATTATCTCATTACATTTAAATGAGTTTGTCATAAAATAGATAAATATTTATAGAATTTTCCTGAACTAGGAATCAAGAATTCATTGGGTGTTGATGAATTCATAACCACCCATATAGTCTCCCATATAACCCCATAATATCTAGAAGGGTCTTGAAATACTGTATAAGGATTTCCCATTATATATGTGGTGGAGTCAGTGATATAGTTTGGCTATTACCATAATTAGTAAGCTAATTTTCCTACCACTAGATAGTTTTTCCATTTTTGTAAAGTTAGTCACTCTTATCCCACCCTACTCATAGATTGGAAGAAGGTAACTTCTAAAAAACATTTCCATAAATACTTTGAGGTTTATATGATGATCTACCTAAGAGATGAATTTGTATCCATAGTTGTCAAATTGGACTTCTATTAGGGTATTTTAATACCCAACATATTCCCTATAAGTTTCATGATATGGAAAAGACTGAGGCATCATCTCTCATAGATAATCTATGGTCACATGGATAAATAACACTATATATTTTTAGAAATTTACAATGACTCTTGGAAATGAGTCTCATTCAAGGATACCATGCACTAAACTAAGAAAATTTATGGAAAATGGGAGAGTCTAGTTAGAATCATACCATATGGTAGGAGGTAGTAATTGATCATATATAACTCACAAAATTTTCCCACCATTGATTTTCTCAAAATCATAATGAATTATTAACACTTCTCAGTTCATTAGGTAGAACATATTGGTTTCTGAGATCCACATACTAACTATGTCTAACATAATGGTTTTATTACATTAAGAACGTGTCTATGAAACCAAAATGGCCAGGCATAATCCTACCATCTTTACATCCCTTTCAAAATCCTTACAAGTGTACTACTACTAGAAGGTCTATCCTGAATTTATACTAGAAGCCCCACTAAATCAGAGATACTAAAAAGAAAGAAACCCATGATTCCATTTTTCTAAATATTTCATCATTATTTATCTATATACATGACTCTCAGGTTCATATTTAGTCAAGTTTCCATCGAGATCCATCAATAAGACCTTAAGAATTTATCCCTTAGAGATATCATATTCATATATGAAATGAACCATAGGGCGTATGTTTACCAGATAAATGTGATGAGTCTTGAAATTCAATGAATAAGGTTGGTTATATATAATAATAGATAAATGTATTGATTAATTTTGAACAATAAACCCATATAGGGGTATCAAATCAGACATAGGGAACTCCATCAGGTTATACCCCATTAACTTAAGAAGATAACCATGAACGAACTGGATAATCTTACGATGGTCAACCTCAACACTGTTGACCATAAAATCCTGATGGGTCCAATTCTCCATATCTACCTTTCCCTAATACATCTATATAAATGAGGGAACATCCATTTTAGAAATAAAATTCATGAAAATTGATTAAAATCACACAACTAATATGGATTAATCTGATTGCATGATAATTACAAAGATATGTTATTATCTTATCACTTCTATGTCACATAGTCCAAGGAAGTTATTATGTTACTGGGGAATTAACATTGATAATTGAGAATTAGATTTATGTTAAATTGGACACATGAGATAGTTACATGATCTTGGTTATGTGAAGAAACCACACCCCAAAATAACATGATGAAATAATATACAAGGGATATTCGATGATAACACACAAGAGAGTTATATCGAATGTCATAAAGATTTTATTTCTCTTTTAATGGTTGAAAAGTATGGATAAATCCCCTTGACTAGTTATATATAGTTTCTTATTAATTAAATACCATCAATAATGTGAAATATAAAAAGACTAAGGTGGGATTCTACTTCCTTGAAAATGAGTCCTCCCTTTCGTTCCTGAACATTATTTCCATAGGGTTATTTTTTAGTTCCTTCCAAATGAACACGGAAGAGGAATATAAATAAAAATAAGAAACCATATTTATTGGATAATGGATTCATGAGAATAAAATAATGTTTTCTTGATCATGATATTTATTGGTGTGGTCATGTGACACCAACTAGATCACGCTATGCTTCTAGATTCATGTGATGGAGTCCAGAAAATATAGTCTATAATGAAACTATTGGTAATCATTGTAAATAATGTGATGCTAAGGTTAAGATCGAAATGAAAAATTAGATGCATTATTAATTCCACTCACATGATGTGGATGAAAATTATGTCAATGATGACAAATTTTACCCATGATATTGTTCATATAACACTGTAATTTACAAACCCAAAAGTAAAGCTGATCTGCAATCACCCCAAGTCAAGAGATAGATTCATAACACTCAATGTGACCTAAAACACTATCCATGAATTATAGATCATAAATATTTATAGGTCACATGACACATTAAAGATACACACTTGGAAATGATAGGGTTATAAGATCATGTGACTCTAATAGGATCCTACAACTCTCTAATGATGTGCTCTTCCAAATTAATGCAATGACCTTAGATCATGAACACCCCGATTTCGAATTTGAACCCCATAAAATACTTCATTTCCATGATATACATCGTTTTTATGAAATCCATTTTCCAATTAATCCCCCTTATTAAAGAATAAATTTAACAATGAGAAGAGTATGGGATATAATGAAGGGATTTTAGAGATTTGATGAATCCAATTATGAGAATAATTAGGAAACTTTCAAATGGATTTTTATGAATTCAAAGGGTGAAATACACCTTAATCACATGATGAGGAAAACAAGAGTCTATCACTAGTATACCAGTGTGAATGCTGACAGTGTGACCCCTATTCAAATTTTAAATTGCTTACTTATACTCTTATCACATTATCATAAAGTCATTATTTTGTCACATTAGCATAAAAAACCATTTTTATGTAATAATTAGATCCATTATCATTAAAGTGAACACCTTTTGTGATCTATTGATCATGGGACACTCACACAACCACATTATGTTATCTCCAGACGATATCCCCTTCAACTGATTTCTTAAACATTATCTATTTACCTAGTCTCTTGACTCCTCTCATGTCATATTTCATTCTCAATATATCTATAAGAACCATATGAAACCCAATAAAGACAAATATAACTCATATGGGAATCTAAATTGGTGTATGTCCCTAACTTTTCCAGCTTATAAAGACATATTACCCATCAGTATAATAATCCAATCCTTCAGAAAACATAGTGTGTGTGCTCTATTCAATCCCAATATGATGGTCCCATTAAATGTGCTCAATCCTCTATTATATCATGTTTCTCAAACTATCCATGAATACTGTGATCTTATATAAATGAGTATATCATTCCATAGGCCTCACTAACATGCATCTATAGGAATCCTCCCCATAATTATTCTCCAATTACTATATCCTCTTCTCATAAGGCTATAATTGAGGCAAACTATGTGGGATCTGAATCTTATCTCTAACATGATATGTATGAAACCTCCCTAAGGTTAAAACCCAAAATAATATACTCTCATATTATCATCATCTAATATATTAGAACTCACTTGGTTATATTACATATGAATACTCATACATTATCTCAATATCCATATTATTAATGAGATCTATAATGATATTCCCCAAAGGTAATCCTCATATGCATAATCCCCACTCAATTTTCTATTTCCATATCTTCCATAACATAGAAGACCTTGAAACATGCTATTAAAATATGAAGCAATTCCCTTAATTCATGGTGTTAAACTATAAGGTATCATATTTTCAGATGAACTTAAACTATGTCATCCAAACTATTTAGTCATTGATTCTATTTCAGTTGGATATATTTAATTTCTCCCTGAGGTGCTAACCCAACATCATTAATCTACCATCTCCATACTCATTAGGCTATATTCCCCGTGAGATCATTTATATACTCCCCTCATGTTTATTTATTCCAATGAGCCTCTACATCCAATTTTTAGGAAAATATTCTTGATGTATCATCCCTCTATCATGCCATACTACGGAATAAATTATCTCCCATACTTGGAGGACATTATTACTTATGGGTTTCATTATAATGTTCTTATAGATCCATATTCTCTATAAAACCTAACTTTACAGGTTTATATTCATTGTAAAACCAACTCATATTTGTTTGGCCGTTTTACCATCATGGTCAACGAGAAATTCCCTCTCATGCATATGTCACACACCATCCATTTCTAGAAATACATTTCCTATTAGTATATACCATGATATGTTAAACAACATGTATCAGACCATTTCATAGAACCTTAGTTATTTTTTTTATTTTTATCAGTTATTTATGAAATGATAATGATTTTAATTCTGAAGTTTTTTGAAACCCATTTTATTTACAAGGGTTATTTATGATGTCATGAGGGAATAATTTTTATGTGGCATGTGTAAGTATGGATGAATGATTGGTTGGGCCGTATATATCTCTAAAATTGATTTCTTAAGATTTTATATATCATTATATTTTTACTCATAAGTTCATTTTAGTTTCAAATAAGCATGGTCTCTAATGGAATGTCTCATGAATGTATACTTTCTCTATGCTAATTATTGGGACAACTTTAAAGGATATAATTAATCATGATATTATGATCTCAAGATTCAAGGGTTTTTAAGTTAATATAATTCATTTCATATCTATTATGTTTCCTTGTTGATCATTTGTAGCTTTTGGCCTTTATTCTATGTAATTTTAATATAACTTTTGTCTTATAATTATAACTCTTTATGTTATAATATTTCTCATATGGACATGTTTTTAACTTATGTTAATGAACTCATCCTTGATGGGATGTTTATTCATGCCTTAATGAGAATTTGAGATCACCCCTTTCTTATGTTTTCATTCATTGTGTTTGGAGGAGGAATCTTACTAATGAGATGTCCTGAAGATGGTATAATATATTACTTTAAAGGTGAAATGATAATGAGTTTCATAAAATAAGCATATTATATAGTGAGACTCCAATGCAATTGATCCTATCAATTCTTAGGATATTATTATTTATGTAATGTAATGTTTAAATCATTTTCAATGATGTAAAATTCATTAATTTGTAACTTGGGATATTTTATTGATAGTACATGTCTGAGATGTAGTTTGGGAGCAATACTAGATCATAGGCATGGGAGAATTTTCACCTCAAAAATCCCCCCTCATACCATTAATGTTGTTGTAGATCAGGGAATTGATGGTTGAAATTTCAAGTCAAGTCCTACATATAGGGATGGGTAAATTATCACCACATCCTCATCTATGGAAATCAGTCTTTCACAAGTTGGGATAAATTTTTTAGGAATTCACCTCATATTTTCTTCCGCTTCACATTTTATATCTTTTATTTGAAGTTTACTCGATGAAATCCATTAGGTACATTCCCATGGTCATCATTCACCGAAGTGTGTGTAAAAAGAATCATCGATGCTATAAATTATTATTCTCCATCAAAAATGAAAATGTCAATGTGGATTATGGATTAATCATTGATTAATATTCATAGGATACCAAATCCATTTACATCATTGATGTGGATAAGATGATAATTTTGTGATATGAATCAATAAATTTCATTCACATAGACATTATATATGACCGAGAGTATAAACCATCCATGAAAGAACATGATAAGTAGACATCCCCTCAAGATATGGTCCACATTGATGGCCCTAGATTGGGTCTACATATACAACATTAGAGGAAAGCTCAAAATTGGAGAGCCCCACTAAATTCTTATATACTTTATACTCGATGAAATTAAAGAAAATTGAATGGTAATTTCATTACTCAATCCACATCCCACCCACCACACTTTGAGGTTGGATGCATTTCCATTAAGGAATTGATTTACCAATGTAATGTTGGACAAGAGCAACTAAAGTGACTCAATGTCAAGATTCTCAGAAGAAATATTCAAATTGAGTAAAACATACATATAAAGTCTAATGTATCTCCTAAAATTCACATCCAATAAGAAGGACTTGTGAATCCAATATGTGCATAGCAAAACCACCTAACTAGATCCAGTTCCATACTTCTAGTTCTTCTGAACATGTTGGTTGAGGATCATTTGAAATTTCCTTTATTGGGGAAAGAACAACCTCCATTTCAATAAATATACCACATGCCAGCTAAAAATAGATAACAGTAGTAGAAACAGATGAGTTGACCCATTAATATCCATCTTACACTTATACTAAAGCATCTACCCAACCAATATTAAAACTAGTGATTTTTTACTCTATATAGTCCCTTGTTAGCAATATAAAACCAAATAGAGGAAATGTGTGATTCTATAGCCAGTGAGAAATCCATAACCTGATTGAGTCTATGTAACTCCTCTTCCACCATACATTATAAATCACACCTTACCAAAATTCCTTGATAAATAATATATTGAAAATAATATTAATATCTTGTTTTGTTAATGGGAAACCATTATGGGAGCACCCAAACAACAAGAAGAAATAAATCTTCTATACTTTATGAAGACATTAGGAGGAACGAAATGTTTCTAGTATAAAATCATATTACTCAGAAGTATTTGAAACAAAAAAAATATGTCAACAATTCCACTAGAAATTCTTCTATACAATGATAAATTTGAAAATCATTGATCTCTAGAATTTTATGTAATTTTAATATAAGTGGGGCTCATATTTCATCTCTATATGTAAGGGCCTAATGTAATGACCCAAAACCCAGTAGCCTAGAACCAGTGCCAACCTTTATTACATTTTAACTAAGAACAAGATATAACATCCCAAAGGACAAAATAGTTTAGTAGATTTGGAAAAATAGATACAAACATAAGTATTACATTAAAACATGAAATGAAATATAACATATTAAATCTGTTGATAACACTCATATACATTTAGCTTATCCCTACAAGTCAATCATAATATACATCTTGGAAACCTGAGGAGAAACAAACTTAAGAAAGGAGTGAGATCAAATTCGTAATAAGGGTAATCATTAAATAGAAGCTATCATAAATAAACATATACAATAATTCAAGGTGAATATCTAAAAATACATGCCATTACATCATATTCTCAAGCATAATAAGGGAGGAATAAAATTTGATCAAATAAATACATATAAATAATCACGTGAGAAAGAAAATTAACCACAGATATTCTAATTTTCAAATAATCACATGGATTATCAATAACTAATATCACAATGAGGGAAAAAAACTACGAGACACCATAAACATACCATAAAGGCCTCAACTAAGAAGTCTATATAAATGGGTAAGGACTCAGCCAAAACATGGTCTTGTTGGTCTTAGGTAGAAAATAGATGAATTGAGGGGATACAATGGGCCCCTAAAAACACTTACAAAGTCTAATTCATTCATAATATAAAACGGGTGAAAAATAATAAACATATACATTCATATTAAATCTAGAATATGAAACATAAATAATTTCCCCAATCGGTAAATAAAATAATAAAATATCAAGAGTAATATGGAAGATGGTATCAAGATAGTACATCCCTAGTCAAAATTATCATAAAACCTTTAAAAAACACAGTAGATTGTATCAAAATATATCAACCTCAACTAAGTATAATATTAAATTGATTTTTTTGACATAGATGAGAATATAATGACAAAATCATTGAGAAACTATTAAGAAAAATACCACTTTGAAATCATTTATTTACCATGCTGCACAATTATAAAACAAAAATTTTTATTTTAAAACAAACATTGATTTTGTAAAGGTTTCTTAAGGAATTAATGCATCATAGATGTTGGAAAATCCACTCATAAGTTTTATTTAAAACATTTATTTATATTTTTGAAAAAAAAAATTAAATGGGTTTTTTAAAAGAGAATTCCATTACAAATATCATATCATTGAGGTGAGAGTTAATCAGATGAGTAAATTAGCTATAAAACCATATAAAACAAGTTTATATACAAATTAATTTAATAAAAAATAATTTGAAATATAATCATAGCATGATATAATTAATGGAGTAGAATTTTAACCCAATGAATGAGAACTTGGTTAAGAATTCCCTTACTGCTTTGCAATCAGTTGAACCATATTCCCCATTCATTATCTTTAAATGAAAAATTTAACACCATAGAGATAAATAAATTAAAGATATTATATATCAAGTGGTAGTATACATACACCACACAGAAGTAATAAGCAGTGAATAAGACATATCTCACATAAATAAAAGTGAGATGATAAAATCCATACTGTATGTCGGAAAGCGTTATGCATATGTAATTGACATATTGGATAATAATTTAGGTTAATTAATAAAATAATTAATAACCTATTATAAATTTACTTTATTTATTATAATTTTAATAAGTTCAATTATGGTCATTTTGATGAGTTAAAGAGTTCAATTTCATCATTCCATAAGTGTTTATTTTCATGGTTTTCCATGATCAGTTTACTCGTATGCATATATAAAAGTTTATATAAAATAAGAATAATTGCCCAGAATTGAAATTATATATTATTAATGAACATATATAATATTAAATGGACTTATATATTATTTGGTAATAGTTTATGAGTATTATTCAATATATAAATTGTAAATGTAAATGATGTAATCTATTTTTTCGGTTTTTAGGACTATCATGAACATATATAATTTTATTTTACACCATGTTTATATTTTGGTTCCATAACATTATATAAATTATAATAAGTGTAATAAGATATGATATAACTATAATAACATTTTTATGGCCAGCCTTAAATGCAATAATGGAAAATGGATACTCATCATCCACGAAGATGGTGAATCGACATGTCACATATGATATTTTAATTTTAAGAATAAAAATCTGGATAGAAGAGAATCGATGATGGATTATTAAATTATCACAATATAATTAAAGTTTATATATGATACTAGAGTTATATTTCCACTTTGAAAAGTGTTTTGGGATAGGATAATATAATAAAATAAAGGAAAAGAAAAGAAATTAAAAGATATTGAAAGAGAATTTTACATATCGAATTTCTTCTCCTTGATAACCTCATTAATGAACTTGGTTTTGATTATTTTGTGAGTCTAGAAAAACAGGGATGTGGGGGAGAGGTTTGGGAGATGAATCTATTAGAATTTAATCAATATACAAGGCTTATAAGGTGTGAGGAGATGCTATGGGGAGGGTGGTATTTATGGTGGAGGAATGTGGTGTTTTTAGATTACTATTTTCATTAGTTTATTATTTTGTCAAAAAACTATAAATATTGTTGAATATTGTGACTAAGTATCGTAAATTGTGCATGTGAGATCAGAAAAATGATTTCTTACATCATTCATTACTAACATATTATTGTATTAGGGTTAAAATGTAAAATACTGTAAATTATCGTACTTCACTATTCACCAAAAATTAACCTTTTTCAGAAAAATACAATAAATTCCTCAATTTATTTGATCTGTAGAATTAAAAAATGGGAACCATTTTAAGAAAAATAATTTTATAAATATGATACACTTAATTTAAATATAAAATCATCATTTATTCGAAAACTACGAAGTTTAAAATTATAACTAATTTTATGACAGTTTCACAAATTAATTAAGGTCTCATAAAATTATGTTGTAATCATAACACAAAAAAATATTAATTTATGATTATATTTTATGAAAATATAACTATATTAATTATATAATTGTAAATAGACATTTATGTTTCACAAAAATATCAATAGATAATTTATCATCTATAAAACATTTATTTACTTGTTACATGAGAAAAATATATTATAGTTTCATTCATAAGATACCTAAATTTTATTTATAATATTACTAATTGTCACATTATTATTCTAATGGCCATGTTAATATTTAAAAGTAATTTATGGTTTAAAACTCAGTTCATATGCTATCAAAGATGTTAAATTTAAAAGAGACATACCATAAAATATTGGGGTGTTACATTCTCCCATCTTTAAAAAAATATAATCCTAAAATACCTAGAAATGAGCCTAATAAAAATATTTGTGTATTTATTAATCATAATTTCCTCTTGTTCTCACATCACCTCTTCAATTTTATGGTTTTTCCAAAGTACCTCTACCAGTTGAGTCGTTTGATTCCTGAATACCAATTCTATAGTTTCTAGAATCTATATAGGATCTTCAGAGTAAGATAAATCCAGTTCCAATTCTATTTCATCATAAGTGAGAACATGTTTTCGTTCTGGCATGCACTTCCTTAAAAAATAAATATGAAACACATCATTTACTTTAGAAAGGCTTGGTAGAATTTCTAAATGATAATACAAAACTATAATTATTTTTATAGTTTCAAAAGGTCTGATGTACCTGGGGATTTGTTACATTTTCTTACCGAACCTTATGATACACTTCTTTGGATATATCTTTAGAAAGATATGATATCCCATTTGAAACTCCAAACCATTTCTCCAGTTTTCTGCATATCACATTTATTTTAATTTTAGCTTCTTTAATATGGTTCTGAATATCCTTTACCTTTGATTCGGTTTCCTCCACAAGCTTTGGGCCTACAAGATTCCATTCACAAACTACATCTAAAAAATGTAGAGTACAACATTTATTTATATATAATGCTTCATATGGTTCAATTTAAATACTTAAATGGAAACTATTGTTATTGGAAAATTATACCAAATTTAAATAATGGTCTTTTATACATTGAAAGTCAAGTTAGCATGATCTCAACATGGATTATAAAATTCGGATCAACCTTTTTGACAACCTGTCAGTTTGAGGATGAAAAGAAGTGCTCAAATGAAGCTCAATATCCAACTCCTTATAAGGAATATTTATGAATTTTTATGTAAATCGTTGATCATTTTCAAACAGAATTGACAGAGTTGCACCGTTTAGTCTTGAAAATTCATTAATATAGAGTATTTCAAGGCACTACATTGTAAAATTATCCCTTATATGGAAGAAATGTGAATACATGGTTTGTATATCAACAATTACCCATATTTCAATTTTATTTCACAGATTCTTTTCTAATTGAGTGAAAAAAATACAAAATAATGTCATCCCATTTATATATAAGAATATTTAGAGGATTCATGAATCTTTTAGGATTTTTTCTTCCATCCTTCACCTATCAAGAAACTATAACCCTTGATATATAATCATCAATTTCCTGCTTCATATTATCCCAAAAAAAATGTTTCTTTAAGTCTCTATATATATTAGTGATAGCAGGGTGTATAGAGAAACTTGAGCTATGGACATCATCCAATAATTATATTTTTAGTGCAGATATATAGGGAACACAAAGCCTGTTCCCAAATTTTAAAATTCCATCCACATATACGATGTCCACCAAATTCCCATCATTCACATATTTAATTGTCTTTTAAAAATTATTACCATCAGACTATTAACTATTTATCTTTTCCAATAATTTTGGTTTGTCAACCATATGAAAAATTAGTGATATTTAAACTTCCTTTATAAATAAAATATCTATCTTTACTAGATCTATGTACACATGATCAATGTAAATATTCATTTTTTCCGCACTACATGATCCTTCCCACTCAATCCATCTGTTCCCTATTTTCCTTCCCTGGGTGGTGGTATATTAAAGAATCATAATCCTTAAGTAGCTCGAGAAATCACTTTTTCCTCATTTCAAGTTCTTCCTATGAAATGATATATTTAAAACTATTTTGATATATATAAATATTATAAATTTCATCAGATAGATAGTGTATCCATGTCTTATTAGTAAAAATTATAGATGATGAATCAAGATCATGAGTTGGATAGTTCCATTCATGATATTTTATCTTCCTTGATGAATAGGCAATAACACTATAATTCAACACGAGGACACAACCTAGTACTTTCTTCAATGCATCACTATAAATAACAAATCCATCATTTTCCAATGGTAGATTGAAAAACAGAGCATTAAATAATATCTTATTAATTTCATCAATGAATTATTCAAATTACATTATCCAAATAAACTTAACCCATTTATGAGTAATAATGGTTAACGGGTTAGGTAATTGGGAAAAATAATGAATGAAATGCCTATAGTAACCTATTAAACCAATGAAACTATATACCTCCGTTATTGTTTTGGTGTAGGACATTCTTGGAATGACTTTTTCTTCACAATATCAATTGAGATTTTATCATTAGAGACAATATGTCCAAGAAAAGAAATTTTTTAAATCCATAATTCACACTTTCTAAAATTACCATATATCTATTTTCATTTATGTGTCTCCATGGAAATACATATATGGTTATCATGTTACTTATAGCTTCTGAATTACACTAATATATCATTAATAAATTCCAAAATAATATTATCAAGATATTCATTGAATACTCTGTTCATTAGATCCATAAAATCAGAGGGTACATTAGTCGGTCCAAATGGAATTACTGTAAACTCATAATGTACATACCTTGTTCTAAATGTTGTATTTGTAATAGCTTCCTTCCTTACATGTTATTTATGATAGCTATAATAAAGATCAATCATTGAAAAATATTTAGAGCTATGAAGTTGAACAAATAAATCATCAATGTGAGGCATATGATACATATTCTTTATCATAATAGAATTGAGCGTTCTATAGTCAAGGCACAACCTCATAGATACATAATTCAAATTAATTAAAATAACATGAACTCCACAGGGAAAAACACTATAGTTACAAATCCCTTATTAATAAATTTCTCTAGTTCATTCTTTAACTATATTAACTTTATTGTGCCCATTATTTAGGGTTTCATTAATACTGGTCCTTCATCAGGGATTTAATCAATAGAAAACTCAAAGTACTTCTCTAGAGGATTTCTTGGTAAATACTATGTAAATACATCAATGTATTTATATATAATACGTACATACTCAATTTTAAGATCACATTTTTCATCAGTAGGTTTTATCTACTATTCTTCTCCAAGAACTCATTTAGAATAACTAATGGAGGTGGATCCAAATATGAATCATATGTTAATTTCTATCCTGTAAAGATGATAAATTCCATATCTTCATCACCAATCATAAATTTCTTCCCTTTTCAATAAATGTTCACATTATATATTAAAATCTGGTCCATATAAATGATTTTATCAAAATCAACCATAGTTATGATAATAAAAATGATTAATTAGAGCATGTTTATGTTTCATAATAGGAACTACTCGACACATCTTTGTTTCTATAAGGTTTCCATGACATGTTTGGATTGATAACTACCTTGATGTGGAGAGTTGTAAATATCCAATTTTTAAAGAAAAATGAGAAGATATAAAAGAATTCTATGATCTAGAATCAAATAATGATTTATAAATATTTGAGAAGATGATTAATTTACCTTCCACCACATTATTAGTAACTTTAACTTTAGATGTTATGAATTCATAAGCATGGTGTTGTTCCCTTTTCCTTTTTCTAGGGAATGTTCCCTTGAAATCTAGTATATTCATTTCTATAGTGTCTCACCTCCTTACAGTTGAAGCACTGAACATTTAAAACATCTTTCATTTCCTTGTAATCATGGGTCTGGTGGCCTTTTTCTCTATACTTGTAACAAACAACCATTCCCAATAGGTATGTTCCATGAAGTTTTTTTCCAAATTTAAATAGTGTTGGAAATTATATTGTTCATTCTTCCCCTCTTCTTTATTTAATGTTCTATTTAACTCAGTATCCATCTTCTTATCTTAATTCCCTTCAAATACATATAGCTTGGAAGATTATTTCTCTATCTTGATGTATCATGATAGTATATCATCATATGATGAGATTTTTTTAGAGACTTGTGACCTTCACAGAATTGGATTTATCCCATCAAAGAAATTACAAATCATTCTCCTTGGAATATGTATGTAGTCCGTGACATGCCTTGCTATCCTTGTATGGTTAGGTTCATACATAAAACATTTTAACCACATTCTATCTCAAAATAAAGTATTATCACTCCATATCCACTCACTATTCATGAGGAAAATACTTTTCCATGAAAATATCCTTAAAATCCTTCTATCTATTATTTTAAATTTCTTTTTCCTCCATTGGGTTTTGAATTAAAAATGACCATTGATCCTCATCTCTCGAGAGATGATAAACTAACATGATAACCTGATCTCTTTCATTACATCAATAATAATGAAATATATTATCTACAGAACTAATAAATTTCCCAATATAAATGGGTTTCCCCTTGAATAATGGATTTTATTGTCACATTACGTGATGTAACATTGTTACATCGCGTTATTGATCGAGATACTTCATGCGAGTAAAGTAAATATCTCCATACCTGATCCAGTTGTCCCAGTATAGTTATAAGTTGGTTGGCTTCAATTATGCTCCATCTAAAACAACATAATCTTACATAGGATAGAAATCCATATATGGAATACGTTTACTGATAAAATTTTCATCCCTAACACAACGATCCATTTCTTAAAAATGTTATACACTAGATTATATTATGAAATTTTAGAAATAGTGAAACACTTAAAGAATAACTAATCTCAAAATAATATTGTTTATTACCTTGGTTATATTATTAAAGTCAGTTATAAGGTTATATTTTCCTAATAAATTTTCCTTAAATATAGTTTCCAAATATTCTGCTATACTTACCCTTATACCAATAGTAAATACCATGAACCTAGTATCCCAGAGTCGGTGACTTACTTTATTAGATTGATACTAAGAATAAGTGATCACATCCCAAAGTACCAAATAGTTTAGTAGCTTTGTAAAACTAGATACAAACATAACTATTAAATTCCAAAATAAAATGAAGTAAAACATATTATCTCCTTTGATAAGACTCTTATTCTCTTAGATTATCCTTATATATCAATCATAATATACATATTAGAAACCTGGGGAGAAATAAACATACAATATGGGTGAGATCAAATTCATAGTAATGGTTAGAAAATATTAAAATCTATAATAAATAAACCTAAAAATTAATGAAATGGGAATAAATAAAAACAAATTCCACTAAATCATAGTCTTGAGAATAATATGGAAGGAATAAAAGATAATTCGATAAGGCTATATAAATAATCACACAAGAAATAAAATTAAACCATGGATATTCTACTTGTTAAATAATCACATGGATTATCAATAACTATACTCATTATGAGGGAATTCATAATTCGGGACATCATAAACATACCATAATGGCCTTATCCAAGAAGAATACATAAATGGGTAAGGCCTTGGTGACAAATCGGTCTAGTTTGTCCCATAATAAATAACAATACATCAAGGGGATATACAGGGCTCCACCTAAAACATACTAATTCCAATTCATTCCACATATTAAATTGGTGATACATAATTAACCTATACACTAATTTTGAAACCAACATATAAAATGTAAATAATTTCCATAATTAGAAAACATAATCCTAAACTATCTAGAGTAATATGGAAAATGATTTTGATATAGTACATACTAAGTAAATATTATCATAAACAATTGAAAAAATCAAATATGGTATCATAAGAGATAAATATAAATTAAGAATAATATTTAATAGAGGGTTTTGAAATATATGAAAATAAAATAACAAAATCATTGAGAAAATATTGATAGAAATTCATGATTACTTTGAAATAATTTATTTAGAAAGCTATACAATTACAAAAGAAAAAAATTTCCTTTTAAGATAACCTTTAAAATTTTAAATGATTCCTCAAGGAATTAAGGTAACATGGAAGTATGAAAATCATCTCATATGTTTTTTAAAAAACATTTCATTTTAATTATGGAAAATAAAACATTTAAAAGAGATTTTTAAGAGAAATTCCATTACAAATATTATATAATTGAGGTGATTGTTAATCAAATGAATCAGTCAGATATAAACTCAAATAAAACAATTTTGAATAAAACATAAGATAATAAAAATTAATTTTAAACATAATCATAGAATTATATAATAAATGGAGTATAAATTTATCTTATGGAAGGTAAATTGGGTTACCAATTCTCTTACCACAATATTATCATTTGAATTGTATTCCCCATTAATGATCAAAAAATGAAAATTTTAATAGTGTAAATATAAAGAGATTCATGATATTATATACAAAACGGAATTATACATTCACCACACAAAAATAATAATGGTGAATAATTAATATCTTACAAAAATAAAAGTGAAATGAAAAACCCTTACCTTGGTCCAAAAGTGTTATGAATATGAACCTAATATCCTGTATAATCAAATTAAATTCACTAATTACTTAATTTAGATCTTATTCTACATGTATTTTATTTATTTTAATTTTATCAAGTTCATTTATGTCCATTTTTATGTTTTATAGATTTCAATTTCATCATTATGAGAGTGTTTATTTTCTTTGGCTTTCCTAATCAGTTCACTTGAATACATTTATTGAAGTTTGTGTAAAATACGAATAACTCCCCAAAATTGAAATTATATTTTATTAATTAAAATAAAAAAGTTTAAATAGTCGTATATACCATTTTTTATATCGAATGAGTATGATTCTTTAGATAAAATGTTAATGAAAATGATTTAATTTATTTTGGTTGTTTTTAGGACTATCATGAACTTTTATCATTTCATATATTACCATGTTTATATTTTATTTCCAAAAATTATATAACTTATTATATGTGAAATAGAATATTATTTTACCATAATAATGGTTTTATGACCATCCCTAAATGTATTAATTGAAAACAAAAACAAATCCTCTATGAAGGTAGTGAATCAACACATCACAGATGATGTTTTCATTTTTAGAAAAAATAGTTGGATAATAGTGACTTTATTATGGATTATTCCATTATCATAATAAAATTATAGTATATATATGTTACTATAGTTATAATTCAAATTTTTTTAGGGTAGGTGGGGAGAGGATAAGAATAAAGAAATGAAATTAAAAGAAAACCAATGAGGATTTTACCTCTAAAATGTATCCTCGAGAACCTTGTTTTGGAACATAGGATTGGTCTTTTTGTGAGGCAAGTACGATTGGGGAATGGGAAAGAGGAATGGGATAAGAATTAGTTAGAATATATGAAATATCTATGTCTTAGAAGGTATTACGAGAATAGGTGGTATTTATTGTGTTGGAGAGGGGTGGTTTTTATTATTTTATTCATTAGTTTCTTATATTGGATCAGGAATATCAATATTGTTGATCCTTATGGCTATGTAATGTAACTAGCGAACTTGAGTTTGAACTAATGGTTTATTATATCATTCATGAATCAAAAATTTATGTATTTGGCTTAAAGTGTTAAATCCAATATATTACTATATTTCACTATTCACTATAAAACTCATCTATTTTATAGAAATCCCAAAATTTAAATATAAACATTATTCAATGTTTAGAATAGAAAAATGGGATAAATTTTATGAAAATAATTTTCTAACTATGATATATTTAATTTTTAAATAAAATCATCATTTATTTGAAAAATACTTATTTTAATACTCTTTGAAAAATTAATTAAGGTCTCATAGAATTATCTTATAATCATAAGAGAAAAATATAAATTTATGAATCATTTTTATTAAAATATAATTATTATAATTATTAAATTGTTAATAAATATTTATGTCTCACAAAAATACCAATATTTAATTTATTGTTTTTAAAACATTTATTTATTTATTCAATGATAAAAATATATTATATTTTCTATCATTAGATACATAGATTTTATTTATACTATTAATAACAGTCACAATACTATTATAGTGGTCATGAAAATATTTAATAGTATATCATGGTATAAAACATGGTGCTTATGCTATCAAAGATGTTAAATTTAAAGGATACATACCATAAAAATTTGGGGTGTCAGACCTGACCTACTCCATCAATATAAAACTTCTCTATGAATAATTTTTAGAGATTTTTATACATAATATTCATGATTAATTTTTGAAATCACAGATTCCATTTAAATAAACACGTGGTTTCTAGGAATTCATGTAAATTTCACTCGATTGGGAAGATTCAATCTGATGCTTCAAGGATAAATCTTT
Organism: Viscum album; assembly: GCA_963277665.1. Classification (NCBI taxonomy): domain Eukaryota; kingdom Viridiplantae; phylum Streptophyta; class Magnoliopsida; order Santalales; family Viscaceae; genus Viscum; species Viscum album. Next base: position 923,183,662 of record OY728162.1, on the reverse strand, counting down.
TCTAACAATGATAGATAAAGAGAATGAATCTTTTAGAGTGGATACCACTACCATCACACTCGTGATGAAAAAAAAATGTCTCCTAAACCAATGCAATATAAATTGTTTCCCCCTCTTAAATGATGATAATAATAATGAACCCTTGGTCCAGATAGAGGGAAGGAACAAACTCATCCTAAGTTCAAGTAACAAAAGAATAATACCTCCTCTTTCCAAAGAAATCATGTTCTATGATATTTTATCCAACCATGGAGAACATAATTATCAAACCATTGAAGTCCCAAAAACCAAATGATGTTAGTCAGAATGAACATCATGATTATCGTCACTTCCATTTTATGTCCGAGCACTATATGAAATACTAATTCATCTTCAAGTATATAATCTAGATTATGTTAAAATATGTAAAATTCATGTTGTTAAAACCCTCATCACATGTTAGACATATTTATACTGCTTCACTAGTAAAAGAAGTGGAACATAAGGATGTTTATAATGTGATTTTTATAAGTTTAATGATTGGATTACCATGAATGTAGTTATTTAGGCACACACTATACTCATAGAAAAACTATGTTGATCAGTTGTGACCCCAGTTCCGTTCATGAAACCATAAGATACATCCTCCTAATTAAAACCTTATAAGATTCACTATAATAAATATTGATATAATATGAATTGGAGGAAGACCTACTACTGATACCCAAGATACTCTAGACCCTCTTGTATTTCCTACATCTATTACTATGAGAATGGGATTCTTGCATCCTAATGAAAAAATATGTACAACCTCATAAAATTGGATTATTTTAATATTAATAGTCACAATATGGCATGGTCAATGTTATCTACTTGGAAAACCATTTTGTATGTATGATGATTTATATAAACCTAATTTCCCAACATAATTAGGAAATAGTTTGTACAGGTAAAAGAATTATGAGAAGAAAAGGTTAAACATAACCACTATGTTTGGAAATTATATTCCATAGAAACCTAATTATGAGTACTCAAATGGGATTAATAAAAGCATCAGTCTGATTATAAATCCTATGGGGCACATTCAATCCTAGTCATATTAGAAATTTTACTAGAAGTTATGCATTTATTTATTTGACATAATATTTTTGGAAAGATAACCTACTCTAACATAAATATCACATAAATTTACCAGTGATTATTTTAGGAACTATATTCATTTAAAATAACATTGACTTCAAAGACATGGAAAAAGTAACAACCTCAGGAAAAGAATCACAAATCCTTTGTATAAAATTATGATTTCTTAATGTAGTGTGATATCATTCCATCCAAACTCTAAATATTGGGTTTCCTTCAACTCTACAAGATACTCATGGAATCCCTCAATATTTAAAGTGTTCAATTTATATAAAAAATGTGTATCACATGGATACTGATTCCCTAAAATATCACATAGTCATTTCCATCATGGAACAACACCAAAAAGCTTCCACACATGGGAGTAATATAGTTTTATTTGTATCGTTAAATATTGATTATAATTAAATATATAAATATTTGATCAACAATCATTCCAATATCAACCTCATACAAATCATGACCCTCTGATACATGGGCTACTGTCAGGTGCGATTTTAACCATACAAATTGACCATCCAAGGATATAATATGTGTAATCACAATCCACTTTTGAATATAAAAATTATGTATCAGTTTAGGGATATCATATCTAACTCTAAATTCAGTTTGGACTCTAAAACAATTCTTTAAATGTCTTAGTAGGAAATCCATGGATCTGTATGCATTCAATAGTGTTTTCATCATACAATTAGTTCCTCAAGTGCTCTATCAATGTACTAGGATACTTCATTATGATAATTAACATTTTTATTCCTATCAATATAAATTTATAGATGAAGGTTATAATAAAATAAAGTGGAATTAACCAGTGGAAAATGAAAATCTTCGGATAAATTCCCCCAAAATCCTTAAAGATGGATTTTTAATCCTAGCGAGGGAACTAAACAAATACTATGTGTTATATATATAATGATTTGATGTAATGAATCTTGACCTGGGTATTATTTGAGTGTTGTTGGTTCCATTGGATAAAAAATCAAATCATTCAATCATTTTCTTTTCATATGATGGTTAGGTGGACACCCCCATAGAACAACTTCTACAAATGAAGGGAAAGACTGATGAACCATCCCTGAGAATCAACCTATAACTCAAGAATATGTATTGATATGTAGGATTATTTTTTTTGTCATAGTAAACAAATCCATTTCTCTTGAACCATTTGGATATGGATCTATGAATAAAAATTAAATAATAGATTTTGTTCATATTTTCCCTCATCTTCATTATATTAGTTCTGTCAACAAAACCCATCCATTTAGAAAAAGAGTATCATTATGACAAGAATAATAACAATTCCCTTACAACATCCCCAAGATCTAATTAAAACCACATATCATTTACATTATATCATATTCCCATTAATCCTTTTCTTCCAAATAGTGTGAGAGAGTTGAAATTTTATAATAATATATTAGATTTTCCCCTCCAGCGTTTGAGAAAATTTTCTAAACCAGTGTCAATGAACTATGGTAGGTTAATATTGGTTCAAATTAAGATCAATGTCCTACATTGATTAGTGATGAAATTACACCTGAAGAGTCTGATATATATATAGTTATATATATCTTTCCTAAAATAGAACAATGATATTTTCTCCACAAACTATTCAAAAATATCGTAGTTGGATCCCTATTTTGCTACCCATCGCTAGGGTTTTCTAGAAAACAATAATAGTTATAAGAAGATGGCCATGAGAATGAATCTAACCTATACTACAATGGTGGAAAATGAATATGACAATATGATCAAGGATAAATTCATTTGTGAAGTTCAATTCATGAAGTGTCTTTCCAACATCATTACCATTATGATATAGATCAGAAGAATCTATGTCTATATTAAATTTAGGAAACTCAATTAGAGTATCACAAAAATATTATTTCTTAGATATAATCATTGAATTAATTACTGATGTTACCATTGGATTAAAATACATCTAATATATGGTTGGATGTTCTATATATTACAAATTTTGAATGGCCCTTGGTGATGTCAGGGACACCGCCTTTAGGGTTCCCTAAGTGGTATATTGTTATCAAGTGATCCCATTTGTTTGGAGGATCACTGGTTCCACATATCAATTAGAAATGCACAATATATTAAATATCCTTATAGGGATGATCCAAGAAAGATATAATGATGAATAGGTGGTCATGTATCATCTTTTTTTTATCATCTCAGTGATATTGAGATAATTTTAAAAAAACTATAAAAAAACAACATAAGGATGAATCCATTGAAATGTTCTTCTCCAGTTGCATTAAGAACATTTATTATCTTCATGGCACAACATCACAGTATCATAGTCATCCCTAAGAATTCTGGGAGAATTCTTGGTATGACCCCTCCTCTAAATCCAAATAATTTTATGGGACTCTAGATAAGTATTTCCTATATCAAATTCATCATTCACAATCATTCTGATAAATGTTTTCCGCTAATGAGGTTGATTAAAAAGTGTTATATAGAAAAGGGATAAATATATCAAGTAATATTTTGATAGTCTCAAACAGTATCTTCTACACCCACTAGTTTTGATTACTTTTATTGAATGGTTGCCCCTCATTATTTATGTGGTAACCCTAGAGTTATTTCCTGGGCACTATATGATTAGAATAATGATGAAGAAAAGGAAAATGACCTCTAAAAAATAATATAACAATTATAGAATCTGATACCTTGTATTTGGACATTGAAAATAAATTATTAGCACAGACAATTATTGTTAAAAATATAACACATTATTTATAGAATCACACGGTTCACCTAGTTTCTTATGTTGATTTTGTGAAGTAAATTATCAGTCATCCAATATTAATTGGGTTTCTAGAATGGTGGGTGGTCATCCTATAACAGTTTTAAATAGAGTTCATGTATCCTAAAGAAGTAAAAGGGAAATAGGTGACATATTTACTCAACTAAAAACCTTTCCTTGAGAATTCATTATTGAATATTGAGATCCCAGAAAAAGAATATTTTTCTATCCACGACACTGCCCAAATTTGAGAGACATACTTTGATGGTTCTTCAAGGATCCCTTGCTAAATAGGTAATATAAAATAAAAATTTGAACAAGACTAGACTAGAGATAGTAATCATATCCATGGTAAGATATGTTCGACCAGATACTTTCGAATATTAATATGGTTTTAGAAATAAGGAATAGAATTTCCAATAGCTCATTGCTGGTCTAGATTAAATTTTCTAATATTAGTGACCTAAATTAACATCAATGGAAAAACAAATTTTGTAATTAATATGATAAATGGAAAATATTCCATAAATAAGGAACATTTAATCCACTTCATTGGGTATATATAAGGTTTTATGTTTGAATTACCCTCTACACCAACACCGAATCACATCATATATTCCCTGAATTACCATCCTAATGAATTTCACAATATAAAAATGGAACTAAATGATCTAGAACTGGATGATATGGTCAGTCACATCACATAAGGTATATTGGTCTACCCATTCAAAAATAATTACATGGAAGATATAAATAATGTTAATGAAAACCATGATCTAGGAAAACCATTATCTTTTCTGATGGATATCATAATTGGATGGATTTATTTTATAATATATTACCTCAAAAGTAGAATTATTTTATCAAATAAATCTAATAGGGAATAAATCTGATGGTGGAAATTAAATTTATCCTAAAAAATCCAATTTCCCATAACTTCCTCTATAAATAGATATTTTATTGAGTCATACTCCAATGAATTGAATTTTGATATACCATTAATGTTATACAAAAATTACATGCCAATGCCTTCAGAACCCCTATTTAGGAGATAAGATCTTCCAAAAAATTTAGAAACTCAGATACTTCAAGGAAGCCGTGATGAAAGAGTACATAAATTTCATAAATAAATTTCATTCTTATAAAATACATTCAAATTCATTTTTCAAACTAATGGATTCACACCACCTAATATTTATGGTTAGTTATTTTGTATGGAATAATATTTTTGGGTCCATATCCACCATGCATAGTTATGGAGGTCATGTATATCCTTAATACCAAAACATTATTCTCTAAGTGGGATAAGGCTATATCTCTCTAGGAATTTAGAACCAGGGTTATCATAAATTTTTACAAGACTAATATTATCACTAGATTTGGTGGCCCTCACACCATATTAATAGAAAATGACATCAATTTATACATGTTATATTGGAAAAGTATATATCTAGAATATAATGTGAAGTCCAGAAACTTTTCATACTAACGAATAACATCAAATTAACAAATATAATCAATTAATAAAACATGGTCTAGTATCTTCTATAAGATATTGTATTATGATAAAAAGTTATTTCTAATAAAACTGTATACTCTCTATGGTATTATATCATAACTACCATTAAATCCACATAAGAAGCACCATATTTTCTTGAATATGGTATAAATGTAGTATTTACTATTAAGGTTCAACATCGCTCATCACACATTTCCATCTATAACTACTTTTTAGAGGATGAGTGGTCTCAGATTCAATTCGAAAATCTAGAGAAAATTGATGATAAAATATTTCACAAACTACATAACATTATTTTTTATCAAAATTCAGTCACATGAGTGTTAAAAAAGAATGTCCAGCTATATTCACTCATAAAAGGATAATATGTTCTATATCCAAGTATTGTCATGATACATGGAAATATTTCACTAAAAATAGATCTAAAATGGAAATAATCTTACACTATACACAAGGTTTCCTCCAATGATGCATAACCCTTGATTATTAAGAATAGATACCAAATCATGCTCCCCATAAATATAAGGTTTCTCATGAATTACTTATCATAAATTCATAATGTGTTTATATTTCCATTTCACATGAAGTTAAACAACATAACATAATATCCTCATTATGTGAATCTAGAATAAACAATGTATAGGTCCATTTTATATGACCATAAATTGGATGGAATTTGAGTCATTGCAAACCGATGTTAAACTATACAACACATAATATGTCTTGTATGAACTTATAATAAATAAATTGGTCTATATTGTGAGACCTGATTTTCTTTTTTATGATATGGATTGACATAAGTTACCCCAAAACCTGGTTCTTTATACATGAACCTTATTTAATAAAAAATTCAATTCCTCTATGCATGTTTCCAAACTACACCATGGTTATATTTTCACCTCATGGGATTAATTGGTAATTTTAATATCAACCATACCTAGATCATGATTCACCTAAATTTTGACAAAATCCCCCCCTTCCCATCATTATGTCTTGGTCATCCTTATTCATGTCAGGTTTTGTTCACTGGACCTTTCACTAGGAACATTTTTAGTACTATGTTTGACTAGATTCTTGTTATCGTAGAATATATTATGACACCAAAATCACTTGGTCTCGGCCAAAAATCCCAATAAAATATCACATTGTGTATTATTGTATATACATTATCTCATTCAATTTAATCTATGATGAGATTATATCATATTGGGAATGACTCAATTCTATGAGACACCCCTCATGTATAATTCCCCAACATATTACTCTATAATACATGATATTAGGACCTTGTCCCATGATAATAACCTAAATGAAATATAGTCCTACATATATTAATTTAAACAATTAAAAGTGTTTAACCCAATATATCCATAGACTACATAGGATGATATAACCTATCAGACCTCAGGCTTTGAGATCATACATTACATAAGAGCTTGATCAACAAGATAAAAAATTCTCTTATGTTCATGATCTCACCGCAGATATCTCCACTTTATTGGAGATGGTATGTATATTGTTACATTTTCCTACCATGGTGTCATGGAACATATAGTATACATCCAGATTAATTCCCTTATATATGTCAAAACAATGTGTTGATTGATTCTTTGTATCAAAGGATATGTAGTGATGACTCTATTTTTTATCAGAGTCTCATTCAAAAATGACATCAAAATATCCTTGTTATCTTGATGACTGGTTCCCTAATTCCGCAAGGTTTTTCCTTCTTGTAAAACATATATATAAATCAATGTCATTATATGAATTTTCAAGATTTTTGAAAACCCCCTTCATAATGTTCCTCATCAAAAATCCAAAAACTATAGAACATCTATGTACACTCTAAATGAATGAAAATAACATTGAATTGGTTGTCATTGTATGAACCAAATTTTTTGTCACATGAGACATTGTTTAATGATGTTAAACATCATGAAAAATGGTCCAACTTGTATGGCCATAAATAGATTTGAGCACTATTTTACATATGACAAAAATTACCTGCATGAGAGATGGATCCATGTATGTGTACTGGGAACATGTCCCCTGGGATTGTTTAACAATTATAGAGGAAACACCTAACTCTTATATTATGTTCATGCCTTAGAGATTCTTTTGGATTAAATTCTATATCATAAGAGTAATAAAAATTCCCCTTCCATGTATATGATCTATCTCTATAAATGGAAATCATAATTTAGAAACATGAATGGATTGATTATTATTACATATGGATATGATGTGATTTATATAATACATATTTTAGACTCAATCCCCTATCATAATCCACTTTCATCTCTACTAAATATAGAACAACAACCCAAATGTGGTTATTTCAGGATTGGAGTGTTCAGATAAAATATTGAATATGCCTCATCCCAAACCACACTACATGACTCAAGTGTCTTTAATAACCATAAATAATTCATTAAAATCATAAATGATATTTTTCATATCTAAGGTACACGTCTATTTGGTGAAATTTATGCTACCATATCCGACACTTCAATCCATAGGTATGTTTCTATTATAAAGAGAATGCACTCTAATCGATGTATTCCCTAACAAAATTATCATGGAACCTACCAATAAAACATTAGTCAGTGAACATCATCATCATAGTTTCTCCACATTTTCACTTCTTAATTTGGAATTTTCAGTTCATGATTTATATCATCATCATTCCCTATTAAAAAATGTTTGGTTCTATTATCTCATGAGACCCATTTGGGTTGTTATACTTTATCACCATCCACAATCTAATAACTGATACCTTAAACAACCTAAACCCCTATTTAAGATATATTTTTGTTGTATTTGGATCTTTTTTCACCATAGGTTTTACATTACCCTACCAACATAAATTTCTTCCCCTTTTATTTAATAACTATGAAGACAAACCAAATGTACCTCTACAAGAGTTATTTTACATTAGAATTGGTACCTTTATTCATGTGGGGGTTTACTTCACACTTTCTACATAGAAAATATCACTTTTTGGACAATTATATATCAACCATGATAATAAAACAATATTGGTTAAAGTTGTATGACATTAAACACTAAAAATAGTAGGTCCGTGTTGTATGAACATAAAACATAGTCTTCAATGATCCGAAGTGTAAGTCCCATAAACAGAAAATGAAATAGTTATAAAGGCTTGAAAGGTTGAAAACTAGCAAAGGGATACTTGAGAAAAATTCAAGTATCTACTCAATATGTCACTCATTTTTCATTAGTTAGTATGAAGTTATTGTGTTAAAATGGTAAGGAACAATTCTTTTTGGTTCCATCATAATGACATAGAAAAATCAAAGAAATTATCATTAGGCCAACTGTTCTAGGAAAATGTTAATTTAGACCTTCAACCTTCTAGCTTATATGATTTTTTATATATTTCGTGTCAAATCTCTTCACATAGAGAATTTTAGAAATATATGACAATGTAACCTTTTGTGTAATTGAAAAAATATTGAGTATCCTTCTCTTAATGATTATACTTCATTATTTATGTGCTTGGATATTTTCATAGATTTTATAGAGAGTCATGACAAAGGAATTTAGCTCCCAGGGATACCTCTAATATGTAAGGATATTCATGATTCTATATTCAACACTTCCCACTAAAGGTAAGTTTTATTTGGAAGAAAATTTCATCTAATCTTTTTACACACCTAAAATATTGTAGTGAAACTCTCTATTCCAAGATTGTTTAGTGGCCATCTATAGCGTACATATTTCATCCAATCATTTTATAATTCAATATATCTCAAGTTGTGATGTAAAAATACCATAACCCTTATATGCAAGTGGATTAAAATTCCCATGATGTTATGAACACATGAATCATAAAAAATTTCAACAAAATGATGTGATAACATAATATTAAAATTTTTAAAGTTCTTGTCAAGTAACCCTAAACCGCATGACATGATGGTCTAGGCACCATAACCTTAAACTATAAACATTTACGGATGAGATGGTTTATGATAGCACTGGTCCACTCATTAATGTTGGTTTTCTCTATATCCTTTAAAAATGAGGAGTACTATCTTTTTTATCCAAGAAACATAACCCTAATCTATATCCCCCAACACATGTGGTGATATGCATCAGTAGAATTGATATTTTTATCAGCAATGCATTTATATCGCCATTTCTAATTCATAGACTAAAAAACCTTTTAGTCAATGTTTCATGTACATAAACCCTATAAATCCTTGGTATAAAACTAATGTGTTTAAATTTCCCAAGGAAAGTGATGTAGAACCTATTAATTTGAAAAAATAAAAATGAAATCTTTAAAAAAATCAAGACTATTCTCCCTAGAAATTCACCTTGTATGACCTTGAAAAAAATTATGTTTCAAGAAATGGAAAGTAGAAAAAACATATGAGGATGACAATGAACAATGTGGGGATGAGAAAAATATGTGCTCCTTGCTACTAAGACTCCCCTACATGAGGCTTATCAATTGTTTATGGCTAACTAAAAATATTTAAAGGTTATAGGGTCCTCCAAATGACCCTAGGAAAAGTAAAGTCATGTTTGTAGATCCCCTTGAACTTGGTAAATATAAGAGAACATCTTTTCTACTTCTATATATTAGTTTAAATAATCCATAAAAAATGCATTAAAGTATCATTTCAGGATGCTCGAATTCTCTCAAACAGTGGAATCCTCATTCAAAAATTCAAAAATTCACGATTTTCATTACACAGAGTCACTCATATACTATGTCTAAAGAGTCTAACTCTAGAGTATGGTGATGATACACATGTTTTTTTATTAGGACCACATATACCCTTCCATGATAACACATCTAAGAGGAAACCATAACATGTATCTACATGTGCTAACCGTAGCTTATGGTGATGGTGTATAATAATCTATATACAACCATCTGATATCCATCTAAGTGTATGTTATAAATAGGATTCTAAATCCCACAATTCTTTATCTCACATACTCACCTTATCCTATAAAAAGTGTACATATATTATCATATACATCCAAAAAATATACATATTAGGGTGTAATCTTTTGGGAAACATGATTGATTCATCTTTTATTATTGACTCAAGTAGCTAGAGACTATGTTTTATTTTAACTATTCAAATTTTATGTTCAGATAGATTTAAATATTCCTTATATTAACTTTTTTTAATTTTCAATGATTATAATGGACCTATTATCCAAGTGAGATATAATATTCACAATATTCTAATGGAAATAAATTATTTTACTTCACAACAAGGAGGGTAAAATTATAAAATTGGAGTCTCCTATCACATTTAAAGGGGAAATGTAGAGTAGAGAATAGAAAATAATAGTTATGAAAAAATATGGTCAGTAGGGTGATTTAGATCATAAAATAATATATGATAAGTGTTGAATTATTATTTTATACGTAGTCACTTATAATCATTAGCATTAGATAATAGACACACCCCTTCAACTAGTGCGAGTTGTTCTCAATTATTCTTATTATTATCCTAAACATTGATTACCACTTCAGAAAGGTTCACTCATGTTAAAATTATTTGATCATTAAATTATTTTATCCTTGTGTTCTGAATTGAATCCATATCTCATATTTGTGACTATCCAGCAGTCAAATACGTCATTCCTGGAGTGGCTAACTCCTTTTATTCCATTAGGAGACTTATGATTTTTATGTAGTGTATATCCCTTTCCTATATTTCTAATTATTAATGGGAATATATGATTCATTGGATGATTGAATAAATTATTGACAATAAAATCCATTGGTCCCCAGATCCATGAAATGTTGTTAGACATGATCTTTATTTCTCTTTATCATTGATATTAGAGTATGGGTGATCATATCAATGATATTTTTACATACTTATTACATGTTATACGGTTCATAGTGAAAGATTTATAACCAAGGGATTCATTATAATATAAAACTAGAGTAAAATCTATGATAATGATTCTTTTTGAGATGGTCCATGCAGGTGATGAAGATGTGATGGTGACCAAATTCAATCATTTCAATTATAAATGGACCTACTATTGGTAAATATTGTTGGCAGGAGTAACACCTTGAGATTTTTGGATTATATTTTCTCTCTAAATAAAATTGTTCTAATTCTAGTTCCACACACAAAACCAATCTAAAATTAATTATAAAATTATTATTATTATTAAAATATAATAATAATAAATCCTATAGTAAATAAAAATATTATAATCAATTTCAAATATATAATAAATTTGATTAGGAACACTTAAATTTTTAAAAGGTCAATTTCAAAAAGAAATATGATTTTTTATATATTTTATTTTAATTTTAATTTAAAACTTATAATTTTTTTGAATTTTAATGAGATAAAATGAATATCATTATTGATTTTTTTATTGATAATTTATCTTAGTATGAATTTTTTTATTTTTTTCTTAAATAATCTAACTTTATTTGAACACTAAAAATGAATTTTTACTACAATCGCAGTGTTTATGAATATATCAAAAAGTTAGTATAATTATAAACAAATAAAACAATTTTCATAATAAATAATTTATTTAAGGAGTGAAACTATGTATTTATAATTAATATTTTGAAAACCCATGTATAAATGTTTTTAACTTAAGTAATATTTTTCAATAAAAGAAACTATTTTTTCATTTCTTTTAATTTAAAAATATTTTGGTAAATTAGTGTTCTATTAATTTTAAATGAAAATAAAATCTATTTTATATTTTTATAATCAAATTATTATCATTAAAATAAAATAAATTATAATTTAATCCTACAAATAAATGATAAGAATAAAAATGCACATAAAAAAAGAGGTTTTACAAGTTACATTTTCTCATGGTAAAAATTGTTTTTCTTAAAAATATAATTATTATTTTAAATAATTGGTTTTATATTTAGAATCATTAGTTCCAAATTATATAATAATTTTTATTTAATCTTTTTGGTATTAAATGTAAATTATGTTAGTAAAAATTAGTTACCACAATAAGCAAAAAATGGAAAACATGATAATTCTATGAGTAAAGGACTTCAAAACTTGTTTTAAACATGCATTGAAAGGAATTTGTTTCGGGTAATAAACCATATCTAAAACCTCACTCCATTATTTTATATTTTTTAGTTTTCTTAACACGTGAAACATGTTCTCTCTATTTATTAATTTAACATATTTAAAAAAAATTCATTCTAACCACTTATAAAAGGGGCCTCTAACAACCTATTCAAGGCCACTCCTAAATTTCATTTTCCAATTAAAAATAGATACTATTTTATTTCCATATAACCATATTTATCTTATTTTATATTATAATAAAAATAATTTTTCAAACTCCAACCATTTTTAAGGAGTCATCTAAGGGAAAACACAAGTCCTTAACGTGAGTATTAATTTTTCCCTAACATCATTTATTTTCAATATTATTTTCCAAAATATAACTTTTTCATTACTATAAAATGTAATAATTATTTTATATACCTAATTTTATTATTCTAGGAAAATAAATATTAAAAACCTTTCCCCTTTTCAATTAAGAAAATTGAAAACATCATTTATGGATGTCCGAACTATTGCCTCCATACAGTAATGTATCTCATTTTTTATCTAGATTATTTATTATTTATTACACTATAAGAAATGATTAAAAACTATAAATTATATATATTATATCATCATTTTTCTATAATAATGTAATTATTATAAAATACAACCCTTTCAAAATCATACTTTAATTATGGTAAGTTCATGTTTGGGTTGGTATAATAACCTACTTGAAAAATGCTATTAAATATTTTAATGTATGACTATCAAAACATTATTACAAATTATATATGATATAAATATGAAAATAATTTTTTTTATTTAATTTTAAAATTAATATAAAACTCATTAATTAAGATACCGCCGCTCATAAGGTAAAAAACACCTAAACGTGCTTGTCGCTAATTTCATTTCATGAACCGTAACTAATAATCAAATAGAATTAAATTAACAATTTATAAACAATATTATAACCTCAATTATAGAAACTTTTATGATATGTTAATTATGTACTTTTGGAGAATAATTATGAATGACACCACTTTTATGAAACTAGTTCAAAATGATAAAGATACTCACAACTATTTTTAAAAATAGATAATAAAAACTAATATAAATGTATAAAATAATTGTAAATAAATATTAAAAATTGACATAGAAATTATTATGGTACTATAATATGTGATTAATAAATATATTGTTTTTATATAGGATACGTTGGATCTTTAGTGGAAGTTAGTAATTAATAGGGATATAAATTTCTACCACTTAAACTCCATTCCAAAATTTTCATGATTTATGAATTATAACACTCATAAGGAATTTAGTTAACACAAATTTCTATTCTTTGAGTTAAAATATTAATCCTTGAGAATCAGTATTCGTATATTAGTAATTAATTTATTTTTCATATTAAATAATAACTACTTATTTTATCTTGAGGAATAATTATTATTATTTTCATAATGATGATTTCAGGAGGAATTGTTTTCATATAAATGTGAAACTTTTTTAATAAAAAACTGGATCCCCTTTAAAGATGGGTTTTCCAATATTTTTATATTTATTATTCCTAAAAGGATTTACTTTATTATTTAGAAATTAAAATATTTTTTTAATAATGTTCCTTCTAATTTTTTAATACTTCTATTCAATTTTAATTTTTAAAAACCCTTTTTTTGAAGTGGGATTTCAAAAATGATATTTAAAAATATTTAAATTTTTTTCACATCCTTTTAAAATAAACTATTTTATCTTTTACGCTAAATTAAATTTATAAATAAAATATTTCTTTTCAAGTATCTATTATTGAAAATTATTTTTGAAATAAAATCTCTTTTAAATGTTTTCAATTAACATTTTTGAAACCTTTATATCAATTTCAAGGATCTATTAATGAATATTTTTGAACGAAGTAATAGTTTTAATGATATTTTTAGTTTACATTTTTGAATAAATTTTTATGTTTTCAAGGACCCACTCTTGAAATTTATTTCTATGGTTAATTATTTCAAAAAACAAATCACTCAAACGCTTCTAAGATTTCATTTTATGTGATTGCCTTTGGTTATGGATAAATATATATCATTAAATTCTGATTTTTATTAAATTGTTCTTATAAAATATATTTTATGAGTATTATTTTATTTCATATATAACAAATATATTTCATTAAGATAATTTACTAATTTTAATAAATTTTAAAAAACCCTTGGGGAGCATAAAAATAAAATATTTCTTTTATATTAAACTGGTTTATATTTTAATTTCTAATTAATTTGCAACCAATGAATTAATATTATATTTTTATATTTTCATAATTTATTTAATACTATTCATAACCACAAATTTAACATCTAGGATATATCTTATTATATATAATAATAATAATTTAATAATTTATTATTGTTTGGTAAAACTCTATCTTTCATGTAATAGAAGCTATGAAGGAAAATTTTCCTTATGTGTAACAAATAAAAACTCTATGTTACATGCATTAAAAGATATAGAATATAATAAATTTATATAAAAATAAAAATATTGAAAATTTTTGGGGTTTTAAAAAGATATTGATGAGATCATTTACGGTGGCAAAATTATAGAAAACAAGATGATTTTTCATACCATGATTTTATTATCCATATTAAGGTCATGGTACCAAAGATTGATTCACTTACAGATACTTTGCCTGACCAAAGATTGATTATTTTTTAGGGTTTATGATTTATACATAATTTTCCATCCCATACCATATTTTTTATTGGATAACCACTTTTCAGTAAGTCAATCCTATTGTGTAATTGGATCTGAATGAGTTCTGGGTGATTCTAGAGCTAATTAATGTTCCTTATCATCTTGTTGAAGTGGTTTCCATTGGTTATGGATAAATATATATCATTAATGAAAATGACCCCAAAATATTTGAGTCTTCCATGACCTAATACCCCCTGAAATCCTCATTATTGATGGCCTCTTTCTCAATTATTGGTAGATAATTCATGTTCATATTTATATTCTTCATTAGTGAAGGGTTCTGTAATGGGTCTTAATTAGTAGAGTTTTATTGTGAATACTTATTTGATGATAATTCTATTTATCTAGAAATTTACCATTATCTGATTTTATGGTATTGTTCATGTTTTTTTAGTGGCAGTGGTAACAATTCTTGGAGTCTTTGGACAATATTGGGTACTTGTAAGGAATATTCATCATGTTAAATTTCATATAGACATCATTTATGCAAGATCTCACAATACTATGACAATGAACAATATGGTTGGAAGAATTAGTGTCACAATTAACAAATTTATTTAAGAGTTTAGTATGGAGTGTTCCTGACTGACTAATTTCCTAGTAATCTAGTCATCAAATTTATATGGATTCCCATTTGAGACATTATACCTTTTTCATTCATATTTATGTATGGTAGAAAAGGTATATTTTACCTACATTATAGGTTTTATCAAAATGACACGTCCATATTAAACCAGGTTTTGAGTTTTGTCCTTAATGATGAAATAATACTAAATTTGTTTATCGCAACATCCAATGGAAGGGGAAATAATTCAAGATCTTTTTAGGATGACTTCATTAGGGTTTCTAACCTTTAAAATGATGAGTACATTATTCTCTATGGTAGTGATGAAATAAAATGACACATTTTCTTTTCATAAATAATAAACTTTATTTTTTTGATACATGAACGTTTAGAGACTATTCTTATTCTGTCTCTCTTAATGAATACACTAAAATTGTGACTTGTGTTTAAGGGATTCACTATATAATACCAAGAAGACCTATGAACCAGAGCTGGAATTGGTGTAACAAGCCAAAAGTTTATCAATGTAAATTCCCAAATTATAACTATATAGTATAGTATAAATCACATAAAATAACATAGAGAATAGAATACAAACATTATAAATGAATAATGATTGAAATGAGAGGTATTTACAGAAGTTAATGAACCTATACATATATAATTGTAACTTGACCTTTGGAATAGTAACGCGACCATTAGGAATAGTAATTTGTAAAATAGAAATATAACCTCATGTATGAAAGTATAAATAAACTTTTTGCATCTTATAATTGATAATATGATATAATTATATCATAATATATGTAAATAAATGTTTTAAAAATTATTAATTATCTGTTGGTATTTTTATAAAACATAAATTTGTATTTTCAATTTTTTAATTAACACAATTATTTATAGGAAATTGATTTTCATAAAATAAATTTATAAATTTTTTTTTAAAATTTTATGTACATAATATAATTTTATGTGACCTTGGTTAATTTTTGAAAATGTTATATAATAAGGTTTAATTTTAAAATTTACAAGATTATGAGGAGTTTAATTAAAAATTAAAATTTTCATATTTAGAAAATTATTATCAAATAATGGAGTTCTTTTTTTAATTCAACACATCAAAAATGGCGAGGGTGAATTTTTGTGATTTTTCTAAATTACCTGAATTTTTATTTAATAGTGAAATACGATAATTTTTTATATAAAATTAATACATTAATTATTGAGTCGAAGATGATGTATGGATTATATAAGTCAAAGATATTGATATATACTTCATTATTTAAATATATTTAGTAATAATTCTCAAAATATTCATATTCTTGGGCCAAAATAATAAACTAATGAATAAAAATATGAGAAAACACCCCTCTCATCCCCTATAAATAGCACCCTCACCATTTATTATCCTCACAACGCCAGAGATTTGAGAAATGTCCATATCATTCCCAATCCTCTTTCCAATCCTCAAACCACATATAGGACCCATTATTCTAATAAAAATACCAAACCCATTACCCTAACGAGGTTCTTACGGAAGAGAAATTCAAGAGGTAAAATCCACTTTCTTTTTCTTTAAATTTATTTTCAATTTCATTTATTTTCTTATCCTATCCTCAACTCGACTTATCCAAGTGTCATGATAACTCCATTATATTTTATATACTGTAATTTTATAATGTTAATGGAATAATTCATCACCAAATATCTTCCCTTTTAATTTTATATTAAAATTGAAAATGTCATTCATGCGGTGTAGATTTACCGCCACCATGGATGATGCATTTTATTTATTCATTACAACCTTAAAGGCTGGTCATAAAACTTTTTTAATTGTCTAATAATATTGTATCACAAACTTTAGAAGTTATATAATTTTTTTAACCCAATATATAATCATTATGTTAAATAAAATTATATGAGTTCATGATGGTCGTAAAATCCACCAAATAAATTACATCATTTTCAATAATTATTTATCTAATGATTCATCATCATACCATATATCCAAATTATATATATGATCACTTAATATTCTAGAAGTTCATTAATAATAAGTAATATCAATTTTGTAAAATTATCCGCATTTTACATGAACATCCAAACATGCATACAAGCGAATTGATAATGAAATACAAGAAAAAAACATCTAAATGATAAAATTAAACTCTATAAATCCTCAAAAATACCATAAATAAAGTTAATAAATAAATAATTAACCAAATTCATTTATAAATGGTTAATTGTTTTAATAAGTGAATTTAATTTTATTATCTAGGATATTAATGTGAAGAAAGAATGTTGATATAAGGCAATGGGATTTTCAAACCCAACACTCTTCCTCAATGTTTTCCCAATTTCACTCCATTTTAGTATTAATGTTACTTTAATTTTCCTTAAGTATAATTTATTTTTCCACCCCCTTTCTTCATGAATATACATGGTTCCAATATGTTTTTATGAAAAATTCAAATATTTTTCCAAAAGAACTCTTCTTTCCAAAAAGGCAAATTTTACTTCTCATGAGATTTCTTCTTTGTCACTCAAGAGTGATGATTCTTATACCAAGTATGTTATTACATCATTAATTTGGTTACCCCAATGTTTATTCCTTAATGTGAACTTTATAAAATGAAACACATTCCTTTATAGGGGTTATACATTCTATGTGGCATGCTTGATAATGTAAATGTTATGATGTGATGCCTGCACCCAGAATTATAAAGCGCATGTAAATGTTAGGATGTGGCGAGTGTGGATAGAATTATATAGCACCCTGATGCATTGGGTGATATGATGTATCTCAATAGAAATAATGAAATATGTGTGAACATGATGTTATCTTTTTTCAAAACTATTAGTGGTATTTCACCACTATAACATGATGTTTCATTTTTACGCATTTCCCCATTTTATGCTTTTATTTTTAGATTCCTATTATGATTATGATGAAAATTATATTTCTCATGTTATGATAATGATTTTTATGCCCACTCAAGTTTCATGTCTCTCATTAATCTTATTTTTTAGATTTTATCTCACCCCTTATTTTGATATATATCCTTAGGTGAACACATATACTAAAGAGAACAATAGGGGCATTAAGAAGAAACATAAGAAGTAATTAAATAAATTCTTTTGTTTTATTATGTAAATGTTATCTATGGTCTTAATTTACCTAATAAACTATACCATTATATCCTGTTTTAGTAGCATTATTATGTTATTTATCTTTAAAATGATGTAATTGTCATATAAGAAATAGTAGGCTATATATAGTTGGTATTAGAGCATGGTTTAGTTAATTAGGGAATTAAGGATAAAGAACCTTAGTGAACATCCTTAATATGAGAATATTAATATACCCCCGAATCCTTGTTTTCAAAAAATTATAAACATAGGGATCCCAAAGTATATGTCTTTTGAGTTAATTTCATAATGTAATAAATTATTTATTCATGACATAATGACTTATGTTTTATTCTAATGTTTTATATTTTAGATAATGGTGGGAACTTGGAGAAACTAGGCCAAAAACACATGCGAGGTACAATACATGGATTTCCCAAATGACATTCCCAATTCCTTGGGAGGTGTAATTCAAAATTTCATAGTAATGCTTACCCCACTATCTCAAGATATGAATAGTAACCTGATAATGCAGAATATACTCCCTAACATAATAGGGAGAAACTGACTATATAGTATTTTATATGGAAATGACCACTGGCATATAGTTGATCTTCCAATCAACTGATCATGGAATAGTGGGTCAACAAAATGGTGTAGTTCTTTTTTGTGCTTTGTTATTTTGAGATGGAGGATATGACTATTTTCATTTGTCCCCTAGATGGAGAGGATAATATTTGGTGGGTGTTAATAATGAACACCAAGATAAAGGATGAAATTTAAGTGATGGAGTGGGAAGACTTTAAGATAATGTTTCTTAACAATTATTTCCCTCTAATATTTATACAATGATACAGATAGAATTCATAAAGATGATGAATAAAGAAGGTGAATATGTCACATCCTAGAAAGAAAATTTTACAAGGATTGCAAGTTATGATTTGGGCTTTGTTATCAACAATGATAGAAAAATTGATAGATTGTTTTTTGGTTTGAAAAGATACATTTGAAAGGATTTAGCCATTCTATAATTTGAAATTGATGAAGAAATTGATTTTTGTGCTCTCAAAGTGGTAATATAGTTTGGAGAATGGTCCCATGGTTATGGTGATAAGAAACTAAAGATGGAGTTTCCAGGTGGGGGATCTAATGAACAAGGTTGAATGAAATATGTACCACTCACATATAAAAACTGTTGGAAGAAACATAATGGGAAATTACTAAAAGGGATAAATAAATTATATAAGTGTGGTAATGAAGGACAGAAAGCTAATAAATGTCAAACAGACATGTGGAAGCTGGAAAATGCGGTTGAAGAAAGGAGAGTACCACCCATATTCCAAATTTTCAACTATAGGGATAAAGGGAACTATGAAATCCAGTGCACTAAACCTCAAGTTCTCAAGGGTAATCATCATCAATAGACACCAAATGAAAAGGATAAATGTAAATCGCATTCCATCACTACTGCTGAGGTGGAGGCCAAAAATTATGTGGTGATAACTACACTATTTAATCATTCCAGAATAGAAAACAAAATATTTGATTCTGGATCTACACATTATTTAACATCTTGAAAGTTTAGAAGATTTATTCAAAAACCATATTTAAAAATTGAGTACATATTATCCATAAGAATATAAAATGGAGAAATTATTGCATCCAATGTATATAACTCTTCCCCAATTAATGATTGTGGACTAAACCTTCCATAAAATCTTGATATACTAACTTTGGTGGAGTTCGACGCTATATTGGGCATGGATTGGCTATCTTTATTCAAATTCAACATCAATTGTCTGGAAAGGGAGATCACTCTTCACATCCTAAGGCATCCTCCAATTTTGTATGACTGTAAGGAGGAAGAATAATCTTATTCAGAGACATCAACTCAAGTGTGGATATTATTTTCATATGGAAATCATATCTAGATCAAATGATTGAGACAACAGATATAATCATGCTCGAAGACATTCCCATTGTAAGTGAACAAAATGATTCATTCCTTAAATAATTTACTATCCTTTCCCCATAACGAGAGGTTAATTTCTCAATTGAAATTATTCCTAGATCTCGTATTATATCAAAAACACATTATATAATGACTACCGTTGTGTTGGAATATCTAAAGAAGAAGTTACAAGAGAATATAGATAAGGGTTTTATATTCCTGAGCACTTCTCCATGGGGGGAACTATTCCTCTTTCCAAAGAACAAGGATGGATCAATGAAACTCTACATTTATTATCATGATATCAAAAAATTCATGATAAAGAACAAGTATCCCCTTATATGGATAGTTGATTTATTCCATCAATTGCATGGGACCAAGTATTCGTTTAAGGTGGAACTTTGATCGGGATATCACCAATTAATAGTGAGGAAGGAAGACATTCAGAATATTTTTTTTTGAAAAAGGTATGTACACTAGGAGTTCATTGTGATTCCTTTAGGACTCACTAATTATCCAATAATATTAATGGACTTAATGAATATAGTCAATAGATATTTCCTTGAAAAAAATTTGGTGGTCTTTATGGATGATATTTTGATATGCTCTATGATTAAGGTGGAATATGAGAAGTATCTAAATATTGTGTTAAATTCATTGATAAGAAAGAAACCTGATGAAAAATACAATAAATGTGAGTTTTTTTATGTTGGAAGTATCATTATTGGGGCATGTTTTCACTATAAAATGAATAATTTGGATCCTTCCAAGATAAAGGTAATCAAAGAGTGGCCCAAGAAAATATCTATAATGCAGATTTGTGGCTTCCTTGGTCTAGATGGCTGTTATTAATGATTGTTGAATAACATCTCAATATTTTTAAACACACTAACCACGATGACTCAGAAGGGAGAAATGATTTCATCGACTGGTTGTAATACCCCAAGCGTCCACGGTATATATTACTTTAAATAATTCATAATCTTGTGTTGTACGCATCTTGGAGTTTTAACACACACGACCAATCAAACTAGCCATTATGAATAGTAATACCCTCTTTTTGAAATTTTATAAATTTTATTTTTTTAAATGGACTTCATTTTTGGATTCTGAATATCGAAATTAACTTAGTGTGAATTTTTGGTACTTTTATGAAAACATTAAATTTTTTATGAATAGTGAAATACACTACATTATTGTTTAAAACAAACTTATTATTTAAATAATTAGTTATTTAATTTTAATTTATTTTGGGTCAAAATAGATACATAATACCTATATATGTTCAATGTAATTAATTTGAGTGATTTTATATTATGTTTAGATATATAAAATTTTATTAAACTTTTTACCATATTTTACCCACCACTAGTACAAAAACTATTTTTAATGTCTCCTATTTTCACATCTGTTTTTTAGATCCAACACGAAATCGATTTATCATGTCAGTTATTGTATAACCGATGTGAAAAATCCATTTTTGTTCATTTTTCATGTCAGTTATATATGAACCAGCATGAAAAATCCATTTTCTTTGATTTTTCACATTGGTTTTATAATAACCAACATGAAAAATCTATTTTCTAGACTTGTTCATGTTGGTTCCAAATAACCGACCTAAAAAATCAATTTTCATCAATTTTTTTGTCTGTTATTAAATAATCGATGTGAAAAAGTGATAAAAATTGATTTTTTCACGTTGGTTATTTAATATTTGACCTGAAAATTGTTTACAAACATGTAGATAATTTCCCAAGCATCAATTTGATAGGTCATAAAGGTGAAACAGAGTTACAGATCAAAAGTTATGGCCATCAAAAGTTGATCATCTCTAAATGAAGTCTTCGGAAAGGCCAATTTCTGAAGGCCATAACTTTTAATCTGTAACTCCATTTGAGCTCTGTGACCTACCAAGTCGATTCTTGGTAAATAAGATACATGTTTGTTAACATTTTGCACGTCGGTTATTTTATAACCGACCTAAAAAGGTGAATAAAATTTATTTTTCACATCTTTTATTTAATAAAAGATGTGAAAAATGTTTAAAAACATGTATATAATTTATCAAGCATTGATTCGAGAGGTCACGATGCTCAATAAGAGTTATGGATCAAATGTTATGGGCATCGGTAGTTGATAATCTCTAAATGAAGTCTTAGAAAATGCAAATTTATGAAGGCGATAACTTTTAATCTATAACTTCATTTGACCTTAATGACCAATCAAATCAAAACATGAGGAATTAGATACATGTTTATTATCATTTATCATGTCATTTTTAAATTACTGACATGAAAAATAACTTTTAACAACAGGTTTTAAATAACCGATGTGAAAAAGTTAGAAAATGAGCATTTCATGTCGGTTATTTATTTACCGACATGAAAATGTGTTTAGAATTTATTTTTCACATCAGTTATTAAATAACTGACGTGAAAAATAAGGGAAATTTTTTAATATCTTTTTATGACGGTTTTCATAAAATAGACTTGAAAGATAATTTTAATATCCCGCCAACGCAAAATTTTAATTTTATTACATCGCGACATCAAAATTTCCAATTACCGCCTAAAATTTTTAATACCATATTTTATTTTATCATATCAATTATATGTTTTCATTGTACACAAATCCTAATTTAACAATAATTTCTTTCAACCATCATCATTCCACCAACTCGACTTGTTCGATCTTCAACATGTATCAATTATTTTTTTATTCTGCGATCTCATCGAGGTATTTTTAATTGTTTATCCATGATTTATGGGTTTTATTATTTGTTTTCTTATGTGATATACCATTTAACAATCATTTCATTTAGCCATCATCGTTCCACAAAATCAACTTGTTTGATCTTCCACATGAATCCACTATTTCATCTTTCCAAGATATCGTCAATGTATTTGTAATTATTTTCCCATGATTTATATTTTTTATGAGTATTTTTCTTAATTGATATACCGTTTAATGATGATTATTTTAATATAGTGATGTATAATTCTCTATATCATGGAAAAACTACAAATCCTCTTTTGGAATATAAAATTCCTTTTAATACAAGGCTATGACTGGATAATTCGATCTTTCCTCAATAAAATTATATCAAACTTCCCATGGTCATAACATTTGATCCGTAACTCAGTTTGAGCTCTAGGACCTGGAAAATAAAATAATAGAAAATTTTCTAAAAGATGGTAAATTTTTTTACATCTAGTATTTAATAAAAGACGTATAAAGTCATTTTAAATGTCTCTTTTTAAATAACCGACGTAAAAAATGACCTTTCATGTCGGCTTTTTTAAAACCCAGGAAAAATGGCTTTTTAACGGCATTTTCTCGAAGTTCTTTCATGTCATTTTTTTTAAAATTGACATGAAAAAAAATAAATACCCATATTAACATCAGTTATTAAATAACCGACGTAAAAATGGATTTTTAACGGCATATCTCAAAGGTCTTTCAAGTTATTTGTTTAAAAACTGATGTTAAAAACCATAAAACTTCATTTTTAATGTCAGTTATTAAATAGCCAACGTAAAAAATCATATTTATTACATCTCTTACAATAATGTCCCCTCCAAACTGATGTTAACAAGCTAAAAAAACTGACGTAAAAAAGGGTTTTTTACTAATGCAACTTCTAGGAGCATTTGAAAATTTGCATAAACTTTAATTTTACCACTTCTGTGAGTTGAATTTCCAAAATTTTAGAGGCATGGTTAATATCAGTATGTAATATGTGGTTTAATAAGATGAAAATAATTATTATTGAGTAGTAACTTTTGACTTTTATTTACCACTATTAAAAGTAAATAAGTTAATGAAATTTAAAAATGATATTATAATTACCATAACTCATGTTGTAATTCTATTGGATAAGTGAAATTCGACCAAAAAACCTCAGGAATAAAATATGATCCTTTTGGTCCACTTGGATTAGATTATGACATTTATTATTATTTTATTTAAAGAATATTTAAAATTGTTAAATTCAATGTTTAATAACAAGACCATTTTTAATACATGGTTACACACAATAAAAATTCAACTGTAAATGTTTGTTATAGAGATAAAAATATTTCCTACATAATGGTAGTTTAGTTATAATTTTTAGAAATTAAATAATTTAATTTATTGATGACATAATAATAATGTAGTAATTACTTTATTAATGAAATATTAAAATAAGTGATATCATAAATATACAAATAAATGTAAATTGAAACTTATGATGAATTCCACTAATTTTACAGTTGAATATGACATGTTATAATTGATTAAATAAATTTTATTGGAAGTGATAAATTTTTTATGGATTTCAAAAAAAATCAAATACTAAATACTGTCAAAATTGACACAATTGAGTTTTTAAAACAAAGAATATATTATTAATTGATATAATATTCTTAAAAATTTAAGGATTGGAAAAAGTACTTAGATTTGGTTATATATATTAAAAATCAACCACTTTGGGTTTTCTTGGTAGTTTATAGTATGTTTATTAACAGTATAATATAAAAATACAAAGAGATATGGTAAATGTCAAACTATTTAACTAAGAGTTAAATAAAAAAGACAAGATTAATATGGTGACCTAAACCTATTTAAAACCAATTGATTGAGAAGGTTTCGACCCATACACACCTTAGCCTCGAAATAAATCATTTTGGTTCCATTTGAAACTGAAAATTATTTTATCATAAAATAATATTTCAAGCTTTTCCTAAAGTGACTCTCACCTCTCTTATAAAAGTGTACTTCCTCTTATATTAATTTCACACCTCCAAAGCCATTTGGCTCAGCCAAACCCATCCCAAATTCCACCCAACATCCCTCAAATTAAATTAAGAGCCTTAATTTGATCATAAATCCATTCTATGGAGTCCTTTTGATCAACTCCAAAGGAAACACCTGAAGAAGAGGTAATAATTTCACCACCCTCTTTCAAGTTATTTTCTTCTTCCATGTTCTATTTCTTTGTTATTTCAGACCAAAAATAATAAATCTAGTACCTTCTAAATACATTTATTTTATTATAAATATGGTACAACTATATTCGTTATTCTATCCATCCTATAAATAAAAAAGTCTCCATATGTGCGTACGTACAGCTTACTGTCTTCACGTCTTGGTGTTGTTTCTTATTCAAACACTTAATTACATTGGATGTTTATAATAATGAGTATAAGTGATGTAAATAATAAATATAACATGTTAATTATTTTTTATATATGATATACTATCAAATTACATATGATTTTAGTATCAATATAATAATATTGTCGCTCATGCGTATGTATGGATTACCGTCTCCACGAACGCGATGAGATTAATTTCCCATCATAATCATTCAAAAATAATTTTCATTTATAATTAAATATAATATTTATGAACATAATATAATTCTATATATGAATCAAATACATCATATCCATAACAAACATGTCTTATGTAACCAAATATATAATGTAAAGAAAATATGTTAACACCTAAAACGATGATACTACTGAAATATTATTAATAGAGAAATATTAGAGGATAATATATGATATCATATTTATGTATATAGTTCCTATATAGTTAAATAATAATATTTTAACTATTATACAGGAGGTTAACACACCATCTACTGAAAAAGTACAATGTAAGGGTTAATTCTACAATCTCTTTACTTATTCAAGGTTGTTAATACGTAAGTATCTACTGGGACCTCTTTATCATCTGCATCAGTTTTTTCATAAAAATGTAATTCAAAACATTCTTAATATTTACTAGACTATGGGTTAAAGTCGTTTATACCCTTATTTTACCATATAGGTTTTTAAAGGAATCTTTTTTTCATTTTCCAAATAAGGTACTTGTTGACCTTTTCGAAAAAATTATGGCAAGAATGTACGTTTTTAACTTATATGACAATTGCATCTATTTTATGCCGTTATAACATCATCAAATCTTTCTATAAAAGATTATAAGAATATTTTCAAAATAAATGTTTTCTTTCTTAATTATATGACTTTTAAATGATTTCAAAACATAAAGATATATTTCTCTTAAAAAGTTTTGATTTCATCTACGTCAACATCCTTTGATAGATTTTAAGCTTTTTTGAAGTTGATTTATTATGTTACAGAACTTCTATATTGTAGTGAAGGTTTTGTGATATGTTTGACTATGGATGTGTTATTTTAAAAACCATTCATAGTTTTTGGATAAAGTATTGAAATTTCGTATGCTAGTTTTAATAAGTGTGTTTATGTTATGTTTAAACCTTTGCATGTGTGGAATGCATTGGACGTTGTAAGTGACAGGTGGAGCCTGATATAGCTCATCGATGCATCGGTAGGTCTCATTAGAAAAAATAGTGTCTTAGAACAAGGAATTGAAAAAATTTTATTTGTAGTCTTCGCACAAGGCCTTAACTATGTGGTAATGAAGTCTGGAATTATGCATTCCAACATTATGAAATTGGCTATTGATATTTCATTGGATTATTATACTAGTAGAATATCCATGTGAATAAGTAAATGGAATTATTTGATTTATATTGTCCATGTTTTATAGATGTTTATGGTTAAATGGATTATGTTTTTGTCTTATACATTGCCTTAAATGTTTAGGCTTATTTATGAAAGTTACCGCTATATTGTTATCCTTTATGAGCATCAGAGCTCACCCCTTTTTATGTTTTATTTTTACCGGGATGTGAAGAAGTATATTATGACTTACCTATTTGGATAGTTTAAGGGATTTTATAAGGGAAATTAATGTGTTCAATGGAGACAATGTGGTTATTGTTTTTCATTTTTTAATGTAATTTAAATTATATGAATGTATCTAGTACTTCCAAGGCCACTAAACTGATCTGTCTTTCGGGATTTGATCCCTTGTGATCATGAAATTGTAATGAAATAATGCACTAACTCTTGGTAACTGGGGTTGGGGCATTACATTTGGTATCATAAGAATTTCAATACGAACCTTGGAAGTTGGATTTAGAAAAACACTGATTAGAGAACATTACCCTAAGATAGACTTTGGGGATTAGTATAGATGGACTTCCTAGAATTTTGGTGATGTTGAGATTTTGTGAATTTTCCAAGAAATACATCCCGGTATGGATACGAGTAGGTAGAGGCAGCTCGGGCACAAATGTACCTAGGGGTGAAACCCAAAAACACTTCTTTGAGCTAGACTCAAACAGAAACTGGTGCACGAAAATGGGCCTTTCTGCACTCTTGGTTACGACACTCTCGAGGGATATGCTTAGGATAATTCACAATTTCATTACAGACCACTATGAAGGATTTATGAGAATATAACTCTTGAAAGAATACATATTTATGATTATGGATTATATCCATAAATTTTTCAATTTATGTTAAGTGTTTTACAAGTTTGGAATTATGTATTGCAATTCATATACTAATCTATAGTATGGCATTGTTTAGAAATAGCGCCTAGTGGAAGGAATGGAAACTGTATCAATGCCCGTAATCCATATAGGGACTTTCCTTCTACTAAAGATAACTATAGTGGAGTTTGTGATGAAATTGGTTTTGATTCACATATCACCATACTGGGAAAACCCACTCCGGTTATGAATAATATCCATACCAATATAGTGCACCCTGATCCACAATGCGGAGGATCAACGTTTTACCGCTTTATGAGGAAACAACCACCAACATTAAATGGGAGTAAAAATCCAATAGTATCTGAGTAATGGAGAAATTCCTTAGAGAAAATATTTTGGCCTTTGGAAACTATTGAAATGGAAAAATTTGTCATGGCAGTTTATCGCCTCACGAGAGATGCAGATCAATGGTAGTTATTAATCCAAAACAAAAAGGAAGATAAAGAAGTATTGAACATGGAATCTAGGAGGTATAAAGACATTTTCTTAGAAAAAAACTTTTCTCTTCACCATCAAGTAGATATGGAAAGACTATTTCTGAGTCTAAGGAAAAAGGACGATGAGGATGTCGCAAAGTATGAGGCTAACATTACAACTTTAGAAAGGCATATAGTAGATTATATATGTAACTCAAGGAGTAAGATTTATCGATTATTTGATGGGTTAAAACCATTTATCTATCAAGCATTAGTCTCAAAATCCTTCTCACTATACGAAGAAATTCTCTCATGTGCTATCAAGACAGAAAATGAATTCTCTATGTCTTACGACTTTAAAGAAAAGCAATAGAAAAAGAGATCTGCTGAACACTCTGGAAATGGAAATAAGGGTAAGAAGGGAAAATTTGAATATCCATCCTGTGGTAAATGCGGGAATAAACACCCTGGTACTTTCTTTAAGGGAATGGGAGTCTGTTACAAGTGTGGTGAAAAAGGCCACCATGCTCGTGATTGTAAGGGGAAGAAAGATGCTATCAATGTTGAATGCTATGATTGTAGGGAAAAGGGGAATTATGAAAATGAATGTCCTAAGATCCATGGGAACATACCTCAGAAAAGTCCAAGGGATGATGAATAATCTTATTTGATCAATACTACTGAGGTTGATGCTCCGAAACACGTGGTGGTAGGTAATTCAATGGTTCCCTCATGTTTAGCCAATTCCTTATTTGATTCTAGATTATGACATTGATTTATATCTTCCCTATTTTCTAAGAAAATTAGATTTTTTTAATTATACATAACAAGGGGGTTGTCAGTCAAAACACACATGGGAAGTATCATCGCAACAATGTTTTGTGCATCAGTTCCCACTAGGGTATATAAATGTTCTGTATCTGCTGATCTCATAATCATACCCATGATTTAATTTGATATAATCCTCAGAATGGAATGTCTTTCGGACCATGATATAAAAATTTATTGTTATAAGAAGGAGGTAACAATTTTCAATGATGATAAGAAGTACCTTATCTTTTGAGAAGAGACATCACCACATGATTCTTATCTAGATCCACCCACAGTATCTCTACAAAATTCAATTATTAGTGAATAAGATAATGAAAAAACTATTGGTGGGTAAAAGAGTGTTCTAATAGAGGATGTACCTATTATGAAAGAATATGTTGATGTGTTTTTAGTGGATTTACCTAGAAATCCTATAGAATGAGAAATTGAGTTTTCTATTGATTTAATTCATGGTTTAAGGCCCATAACAAATACCCCTTATAGAATAGCCACTGTGGAATTATTGGAACTAAAGAAACCACTAGAGGAATTGAGTAAAATGGTATTTATTCACCCCAGTGTTTCCCTTTGGGGAGCCCCTATCCTTTTTGTTATTAATAAATACAGATCTATGAGGTTCTGCATTGACTAAAAGGATATCAATGCTATAATAAAAATGAACTAGTATCCCCTACACCGCATTGATTATTTATTCTCCCAACATCATGGAGCTCAATATTTTCAAAGATTGACCTTCGATCGGGATATCATCAGTTGTGTGTGATGAATGAAGATATTCCGAAAACATCATTTTGATCCAGGTATGAGCATTACATGTTAACAATAATGCATTTTAGATTGAGTAATTCACCCCTAGTCTTCATGGATCTAATGAATAGTGTGTTCAAGGAATATCATGATGACTTTATAATGGTATTTATTGATGACATCATGGTATACTCAAGAAGCTATGAAGAGCATGAAAATCAAGTGTTCACTATTCTGAAAACCCTCATGAGAAATGAATTATATGGGAAGTTCAACAAGTGTGAATTATGGCTTCAAGATATTTATTTTCTTGTCCATATTGTCTCTAAGGATGTAATATATGTTGATCCTTCAAAGACCAAGGAAATCCATGGATGACCATCACTGAATAGTATAACTGAGTTCCACAGATTTATTGGTTTAGCAGGTTATTATAGATGTTTCTTCCTTAAGTATTCCCGGTTGGCTAACCCATTATCCAAGCTCACATGTAAAGGGGTTAAATTTGTTTTGAAAAAAGCGTGTGATGAATGTTTTGAAGAAAAAAAGAGATTATTAGTCAATTATCCTATATTGACTTTACCATCAGGGAACAATGGGTTTTTTATTTATAGTGATGCTTCAAAAAAAAGGACTTGGTTGTGTCCTTATGCAGAATGATAGAGTTATTTATTATGCATCACGATAAGAGAAAATTAAGGAGAAAAACTATCCTACTCATGATCTTAAGTTAGCAGTTGTAATATTTGATCAAACAATATGGAGACACTATCTCTTTGGTGAATAATGTGAGATATATAATGATCACATGAGTTTTAAGTAAATTTTCTCACAAATAAACTCTACATGATGCAAGGCGACGACTGGAACTAATCAAGGATTATGATTGAACTATACACTACCACCAGGGGAAGGAAAATAAGGTGGAAGATGCTTTGAGTGGAAAGGATCGTGGACTTTTAAACAAGATGAGAGTTGAAAGGGGTCCTATTTTCATGGATCCAATAAAGATGGATATGGGAATAACCACGGAAAGTGAAACATCAATACTATTTTAAATGGTTTCCAAACTATCTTTACTAAAAAGGATAAAGAGTTCCTAGACTAATTATGAGGAGTTTCAAAATAATATTAATGTTGTGAATGTTGGAAGATTGAGTGACTTCATATATGAAGATGGAATTTTGAAATTTAGGAAGAGACTTTGTGTTCCTAATACACCTGATCTAAAAACGGAATTATTGGATGATTATTATAGCTTCAATTTTCCTATACACTGTGAGAGGACCAATATGTATATATATTTGAAGGAACATTTTTTTGGGGATAACATGAGAAGGATATTGCTGATTTTGTGTCATGATTTATGGTTTTTCAACAAGTGAAAGCTAGAAGGTAACAACCTGGAGGAGTCATGCAACCTCTTCCCCTACCTGAGTGGAAATGGGACAATATTACGATAGAATTCTTCATAGGGATATCAAATAATCCTATAAGGAATTCTACAATATGGGTCATTGTTGAATGTCTTACCAATTCATCGCATTTTTTTGGTATAATAAAATATTTACAACTTAAACATCTGGAAAGACTATATACTAATAATGTTGTAGGACTTCATGGAGTACCACTATCGATTATTTCTGATCTTCATCCCCATTTTACATCAAGATTCTGAAAAATTTATTCAGAAGGCCCTGGATACTGAAATTCGTTTGATCACTACCTATCACCCTCAAACCGATGGAAAATCAGAACAAACTATTAAAAGCTTAGAAGACATGTTCAGATCTTGTACACATGACATTCAACGCAGGTGGGATCAATATTTACCTATAGTAAATTTTTACGATAATAATAGCTTCCATTCAAGTATTCATACGGCACAATATGAAGAGTTATATGGAAAGAGATATCACACACCAACTTGTTGGGATGATGTTGGTGAAAGAAAACGTGTAGGCCTAGAAATTGTTGACGAAACAATGGAAAATGTGAAGGTTATCCAAACCCACATCAAAGCATCCCAATGTAGGAAAAAGACCTATGCCAATAACTGAAGAAAGGATTTGGAATTTCCAGTAGGAGACCATGTTTTCTTAAAGGTATCTCCATAGAATGGTGTTATATGTTTCGGTATGAAGGGTAAATTGAGTCCTAGGTAATCGGATCATTTGAAATTATAGAACAAATAGGACTTGTAGCTTATCGTTTGGAAATGCCTCCATGTCTCTACAATGTTCAGGATGTGTTCCACGTATCACTATTGAGAAAATACATGCTTGACCCAATGCATGTACTCAGCTATAAGAAAATTTAATTGGAACCTGATATGTTTTATTATGAATAACTTGTAAAAATTCTTGATACCAGATAATAAGTGCTAAGAAACAAGACGACTCGTCTAGTAAATGTTCTATGGAGAAACCATATGATGAAAGAGGCAATGTGGGAACCTGAGGAACTTAAGATGAAGAACCACCTAAATCATTTTATGTAGTAATTTTTTAGAAATTTCATGGATGAAAGTATATTAAGGAGGGTATAATGTAACACCCCAAGCTCCCATGGTACATTTCCCTTTGAATAATTTCGTAGCTTGCGTTGTATGAAACATGGAATTTTAACACACACAACCAATCAAACTAGTCGTTATGAATAGTAATACCCACTTGTTGAAATTTTCTAAATTTTTTTTATAAATGGACTTCATGTTTGGATTCAGAATATCAAAATTATCTTAGGGTGATTTTTGGGTATTTTTCTGAAAACTTTCAATTTTTGATGAATAGTGAAAAACACTACGTTAATGTTTAAAACTGAATTTGTATTTAAATAATTAGTTATATTATTTTAGGTCAAAATTAATACGTAATACCTATATATGTTTAATTTAATTCATTGTAGTCATTTTATAATAATTTTAGATATATAAAATTTTTTTCAACTTTTTACCGTCTTTTACCCACCTTCAAAAAGCATTTAAAACATTGCATAAAACATAATTATACTGCTTCTCCGAGTAGAATTTCAAAAATCTGAGAGATGCGATTAATATTAGTAAGTAAAATTTGGTTCAATAAGATGAAAATAATTTTTGGTGAATAGTAACTTTTGACTTCTATTTACCTTGGTAAGAAAGTAAATAGGATAATTAAATGTAAAAATGATATTATAATTACCCTAACACATGTCATAATACTATAGGATACATGTAATTAGACAAAAAACAACCTTAGTAATAAACTATGACCCTTTTGGTCCACTTTTATTAGAATAGGACATTTATTATTATTTTATTTAAAGAAGAGTTAAAAGATTAAAATTTAATGTTTAATAACTAATCCATTTTTAATACAGAGTTAAACATAATTTAAATTTGGCTAAAAATACTTTATATAAAGATAAAAATATTTCCTAAATTATGTTATTTTATTTATAATTTTTGGACCATAAATAATTAAATTTATCTATGACACAATGATGATGCAGTAATTACCTTATTAATGAAATATTAAAATAATCAATATTATAAATTACCAAATAAATGTAAATTGAGACTTTAGATGAATTAAAAAAATTATTGATTAATATGACATGTTAAAATTTATTAAATAAATTTTATTTGAAGTGATAGAGTATTTATGGTTTTCAAAATAATCAAATACCAAATATTATCAAAATTTACATAATAGAGTTTTTAAAAAAATACTGTATTATTAATTGATATAATTTTACTAAAAATACAAGTTTCAACCAAAGGACATATATATGGTTTTATATATTAATAATAAACCACTTGGATTTCTCTTAGAATTTTATATTATGTTTATTAACCATAAAATATAAAAATACAAAGAGACATGTTAAATGTCAAACTATTTAACTAAGAGTAAAATCTAAAATATAAGGTTAATATGGTGGCCTAAACCTGTCTAAAACATATTATTTGAGAGGTTTTCTACCCATCCCCACATTATCCACGAAATAAATCATTTTGGAGCCATTAGAAACTGAATATTATTTTCAAATAAAATAATATTTCAAGCTTTTCCTAAAGTGACCCTCACCTCTCTTATAAAAGGGTATTTCCCCTTATCTTACTTTCACACCTCCAAATCCATTTTTCATTGCCAAAACATGCCCAAATATCCTAAAAAATTTCATCACATCAACCTAGAGTTTTTAATTTGATCATAAATCTATGCTAAGGGGTCCTTTTGATCAACTCAAAAGGAAACACCCGAAGAAGAGGTAATAATTTCACCACCCTCTATAAAGTTCTTTTATTTTTCCACTTCCTCTTTATTTGTTGTGCCCATAACAAAATAATAAATCTAGTACATTCAGCATAAATTTATATTATTATAAATATTGTACTACCATATTCATTATTCTATCCATCCTATAAATGAACAAGTCACCATACGTGCGTACGTACGACTTACCGTATCTATGTCATGGTGTAGTTTTTTATTCAAACACTTCATTATTTTTAATCTGTATGATAATGTGTATAAGTGGTGTTGATAATAAATATAACATGTAAATGATCATATATATATGATATAACATCCAATTACATATGATTTCTCCATCAATATAATGATATTGTCGCTCGTGCGTACATACAGATTATTGTCTCCACAAACGCGATGAAATTCATTCACCACCATAATCATTCAATAATAATTTTCATTTTATGATTGAAAAAATGTTTATGAACATAATATCAGTATGTATATGAATAAAATACATCCTATCCATAACAAACATGGCTTACGTAACAGAGCATATAAAGGCAATAGAATCAATTAACACCTGAAATGATGATACTACTGAAATATTATTAACAAAGAAATATTAAAGGATCATATATGAAATAATATTTATGTATATATTATTTGAATAATTTAATAATTTTTTTAACTATTATACAGTAGGTTAACATACCAACGGCTGAGTAAAAGTACAAGGTAAGTCTTAATTCTATAATCTCTTTACTTATCTGAGGTTGTTAATACGTAAGTATCTACTGGGACATCTATCATCCACATCCATGTTTTCATAAAAATGTAATTAAATTATTTTTACTATTTTATATACTATGTATTAATGTCATTTATAACCTTATTTGACCATATATGATTTTAAAGGAATCTTTCCGTCATTTTCCAAATAATGTACATTATGACCTTTTCGACAAAATTTAGGTAAGAATGCATTTTTTAACTTATAAAGTGGGTTCAGCTATTTTCCACCATTATAACATCAAAGAATCTTCCCATACAAGCTTATAAGAATATTTTCAAAATAAATGTTTTCTTTTATAATTATATGACTTTTAAATGATTTAAATATCAAAAGTCACATTTCACTAAAAAAGTTTAGATATCATCTATGTCAACATCCTTTGATGGATTTTAAACTTGTTTGAAGTTGATTTATTATCATAAAAAATTTCCATATTGTATTGTAGGTTTTTTGATATGTTTGACTATGGATGTGTTATTTTTACACCATTTATTGTTTGTGGATAAATTATTGACATTTTATATACTATTTTTAATACGAATTTTTTTATGTTATGTTTAATCCTTTTCATATGAAGAATGCATTGGACTTAGTAAGTGACGGGTGGAGCTTGCTATAGCTCCTCGATGCATAGATAGGTCTAATGAGACCAAGTATTGTTTTTTCCCAAGGCCTTGAAAAAATCTTATTTTTAGTCTTGGCACATGTCCTTTACTATATGGTAATGAAGTACGTCATTGTGAATTCCATCATTATGAAATTGGCTATTGATATTTCATGTGATTATTCGACTAGTAGAATATACATGTGAATAATTAAATGAAATTATTTTATTTATATTTTCCATGTTATACAGAATTTTATGTTTAATATGATTATGTTTTAGTCTCATACAATGCGTTAAATGTTTATTATTATTTATGAATGCTTCCACTATATTGTTATTCTTACTGATCATCTGAGCTCACCCCTTTATATGTTTTATTTTTACCAGGATGTGAAGATGTATATTATGACTTACGTTCAGGGATAATCTAAGAGATAGTATATGGGATATGAATGTGGTCAATGAAGACAATGTGGTTGTTGTTTTTCATTTTATAATGTAATGTAAAAAATATGATTGTATCTTGAACTTCTAAGGCTACTAAACTGATTGGTAATTCGTGATTTGATCCCTTGTGATCATCCCAATATAATGTAATAATGCACCAATTCTGGATAATTGGGGACGGGGCGTTACACTAGTGAATGTGAAGACTACTTAAAAGACTTAAAAAAGAGGCTTATCACCGTGATAGTACTCACATGTCCAATAAGTAGGGAACTATTGGTTGTATATAGTGGTGCTTAAAAGAAGGTATTAGGATTTATAATGATGAAAAATGATAATGTGGTAGCTTAAGCCTTAAAGATGTTCAAAATTCATGAGCCAAACTATCCACACATGAGCTAGATTTGGCGGTTGTGATCTTTATGTTGAAAATCTAATGGAATTATCTTAATGGGGATATGTTTGAGATTTATATGGATCATAATATCATCAAATATATATTCACACAAAAAGAGTTTAATATGTTCCTGAGATTATGGTTAGAACTCATCAAATATTACAACATACCAATCCACTATCATCCTGGTATGGAAAATAATGTGTAGGATTCTATAAGTAGAAAGGATCATACAACATTGTCAATAATGAGAATGGAGAAGGATCTAATCTTCTTAGACCATTAATGGATGGACATGAGAATCATTATTGAAGGAACAAAATCAGTCCTTTCTCAGATGATTTCTCAATTATCCCACATTGAGAAAATAAAGGATGCTCAAAGAAATGATGTGGAAATTCAAAAGAAGGTGGAAGCTATGAGAAAGGGGAAATACTCAGAGTTTAAAATTGATGAGGAATGAGTTGTAAGTTTTGGGTCAAGATTATGTGTACCATCCAATCCTGATATGAAGAATGATATTCTCAATGGGGCACATAGATCAACCTTATATATACACCAAGGGATCAACAAGATATATTGATATCTCTAGGAGAACTATTGTTGGGATAATATGAGTAGGAGATTGCTAAATATATATCAAGATTCCTTGTATGTAAGTAAGTGGAGGATGAAAGATAAAATTCTATGGTTATGATGCAATCATTACCTATACCAAAATGGAAATTGGAAAATGTCACCATGGACTTTTTCACCAGACATTTGAAGTCATCTAGAGGAAATAATTCTATATGGGTCATTGTGGATCATCTGGAAAAGACAAATACCTTTATCTTAATTAGATAAGACTTTCCATTGAATAAAAATTCAAGGATATACATCAGAGAAGTTTTAAGGATGTATGGTGTACCACAATCAACTGTATCTGATTGAGATCTGATATTCATCTCCAACTTCTGTAAAAGTCTTCAATATATTCAGAACATTGATTTAAACTTCAGTACATCCTATCATCCTCAAAATGATGACCAATATGAGTGGACTAATAAAACATTGGAATACATGTTGAGATCATGTTCTATGGAATTCAAAGGAGGATGGGACCAACATCTACCTCTAGATAAGTTCTCTTATAACAATAGTTTCTTATCGAGCATCCAAATGACTCTATATGAATCCTTTTATGGGAAAATATGTAGAACACTGGAATGTTGGGAAAAAGTCAGTGAACATAAAATGCTTTGACCTGAAATGGTCGATGAAATTGTGGAAAATGTGATAACCATTCAACAGTATATCAAGGCATCAAAAATTCATCAGAATATCTTTGTAGACCATCATTGAAGAGAAATAGAGTTTGAGGTCAGAGGCATGGTATTTTATCACATACCTCAATAGAATATGATTATGTGATTTGGGAAAAAAAGAAAGAATAGTCCTAGGTACATTATCTCCTTCTAGATTCATGATCATGTCAGAGGTATGTCTTATTGAATGACACTTCCACCAACCATGTATCATGTAATAGATGTATTCCAAGTATCCCTCCTGATAAAGTGCATACTATATCCTTCACATGTATTGAATCTAGAGGTTGTATTTTTGGAAAATGATATCTCTTTTGAGGAACAACTATTGAAGATCATGGACCATTATGATAGAGTTATACACAATAAGACTAATAACCAGGTCAATGTACTAATGTGGAACCATAAGTACGAAGAGGAAACATAGTAACTAGACGAAGTGATGGAGGAGAAGTACCATAAACTATTTTCACCATAGTATGTAAAACAAAATTTCGAGGGTGAAATTTTATAACTGAAGAAGAATGTAATGACCAAAAAAATTATCAATAGAAATTCCCTTCATATAATTATTTCATATAGTAAAAATTACATAAAATCACATATAATGAACAAAATGAAAACATTAGTAATTAATAATTAATGAAATAAGATTTATTTCTATAAGTTAAGGAACCTATAACTATGGAATAGTAACATTCCCTTTGGAGTAGTAATGTGACCATTAAGAATAGTAATTCAGAAAATAGAATAGTAACCTCATATATTAAAGTATATATAATATATTTTCATCTTGTAAATGATAATATTATATAATTATATCATAGTATAAGTAAATAAATGTTTTAATATTTATTAAATAAGTGTTGGTATTTTTAGAAGACAAAAAATTTTATTTTCAATTTTAAAATTAATATAATGATTTAATGTAAATTTTACATTCATAAAATAGAATCATAAACTACTATTTCTTTATAATTATAACAAGATAATTTAATGAGACATTGGTTAATTTATCAAGCGGTTATAAAATAAAATATAATTCTAAAATCCTTATTTTCAAAGTAAATATGTAGTTTAATTAAAAATTGATTTTCACATTTTTATAAAATCATTTTACCAAAATGGATTTCATTTTTTAATTATACATATTGAAAATAAATTAGGTTTTGTTTTTCGGTTTTTCCTAAAATACTTGAATTTTTATTGAATAGTGAAATATGATAATTTATTATAAAAACTAAATACATGAATGATTGATTCATAGATTATGTATTGAAAATGTAAGCCAAAAATAGTGAAATATAAAAATTTATTTTAATATATTTAGTGATAATGATCAAACTATTCACAGGCTTCACAAAAAATAATAAACTAATGAATAAAATATTGAGAAAACACCCCTCTATACCCACATAAATACCCCCTCACAACATCTTATCCTCAAAACTCCAAAATCATTGAGACCTATAAATATTCTAACCATACAAATTCCCAAGCCTCTCCCCCATGTCTATGTTCCATTTTCTCATCAAAATACCAAAACCTTTTCCCTAAGGAGGTTCTCAAGGAAGGGAAATGCAAGAGGTAAAATCCTTTTTCTTTTTTTTAATTTAGTTTCAATTCCATATATTTTCTTATCCTTTCCCCACCTCCACTTATCCAAGTGGACTGAAAACTCAAATATATTTTATACACTATAATTTTATTTTGTTAATGGAATAATTCATCTCTAAATATATTCCATTTTTATTTTATTTTAAAAATCACAATATCAATTGTGGTGTGTTGATTTACTGCCACCATGGACAATGCATTTTCATTTTTTTACCACATTATAGGTTTCTAAAAAAACCATTATTATGGTACAATAATTTTTTATTATACATTTTAAAAGTTATATAATGTTTTGGAACCAATATATAAACATGATGTTATATAAAATGATATGAGTTCACGATGGTTGTAAAATCCACCAAATAAATTAAATCATTTTCATTAACTATTTATCTAATGATTCATCATCATACCATATATCCAAATTATATAAAAGATCATTTAATATTATTTCACTTCTTTAATAAAATATAATACCAATTCTGGATTTTTATTCTCATTTTACGTGAATATTCATAGATGTATAAAAGTGAAACTATTTTGAATTCAATGAAAAGGAACAATCACGAATAAAAAAAATTAAACTCTATAAATCATATAGAATACCATAAATAAACTTAATAAAAATATAATGAATCAAATTCATGTATAAATATGTTGGATTTGATAAGTAAACAATTTAATTTTATTATCCAAGATATGAAAGTGAAGAAAGAATTCAGACATACCATAAGGGGATTCTCAAACACGACTCTCTTCCTTTTAGATTTCTATATTTGACTCAATTTTGAGTATGTATATTACATTAATTTTCCTTAAAAATAAATTATTTTTTATGTTTTATTTTACATTGTATAATTTAATTTAGTATGGTTTTCGGACAAATTCAACAAATTTTCCAAAAATAACTCTTCTTTCAATAAATATAACTTTTAATTCTCGTGAGATTGTTTATTTCTCAATAAATATTGATGATTATTATACCAATTATGTCACTCCCTCTTTATTTTGGTAAACCCAATGTTTATTCATGAATTTATAATTCATTAAATGAAACCCATTCTATTCCATGGGTTATTTTATGTCCATGATTAAGATATATTCTTTGTGGCATTCATGATAATGTAAATGTTGTGATGTGATAGGTGTGCCCAAAATTATATACTGCATGTAAATGTAATGATGTGATGGGTGTGCCCAAAATTATATTGTACTCCAATGCATTGGTTAATTTCATATATCTCAAGAAAAAAGTGAAATATGCAAGAACATGATTCAAGATTTTTTCACAACTATGTGTAGTATTTGACCACTAAGACATGATGTCTCTTTCTTATGCATTTAAAAATTCCATTCCTTTGTCTAATTCTTTATATCATGAATATTATGATTATACTTTTCTCATTTTATTATGATGACGTTTATTCTTAACCATTTTTTATTTCTCTTATTCATCATGTTACAAGTCTTTTAGCTCATCCCTTTTTTTGATGT
Source organism: Viscum album (assembly GCA_963277665.1). Taxonomy (NCBI): domain Eukaryota; kingdom Viridiplantae; phylum Streptophyta; class Magnoliopsida; order Santalales; family Viscaceae; genus Viscum; species Viscum album. Next base: position 923,142,507 of record OY728162.1, on the reverse strand, counting down.
ACATCCTCAGGTGAACAATTGTGCTAATGAGAACACGAGGTCCAATAAAAAGATAAAGATGAAGGTATTAAATAAATGATTATGTATTATTATGTAAATTTTATATATGGTACTAATTTACCTTGTACCTTAAACCCTTGTATCATGGTTTTGTAGCACTATTATGTTCATTATCTTTAAAATGATGTAATTTTATTATTTTAAAAAATAAAGGTCTCTATAATTTGAATTGGTATGAGTGTGATAGTCATAGACTATACTTTACTAGGTTTATTCCATTGCACTGATGGAATTGATAAATTTTTCCTCTTGTAGTGTTCGATGTAATCCTAAAATCACTATGTTGTGGCCACAAAATATCAAAACCCAACAGAGTAATTTAGAAGGATTAGTAATGTCTGCAACTCATCTGAGTGGTTTTCAATAATAAATATAAATTAGATTCTCTTAAAGAAGCTTTATATTCATGGAATTACTCACTACATTAAAAATATATGTGAATATTAATACTAGAATGTTTTAAGGATATTTTATGTCTATAATATCCATAATTGTTTCCCTTAGTATAGATCTGAATTGGTAGGGGAACTACCACCACAGATCAGTCTACTAGAAAATAGATTGACCTTGTAAATTAATATAACAGATGAACAGTGGTCCCACTTGTTTCCACACAAAACATTTTATTTTTAGGTTTTTATTTTTATCAGTAGTTCCCATGATAGGGTAGTATCAAGTCACAATGGGCGTGGCATGAAACTCTAAATATCATATTCCATAAAATATTAGGGAGTGAGATTAAACAAATTAGGTTGAGGTGGATTCATGTCCACCCATTTTGGATATGGCTTCCACTTGGTTGTAATGGTCTATGCTACCCCTACATAGAGTGTAAATGGACTAAATAGAGTTTTGTAGTTTTAGTTAGAACAATACTCGCGAAGACATCTTAGAAAAAGTAGCCGGAATATCCTGATATGGTCAAATTTTCTACTTCTATTTTTGATATCACACATGACTGGGTTTGGGGTATCATGTTTCAATTCGAATTGGTTGATTCTACATGGGTGTAAATTATTAATTGTCATTGGATTTCAAAGATATGTAAAATGTTCATCATGTTTTTGAGTAGAATAGATGGCTGGTAACTATTATAAATGGTTGATAAGGTCCTTTTTATTGGATATTCACTAGACGAGAAACATGTGAAAAAAGTGGGATCCCTAGACCGAACATGAATAGTTCTATTTGATTACCATATCATGTATAAAATGATTTATGTATGATATAATATGAACATAATAGTATTGATATTTGTGCAGACAATATTTATTTTAATATCCTTAGATTACATATAATATCAGAGGTTAGAGTAGTTCACATGCTACAATTATAACCTCATGATTCTATGACATTAATATTAAACACGCTTACATTGGTCTAGATACCTCATAAAGACTGCACACGAATTTTGTCTGATTATCAAGCATTGTAGTTTCATAAGTATTTAGAATTATTCTCATGAGGTTCAAACTTTGTGATCTATAGTAGATGATATTATTAGGATTGACCTTCCAATAGTAAAACCACATGTTTTAGGTTTCATTGGTAGTTCCTATCTATGAACACATGTAATTGTATGTTTAATTGAGATTATAAACAATGTATTTTATTATATCATGTACATTTATGTTAAGATAAAACTATGGTAATTATTTCATAGCAAGGAATCTTGCATTGGGTGAATCATTAGTAGCATGACATTAATTGATTAATCAATGTGGTATTTTTCGCTTTTAAATTGATGTGGTATCTTAGGCCTTGTTAACCAAGATGGTAGTACCTTTATGAAATCCATATCCATGTTAGAATAAGTAAATCATGCCTATTATGATTAATTAATAACAAAGTAATTCAAGGATGATGACACAAAGTGTGCATCATAAGTTATGAGATATCCTGGGACAAAAAATTGTATTGCACAACTTGTGTTCATATGAAGGTTATCGTTTCTATGAATACTCTTTATCTATTTAGGTGGTATGATGGGTTTCTAGAATCTGCTCCTAGTTTGTGAATATTATTCACTGCTATTGAGATAAGATATTAAATGGTCAAATATAATAGCATAATTTAAATTCTGGCTTATTCTAATGAATAATAGTATAGGTCATGGTGGACCCCACAAGGGGTTTTGGGATCTGTCTGAGGATATACGACCACCAAAGAATAAATAAATTTATATATTTTTTAGTTTATAATAATTGGTATTAACTTTATTTATTAAATTTATTTACCATTATTATGTGAATACATGGAAAATATTATAAGAATGAATATAATAAATATTCATGTTTCTTTTAATATGTGCTAGTATATTGAGTCAAGTTAATAGCTCGGTTTTATCATACAATATAATAATTATATTAAAATTTAGTGATAAAATATATAAATGATATTTATGAATCAATAACGTAGTCAAAAAAACCAATTTATAATTTATATTGTGTGTAATCCAAATCTAACGGGATGGAGAGCCTCGAAAGGGTTTTTGGAAACACACTATAAATGTTGGAGGAAGATCTCATTATAGTTGATGTTCACTTCTAAATATATGAAAGCCTCTCTCTCCCACATCCCACTTCCTAGAGAGAGGATCTCTTATTCTATGTTCCTGATTGTAGTTCTACTTCCTGGATTTATGGAAAAAAATAGTAATGATCCTCGAGATGTCCAAGACATCATTTTATTTTCCTGATAGCATGCATAATTTTATGATGGACACTTATGAAATCCATTGAAGTGTGTGAAGATGATCTAGAGGGATTCATAATTAGATCCTTCGATAATCTAGTACTTCTAATGAGTGGATATCATGTAAATACTCAAATTAAACTATGTATTTTTATATTAATTTTTGTGACTAAAATTCATCACATGAAGATCCTTGTCCCTTTATTGGGGCTTCTATTCACTAATGATGACCTACTTACATCAATTAATGATAAATATTTTAAATCCATACCAAATATTCTTTTGATGCATTCCAAATTACTATACATTGGTATCAGAGTGAGCATATTATGTTTTTAATCCATGGGAAAAAATTTAAATTTACATTAACCTTTGAAGAAAGAATTTTTATGGTCCCAACACAACTAAAAAAAGTATCATTCTCACATTGAATGAACAGATAGTTATCAGCTAGAGTTTTTAGTACTAATTGTAATATATTTCATTGCTTATTTTTTTAAGAACACACACACACATATATATATATATATATTTGTCTATTCGAGATCAAATAATGGAGGTTTTCTTGTGGAACCCACCTGTTCTGGATGAGTTTTGACAATTACAACAATCATGTTCGATGACTCATTATATTACACATTGTGTGGAAATAACTTTTTTCTAAATCCTACATCCAGGCTATGGAAGAATTATAACTCTAATGGATCAATTCTAGAATGTCATGTAGTCAATGAAAAATTCCAAAAAATGAGGGTGGGAAGAAGTGTCTAGCGACAAAATATTTTTACAAACAAATGAAAAATTGGAGAATATTATCCACATATGGTATATTGGAATAATAATAATATTAAATATTATATTTGAAAAAAATGGTTGGGTAGAAAGGGGTCTCCCCTCCCTGATCGACATTTCACTCTACCTTACCCACATTGTCAGCCCCCTGCCACTCCCACCACAAATAATTCGCGCACTTCATCACCCTCTCTACGCATCTAGGCTCCATCCTCCAACATTTTTTCACGGTCCATTTGTGACACCAAGCTGGATCGACCTCTGGATCCAACACCGTGGAACCCCATAGATTAGATCTGGCTGACCCCCACACCCGCCATAGTTCTTCCAAGTGAAAACTAAGCCCCACTACACCCACCCCTGACATCCAACCACCTATTGTCTTATCCCTTCTCAATAGCCCTATTCTACAACATATCCATGAAACCATATAAATCTTGAATTACCATTTCAATATCATCAATTCCTATTACAAATGACCCTCATTATCCCATTCCTCTACATATCGGTCGACCAACTCCATGCACCCCATTAGTAGCGCAACCACATTCCAATTAGCTATATCCAAGAGAATATAACTCAAAATGGAATGTAGTGTCTTCTTATAATCATGAATAAGCCATGATGGTTCTACCCAACATATCTAATTTAGTGGAGGAATTTCTTATTTTTGAAATCAATATATTATATATTTGTGTGAGTATATATATACTTAAACAAGAGGAATATATAATTTAAAATAAATATTTCTAAATTTAAATTAAATTTATGAAATATTATTAAATTAAATTGGGGAGGAGTGATATATAAATGATTTTTTTAAAATCGGTTGATTTTTTTTTAATTTTTTTAATTCCCTCAAAATAAATTTATTTCACAGTTCATTTTTATTAGGCATTTAATTTCACATCATTTGATTATGTGTACAGAAAACCAATTTTAATCTAGAAATTAATTTAATTAATTTAATTATTAATTTTAATTACATGATATATTTTTAATTAATTAATTATTTTGACAGTCTTCACATCATTAGTTTTAATCATTATGACTATAAAGGCCTGTGTGTCCAGAAAAAATGTTTTTTATGTTTATGTTTCACTCCCAAGATTCCCTTACCCACGAGCGAGTTTTTTTATTATGAAGGATATGGGTGAATACATTGTATGAGGTGGGCCAAGACAAGTATGGGCGTTATTATAAAAGAGAACATGTTACGTTGGAATAGGGAGAGAGTTATGATATGAGTTAAGACATGACTCAAGTATAATACCATTATGACATGGTTTTCCTATTAGGTTTAAATGGATCAACTAATAATAGATGCTCAACATCAACCATGTAGTTTTTTTTAATTTTGGAATTGTTTATTATTTTTATATGTGTTAATGTTTTCGAGATTAAAATATCACATAAAATAATAGATATAAAATTAATAGACTAAATTAATATAATATGAGATGAATGTTTTTCTATTAATTTCATGGTTAGTTATTACTGTGATCACATAGTATTTGCATATCAAAGAGAAAATGATTTTATTCATCAAGAAATATTAAAATTATTAAATGAAATATTAAGTCAAAAATTCTCTCCATCATTTTAATTTGAACAAAACCAGGTGTACGGGGTTTTTATCAGCCTTAATAGAGGATTCCTCCTACTACTGGGGAGTTCTTACGAGTTTTATGGAATAAACTGACTAAATATAGAAGAAAATATGTATCCAAATCTAGATTGTTGCATATTTTAAAAAAGTGTTGATTAAATCATGTTTATGATAATAGAAAATGTAAAATCACTCAAAAGATCAAGGATTAATGAATAAATGTGTTTTTTAGTTAGACTCTGAACATAAAACTCTCAGAGTAGTGGAAATTCAAAATCATATACTTTGAGGAGAGGTTTTAGAAATCCATGACACAAGAGTACTCATGTACTTAATATTCTTGTTATATTAATGAGGGATAAAAAAATAATTAAAATAGTGGGATACGTTTAATGATTTAATTAATTTATAATGCCTAATTAGTAATTAACATAAAATTAATAATCTATTATTTTTATTTTGTAGAATAATAGAAATTAATACCTCATAAACACATTGATTAGTGTTTGAAAAAAACCTATCCAAACTACCATGAGTTTTCAAGCAGTAGAGTATGCTCTTGCGTAAAGAACTATGACATAAGAAATTCGAGGTTTAGGATCCATAGTACCAATTTATCAACCTTAGAAAGTGAGATATGAATGGGTGATCATTACACTAGATATATTTAAATTTTAATATGGATAATGATATTTAATTAAAAGAAATTATTATATCATTTTCACCAATTTAACCATATTTATTTTAAGATAAGGATATGAATAACATAGTGAAATCACTTCATAACCATTTGGCCAAGGCTTTCTAAGAAAAAAAGAACCAAAATAAAGATTAGTATTTAGTTCTTATGGAGAAAAGGTTCAAATAATTACTGAAAAGGCCAATGAAATGTGTGATTCCAAATGCACCTTCAAACATAGGTATCAAGATATTTTCCTACTTATTATTTGAAAAGGAAACCTTTAGAAATTAAGGAAATCCATGACTCTTTCGAAATTAGTTTGACTAGAATGAGTGAACAGTTAAAAGGTTAATAGAGTGATAAATATACATTATAAGATTCATTTAGGTGTTTTATAAATAATGTGAATGTAAAGTATTATATATGAAGGTTCATAGGAAATGATTTTATTCTGGCCTGTATGTTTATGATTATCTTGACCAATCATTTATAAATCAATTTACTGTAGAATGGAATAATTATTAAATTATAATTTACCAATACACATAAAAATCACAATGTAACTAAGGAATATGGATGATTAGTCTTATATAAAAACATTGGTCATTCGATTTTTTTCATGGAGAAATTCCTAAAAGAATATTAACTTATAAAAATTAGAGTCATGATGTATCTAAATAGAGAATCATTGCTGAAACCAATATGTATTGCCTAACTTCCATTAATTTTAAGATATGTTTCACAAATTATATAATTATCCCACAACCATATACCATTTATAATAACAAATTGATATAATATGAGTTATAGTATCATATATATCCATTATGCCATAACAATTGTGTTTGCATGTAAAGAGTTTTTTATCGATAAAAACAGACTTTCATCAAGAAAAACACAATGTGCATATAAGTTAACTATCTTAATGTTTACCTATGATATTATATAAATCTATGAGATAGAAAAGTCATAGTCAGTTTATTCACTATATTTCTATAAAATGTTCCACTAATCTATTTGAGATAGTGAGGGAAATATTGATTTGTATTTAGTCAACTCAATGTATGCACAACTATTTGGCACATGAACAAGTTCCACAAGATCATATAGAAAGGCTTGTACTGTGTGGGTATAATGTTACCATAGTGGTTTTTTTATATTCACTACTATATGAAAATCATTATTCATTGAGAATAAATAATTCTACAATTATGAAATATAGGGTTATTTTCTAAAAGTGACAAGATCAGTGATTATTCTATAATGGATTCCATGTATCAATGTACATGGAAATATTATTTTGAATGACATAGTAGATATTCATGTGAGACAATATAAGGGTGGTATAATCATGGTACATACAATTATTCATTGGTTATAATAAGACATCAAGCCTAAATCCATTATAATTTTACTTTTCGTATCTATTTTCTATGATAATTTTACTGAGTGTTCAATGAAAAGACCAAAAATCGTGAAAAAAATATATGTGACACAACCATAAAGGGATGATGACACCAAATAATTCCAATAAATGGGTAAGTTCATAAAATAACATTTGATATTGAAGTAAGAAATATTATAAAAAAATATTAATTTAAAATGATTTATTTTTTCATCTATTTATAAGAGGTTAGTGGGAGAACCATAGTTTTCCCAAGATGAAACTATTGATAACATATGGAAACTAAATATTGGTTTTACTGTTTGTTATGTCCCTAATGAAAGCTCATCTAAAAAGATTACATAAAGTAAGACACTAAGTTATAGGGAATGAGACCAACTATGGTAGACCCTATGGGTGTCTTAGACCAACTCAAAGTACATATACTGAAAAGGTATTGAAAATTAAAAGTTAGAATAATTTGATAGAGAATCGTTCCAAATATAACATTGAACAAATCACATCAGGAAGACATGAAAGATGCATAAGAGGAGGTCAATGTGATAAATATAGTACCATATGCCTCTACGATACCTCAGTAATATATGACATGATATGAATAAGACCTGATACTGAAAACACAAAGAATATGGAAGGTGAATATTAGTGAAATATAGGTTAACTTCAACGGATGCAGGCAGAAAAAAATCCATGGGTACTTGAGAAAGTATAAGGGATATGTACTTGGTATCTATAGATGAGGGTACACTAGATTAAAGGGAACAATATTTTCTTCTATTATATCATTAAAATATAATATCACTATAATTTTAAGGTAATGAGTAAGATAATATCATGCAACCCGGTGGTATAAATATCTACAAATACTGAGTATATTACAACTTATGGTTCATCAAAGAAAAAATGTGGAAATGTAAAATTATTTGCTCAATTTCTTGTAATCACACCTAATAAGTAATGTTTTATCATATTATAAGTTATGTTAATTATATTAATGGTGACTTCCAACATTTTAATTTTGAATACTAGAAAAATAGAATATACTAAGGGATATAATACCTTGAGAAGCCTTACTCAAGGAGGTGAGGTCACCGGTAAAAGAATATCCACACAATGGAGATGTGGTAGTCCCAATGAATAAATACATAACTCTTAAGAAACATGATCTAATCATGTGGGAGGTAATATAGTATTTATTAATATTTCTTTACTGTAAGTTGGAGTGTTTTACAAGTTAGTTTCTTAGAACCAAAATGAATAGTAATTTAGATTTCTATAGTATGTATGCAATGATTTATTCTTGATGTACACTTACTATAATAGTGTTGATATTTCTACATCAACTATTTATGGTAATGTCCTAATATTAATTTACATATAATAAATTTATAGCAGTTCATAATCTATAATTAGAACATTGAGATACAATGAAATTATTCTTAAGAATATGTCATATAGTCAAGATACATCATACTAACTAGGAATAAATGATAGACGACTACCAAGTTATAGAGGCTTATAAGCATTTGTACTTATTCTCAAGAAGTCCTCACTTGGTGATCCCAAGTTGCTGAGATCATGATGACTAACCTACAAAAAGTAACATCCACATGTTTTAGGTGTCAATGGTAATTCATATCTACAAACCCATATAATGTTATCATGTAATTAGATTATTATCAATGAATAGTATTTTAACTCATACATTTTGAAAGGAAAAAAATATGGTTATGAATTTATAGTGATATAGCCTGTGTTGGGTGTGTCGTTGGTAGTATGACATTGATTGAATAACCATGATAGGATTTTCCACATCCAAAATGATGTGATATCTCAATGTAACACCCAGGTAAATAAATAATATGAAATTTTTATATTTATCCATATTTGTGAATAAAATATTTAATATTACTTTAAAGGGGACGCTATGCACGATGGCGTAACCAATACGCAACAATGAGTTTCTTGGGAATCTTGTATTGCACTCTAATAATAAAATAATATTATTTTAAATGGTAGTTAACGACTAGCCGTTGTAATGGCGGGAATGAACAGAACTAACTAAAAGATGATTATATATGTTTTTCAAATATTTTTACTCTTTACAACAAATGTTATAGGATTAAAAATGAGAATGAATCCAATTTTAAGCGTAAACATTCCAATATTCTTTAAAAGGTCGATTAACCGCCATTTGATGGAGAACCTCTTTTAAATACAATTTTTTACAATTTTATGTGTTATATTTGACAACATAAAATTCTTCATTAGAATCGGGACATCAAAATTTACTTTGTGTAAATTTTTGGTATTTTTCCGAAAAAGCTCAATTTTTAATGAATATTGAAAATTGTTGTATTTTAATTCAAAACATATTTTTAATCTAATTTATTTATATGATTAGATTATCTTTTTAATTTCTTTAAAAGTGAAATTAGAATATATTTTTACCATTTAATTCAATAGTGGTCATTGGAATTAATTTCACATTGAAATTGGACTTAAACTAGTGTCAATCTTTTGATACATTTTGTTTCATAAAAACACGCTATTTGTTTTGATAGCGGGAATTAATTATTAAATTAATTAATGAAACTTATATGTTTTGAATTTTTTAAAATAGACATCATTTTGAATTTGGAATATCAAATATATCTTAGGGTGAATTTTTGGTAATTTTCTGAAAAACTTCAATTTTTGATGAATAGTGAAACCACTAAGTGGTACTTATAAAAACAGATTTTTCCGTTTAAATGAAATTTTTACATCTTTTTGTTTTGAATTTCAAAAATCCGACATACATGGTTGTCATTAAGAAGTAAAATGTGGTTCAAAGGGATTAGAATAATTTTTTGGTGAATAGTAACTTATTATGTTTTTAATCGCGATTAGAGGTAATTAGTTTAGTTTAAGGTAAGAATAATGTTTTAATAAAATGAAATGACCTAGAAACATGTCCTACCATCATTGGATGTGTCATGAACGACCAATAAAATCAATGGGTCAACTTGGGGACCCCATGGAGCCACTTTGGTTGGAAAATGACATAAATTCCTTTTTATTTAATGTTAAAGTAAAAATGACACAAACATGAGATGTTTTACTAAAACAATTTTTACATGGGGTTATACAAGTCCGATATTAGAATATAAGTAGTCATTGTAAATATAATAATATTTCCTACATCATCGTATTTTTTTATAATTTTTAGACATTAAATAAATTAAATTATTTATGACATAATGATGATGCAGCGATGACCTCATCATTTAACGATTTAAATAAAATGGAAAGATAATGTAAAATCTAAGACCTACACATGTAAAAAACCTATTGGATTTGTGGATTTAGAACTCTTATCACCTTATCCTAGAAAAAAATCAATGTGGGACCATTAAAATCTGAAACTCATTCTAAAATAAAGTAACATTTGTTCACTTTCCAAGAGTGCCCCTCCTCTCCTCTTATAAAAGGCCCCCACCTCTACCTCCTTACCCACACTTTCAAAGCCTTTGGGTCGTCCAAACCATGCCCATTTTGTCTCTCCACATCCTTATCTAACTATTAGAAGCCTGACATTGGTCAGAAGTCTTCTCAAGGAAGCCTTTGAGCTCAAACCAAAGGGAGTTACCCGATTTTAAGGTAATGTCTTCACTTGAGTCCTTTTGTTTTATTTTTCTTCTCCACCCCCCTAAACTCTTTTTATTAATTTATTTTGTAACAAATCCAGTATCTTAAATATACTAGGATTTTGTTATAATAAGGATTCGAGCTACACTTACGCACACCTTTGTCTAATGGTTAAAGAACATACTGTTTCTGTGGATGGCGAATTACTACCTCACGAAACGATGATTGTTCAATATTCTCTTAACACCTTTCATGGTGGCCATTAATATGTCACTATATTTATATATAATATATAATATGTTTATGTTTTACTTAAGCTTCTTTATTTTTTCATTTATGGCATACCTTTATGGTTTCCATTATGGGTAAACGTGATATCTTCATTTAAGGAAGTGCGGACTACCGCCCCCTCAAAGTGATTTGATTCGTTAATACCATATGTGGTACATATAAAGGATATATTTAATGATATTATATACGATACCATACTAGAATTAATATACTATTATGTATCATTAAGTTTTCATTCCATTAAATATGAAATAGAAATGGAAGTAGCGTTCATGCGTACGTATGGCTTACCGTCTCCATGAACGGTACATTTCATTTCTTATCTAAAACTGTTATGTAATATTATAAGTACATATATATAATGGATATATATGTAATATATTACATCTAAATTATGGATATAATTCTGGAATTATAACATATATATATTTCTCTCATTTTTTTTTAATTCCATTAATATGACAAAAAATGTAAGTAGCGTTCATGCGTACGTACGGCCTACCGTCTCCATGAAAGGTGCTTTTAATTTTTATTTCCAAATGATATGGAATAGTATAAAATGAATATATACTTGATATATATGATATTTAAAACATCAATACTATTCTGGATATGATGTACATATGACTACATGGAAAATTATTTTCCAACAAGTTCAATTTTTGACTCCTGTACCAAACATCGACAAAAACATCTAATATGAACTCATATTATTAACCAATTATTAAATAATTAAAATATGTGATATTAACTGAATAATAATATTTATAGGAGTTCCTTAAGAAATTATAAATTGACCAAATATTATTATTCAGGAATATAAAGAAACGAACAAGACAAGTTGGACTTGAGGTAAGGGATCATACTCCTCTCTTTCTTTTTTAAGTACACTCTTTTATGTCATTATTTTTAAAGCTCATATTTCTTGTTATTGGGATGTTATTTTATATTACTCTTACTGTAATTTTTATGTTCATATGATGAGAGACCCTATTCTCTCTCATCAAACCATTTTGGAATTTTTGAGTGGCGCCTTTAGGCTGCCGAATTTTCGTAAGAGATCTAACCTCTCTCTTTCTTTTTAAGTACTCTCCTTTATGTCACTTATTTTAAGCTCCTCTTTGTTATGTTGGGAGATGTTCTTTTATATTCCTCTTTCTGTAAACTTTATTTCAATATGATGAGAGACCCTATATGATCTCACCAATCCATTTTTGTAAGTTTTAAGTGGCGCTGTTAGGCTGCCGAGTTTTCGTAAGGGATTTTTCATCTCACTTTTATTCCCGTGAGATTTATGATACATTTTCCACAATTTCCTTTTAGTGGTGTATGTACTGCCCATTATTTTACTCATTGTTTAATATACTTTAATTTATGAGTATTTACATCAATGTTGTATTGTCCTTCTTTCACGGGGTGCATGTCTTGAATGATACCCATGTCGGTAAGGCAACCTTTCACCCTCCGCTTTTTAAAAGACTTATTTTGTTATGTATTTTAAATCACATAAAATTATGTTGTGATATGTTCTTCTATATACTTATTGATTTAAATTTTATGTCCATGTGATGAGTTACCTTTTTATCTCTCATCAACTCATTTTCTAAATTTTGTAGTGACGCCGTTAGGCTTTCAAATTTTTGCAAGGGAACTTCTTAACCCAATTTTGATTCTTTGGGATAAACATGTACTCCATGAATATGTTATTCTATTAATATGTTTGAATATCCTCTGATTTTTTTACAATTAATATCTACTTATATTTTGTGTATTCGTTTCTCACACATAATTATGTAATTGATTTATCCTTAATCCAAGGATACCATCTTTGTAAGGGACTTCGTCTCAATCTCATTTCATTGAGGCATATTTTGTTTTAGACACAACATTATATTATACGGTGTATAAACCCCCTTTGACTTTTACATTTATTCAAAAGGAATCTTTTTTTATACGAAGAGTTTACTAAACGAAAAAAGGGACTGTTTTTGTCATACGTATGCAGCGACAACGACTTCTCCGCCGCTATGACCATTATTTGGGTTTCGGCTTCCTCTACAAGCCATAACATCTTTTTAAAAGAAAAATAAATACCATGTTTTACATTTCATTTATTTTGGTAATGAAAAATGGTTTTCATAATGTTTTTATGTCATTGAGTTGTATTGATATCTTGTGATTGAAAGGTGGAAATGTTATGTTTCCTTTATGTATGTTTTATGTCATACGATTATGTTATTGTTCATGGGAATTGTTATGCATACAGGTGGTTCCGTGATAAACTAAGGGTGGGTGAGCCCGATATAGCTCTCCAATGCATTGGGTAACACGAAGGAGTGAAACGTTAAGGTTTCTCCAAAGATATTTAGGGAATATACTGTGGTGGTTATTCCAAACGTAACCAAGAGGGTTACACCCTATGTAAGATTGTTATGAATTCCTCATGTTACCATTATGTCTTATGATTTCTATGATTTATTCATGATTTGATATGCCTATGTTTTATGGGTAAAGTATGATTTCATTCTTATGTATATATAAACTCATGTTTCCTTTCCATATTTTTTTATAACCCTTACTGAGCTTTTTATGCTCATCCCAAGTTTTTGTTGAAATGTTTTTCACAGGTCAAGGGAAAGGTACATGATATGATGATAGTGTCAAGGAAGTGTCAAGAAATAATCCATGCATTATTTTAAAATATGTTTCCATTGATGGAAAAAATGAATACTATCTTTTATGTAACCACTTTGTTTAAATGTGGAATGTAATGCAAGTTTAATGATCTAATTATCTAAAACTATAAACCTGAAAAGATCCTCAATGTGTAATCTTTTAATAACTCAAGATTAAGTAAGGTTTAAGGATGGGGCCTTATAGTTGGTATCAAAGGTCGGTTTAGATAACATTAGAGGTTAGGATATTCTTTAAGCATAAGTGACATTACCATAATGGTTAGGATTTCAGAAAGAGTCATAGTTTTTAGATAAACTGAATGAGTAAGTATATCTTCCTCATTATTACATGATGGTTTTGTTGATATACTCACACTGACATTTCTATTTTTAGTGAATGGATTGATCTAGCAGGCACCAAAGTGACAATAGGTTTGAAGGAAACTGTGGTGGTTCTCTAATTAAGATACTGGATGAAGTGGGGGAATCAATGAGGAAACTCGTGGTTGTTCTAAACCAACTATCAAGGAGTCATGATCAACCACTTAAACCTTGGTATGTTCTGTAATGCATCATGTACGAGATGACCAATCGATGTGGAAGTTTAGGTAATAATTATAAAGGTAACCATTAGGGTTTATATGATCCTTACTTTTGAGGTAATTATGGGTTATTATATGTTATGATGGAAAATAAAAGGCATGAGATAAACTTGAGGTTAAAATATGTTATGATTATTTTTGAAGATTTTATCTCGTTTTGGGGAATGTTTTATGAATTATTTTGTTTTGGATAAAGGACAACACGCAGACCGTGTGAAAACCCGTCGCGTCGGACAAATCTGCTGGAATCGAACCCACAACCAAAGTGAGACTGGTATTTATTGCCTACCACTGGACTACGTGAAGTCCATGGTTAGTTTGACTAATTATTTTTAGTTAGATGATTTTAGTAATCAAGAGTAAGTTTATTTTGGGTTATCTATGGAAATGATTAACCTATCATGGAGGATATGTGATTAGGTTAATTACTTTTCAATATGAGAATTGAAGAGCAACTGCTGTTATTTGGAGATAAAAGTTAATTTGTACCTTGGAAGACTATGTGATTAAATCCTTAAAATATTTGGGTTTCAATCTTAGTTTGGTTTACTTTGAAGAATTTTATGGACAATTGTTTATCGAATGGTCTTCGTTGAACTTTGGGTTTTTTAGACAAATTTTGGAGTATGAGAATAGATTTTCTTTTTATAAAGAATTATATTTTTGTGGATTATCTGACCTCATACTAACATTTTTGGTTTTAGTTAAAGTATAAATACATGGGAAGTATATAGTTATCTTTTGTGGATTAGGTGATTCTCTATATGTTGATTATAGTACTCTTAATGTGAACAAGTCTTCCTAAATACTCATCTTTTGGAGAAAATATGAGTTTGTGTAAGGAATCTAATAAAAGTTGAAAGTCAACATGATAAGTGATTATGTTTCCTTATGAATAAATTCCTCAATAAAAAGTAACTTAGAACAAAAATGTTGTCTATTAACTTTTCTTACTGAGGAATTGAATACCGTTTAACCCATCACAAGTTTGTGATTTTCTTGTGGTTAATTTTTTCCTAAACATGTTTTCTATCACTCTCCATCAGAACATGACCCTATGTTTTCTCCTCTATGTCCATGTTTTCATACATGGAATCCTAGTATGGGTTAACTTGGGTGACCTCTGTACTTGTCTTTCTTTATTTTAAAGTGATTGTTTTACCGACTCTTGTTCTGATGTGGGACTTTCAAGGATGTTTCCAAGCTTAATTTTAAAATTGCGAGGATGCAATTCCCAAAATGGGGGAAGGATGTAAAACCCCAGGTAAATAAAGAATATGAAATTTTTATATTTATCCATATTTGTGAATAAAATATTAATATTACTTTAAAGGGGACGCAATGCACGATGGCGTACCCAATACGCAACAATGAGTTTCTTGGGAATCTTGTGTTGCACTCTAATAATAAAATAATATTATTTTAAATGGTAGTTAACACCTAGCCATTGTAATGGCGGGAATGAACAGAAATAACTAAAAAATGATTATATATGTTTGTAAAATATTTTTACTCTTTACAATAAATGTTATAGGATTAAAAATGTGAATGAATCCAATTTTAAGCGTAAACGTTCAAAAATTCTTTAAAAGGCCGATTAACCGCCTTTTGATGGCAAACCTCTTTTAAATCCACTTTTTGACAATTTTATGTGTTATATTTGACAAAATAAAATTCTTCTTTATAATCAGGACATCAAAATTTACTTTGTGTAAATTTTTGGTATTTTTCCGAAAAAGTTCAATTTTTAATGAATTGTGAAAAATGTTGTATTTTAATTCAAAACCACTTCTTAATATAATTTATTTATATGATTATATTATCTTTTGAATTGTTTTAAAAGTGAAATTATAATATATTTTTACCATTTAATCCAATATTGGTCGTTGGAATTAATTTCACTTTGAAATGGACTTAAACTAGTGTCAATCTTTTGATACATTTTGTTTCAAAAAAACACGCTATTTGTTTTGACAGCGGGAATTAATTATTAAAATTATTAATGAAAATTATATGTTTTGAATTTTTAAAAATAGACATCATTTTTGAATTCGGAATATCAAATATAGCTTAGGGTGAATTTTTGGTAATTTTCAGAAAAACTTCAATTTTTGATGAATAGTGAAACCACTAAGTGGTACTTATAAAAACTGATATTTCCGTTTAAATGAAATTTTTCCATCTTTGTGTTTTGAATTTCAAAAATCCTACATACATGGTTGTCATTAATAAGTAAAATGTGGTTCAATGGGATTAGAATAATTTTTTCGTGAATAGTAACTTATTAAGATTTTAATCGCGATTAGAGGTAATTAGTGTAGTTTAAGGTAAGAATAATGTTTTAATAAATTGAAATGACCTAGAACCATATCCTACCCTCATTGGATGTGTCATGGCCGACCAAGAAAATCCATGGGACAACTTGGGGACCCCATGGAGCCACTTTGGGTGGAAAATGACATAAATACCTTTTTATTTAATGTTAAAGTAAAAAATGACACAAACATGGGATGTTTTACTAAAACAATTTTTACATGGGGTTATACAAGTCATATTTTCGACTATAAATAGTCATTGGAAAGATAAAAATATTTCCTACATAATATTATTGTTTTTATAATTTTTAGACATTAAATAAATTAAATTATTTGTGACATCATGATGATGCAGTGATGACATCATTATTTAACGATTTAAATAAAATAGAAAGATAATGTAATATATAAGACCTACACAGGTCCAAAACCTATTGGATATGTAGATTTAGAACCCCTATCTCCTTATCCTCGTAACACATCAATGTGGGACCATTAAAATCCGAAAATAAATCTAAAATAAACATTTCTTTACATTCCAAGAGTGCCCCTCCTCTCCTCTTATAAAAGGCCCCCACCTATACCTCCTTACACACACTTACAAAGCCTTAGGATCGGCCAACCCATGACCATTTTGTCTGTCCACATCGATCTATAACTCTTAGAATCCTCACCTTGGTCAGAAGTCTTCCCAAGGATGCCTTTGAGATCAAAACAAAGGGAGTTACCCGATTTTAAGGTAATGTCTTCACTTGAGTCCTTTTGTTTTATTTTGCTTTTCCACCCCCCTAAACTCTTTTTATTAATTTCTTTTGTAACAACTCCAGTATCTTCAATATAATAGGATGTTTTTATAATAAGAATTTGAGCTACACTTACACATACCTTCGTCTAATGGTTAAAGAACATACTGCTTCTGTGGATGGCGAATTACTGCCTCACGAAACGATGATTGTTCAATATTCTCTTAACACCTTTCATGGTGGCCATAAAGATGTCACTATATTTATATATGATATATAATATGTTTATGTTTTACTTAAGCTTCAGTATTTTTTCATTTATAACATACCATTATGGTTTCCATTATGGGTAAACGCGATATCTTCATTTAAGGAAGTGCGGTCTACCGCCCCCTCAAAGTGATTTAATTTGTTAATACCATATGTGGTACATAAAAAGGATATATTTAATTATATTATATATGATAACATACTGGAATAAAAATACTATTATGTATCATTATGTTTTAATTCCATTAAATATGAAATATAAATGGAAGTAGCGTTCATGCGTACGTACGGCTTACCGTCTCCATGAACGGTACATTTCGTTTCTTATCTAAAAATGTTATGTAATATTATAAATACATATATATAATGGATATATATGTAATATATTACATCTAAATTATGGATATAATTCTGTAATTATAACATATATATATTTATATATCTCTCATTCTGTTTTAATTCCATTAATATGACAAAAAATGAATGTAGCGTTCATGCGTACGTACGGCCTACCGTCTCCATGAACGGTGCTTTTAATTTTTATCTCCAAATGCTATGGAATAGTATAAAATGAATATATACTGTATATATATGATATTTAAAACATAAATACTATTCTGGATATGATATACTTATAACTACATGGAAAATTATTTTCCAACAAGTTCAATTTTTGACTCATGTACCAAACATTGACAAAAACATCTGATATGAACTCATATTTTTAACCCATTATTATAAAATTAAAATATGTGATATGAACTGAATAATAATATTTATAGGAGGTCCTTAATAAATTATAAATTGACCAAATTTTATTATTCAGGAATATAAAGAAACGAACAAGACAAGTTGGATTTGAAGTAAGGGATCCTACTCCTCTCTTTCTTTTTAAGTACACTCTTTAATGTCATTCCTTTTAAAGCACATATTTCTTGTTATTGGGATGTTATTTTATATTAATCTTACTGTAATTTTTATGTTCAAATGATGAGAGACCCTATTCTCTCTCATCAATCCATTTTGGAATTTTTGAGTGGCGCCGTTAGGCTGCCGAATTTTCGTAAGAGATCTAACCTCTCTCTTTCTTTTTACGTACTCTCCTTTATGTAACTTCTTTTAATATCCTCTTTGTTATGTTGGGGGATGTTATTTTATATTCCTATTTCTGTAAACTTTATGTTAATATGATGCGAGACCCTATTTGATCTCATCAATCCAATTTTGTAAGTTTTAAGTGGCGTCGTTAGGCTGCCGAGTTTTCGTAAGGGATTTTTCATCTCACTTTTATTCCCATGAGATTTATGCTACATTTGCCACAATTTCCTTTGAGTGGTTTATGTACTACCCATTATTTTACTCATTGTTTAATATACTTTCATTTATGATTATTTACATCAATGTTGTATTGTCCTTCTTTCACAGGGTGCATGTCTTGAAAGATACCCATGTCGGTAAGGGAACCTTTCACCCTCCTCTTTTTAAAAGACTTATTTTGTTATGTCTCTTAATTCACATACTATTATGTTGGTATATGTTCTTCTATATCCTTATTGATTTAAATTTTATGTCCAAGTGATGAGATTCCCTTTTTATCTTTCATCAACTCATTTTCTGAATTTTGTAGTGACGCCTTAGGCTGTCAAATTTTTGCAAGGGAACTTCTTCACCCAATTTTGATTCTATGGGATAAATTTGTACTCCTTGAATATGTCGTTCTATGAATATGTGTGAATAACCTCTTATTTTTTTAAACTTAATATCCACTTATATTTTGTGTATTTGTTTGTCAAACATAATTATGTAATTGATTTATCCTTATTCCAAGGATACCGTCTTTGTAAGGGACTTCGTCTCAATCACCTTTCATTGAGGTATATTTTGTTTTATACACAACTTTCTATTATATAGTGTATAAACCCCTTTGACTTTTACGTTTATTCAAAAGGAATATTTTTTTATACGAAGAGTTTACTAAACGACAAAAGGGAATGTTTTTGTCATACGTATGAGGCTACAACGACTTCTCCTCCGCCGTGACCATTATTTGAGTTTCAGCTTCCTCTACAAGCCGTACCTTCATTTTAAAAGAAAAATAAATACCATGTTTTACATTTCATTTATTTTGGTACTGAAAAATGGTTTTCATAATGTTTTTATATCAATGTGTTGTATTGATATCTTGTGATTGAATGGTGGAAATGTTATGTTTCCTTTATGGATGTTTTATGTGATACGATTATGTTATGGTTCTTGGGAATTGATATGAAGATGGGTGGTTCCGTGGTAAACTAAGGGCGGGTGAGCCCGATATAGCTCTCCAATGCATTGGGTAACACGAAGGAGTGAAACATTAAGGTTTATCCGAAGAGATTTAGGGAATTTTCTTGTGGTGAGTATTCCAAACATAACCAACAGGGTTACTCCCTACGTAAGAATGTTATGAATTCCCCAAGTTACCTTTATGTCTTATGATTTCTATTATTTATTCATGATTTGATATGCCTATGTTTTATGGTTAAAGTATGATTTCATTCTTATATATATATGAACTCATGTTTCCTTTCCATATTTTTTTATAACCCTTACTGAGCTTTTTATGCTCATCCCAAGTTTTTGTTGAAATGTTATTCATAGGTCAAGGGAAAGGTACATGATATGATGATAGTGTCAAGGAAGTGTCAAGAAAGAATCCATGCTTTATTTTTAAATATGTTTCTGTTGATGGAAAAAAATGAATACTATCTTTTATGTAACCACTTTGTTTAAATGTGGAATGTAATGCAAGTTTTATGATCTAATTCTCTAAAACTCTAAACCTGAAAAGATCCTCAATGTGTAATCTTGTAATAACTCAAGATTAAGTAAGGTTTAAGGCTGGGGCCTTATACTCAATCCCAGTTGACCAGGATGGTGGTACTATTATTAAATCCATGGGATGACCTCAATAGTTAACGGCTTGGTTCCTACTTAGAGAGACTATGTGGTTATTAATTTATGATGACTTGGTAAGGGGGACTTCCATTTTGGTTGATACTCATGATATTAGTAGGACCTTCATAGTCTTCACTATGGGGAGTCCGTCTATAGTTGATATTCATGTTAACATAGAGAGGACCTCCAGATTTTCTAATCATGATATCATGGGGAGGCCCTTGAGACCATATACTCTTTAACCTATTGATGAGGAATTTGAAATTTCATGTGATGACATTGAAATATGTTTAAGAGACTTAATAATATCAATATTAATAGGGGATAATATTTACATCTGATCATTGAGTACATGATTCCCTTGAAAATGTTTCTTTCTGAAAATCTTTCATAAGGTGACCGGGGTGAGATCATTTATCGTTATTGGGGTCAAATAGTGTGTAAACACACCGCCATGGATGGTATCAATCCTACATAGCTTATCAAATATCATTTTGATATTCCAATGATCTCTCAAAATAGTAGTAGGTATATGAGATTTATCTTGTGTCGTCATCAGGATGTTCCCACATGTTTCATGTGTATAAGTATGAATATGGGAATACTCTATGGATACTAATGAAATATGTTGACAAGGCACCTATATGGGATCCGGGATATGAACCCACTCCTGTTCCACCCTTTGAATATTCAAAATAAGTCCATTGATATGGAGGTTAGTTGGGATATAAGACTTCTCCTATGATTCAATAGGGATATGCTAAAAAATTTCATATGTAAGACCAGAGATATGATCTTTTCTATTAGATGCCTTAAATTTGTCCTTATTTCCTTATTTAGAGTGGATAATTATATGATCCCTCTCTATGAATTCTGTTAGGATAAACTGATGGGATTGTTGAATGTGAACATGAGTACAAAATTTACTTCACTAACACCACTAAAATATGTGAATGATCTTTATTGATATGGGAAGGGATATGTACATTCCATAAGATTCCCTCTTGTATATTTTGATTAATCGTTTTAGGGTGAGTAGGATTTTTTGATAGGTTGTTTCCATATAAATATTCAGATGATCATTTTTTGTGTTGATGGTTATATGATTCTTTCTTATAGTCTCTTCCAAGATATGTTAGTGGAAATTATAAGTGTAAAAAAAGAATATAAACATTTTTATACACCTTATTCATCTATCAGCATTTGAGATACCTATTATTGGGTACCCTGGATTAGAAATTGTAGGATATAATCTTAGCTAGGGCCCAATCAAGATATTCATCAGAGTCCATGACTGTATAGATTTGGGGATGATGTTATCTAGAAGGATACATCCTTTTTGGATAATAAGAGGGGAGAGAACATAGTTTATTTCCTTTGATACCTCACTAAAATAGAGAAGTAATGAATTTTAAAGAACCAGGGAAAATAACCTGAAGTGATATAATAGGGATGTAGGGTATACATTTTTATTATTAGATATTCATTGATAGGTTTAAAAATATATATTCAACTATTGAATGCTTTCATGAGTTTCTATAATATTATTATAGATACTTTAAGATGGTATAACCATAATAGTGCATTATCTAGTTGGTAGTAATGGAACCAAGTTGGTGAGAATGGCCCCCAAGGACATGTGTTCACAATCTTCTCTACGGTGTCAATATATGCCTGGATAGGGAGAAAGAATTATGATAGTGATAATGTGACTCTTCCATTTAGATAAGAAGGAGTTCTATGATAGTTCCTTAAAGGTAAAAAATCTAGTTAATGAAAGATCATAATTACAATTGCATAGTTGATTGATCTATTTCATGGGCTAATGTTTCATGTTGGGTTCACCATTTCAATATTCATCTAAATTCACAATCTTGAATTTTGAGTTAGTGAAGACCAAAAGATTAGAGGTGAGAAATAATAGGTAATTTAATAAAAAAACATTATTGTGAATTTTTTATTATGATGGTAGTTTGGGCTAAACTCACCCATTTTGGATGGAATTATTTACTACTTTTAAACTTTCATATAGATGGAAACATATATATTATCCTCTCCAATAATTATAATACTACTGGTTACAATCATTAAAGTGATCATCCACTGACACTCATTGTTGATAATACTTTTAATTATTATTGTTTCTCCATATTTCTTTCTTATAGATGGTCAGGTTATGGTTTATTTACACACAACTAGGAATTCTAGATTTTGTTTTCTACCTAGAGAGTTGGGGGTGTCTTAGAGGTTTTATTGTGCCCATAAAATGGGATTCTTTCACATCACCATGAGAGGATTCATTATATTTATAGTTGTCTATATCATAATTTGACAATTGGTACCTTTTATGTTCATATAAAAAGGGATGGTAGGGTTTTGTTTTAAGGTAATGCATCCAATACCATGTGATGTGAATTCTTAGGTCATGAATATGGGACCCAATGAAGCTCCTTATAAGGTTGGGTGATTAGGGCCTAGTGAATTTACTTTTAATATCATGTGTTTAAGATAAATTAGTTATTGGTATTAAGCCTTGTAAATGAATCCTATGTATCAAAGATAACATGAATCAAATCCCACAAAAGTTGAGTTGTACAACTTATATCCATATAATAGGAAAATTCCATGTTGTTTATCATTATACGGTGAGGTAATTGTTTTGACAAAAGTGTAGAAAATAAAATATTTAGTGAGTTTTACATATTTGTTTTTACCTTTTCTAGTTTATCTGGTTTTTTTGGAGACTGAAAAGAAGAGAGTATATTGGGAATCACTAGGCATATGGACCCCTTAAGGTAGAATGACCTGCATGTTATAGGGAATATGTCCCATTAAGGAAAGAAAACATGAAGGGAATATGACCCATTGAGGAAGGATTACTAGAATCATGGGAAGTATGACCCTATATGGGAGAATTAGGGGCATACACCAAATAGGAAGCTCTGAAATTTCATGGGTGTAGTAATGATACATGTTCATACTTTGTAACATTATTCCCCTAAAAACTCATTCCATCAACGTTGGTCGGTTGGAATGGATCGAAGGCCTTCATTTTTTTTGTTTTGATAATCCACCTTTTCATGTGGTGAGGTGGAACCCTTACAAGGCCTGAAGGCTTAGAGGAAATTACATGAACTTTAGGTCTTAGAGGGAATCACCCAGACAAGACAACTTGGAACTGATCCTCCCCAACATATGTCCTGATATTTTCACTCCACCTTCTTTGGGACGGTTAGCTAGCTATCCTATGAAAATCTGCACAGGCCAGGTACCGATGGCAAAGCCATACCCTCTAATTCATCAAATTCTGGTTAGCTCTGAACTAGTGAATGTGCCTTCTCTGAATCCTCCTCTGAAGCCTTATACCTTATTGTCTGACTGGTACATCTTCATTTCATGAGGCCCTTGTCATCTCAATAGACAAATTAAAAAATATATGTGAAAAAATATCTTCCCATATTGGATGAATATTAACTCCTTTTTGATACCATTTTTTTTAAATTATAATTATGAAATTAAGATTTGTTATTATATTAATAAATTTTGAATATTTAACAGCTTCAAATCATCTATTCTCCCCATAAATTGTTGCATATGTACCTTTCAATTACATGCTTGTTAATACAAAAGAATATATATAACAGAATAAGGATGGACCTATTTGTTACTCAGAATAGAACTCAGGAAGAGAGTTTCCTCTCAACATTAGCTTTTCCTTTTTCTTTTTGATGTCATATTTATAAGAGTTATCCATCAATTATTTAAATGATTTAATCTCCATATAATGGGTTCCCAGTATTCTCATGTAGCGTTTTGTTCCATAACTAGTTTGACAAATCCTTTCAAACATAAGGATATTCATGTCATCAATTTTAGATGAATTGTTATCAACTTTAACACATTTAACTATCACCACATTCTTTCCTTTTTACTTGTAATGATTTTGATAATTATTTATTGTCTTTATATTCTCATGCAATTTCCAGGTGATTATATTATTCTTCAATATCTGACTTCTCTTCTGATTTACATTTTAAGGAATATCTCTTTCTAGGATAACTCTATTTTTTTTATCTTTATGACCTTCTCGACCACATATTCTAAAATTTCAATTCAATAATTCATACTTTTTTTGTGTTGATTATTTAGATGATATCTGAATCAAAAATTTATCATTATAATAATATAAACTCATCTACATAGAATTTATATCCCTTTATTCATGCCTCTTTCTCGACAGTGAAACGATATACCATCATGAATAATATTAATAACCATACACTCTATAACACAAACAAAATATGCTAAATATTGACCATCCAGAATGATAGTAGTTTTCCTTTGAATATTGTTTTTGTTGTCTTTTCAAAGCATGTGGGAGTTTCTTCTTACATGGAAAACTTCTAGCTAAATTAGTCCACTCTTACTTTATTTTTATAAATTGTCCCATTTTTTTATTCAACCGACATAGGTCTTGTATTTTAAACCATTTTTGATAGGTACATAGTCAAAACGTTTCCATGGACCCTTTAAATATTTAGAATTAGAATATTCACATTTTATCCACAAATATTGGGAAAAGTATTCTTTCATTTTCCTTAACTCAAATTAAGAAGAAAGTCACATAGATTATATCTTAGATAATTATTAATCTTTCTCAACATTCCTTTCTTCCTGATCATTAAATATATTCCCAAATTCAGTAAATTTAAATCTATTTCTTTTTTTCTTATTCAAGGTGTTCTTTGTACTTTCCAGTCCATTTTTGTTCAACAGGTTTCATATTTCCTTATAAATCAAATATCATAATCTTATTTTATATTATTTCATTAATATGTATCAAATATTTCTTGAAACATTCATTATTCTCAAAGGATATATTATCAATTTATTTCATCATATTTTTTTCTTCTTGAGTTTCATATTGTTTATAAGAGTAGAATCCACATTTTCATTTAACATCCATTATAATTATATTATCTCATCACCTTCATATTCATTAAATTAGTTTCTATATTATTTATATTTTCCCATAAAACATATAGTATTATTAAAATTTATTTAATATTTTAACTCACTACTTGTTGATATAAATGCATTTGTTTCCCTACCCATAAAATTTATCTTATTGGATGTAAACATCTATTTATGATCCTTCAACAAATTTTTCTTTGACATCCATTCTTCTTCATATTCGCCAGTGTCATTAAACTCCTTATTTGTATAGTTACTATTAAGATAGACAATTCCATTTAAATTCAATCAATTTGGTGGATTTGTGTTATTTTAATTCCATATACCCCTTTTGAAAACATTTTGAAACAAGAAAATAATTTCTTTGAAGTCCACTTCACCTTCCTCAACCTCAGAATCACTTGATTTTAGCTCTTCTTTATCTCTAACATTACATTTTACCCTTTCATAAAAGACCATATAATATATTTCCATCTCCATGAATGTTCGTCAAATTATCATTTTATATGATATAAGAATATTATAAATTTCATCCAATGATATGTCTTATTACTCTTCCATAGATATAAACATTATATCCAATCTATCTGGGAAATTTCTGATTAGTATCTTCATAATAGTATAATCATTCTTCTTCTCAGAAAAACCTCTAGCATTGTTATCAATATTATTTAATCTTCTAAATTAGTCCCTAAAAGTTACATTATTATCCATTTTGATATCCTAAATCCAGATTCTCCATATATTCAACTTATCTTCTTCGACTTTAATATTTTATTCACAACTACATCTCAGTATTTCCCAAAACTCTTTGGAAGTTTGGAGACCCTTCACTTTATTTTATACCATTTTATATTAATCCATACAGATTCCATTTTGATAAATTTCATTATAATCATGGTTTTTATTTTTAGCTTGAGTTATAGAATTGTGTTCATAAATAAGTAGAAATCCCATTGTTGTTGAATCTATAACTTTCATGCCAAGAGATGGATGGAAATAAAGTATCATATTCCTCTAGCTATGGTATTTCATTTGATAAAAATTAATTTTTAATGTTCTATTTATCAAATATTTTTTTCTTATTCATAAAAATGTTCTCTAATATTCATAGGGTGCCTTCCTCTGATATAAATTAAATTATATATAGATCAGTGGGGTACCTCCAACAGGAGGTTGAATCAATGGCACACTATTTTTGTAAATTAATTCTTTATTAATTAAACATTTATGAATGATTAAAGTCTTGATACCTTATCATTAATTCTCATCCTCTCCCTATAAGTAATAATACTTAACAAATAACAAGACACATGGGTTTACAAGGTTTTGTATAAATACCTAGTACTTTTTGTGCTAGTTAGATCCCCCACCATAGGGTTTCCACTTTAAAATAAGATGATTGCAATAATAAATAGTTATACCCCCCACCCCAATTACAAGCAGGATATACCCTAAATCTTCAATCAACCTTCAATAATTTTTTATCCCCCCACCCCTACCTCACGTTCTTCATCAATGATTGGTTGCACCCCCGATCATAATATTCCAACAACTAGATAGACTCGGAAACTATATATTTATTATAAAGATGGTGGGATACAATTTAAAATGTAAAATTAATAACGATCCTCCTCCATAACCTTATTGGATCACACGTTCTCATGTAGACTTCAAGTATCTTTGATGATTTCTGGTCTTGGAAAAATATTTATTATCACCTATGTATGACCAGTTTTCGTAGTGAAACAATTATCAAGAAATTCATTCTTTTTTCTAATGTATTTTTGACCTCAATGATTATTCTATGACATATAAATGATCTAAAATGAGCTCAATACATTGATAACTCCAGTATTAACTCTTTTGATACTCTACTAAGCAAAAAAATACAATTGTTAAAGACTATACAAGAAAATATTATCGCATGTGAATTTATTAATATTCAACATGTAAAATAAAATTCATGGTCTTCTGAAATTTAAATTTTAAAACAACAAAAATTAATAAGCTTAATAATAATTATGGATGTATTATTTCATGGTAGTGAAAATGGTGAACTATGAAATTACATTACACACCCTCACTGTTTTCCTTCATTGTGTATCATTGGTGTCACATTATGTGAACACTGTCATTAATGCATAAATTCATTGTTATCTTCCCATACAAATAACCATGAAAAAGCCTAGTAGATTCATACTTATATAATATAACCCATTTTCTTCATGTGAATAATGATTACTAGTATGTATTGTGTGTTTTAGTTCTCTTTGCATGAATTGACATTTTACAAGGTATTTGCATAAAGGCCTTAAAAACGGGATTCACATAAAGGAATAACATATTGTATTCTAATTAACACATAAAATGAACCTATTATACATCATTCATGGGTCCAGTTTCTACTTTTGGAATGAAATAATTCATTCCACACACATTCCCACACAACAGATGATACAATTCTCACTTAGAAAACAAATTTCAAGTTTTAGTAGAAATGTGTTTCAATACATGAAGAATAAAAAGTTTGGATTTACATGTATCATAAAAATTATCACATACTGAAGGATGGTTATTCCTTAGAAACTTTTCCCAATCTAGTGAAATGGTGGTGATAAACACCACATAAATATGGGCCGTGTATTTCTCAAATTTTAGATAAATTGGTTTTTCCTCATTAAAACCCATTTTAGAGAATTTTTTAACTTCTGGTCATAAAATATCACCTTGATGGGGTGTATATGATATATAAAGTGTGTATTTCACTTCTTGAACTTATATTTGACTGGTTGTGGAGGCCAAAAGGACTTAAAAACCAAAATTTATGGCTGTTAAAAGTTAGGATAATTTTATAAAGAATTTTAGTTCCCACACTATCCATTGACACAGCTCCCTCAAGGAGGATCCTCATTCAAGTCCCTCTCCCAGGCCCCTCGAAAATATATTTCGTGTATCTTCTTATCCTTGGTCCACTATCTGATCAATAAATAGATCCCTCGCCCTATAACTTTTAGATGATGGACGAATATCTTGACAAAAAAGAGAGGTAAGATATCTACTCACACTAGTCGTTAGACCGTATTTCTCTCCCTAACATGGGTTAACCACCATGGTTATCCTTCTACTAGGATGATGCACCTAGTTCTATTCCACTTGGGAGATCACTCACTTGGGTGAGCCACTATGGAAAACCACCACTTGGGTGGACCACTTGGATGAGCCCCCACGTGGGGGGAACAACATGGGTGAGCCCCAACTTGGGAAAACCACTTGGACGAGCCCCCAGATGGGAGAACCACCTAGGCGGCCCACCACATGGGAGAGCCACTACAATTTTTCCAATTACTACTAGGGAGAGGTAATTCCAAATCTATGATGTACTACTTGGGTGAGGTAATTCAAATATACCCAAGTATAACGTGGGTGATCACCCATATTTGGGAAAACCATATTTGGGAGACCAACACTTGAGAGTAACTAACATGGGTGACACTTAATTTGGAGACCCATAGTTGGGAAACCCATAATTAGGAGATCCCCCACCTTGGTGATCCACTACATGGGAAAACATACATGGGAGATCCCCCACCTAGGCAATCCCCCACTTGGACGAACCACTTGGGAGAACTACTTGGATGAGCCACCAATTGGGAAAGGCACTCTAATCCTACCATTTAATAATTGGGTGAGTCATTCCAATATGTCCAACAACCAATTAAGTGAGGCATTCAAATCCATGAAAAAAATAATTGGTTCGGGTACTTATAATTTTCCCAAGTACTAAATGGGGAAGTTATTTTAAATTATCTCAAGTACCACTTGGGCGAGCCTCTACATGGGAAACTCGTACATGGGTGACCCATACATGGTATATGCATACTTGGGAGACCCATAATTGGTAGACCTATACATGAGATACATTTCACCAAAGTCATTCCACTTAGGAGACCCTTCTCCCAAGGCATCCCATTGAGGTGATTCTACTATAGTCTCGTATACGTGGGGGGGGGGAATTATCCTAATGCTAGACTTAAATTATTCTAAGAACATTTTCTATACCTCACTAGGTCTAATCACCTTTGGTATCCCTCACTAGGGTCTAAACCCTTTTCAATCCCTCACTATTGAAAAGAACATTCACCAGCCCTCACTAGGGATAAGAACCTTTATTATCCATCACTAGGTAAAATCACTTATTATATCGCTTACTAGAGAAAATAACCATCACTATCCATCACCAAGGCTATAAATAATTTCTATCCCACACTAGGGATAATCATCCATGTTTTAATTCTAATTGGGGCTAACCACCAATTCACCTTGGTCTCATACCTGGGAATCACTCCATTAGATTTTCACCATGACAAGAGATTCACCACATGGTTCTAGAAATATGGAATTCCTCCTTAGTGTAAGCTGAAACCAAAACACATATACATGAGATGATATTCTCCTCATTGTTCTAGAGATATGGGTATCCTTCTAGATGTAAGCCCTAACCAAACCTCCAAATCTCTGTGATTAGAGACCCTCATCATGGATCTAGAAACATTGGCATCCTTCTATGTGTAATCTGCAACCAATACTCCAAATCAGCATGAGTAGATATCCTTAGAATCCCAACCACTCTCCTGTGTGTAATCCCCAACCAAACCACTAAATAACCATGAGTAGAGATCATCACCATGGTTCCATAAACATTGGAATATTCCTTGGTGTAAGCCCAATGAAAATATCCAAATCATCATGGGTTGAGATCTTCATTATGGATCTAGAGTCATGGGAAACCTCCTTGGTGTATTCCCCAACCAATACACCAAATCACTATAACATGTGATACTCCTCACTATTCGAAAAACATGGCCATTATCCTAGGTGTAAGCCCCAACCAGACCTCCAAATCACCATGAGTTGAGATCCTGATAACGGTTCCAAAAAACATGGTAATTCTCTTAGGTGTAAGCCCCATAAAAACCTCCAAATCACCCTAAGTCGAGATCCTCTTAATGTTTATAGAAAATTTCATACTCATACATGTAATCCCCAACCAAAAATCTAAATAACCATGAGTCATGATCCTCCTAATGGTTACAGAAACATGGTTATCCTCCTAGGTGTATTCCCCAACAAACCCTCCAATTCACCATGAGTCTAGATCCTTCTCATGGTTCCAGAAACATGGTCATCCTTCTCGGTGTAAGACCCAACCAAAACTAATAATTTTCATGAGTAGAGATCCTCCACATGGTTTAAAAAAAGGGACCATCCTCTTAGGTGTAATACCCAAGAAAATATCCAAATCACCATAATTTGAGATTCTCCTCATGGTTCCAAAAGCATGGGTATCCAATTAAGTGTAAGTACCAAAAAAATCTACCAATAATCATTATTCAATATCATCCTCATTTTACTAGAGAAAAGGCATCCTCATAGGTTCAATCCCCTTATAAATCATCAGATCACCTGGAATACTCTCATTCTAGGTGACTAGTCTTCTATTGTTTACTCCATTGAGAATGACTCACAAGGTCTTAAAGATTTGTGATGATAATCCAATTAGCATGATTAAAGTTTCATCATTGTGTTCCTATATTATTAAAGGGTATACTCCACACATTCCTTTAATCTATAAGTATTTCCATTACTATTTTCATAGGATACTTATGAAACCTCTTTAAAGTTCAATACTAACTCCAAAACACAAACTTCTCCCTTGGAATGAAAAAAAACATTAGAGATACCAACTAGATGGTTCTAAAAAAATCATCATAAAATTAATAATATAATGGTAGTGAAACTATAGAGGTTTATGTTGGATACATGGTCTTTATTAGATCATTAGTATAAGGGTAACTAATCCCACATTGAGATTTGGGAAGCATTCCCGAATGCGTCTGTTTTGTCATTCCTTGAAACGCGTATTCCAGTTTATAAGAATCAATACTTCCAGGCGATTTCCATTTGATTTTTTTATGGAATCAGAACCATCCAATAATTCTTTATTCAAATGGGTAGTGATTTCCTATGGTAGAAATTCGATAAATGTTAAATGAATGATAGATAATAACATGCTTTGGTTGAGAGGATGGGAGGTCGGAATCATCACACCCCTTTGGGGAGAATTATTGTCTACTCCAGGACTCTCTTTATAGTTTAAGATATTTTCATGAACCCTTATTAATTATCCAATTATATCATAAGTATCCCTTGTAAATTTTAATCACCTATTTAGCATGTGAAAAGTTCAATATCATTCATATGTATTAGAGGTTCTTCATTAATAGAGATATTCATATGTATTTGAGGTTCTCCATCAATTGTATCCCCTTATATACTACTAAAAGATTCTTTTAATCATCGTTAAGATGATACAGGTTTTTAATCCACTCATTGGGGCACTTTGGAATTTATTTTCATCTAGGGAGATGAAGTTTTGGTTTAATCTTGGGATCATTCCCATAAAATGGTCTACCTACATATCCTTGTAAAAAGAATTAGAACCCTCATAGTTCGGTTCCACTGAATAATAAAAATCATATTTTTTAAGGTCAGGTGATAAGGACCAAGCCGTACTATTTAATGTAATGTGGTATGGAAATTTAAGAGGAAGTTTCTTAGTCAAAACATAGTGTAGGACTTACGTTTAAGTAGCCCAAGGAACATGGAAAAGATATGGGTTTCCCAGTAAGATCCGACCCTGTTGCGAATATGGCCCAAGGAGAACAAGGTTGATTTAAATTATTGGGATTTAATGTCAAGGAGGCTACCTATGTATCCCATATAGATGGGAATCAAAGATCAAGTAGTTCGATAAGACTCATATGAGTGTATAGTCTTTTGAGAGAAATTTGTTTGGGCTTACTTCCGTAAAGGATGCCTTGGTAATTTTAGGATTTAATTTTGGCATTATTCTAAATGAGGATGCTCAAATTAGTGGAATTAGTGTTGGATTTCTGAAGAGGACATCCTGTAATCTTGGGACTTGAGAAGGCTTCCTACGCATCTCGATTATGGAGAGAATCAGAGTTCTTGTAGTTCCATCCATTATTAGTGTTTGTGGACATGTTTTAATCATCATGAATTTTTAATCCCATGTGAGTCATTCTTAGTGTGAGAAATAAGAGGATATGAAATATTTCAACAATGAAACATGAACTTTTCCTCCTCCTCTGGTTGAAGAGGGCACACCTATGGCAGCGATGGTGGATGAGGTCGAGGTTACCTGGGAAGAGGGAAAGGCGATGAGCCTTCCCTCAATTCAATTTATATTGGACAAGGGCCCAATGAAAGGAGGATGGGAAATACGTTAAGGTCTTACACAAGGATAGCTACCCATGGTAAAAAATATCCATGGGAGAGTGAAAGGATAAGAATGTCCTTGTGTCCATATCCCCTCTGGTCTTTGGAACCAAAGAAGAAAGGAGGAGCAGTGATGCTACATCCTGCAAGAAAAGATAGGGGCATACACCAGGATGGTTACCCTAAAATTTATCCTCGAATGAGAGGGAGACTTATCCATTATTTTTAAAATAAAAATTAGGTATGAACCATACCTTACCCTAGTAGAGACCTATGGTTCTGGGTGATCTCTTCGAGAAGGGAGATGCCAGGACCCAACCCTCCTCCAAACATGGAACTTCCCAACACTATTTCTGGGAGAAAAGACCATGTGACTGTGGATATACAAACCAAGCTAAATTTCATGTATCCTAACACCCTTATAAAAAATGTAAAAACTTTTGACCATGTAAATACAAACCCAAATAGGATAAACGCTGATGTGCATTTCCCAAATGATGGATATGTCATGAGGTTTTAGTGGGGGCTTCAACTAAGACCCTTTTAGATAAGGGATCCAAGAAATGAGATACCCTACCATAAATGGATTTGAAGAGGGTACTTGAGTTGGTATGTAGGCTTTATACCATGATCATCCACATGGGTACCTCTTGCAACTATGTCGCATAGGTACCCTGCATTGATGTACCTTGAAGGTATACCGTGTAGGTATGTCGCACAGGTGTGGCATGCTGGTATGATGTGCAGATGTAAATGATGACTGAATAATGTGTTTCACATATGAGAACCAAACCTATGTAATATTTATAAAATACTTTCAGGACATGCTTATGCCATTTAATTATCTCTTATCTTGTGTTTTAGAGAGATACCTGAGATAATTTTAGGGATCTAGGCGAAAGACCGACGCAATGGGAGCATAAGAGACTATTTTAGTTTTTTCATCCCTTGAAATGAGGAGCCCAAGGGTCTTATTTATAGTCATGGATGGGACATGGTTGAAGGGACGTTGTTCATACAGGTCCTTTGCACAGATCCTCCATACAAGTACTCTGCGTAGGGGTACAATAATTATTCCGGTGTGTACATCTACTGTGCATATATGTCACATAACTATGCCACACAGGTCTGTCGTGTAGCTTTTCCGCGTAGTTATTTTGGTGTTTTTGAATTTCCTTTGAACTCATTGAACATTTCCTTGGGATTTTGAAATATCTAGGGCTCTCTTCAGAGACTTTTTGTTTTCTTACCTAGTGTCAAAAAAACACCCCCCTCAGGTTGGATCCAAAAGTAGAAAGAGGGTCGGATACCAAGGTATAATTGTGGGGAAAAGACTATGGGTTAATTGCTGGATAGCACAAGTTTTCTTCAGAGCTACATCACGTAGGTATTATATGGATATGTTGCACACAGTCGTGGCACGTAGGTCTTTGGTTTTCTATAAATAGGTCTGATCATTTGTGATTTTCTTCACTTGTGCTTTTCAAAATTTACGACTCTCGTTGCGTAGCTCATTCTTCCAGCCCCAAAACATTGTAATCTCGTGTAATTAAAATGAAATTTCATCAAGGTAAAATTTATTTAATTGATGGAGATATGGAATTGGACTTCATCGAAGGAGTTGTGCTGGGATCCTTGTCGAAGGACCTATGAATTGGACCTCATCGAACGACCTACGCAACAATCCTACTTGAAAGACCTACGTGAACATTGTCCTTTGCCAAATTTTTTATTTACCCTTCTTTTCTTTAATATGATAATTAAGTTAAAATTAAAACCTAATAGGGGGTGTTTGGTAATTATTTTTCAAGAAAAAATGGCTCATTTGATGACCCATACTAAAGAAGCTAAGGCTAATAAAAATGAAATGATGAAGTTCATCGGACCAGTCAACTATGACGTTGTTGAAAGTACTCTTCCTGGGCTATGGAAGGGTTTAATTCCATACCAATGTGACTATACACGAAGCCTTTATTTACCCCTTTCCAGGAATGGGCTTTTGCAATATGCCCATGTTCCATCTGTTAATAAGTACTTTCCAAAGAATTGGTTTCTTCAATACTCCAACTGTAACTTCAAGAATATTAGTGCAAGGGGGTTCCTGAACAAGAAATAATAATCCCTATTGGTTTAATCCTTCGTCATGGTGGTTTCACTCCTAACATTAAGGATCAAGTTTTAGAGGCAATACCACATTGATATGATCCCACTTTTTGGGCTTCCTAAATAGATCAATCTAATGGTTGAAATGAAGACTGAGATCTTATTTCTGGAAGAGGTGTTAATCCCGAGTGGATGTGGGAATTCTGGGTCCTTTATACTTGTGTATAAATCAGAAAAGAGTTATCAGACATTCATATATATGAAGCTATCTAGATTGGGAAAACATATATTTAAAAAAACGATTTCATTACTAAATTACTGAGCCGATAGTGTATGCAAACAAATTCTGTCCATTTGATGCATGGTGAAGTTGGTATTAGTCTCTGGGATATTTAACATATAACTAGAATTCCCATTCTTGGGAAAATGTATGATAAATTCATTCCACCCGCTACAAGATGAGGTGAATCTACCAGAACACCACCACTGGCCCATGAATTATTTAAAATAACGATGAATTTACCCAAATATAAGAATGATATTCATGTAAGAGTGTGGATGGAAACCTTATTCGAACCAACAATTGTAAAAGGTCCAACATGTGGACGTCCTACTATTTTTCCTTCTACAGATAACAAGAGCAGTTTTGGCACATATTGGCCTAATCTGGAAAGAGGTGACTATAAGCGCTGAGGATTTATAGTAAAACCTGATATAGATGAAAACTTATTCTTAGCTTCCTTCCTTGCTATGTGGATAAGGGTTTACTTGATTCTAGTCTGTGAATCCAAAGGTGGTGTAAGATCAAGAACTTTTTTCATTGCAGCTAAATTGGTAGAAGGGAAGTATATTGGGTTAGAAACCACTGTATTAGAATGAATTTACCATCTCATGCAACATTTATTCAATGGGAAGGCTGCAATTAGAGTTCCAGCGACCTTCCAAATGTTGTGGGGTGGGATTGCAGTACACTTTTCTTCATACTCGGTGTTGAATTCAGTTAGAGTTCTTAAGGGTCGATTCAACCCATTTTACAAAATTCTTTTGGTATTCAACCTCAAAATTTGAGACCTGATGTGTTGCTAAAGGAATTGAATATCTCAGGAGAATTTAACTTCTTTCCTTTTTGTAACCCACCAATTGTAACATTAATTGATGATGGTAAAGAAAAGAATTATGATTTTATATCTTATATAATGGAATTCAGGGATGGTGTATTGTCGAACAGTATTGATGGTGAAATTATCTGTGAGGATTACATCCCTTACAGGTTTGCTTGTCAGTTCAGATGTCTTCCACAATCAAACACTTTTCCACCTACGTATGTTAGACATGAGAAGCATAGAATGATAGAGAGACAATTATGGATTATAATGTCTGTAGAGGCGTCCAAATTTTCAATTACATTGCCTCTATCAGATGTATCAATCCGATTGGAAGCTGGATAAGCCAATGCATGTACTTCTTCATATAATCAAGGTGATTTGACAAAAAGAATATATCGAGTGAAAGCTACAAGGACTATTTCACATGGAAATAATGGTATGAATTCCAAGACCAGAGATGATACAAAAGTTTTTGAGGTTTTAGAGCCCTCAAAACGTCTTCGCAGGAGGTATACAAGGAAGACCATGGATATAGAAGAGATACCTCCAACGCAAAGGTGATCCAGTCACCGCGATCTAATAGAGAATTATATTCTACCCATTGAACTCTCTGAAGACGAAAGGAGGCCTGAAGAGGCTCACAAGTCAGAAGGTGTTGAATTCCCTCCACAATCAACCATACCCATAATGAATTATGTTTGATTTTTATCCATTCATCATTGGGGTAGTGTGACCCATGATCTTAAGGATGAATGGGCATTCCTACAACATGGCATCTGAATACCATATGTTGGTTACATTAAGGAACATTCTAATTTCAATATAGATAATAACTTGGCTGATATACAGAAGTATATTATGGAGCTGGAGGCTTTTATATATGAAACTAATTAAAAAATGTTATCCTCTAAATGAGTATCTCGTATGTTAGACATAGGAGTACATGAAGGTGTAATTATTGACTATGATGAGGAGTTGGATATTTATGTTAATAATAAGAATGTATTTTCCTTTCTCATTTGTCTCAAATATGATTTACCATTAATCATCATTAATCTTGATGAAAATGTATTTGTGCAACATGAATGTAGGGAGAGGAAACTCCAGACCAGTTCTTAAATCACCAAAGTATGGGCTAATAGGCTCTCCCATTGATGCAATGAATGAAACTCCCAGGTATCTAGAACTTTCTACAGGAGACATCATTATGACTGGGTTAATGGCGATGGATAATCCTCAACCATTACCTCATGTTTCTCTTAACAAGAGGACTGTTTAGATTTCTCCCCAAGCTTTTGAAAAGAAATTCCAGAGAGCAACTAGATTGTTTCGAAGTGTTCGCCAAAGGAGAAATTATTTATACTATCCTTAGGGTATGTAATTTACTCAACACACTCCGGTAATCATGTTTCCTCTTGTAGGATCTTTGTCTCTCTATTCTCTCAAGGGACTAAGAGTTGATTCTTCTAGACCAAAGATAGAAACCCCAGGTGAAACCCAAGTTCATGCTAATGAATTTTCTATCATAGAAAGTAAATCATCAAAATATTCATCTATACCCACTCCTGGCTCTACTGAGTGAGATAAAATCCATGGTAAGATTAAATACAGTCCTCATTTTCTTTCATCAGTGGATCCTAAAATAGTCAATGATGATATTCCTCTTGCTTTAGAAGAAAGGAATGAGGACCTAGGGAAATATGAGAAAAATACTGATGTTGGCCCAAACATGGAAAGACCTGATGCTAAAATACCATTTGAAGATCCAATGTAACAAAGTGCCAATGGAGCCAATTTGGGCATTAACCAACATTTGTTGCAAACCATAAATGGTCAAGATGATGTAACATTCCAAATCGCATGCACTGAAATGATGGAAGCCCTTGATCCAAATATTGATATTCCAGGTTCTATCAAGGAGTTTATTGATTTTCACAAGGAATTTCAAGGACTTATTTCCTTATTCTTTCATTTTAAATACAAAATTGTGCTTCTTTACTTGATTCTTTACATCAAATTTCACCTTATGCAGCATTATCTATAGAAAATTTTGAAAAGGGTCTTCAAGAACAGGGTATTCAACTATATCCTTCTATTAATGCTAGAGAAATACCTATAGAGGATTTTCAATCAAGAGATGCTCCAAAGCCTTCAAATATGATAACTAAGCAAAATCAGGAGAGTTCCCCTTCTCAAGAAACATATGCTCAGATCGCTAAAGATGAGAATACTAGGGATGAATCCAATCAGTTAGCTAACTTATTATTGGGTCAATATAATGAGTTGTTTGAATAATATCTGTTTCTTCCATTTGGAACTGACAATGACCTTGATTTATCATTTAGGGTTATCATCTCCCAGATTAGAAAGTGAAGCATCTACTGTTCCAAGAGAAGTGGAACGTCGTATCTCTTTATGTGACCTGTTTCTGGTGTATATTTTACATCGTGGTAGTGACTCAAATTCAAACATTGAGATGGAATATACTCTAGGAATGGAACGTAAGAAGACATGGATTAATATCTAAATCCGAATTGATGAGAAGCTTTTAGATGAATTGTTGTCCCATTTTTCAAATCTGGTCATATTATTCTGTGTATTGGGATTTTTGTGGATTTAATTATCGAACAGTCTATGATGCTATGAAAGATACCATTCATCGATGGGAGGAGGAGCATAAGCTACAACAATATTTTGAAGAGGCTAAATGGATTATTAATATTGAGGGATTTCAAGCTATAGCAGTAGAGGTAGAGGATGATCATAATATGAAATCAATCGAAATAAGCCAACAAATCTAAGAAGCCACAAAGTGGTCATTATATCTTCAACAACAACTATATGTTCTTCATAACGAACTTGAGAAATTTAACCAGACATTGGATGAAACCTAATTAGAGGGGACAAATTCTATTACAACTGCTAAGGAAGCACTTTGTCGGGCTGAGGATGCTGGAGTTACTTAGCTATCTCAACTTCAACAGGCAGCTGATTGGTCTTATGAAGCTTTTCCACAAATGAAAAGTCATTTTGAGAGATTATTTTGAATAATTATAGAGAGGATCTATTTTATGTATGGCCCTCTGATATCATATGAATGAAAGAATTTTTACCTTCAATCATATATGTCTTCATTCCTATTTTCCATGGTTTCAAAATTAATGTTAATGATAATAATGAAATTTTCTTTAAAATCATCGGACCATCATGTTAGACAATCATTATTATAATGAAAATAATGGAGTACTCATAATTTTATTACTATTTTTATGGATCTAATGAACATAATTTTATTTTTCTAGGGTTATAAGGATAACACCACAAATTTCGTATCTTTTGACTGATTTTTTTATTGCTCTATATTACCTAAATCATACCAAAATGTACGTTTAGTTAGTTAGGAATCGACTCTTGTTCAGAGTGACCTTTGAAGGTTCTCAATCTAATGAGTACCAAGTATTTTCTGGTTGGAAGTTTAAAGTAAATATTTTTGGACTATATATGGGGCTAATATTTATGGTTGAATATCTTTGACCATAAATTTTGAAATTAGTTCTTAAAAACGACTCTGTGGCTAAGAATTGTTTTAATATTCTTCAAATATTTCAAAGGAAAATCTTGATCCATGATATTTATGGCCAGACAAATTAAAACATGTATTAATATTAGAGGAGTCTCTTCCAATAATGAAGTTACCATTGTTTAAAAAACCCATTATGTAGGTTGTGATATTCATGGCCAAATGATGCATATGATGTATAGAAAAATAGTGGCATCTTTGGGCTGACAGACCTTTTACATAGGAAACATATGAAAGGCCACCTAAGATCATGTACTGCATAGTCAAGAAAAAGATCTATTAAGAATTTAACATTTTACTTCTAATAGACAGGTGACAAATATTTGGTTGACTCAAGATCACAATTAGTGGTTTTTCCAAGGAAAGGAATGTCATGAATGAAATGGCTACTTTATGCCGACATATGTCATGAATATGAAAAACATTTCTATACAAATTTGGTGTATGAGGAATGGTTAAACTTTATTCGAAAAGATGAATTTATGATATCATATTGTGTGGTTTTAAGTCATATAGTGAGGAAATTTGTACTGTGAAGTTTTAAGTCATGCACTGATGACATTTGTACTATGCAGTTTTAATTCATGCAATGAGGACATGTGTACTTTGCAGTTTTAAGTCATATAGTGAGGACATTCTGAGTCTTCAATTTAAGGTCTTTATCTCTCACCAAAGGTACGAGACTCTCTTGATTTCTTGATAATTTTTATAGAAAAAGACATCCATATCCAAGTATGAAATGGAAAATTCTAAACTATACTTTAAGAATTTATGAATCTAAAGGATGATATGGGAAAAGGGATAGAAGGATTAGAGGAAGTGTTTTCCAAGAACTAAGATACCATTATTTACCAAACTTTTTA
Organism: Viscum album; assembly: GCA_963277665.1. Lineage (NCBI taxonomy): Eukaryota > Viridiplantae > Streptophyta > Magnoliopsida > Santalales > Viscaceae > Viscum > Viscum album. Next base: position 923,101,877 of record OY728162.1, on the reverse strand, counting down.
TGGGGGCTCTGTGATGTAGGTCCAAGTGGGTCATATGCTGCATAGCCAAATAGTGGAATCTTTTGGACTATTGACCTATTATGTAGGAAACATATACAACGCCACCTAAGGGCACGTACTGCAAATTCAAGAAAAATAGATCTTTGATGTTTAAAATTATATTGCTAAAAGCTAAAGAAAGCTCATTGAGATTCATATTTATTGACACACAGAGATTGGTTTATGGATAATGGTACCTGAATATGGAAAGGATATTTCCAACCAAGATTTCCAAAGAATTATAGGAATAGTACTTCTACGAAGGCATTACCCAAATGTAGGTGGAATGTTGTTTGTTGTTTTAGGTCATACAACTAGGACTAGAAAAGGAAATAGTACATGATTTGTGGAAAAGTTATTTAAAGGTTATTTTATACTACATTGACCACATGGAGAGGGAAATGTGTAAACCACGGCCTTGAGGAGTTTTAGATCGAAAGAAACAAAATGGGACAAATATACCTAAATGACTGTTTTAAATACAGATTCTTGTAAATTGTCATCAATGATTGAAGTGAACAAAGACACTATAAACATGAATGAAATTACCATAGTTTGAAAAACCTTTTACGGAGGCTGTATTATACAGGTCAAACTAAGGAATATGTTTCATAGACAAATAATGGAATCTTCTGACTGACATTCCCGTTATGTAGGCAAATTATATAGGGCCACCTAAGGGAACGTGTTGCATAGTTAGGCAAAAGTGTTCTCGGGTTTTAGAAACTCCTTTACCAGAAACCGTAAGAAATATTATAAAGATCTAGAAACATTCAAGATTATGTGTGTAAAATAGGGAAAGGGGTTATGCTCAATACATATGACAAATATTTCAACCAATATTGTCCATGAGTTTGACGTCCTTTACATAGATCTGACTCTTATACAAAATTGATAATTTCTTTGTTTCCTCGGAATTAATATTATGATGTGTAGTTTTAAGTAATATAATGAGGACATTAATATCCCCATAAAAAATTGAGACACATTATTTAAATAAAAAATCATTTTACATAGTTCTTAATCCCATGTAAGCTATGATTATTGTCAGAAATAAAGAGTAGTTAGGTTTTCTTCTATAACACAAAGGTGACACAAGTGAAGAATATGGGTGTTAGATTTCCATTCCGTTTAACATCATGTGGTAAGGAAAAATATGAACTAATGAGAAAAGAAAAAAATATTATAAATGTATTAAGGGATAAAACCCAAGCATCACTACGTGTCTTGCTGGGGAAATAATCAAGTCATACATAGTTCATAAAGCATTCTCTATGTAGGTTTGATTATAATGCCAAGAATAAAGGATTTTTTTATCCCGGTTGGGCCCATGATTGGATATCTAGGTGTCTCTAAATATCTCAAATAGATGGGAATCAAGCCGTACATAGTTCTTTAAAAAATTATTCCGCACGCCAATTGAGTTTTACATGAAGAATGGGGGCTTTTGACACATTCTGAGAGAACGATAATTCTTAAGACATAAAATCGTATAAAGACAAAATAATATATCTTAAATAAATACTATGTATATATCTGATTCATATATAGAAGGAGAAAAAAATAAGAAGATTTTGTGATTGTTGCTGGGCCCAAAATTGGTTATTTAGGCGTCTCTACATATCTCATTGAAAATGAGAATCAAGCCATACGTAGTTCTTGAAATAATTTCCTTATGAAGATCTGAATTAGACCTAGGAAAGAGAGGGACTCATGTGCTACTATGAATTAGCGATGATTTTGATGATGTTTTCTTATAGAAGCTTTTAACATAAAATAGAGAAAACATTAGTCGTACCATTTTATTTCATGAAATGGGGACAAATTATGTCATAAAGTTTAACATCATGTAACAAGGATGAAGATGGTACACATTTTAATGTCACAAAAAATGGAAGCTTATGGTTGTTATGTAGTTTAATGTCTTGCAACTAGGACATTGTACTGTGCAGTTTTCAGTCTTGCAGCAAGGAAATGGGGGCTGTTCAGTTTTCAGTCTTACAGTAAGGACATGGGGCTATGTAGTTTTTAGTCTTGCAGAGAGGACGTGGGGGGGTATACTGCTTTTAGTCTTCCACTGAGGACATGAGGGCTATATAGTTTTCTGTCTTGCAGTGAGGACGTGGGACTATACAATTTTTAGTCCTGTAGCAAGGACGTGGGGGCTGCGTAGTTTTTAGTCTTGCAACGAGGACGTGAGGGCTATTTAGTTTTTATTCTTGTAGCGAGAAGGTTATGTACAACTACACAAAGTATTTCTTTAATAATTTCACATTTGTTAGAGTTGTAATAAGCTCCACATCCATTGATATTATGACATAAGATCCATTTGAATATACCTTATGTATAGAATAAGGGCCTTCCCTATAACACCCCATGTGTTTCTAAAATTAAATATAAATTCATGGAACTTTGTTTTAAATATATATTTTTATTATCCTTTAAAACATTACTTTTTTACTTCTATGTTCTGAATTTCAAGAAACTGTCATGTACATCTGTGTTCAGTGTGTTATTTGGAGTCAATTGGAACCAACATGATTTTATTTGGTGAGTAGTGACATACCCTTATGAATAGTTATATTAATAATGATATGAACCAAATTTGTAATAAATTTTATTATTATTTTATTTTATTAAGGCTTTAAATAATAGCATCTAGGTTAGTTTTTCATTGTGATATAGAAGTAGTTATATAATCAGAATTGTAAATTTTAAAATTAAGAATTAATTTTTTTAAATATTAAATAAATAGTATTTTTAAAAAAAATTTCAAAAAAGGGACTTCATTTTTGAAATCTACACGTTGATAAATGGTTAGGGTGAATTTTGGGAATTTTTCTGCAACAGTTGCTTTTTCGGTGAATAGTAACATATATAGTTTTTGGTTTCAATGTGTTAATGACATCATTAATGATATAATAATCTTGTCATAAATCTGGCCTAATTGGGTATAGTTAAATAATATGTGGGGTCACCCATGTGGCTTATACCATGGGCGAGCCCATGGTTTTGTAAATACCACTCATGAGGTTTCCCTTGAAAATAATTAAAATAATCCATCACTTTTCCTATAAATACCAAGTCTTCCATTAATTTAATTCATTCCCAATTCTCCCTCAACGATTCTATGGCCTCCTTAACTTCATATAAGTCCTCCCAAGGTTTCATCAAGCCCCCAAGGTCCCAGCCTTCATGTTCTAAGGGTTACTCAATAAGGTAAGAAAATTCTCAATTTCTTTCTTTTTCCTTTCAAATTCTCTTTTATGTGGTATAATTTTCAAGTTTCTATACCATGTTCTTATTTCCTTATTATTATTCATCTTATATATATTATGATTCATGTTTTTATGGGTTACCCCTGTCCCCTCTCTTTTTAATATTTTTCTAAAACCATGTTGTGTAGCTATTAGGCTGCCGAATTTTTTGTAAGAGCTTTCTCAATTTTTCTTTTATTTTGAGTTCCTTCCTTATTAATTGTTCATATATCCCTACCCAAAAGGCATTAAATCTCCATAAATTAGGTATACACTGGATTTTATCATGTTTATGAAAAATTAATCATCTTTATTTTTCTCCTCTCCCTCTTATTTACCGAATAAAAACATTGTCCGTTTGTGTCGAATAATCGACATCATGGACGATGTGATTTCAATTTCCATTAATTATTTCATTTCTGGTCATGAAACAATTTATATGTTTGAACCAGGTTCTAATATATGTTTTATGACTCACCCATGGTTCTGTAATTCTTCTGTACTCATGGTTCTAATTTATAAGACAAAACAAGTTTGTTGTTATCAAAGAAAAACTAAAAGGATCTAAACGAACATCATTAATGTTCTAACTTATGAATCATCCCCATGTAATAATTAAAAATGATAAATGGAATAATTTATGTTACTGTTTATGTGAAAATAATACCCCATTCCAATTCCCGATTTTCACTTCCAATCAACAAGAATGTCCACCATGAACCAATCATAGAAATCATGTAAAGAATTCAACCAAAAACTGTGCAATAGAAAAAATAATAAAAATTAAGGGTGAAAAGATGTTATTAAATGATCATATAAGATGTAATAAAAATGAAAATGATTCTGTAAAATTTTAATAACACTCTTTTAACCATTATAAAAGAGGTTTAAATAAGTTGGAAGTAAGACAAACCCGAGGTAAGGGAATTCTTAACCCTATTTCCATTGTTTGGGTTAACCTTCTACTTCATTATATATGAACAGTTTAAATTGTTTTTGTGATGGGTTCTATTTATAATATATATTATTATATGTATTTAATGTATATATACATACTCCATCCACTCTATTAAGTCTCTCTTCAACTGAATGATATTTATAAGGGGCTTTTTCTTTAAAAATCCTCTTTTTAAAATCGGTTTTACAAAATTCCAAAGCAATGTTTTTTATGGAATTATTCATGTTATATGATTATGTTTTGGTTCTTGGGAATTATTTTTTAAGAAGGGTAGGACCTATATATCCCTCTAATTCATTTGGTATGAGTAAGTTGTAGGTCAGCCGTATGGTTACTCCAAGTGTAACTGTCATGGTTACACAAAGTAAGGTAGCCGTGAGGGTTACATATTATAAGGTAGCCATGAATAGTTACACGATTATTTAAGTAATGACCCAAGATATCTCTATGATTATATTTATGTTCTCATGTTTGTTTGGATCTTTTGTGAATCTCATGTTACACAAAGTAAGTATATATGAGTGACAAGCATGTCTTCTGAAAATGTTTTCATACGTTACGAGTATTCATGGACTAATGTGCTCTTTCCTTCCTTTTTCTTCACTTACTTATATTTGTGCTAATACAATGTTTTTAAATGATTTTTCATAGATTAATGTATGTGTAATTCAAGGATGGAAGACACGTTAAATGTTGAATTATTGTCAAGGAATCTTGTTTTATGTTTTAATGTTTTATATTTTGAGAAAAATGGAAACTATTTTTATGGTATCCACTCTGTAAAAATGTGTAACGTTATGAGTGACTTGTCCTAATTATCTAAATCTATAAACTTGAGAAGATCCTCAATGTAAAAGGAATTGTTTTCTTAACTAAACTCAAGATTATGTATGTAATAAGTCTGGTCCTTATAGTTGGTATCAGAAAATGGTTTAGAAAACTTTAGGGGTTAGGGTGATATTAATATAATAACATAAATGATTTTCACTATATGTTTACTTTGTTATAGCATTTAAATATTACCATGTTGTTTAATCTAAGATATGTTTTTTCAGAATGGTTGTACACAGAATGAACAGGGATGCTGAAGAGGAGAGGCACCGAAGGAATGAAATCCTTCCGGAACTACTGCCCGGAATGGTTGGGATTGGAACAGAGCAGTTTGTTACAGTAATGGCTCAGATAATGCAAGAAATAAATGTTGGTGGAATCCATGTAAGAGAACCAATAGATGTACCACAACGGAACATGATACTAGTGGAACGTTTTGTGAGACAACATACTTCTACATTCAATGGATCTTCTGACTAAGTAGCAGGTGAAGGATTGATCAAAGACCTTGAAAAGATATTAAATGTTATGGGATGTTTAGAAAATCAAAAGGTAAGTCTTTCCACTTATTGTTCTGAAAGGGAAGCTGATCAGTGGTGGTCAATGGTAAGGAATATCTGCGGTAGAGAGGTTTCAGATTCCTTAGAGTGGGATTAATTTAAATGTATTTTCCGTGAAAAATATTTTCCTAAGGTGGTGAGACTAAGAATGGAGATGTAATTACTTGAATTGAAATAGAAGGAGGAAGATTTAGTGGGTATGTATGAAGCTAACTTCACCCAACGAACAAGGTATGCACCAAATATTATTCTGGATATTGATAGAAAAATCAACCTCTTTTACATAGGATTGAAGCCAAGGTATCGAAGGGCATTGGCCTCTCGTGAATTCAAATGTTATGAGAAATTTTCCTGATGTGCTGAGAGGGTAGAGATGGAGTTTGTTGATGATCACATGAATTTTGGAAACAAATAGATGAAGAGGTCCAGTTGGCATGAAATCGCTAAGACTCAACCAATGAAATCTGGTGGTAAGAAAATCCAATTTCTAGTTTGTGAAAAGTGTGGCAAGAAACACCATAGATAATGTATTAGAAAAACTGGGAAGTGTTTTCAATGCGGTAAGTTTGGACATATGGCCCGAGATTGCAATGAAAATGAACCTAAGAATAGTCCTGATAAGAAAACTGTAAAGTGTTTTAAATGTGGTGAGATGGGTCATTATGCAAATGCCTGCCCAAAGAGAGATTCAAATGATGCAAAGTAGCCATACTACAAATAGAAAGGTGTAGTGAGATCCTTTGTGACTACGTCAGCAGATTTCGGGCTATCCAATGAAGTTGTATCAGGTACATTGTTTGTTCACTTAGATTTTTCTAGAGTTTTGTTTGATACAGGGTCTACACATTCCTTCATCTCTGATAAATTTTCCCGTAAATTGGAAATATCACCTCAAAAAACGAGACCCAAAATTGTTGTTAAAACACTGGGGGATGATGTTATAGCAAAGAGGAATTATAAGAATATTTCTATTGTGGTCTGTGGAAACACATTACCTTCAAACCACACTGTTTTAACCTTAGTCGTGTTTGATGTTATTTTGGGGATGGACTGGCTTTCTGATTATCATTCTAATATTGGATGTAGAGCTAAAGAGGTTGTCTATCAGAAAGAGTTTTAGTTTTTATACATGTGTGAACCCATACAATTGATAACATATCAGGAAGATGAGAAACTATTGAAAGACGGAAATGAAAATTATCTTTCTCATATTGATGAAAACAATGGAACTATTCAAATTAATGATGTTCCAGTGGTAAATGAATACCTTGATGATTATCCTGATGAGTTACCTGGTGTCATACCTGCTCGAGAAGTCGAATTCACAATTGACATAGTTCCTAATGATAAGCGAATTTCAAAACCCCCATATCATATTGCTCCAATAGATCTTCTTGAATTGAAAAATCAGTTGTAGGATTTGCTTGACAGAGGCTTCATTCATCCTAGAACTTCACCATGGGGAGCGCCTATTTTTTGGTAAAAAGAAATTTTGTTCCATGAGACTTTCCATTGATTATAGAGCTTTTAATAACATCACTATTAAAAACATGTATCCTTTGCCTCATATTTATGACATGTTTGATCAGCTTTAGGGAGCTCAGTACATTTCCAAGATTGACTGGAGATCCAGATACCATCATCTGAAGGTGAAGGAAGATGACATCCCGAAAAGAGCATTTCGTACTATATATGGGAATTATGAATTTCTTTTTATGACATTTGGATTGACTAATGCACCTACTGTATTCATGAATCTTATGAATAGAGTATTTCATGAGTTCTTGGATAATTTTTTGGTTGTATTTATTGATGAAATTCTGGTATTTTATAAAATTAAAGAGGATCATGAAAAACATATAAGGGTTGTTATAAAAATATTAAAAGAAAATAAACTATATGGAAAATTCAGAAAGTGTGACTTTTGGTTGAAACAGATTTCATTTCATGGGAACACTGTAAATAATGATGATAAAACAATGGATCCTACCAAAACAAAAGTAGTTTATGAATGGAAAAGACCCACAAATGTTACTGAGATTCGTAGTTTTCTGGGCATAGTAAGTTATTACCGACGGTTTGTTAAGAACATCGCATGGTTATCTAGCCCAATAACTAAGTTAACATAGAAAGGGGTTAAATTTGTTTGGACATAGGAATGTGATGTTTGTTTTCAGGAACTAAAGATGAGATTTGTGAATGCTCTAGTTTTTGCCTTACCTTCTCAGAATGGTGAGTTTTTCATCTACAGTGATGCTTTTTTGAAGGGACTTGGTTGTGTTTTGATGCAGAATGATTAGGTAATTTTCTATTCTTTGAGACAACATTATCCTCATGAGCTAAATTATCCCACACATGAATTGGAATTGGCATCTGTGGTTTTTTCTTTGAAAATATAGAGGCATCATCTATACGAAACCAAATTCCAAATATATACTGACCATAAAAGTCTGAAGTATATATTCACTCAGAAGGAATTAAACATGTGGTAGAGAAGATGGCTAGAACCAATAAAGGATTATGACTACATGATCAATTACCATCCTGGAAAAGTAAAAAAAGTAGCAGATTCCTTAAGTCGGAAACATCATGCATCGTTAACCATGCTACATTTAGAACATGATCCCTTGATTAATGATTTGATGAATTTTTTCTTAGAAGTTGTTGGTGTAGGGAATACATCTATTTTTTTTTAGGTTTTAGTGCAGTCTTCGTTGTCAGACCGAATTAAGCAAGCATAGAAGGAAGACAGTGAGCTACAGAAAAGGTAGAATTGTTTAAAATGGTTACGTTTCCAGAATAAAATCTTGACAAAGGTTGTGTTTCAAGATTTAAAAAAATGTTGTGTGTGCCTCGTGATTCCCAGTTGAAGAAATAATTGTTGTGTGAATCTCATAGTTCTCCATTTTATGTTCATCCTGGTAGTACTAAGATGTATAGAGACCTTCGGGAGTATTATTGGCGGGATGGAATGAAAAGAGATATTGCTAATTTTAACAAGAAATGTTTGACATTTCAACAGGTTAATGACAAGTTACAGTTACCTAATGGGAAGCTTCAGCCTTTTCCAGTGCCAGAGTGAAAATGGGAGAATATATCCAAGGACTTTGTGGTGGGACTATTGAAGAATTCTCATGGTAACAATGCTATTTGGGTTATTGTTGATCATATATCAATGTATGCACATTTCCTATCAATTCTAGATACAATGTCTTTGGATCAGCTTTCTTGAATGTACTTCAAGGAGATTTTCAGGTTACATGGAGTTCCTCTTCCCCTTGAATCTGACTGAGATCATAGGTTCACATCTAACTTTTGGAAGGGACTTCAGAAGTCGTTGGGCACAAAGTTAAATTTCAGTATAGCTTTTCATCCTCAATAAGATGGACCGTCAGAACGAACGATTCAAACTTTGGAGGATATGCTTCGAGCTTATTCAATGGACTATCAGGGTAGTTGGGGTCAAAATATATCATTAGTTGAGTTTTCTTATAATAACAGTTTTCATTCTAGTATTCAGATGGAACCTTTTGAGGCCTTTTATGGAAAGTGGTGTCACACTCCAGCATTTTGGGATGAAGTCGTTGAATGGAAGTTGATGGGGCCAGGATTAGTTGAAGAACTGGCTAAGAAAGTGAAGATGATTCAGTAGCACATGAGGACAACTTAGAGCAGGCAGACAAGTTATGCAGATAACAGAAGGAAAGACTTCTCTTTCGAGGTTGGTGACCATTTTTTCTTTAAAGCCTCTCTATGGAAAAGTGTGATGTGGTTCATTAAGAAATAAAAGCTATGTGAAGGGTTCATCGGTCATTTTGAAATCTTAGAGAATGTTTGAACAGTTACATACCACATAGCTTTTCCTCCAAGTTTGTTTCAGGTACATAATGTTTTTCATGTTTCGATGTTGAGAAAGTATGTTCCAGATTCATCTCATGTCTTGAGCCCAGAAGAAGTTCACCTAGAGGAGAACCTTTCTTATGAAGAAAAACCAGTTCAGATTCTTGATCGAAGAGAACAGGTATTGCGGAATAAGTTAATACACCAGGTAATGGTTTTGAGTAGGAACCACATAGTTGAAGAAGCAACATGGGAGTCTGAAAATGCAAAGAAGGAAAAATACCCTCAGTTGTTTAATAAGTAAATAAAATTTCGAGGAAGACATTTCAAGATGGTGGGGAAAATGTAACACCTCATGTTTTTTTAAAATAAATATAAATTCATTGAACTTTTTATTAAATAGATATTTTTAATTAGCCTTTAAAACACAACTTTTTTACTTTTATGTTCTAAATTTTATGAAACTATCATCTACATTTGTGTTCATAATGTTATTTGGAGTCTATTGGAACCAACTTGTTTTTTGGTGAATATTATCTTACCCTTATGAATAGTAATATGAATAGTTATATGACCCTAATGAATAGTATATTTTATTATTATTTTATTTTATTAAGTCTTTAAGATAATATCATCTAGGTTAGTTTTTCATTGTGATATAGAAGTTGTTACATAATTAGAATTGTTATTTTTTGAATTAAGTATGATTTTATTTAAATATTAAATTAATAATATTTAGAAAATTATTTTCAAAAAATGGACTTCATTTTTCAAATCTACACATTGATAAATGGTTAGGGTGAATTTTGGGAATTATTCTACAGTAGTTGTTTTTTTCAGTGAATAGTAAAAAATACAATTTTTGGCTTCGGTGTGTTAATGAAATCATTAATGATATAATAATGATGTCATAAATCTGGTCGAATTGTGTATAGATAAATAATATGTGGGGTGTCCCAAGTGGCTTATACCATGGGATAATACCACGGTCAACCCATGGTTTTCTAAATACTACTCATGAGGTGTCCCTTGAAAATTATTAAAATAATCCCTCATTGTTCCTATAAATACAAACTCTTCCTTTCATTTAATTCATTCCCAATTCTTCATCAACGAATCTCATGCCTTCTTACCTTCATAGTAGTGCTCCCAAGGATTACTCAAGACCCCATGGTCCCAACCATCATGTTCTATGGGTTACTCTACAAGGTAAGAAAATTTTCAATTTATTTTTTTTTTCCTTTCAAATTATTTTTTATGTGGTATAATGTTCAAGTCTCTATACCATGTTCTTATTTATTTCTTATTATTGATCTTCTATATATTATGATTCATTTCGATATGGGTGACCCTTTTCCCCTCTCTTTTTAATATTTTTCTAAAACCATGTTGTGTAGCCGTTAGGCTGCCGAATTTTTTGTATGAAATTTCTCACCTTTTCTTATATTTTGAGTTCATTCCTTATTCTTACTTCATATCCCCTTACCCAAGAGGAATGAAATCTTTAGAAATCATGTATACTATAGATTTTATCATGTTTATAAAATATTACTCATCATTATTCTTCTCCTCTCCCATTTATTTAAAGAAAAAAAACGTTGTCCGTTTGTGTCGAATTATCGACATCGTGGACGATGTGATTTCAATTTCCATTAATTATTTCTAGTCTGGTCATGAAACCTTTTATATCATTGAACTAGGTTATAATATATGTTTTATGACTCATCCATGGTTCTGTAATTCTTTTTTACTCATGGTTATAATTTATACGACAAAACGAGGTTGTTATTATCAAAGAACCACTAAATGGATCTAAACGAACACCATTATTGTTCTAACTTATGAATCATCCTCATGTAAGAATTCCAAATGATAAATGGAATAATTTATGTTACTGGGTATATTATAATACTACTCCATTCCAATTCTGTAGTTTCACTTCCAATCGACAAGAATGTCCACCATGAACCAATCATACAAATCATGTAAAGAATTCAACCAAAAACAGTTGAAGGGGGAAAGCACAAACAATTAAGGGTGAAAATATATTATTAAATGATCATATAATATGTTTTAAACATGAAAATGATTCTGTAAAATATTAATAACACTCTTTTAACCATTATACAAGTGGTTTAAACAAGTTTTAAGTAAGACAAACCCGAGGTAAGGGAATTCATATCCTGATTTCCATTCATTGGGTTAACCTTCTACTTAATTATTTATGAGATATTTAAATTGTTTATGTTATGGGTTCTATTTATAATATATTTTATTATGTGTATTTAATGTATATATACATACTCTATCCACTCTATTATGTCTCTCTTCAATTGTATGATATTTATAAGGGGCTTTTCTTTAAAAACCCTCTTTTTTAAAATTGATTTTACAAAATTCCAAAGCAATGTTTTTTTGTGGAATTATTCATGTTATATGATTATGGTTTGGTTCGTGGTAATTATTTATGAAGATGGGTGGTAACTATATATCCCTTTAATTTATTGGGAATGAGTAAGTTGGAGGTCGACCGTATGGTTACTCCAAGTGTAACTGTGATGGTTACACAAAGTAAGGTAGCCATGAGGGTTACAGATAATAAGGTTGCCAAGAATGGTTACAAGATTATGTAAGTAATGCCCCAAGATACCTCTATTATTGTATTTATGTTCTCATGTTTGTGTGGATCTTGTGTGAATCTCATGTTACTCAAAGTATGTATATATGAGTGACAAGCATGTCTTCTGAAAATGTTTTCATACGTTATGAGTATTCATGGAATAATATGCTCTTTCGTTCCTTTTTCATCCCTTACTGAGCTTTGTGCTCATCCCAAGTTTTTAAAAGAATTTTCACAGGTTAATAGATGTGTAATAAAAGTATGTAAGACACGTTAAATGTTTAATAATTGTCAAGGAGTCTTGTTTTATGTTTTAATGTTTTATATTTTGAGAGAAATGGAAACTATTTTTATAGTATCCAATCTGTAACAATGTGTAATTTTATGAATTTATTTTCATAATTCTCTAAAGACCAAAACATGAAAAGATCCTCAATGTAAAAGGAAGTTTTTTTTTAACTATACTCAAGATTATGTATGTAATAATGTTGGGTCCTTATATTCCCACTTTGGCTCACGATTTTGAGGTTTCTTCCCTAGAATCACTAATGTCCTATGGAAAAATACCAATTCTACCTGAAAAAATTAATGAAGGTGAAATTTATATTTAAAATCTTGAACTATTATATCTTTATTGACTTCTAAATAATTCCATGTATGCAATATTTTCTCATTTATTCATTCCTGCTCATTGAACCATTTATGAGACCTCTCATCTATAGACAACTGATCACAAATTGAAACTCCGTGTGAAGGAAATTTAAATTCAATTGAAAAAAATTCTTCAGTTCCATATACCAATGAACAAGTAGTTTCTTGGGTGGTAGTACGAGTTTTTGTTCGATAAACCCATAAAGAATTCAAATGTTTATCTGGCCTTGATTTCTTATCTTTATCCACCATATTCTCGAATATATTTGATAGGGTCTTATTGAAGGCCTCTCTATGTCCATTGGACGCAGCATGATTGCGAGATGAATGGTTGGATTTTATATTATGCTCCAGATATATCTTCTTAACCTCAATCGAACAAAAACTGGCGCCAGTGTCCATAAATATAGTATGAGGGACACTAAATCCAATGATGATATTAGTTCTGAAAAAAACAAACAATTATTTTGGCTCCGAATTATTTAAGAGGCATTGCCTCGGCCCATTTAGAAAATAATCCAGTAGTAGTAAGTATATATTAGAAATGTATATCTATAGCTAGAGGATAAGGCCCTACTATATCCATTCCCCATTTGGAAAATGTCCAGGAGTATTTTATTGTATGTAGAAACTACGGGGGTTAATGAATAAAGCTAGCATGAACTTGGTAGGGATGAAATTTCATAGTGAAATATGTGAAATCATGCATCATTGAAGGCCAAAAGAATCCATGACTTTAGATCATATTAGAGTGTCTGTGCCTAGACTGGTAGGCACCACAAGCTCCTAAATGTACTTATTTCATGGTAGCTGTAGTCTCTTCTCCATTAGTACATTTGAAGAGAATCCCATCAAAGGCTCACTTGTAGAGGATATTTTGGTGTTCTAGACTATCATAAAGAATAAAATTTGTTGCTCATCACTGGATCTATTCTTTTTTATCCCTATTCGGTGAAAGTACTCCATTTTGAAGATATTTTGTGATGGATGTTATCCATCCCATGGTATGACCATACGGCTCAAAAATGGGGATAATTTCATTAATTTCCTCCATTTTGGTTTGATCAAAAGGTGAGACCACACAATTATGGGCTATATCAATGAATGTTTCATCCCTATTTGGATCTTCCAAGGCTATAGATTTATTAGTCATTGCATCTACTTGGGAATTTTGGGATCGCAGGACATAAGACAATGTAGACTCTGAGGGAAATTCTGCCATTAACCCTCTGACGTAATCACACAATGGGATTTACTCTTCTTTTCTGATTGAATAATACCCATTAATTTTCTTGATTAATAATTCATTATCACCTTTTACCTTCATGTGATTCAATGGCACCTGATGTGCTAATTCGAAACCTGCAATGAGAGCTTGATACTCTGCCTCATTATTGGTTCCACCTTCAGATAATAGGAAGGAATAAGACAATAATGCCTTTTATGGGAGTTAAGGACAATTCTGAACCCAAATATCTTTGAATTTATTGTTTTCCATTCTCTTCCATATTAGACTTCAATAAGCACCATCAATGTACATTACCCATGTTTGGGAATTATCCTAAATAGAGAATACATCTTCATCATGATGTTCTGTATTTAATGATGTATCTTCGGCAGATGGATGCTCATCAAGGAAGTTTGACAGAGCATGGAATTTTTACTTCCATTGGAAGCACAAAATGGATATCAAACTATTGAAAAATAAATACTGACCATGTCAGATGCCATGTAATCATAGGACAACTGAGGATAAATTTGAGTAGGTTATTGTGAGATTCGAATTACACCTCATGATGTTTCAGGTAGTGCCTCAATTTTTGAACTGAAAAGATTAATGCCAGGAAGCACATTTCAATACATGAATTTCAAGTTTCTCCATCAACTATTGTTCTAATGAGAGAGTAATGTCTATTTTCATTCCCAAAATCATTTTTTTGAGCAAGGATGGAACCCAATGATCTATCTAAAGCTATCAGATAAATAATAAGAGGACTTACTTAAACAGTTGGAATTAATACTGTTGGAGTCAAGAGATATTTCTTGAGGGTATCAAATGTTTCTTGATACTCTTTAGTCCACTGGTAGGTGAATTACTTCTTCATTAATCTGGTGAAGGGTAAACACTTGAATGCCAAATTGTCAATAAAGAACAGAATATAGGCGAAGATCCCATGGAGTCCTCTTAATTATTTCAAATTTAGAGGTGGTGACATACCAATGATTTCTTTTTGTTTTATCAAGATCAACTTCTATACCACAGTGACATACAACAAAGCAATGGAATTTTCCCATGGTTACCCGAAAAGCAAATTTCAATGGGTTCATCTTCAAACTGAGTTGTCGATGTTTATGGAATATGCTATCCAAATTAGACAACTGATTGGAACATTGTCTGGATTTGACAACCAAATCATCCACATAACATTCATCAAATTCCTTTAATAAGGGTTTGAATATATGGTGCATGGAATGTTGGTATGTTGCACCTGCATTCCCTAAACCAAAGGGAATTAACCAGTATAAAAACACACCTTGAGGGGATCTGAAGGCTATAGATTATTCATCCTATGGGGATAAATGGATTTGATTATACCCAGAGTATCCATCCATGAAAGAAAGTCCTTCATATCCAACCATTTCATGAATTAAATTCTCTGTAATCAAAACTGTAAAATCATCTTTAGGACAATGCTGGTTAATATAAATAAAATCAATGAAAACTCTAATATTCCCAATCATCTTTTTCACTGGGACAATGGTGGCCAACCATTTGGGATATTTTACTTCCCTGACAATGTTAGCCTTTATAAGCTTATCAACATTAGATTCAATTTTAGAGGTATGAGTTGGGTGTGTTCTTCGTGCTGATTGCTTGAATCCACGATGTTCTTCTGGAAGACACAAATGATCGGTGGCTACATCAAGATTAAGACCTGACATTTCTATATAATACCAAGCAAATATATCTTAATGTTTCTTTAGAAATGAATCGTAAACATCTTTCTCTTCAAAGTTCATGGTCTCACGGATTACAGTGGGGCATGGATCTTTTTCTGTACCTCGATTTATTTCTCTGAGCTCATCCATGGTTGTAGAGACACCTTCCTCAAATGTTGGAGGTGAATCGTCAAGATATTCTTCATCTTCTTCATTACGTTTTACCTCTTCTGTTTCCACTTGCATAATAGATGACAAGGAAAAACTCCTAGAATTTTAGGGGGAGTCAGTAATTGAACATCCTGAAGAAGAGGCCACCATATATGACCCTACTGATGATGAAGGGTCTTCCTGTTGTGTTAAAGAGGAGATGATGGATTTAGAATAAACATATTTTTCTTCCTATAGCATTGCTACAATTTCTTCTACTCTTATTGATGAAGTGGAGACTTTTTGTAGTTCATCATATGAAATGAAAACATCTCCATTTAGGCTTCCATCATTGCTTAGTTGATCAAAAGTTTCTCTCATGTTGTCAAGCTCAGTTTCCACAATTGACATTATGGAATTTATTGGACGAGTTCTTGGATTTGGTTTTACCCTTTCAATTTGATTGATGGTTAGACATAATTTGTAATCAAATTTATGAATGGATTTGCTGGTACATATTCCAGTCCATTCGAAGCATTAAATTTGGTTACTTCTTCTATCATGGACTTCATTCGTTTTGTCTGATAAAACTATGCCTCAATGTATTGAGATTCACATGTTTTGAACAGAGCCTTGTCCCCATACGTTGTCTCGACATGACCATTGAAATAATACATAATATATTGGTGGTATGATGAATGTAGGGTTGCATGTTGATGTTTCCGAGGCCTTCCTAGTAGAATATTGAAGGCTTTGTCTAGATGAAAAACCATGAAATATGAATTAGACACAAGATCTCCAAACTGAGTTCGTAGTGTAATATCACCCATAGGTTCTTGTTCATTATTTTCATATCCTTCCAACATTAAATTCAAATGAGATATGTCAGATTCAGTTAAGCCCAATTGACAAATTGTATGAATGGGAATGAGGTTGACTCTGAAGACATTATCAATGAAGGCTCATCGGATGTCTAAATCATTTATTTGGCCTGAAAAACACAAGGGTCTAATATGTCATTGTAAAACATCATCTTCATATTCATCTGTAAAAGATATTAATACATGAAATTCAACAAGATCATTCTCAATACAGTAAACCTCAATAGCAACAACGTCGGTTTTAAAATCTTGGGGATTTGAGAAAGCCACAATGATTACCTCTCGACGATCTTTTGATAGGTTGAAAGCATCCATAATTGATAACTTGGCAGGGACTTGGGGCAATTTTTTCAAGACATAATTCTTTTGTTCCAAAGGTCTGTGTTTTCAAGCATGAAGATGTTGTTTTATAGTTGTTTTGGAAGTTTATGCCTCTGATGTAGATGTACCCTGTGTTGGTGCAGAAGCTATAAATAATCCTGGATTTGGTAGATTAGAATAACTAGGTATATTCACTTGCTCAGCAAAAGATGGTGTGAATTATAATCGGTCCTCCAATATAATCTAGTCAGAACTGAACCTGTCTTGCATGGATGAAACTCCTTCTTTATGTTGATCCCACAGAAGGTCTCTTCCATGAGTTTTTGATGCATATATGGTTCGATCTGGGGTAGAGTTAAAATGGTGGATTCTAGAATTCCCACATATTCCCCTATATCCTTGACACTGGCCTCTTCCTCTAGTTCCCCAATTGGGTATAAAGAATTCCGGCTCATTAAAATCAGAATCACCATTGGCATAAGGATCCATTAAATGGATAACGTTGACATAACCAAGACCTATTCTTCATCTAATATAGATTATACCTGACAGGTTAATTTCGATTATGCCATTTTGAAGGGCGGTGCCCATGATTTTGAAATAGAGCCATGAGATATACTATGGTCACGGACAAATTTGGCCTTATCGTGAGATCATCTTCTTATGACTACCCTTTGTCCTTATGATAACTTTAGTTCTTTGAGGAATGAACTTTTGATGATGTTTGTTTTTCTTTGGAAGGAGGGGTGGAAGACACAATCTGTTGTTTCAACAATGTTCATAAAATGGAATGTGTCTGATTGATTGTTTTCATGATCATCCAAACATCTATTTCTACACATTTTTACTTTTGAATTCCTTCCATTCATCTTCATCCTCTAGATTAGTAATGGTAACACATCCTACTTGAGCTAACAAGCCTTTTAGTTTCACTTGTCCAAAATCTTACATGTTTTGGAAGAAGTAATTAAAAACAAAACATTCTTGGATGGGATGCCCTAACATCTGGTGAAAGGAAAAATAATTTGGAATATCATTGTCTCCTTCTTTATTTGTTTTCTTTAGACTTGGAAACTAAACACAATTGTTTTCCAGAGATGGGATTAAGTAACCAAGAACTTGTTCATTCTGGAAAGAATGGTCTTTATCATTTAATTCCTCAAACTGTTTCTGCCTTTTATCTATTTGATCATCTTGACGAGTCGATCATTGTTGTTGATGTTCAAAAGGCGGAGCTCTATGATACGATGAAGGTCTTGAAGTAGAAGTAGGTATATGTGTCTGCTTGAGTGTAACTGTCGTAGCTTCTTCCTTTCCTATCCTCCTCTATAGAGAATCTGGAATTACACGAGTGTAAGCCTTAGTTTCTATAATAGAGTCTTCAATCTATTGAGCGAATGAAGTAAGGTCTCGAAACCCTCTTGTGTTTTTTAGAGGGATCAATGGTCTACGTAACTCATCATGTAGATTTTTCACAAAAATTGGATGTAACTCTTCTTGAGGGAGTTCTAGAATTAAATAAATATGTTAATCCTTTCCATCATGCAATGAAATCCGGAACCCTTTCACTCTCCCATTATTTACAATTTCTAAGATAAAAAACCGTCGTCTTTTGTAGCGTTGAGCCAAATTGAATAAGGAATTTTTGACAAAGATCTTCCCATCTAGTAATTGATTAATATTGTAAACTTGTATACCAGAAAAAATATGATCCCAATAATGACTATAAAAAACACCTATATTTAACTACTTCTTGTTGTTGAGGAGTTCTCGTCACAGGATCACAATGAGAAACAAAATGTGTTAAGTGTTGTTCTTGATCTCCTGAACCATTAAATATTGAGAATATGGTATTCAAAAAATTTGGTGGGGGAGGAATTGCATCCACCCATTCATGGTAAGCTCTATTTTCTAACTGAACTAGTGCACGTCACTCCTCTATATCTTCCAATTGAGTCATTAATGCCTCAATTTTGTTCATAATCATATGAAGGATATTCGTATGAGATGAAAACTACGAAGGTATAGCAATTGGATCTAAAGATGGTGAAATGACCTACAAAACCACTGATGGCGGTGCTAATATTTTCCTTGGATAACCCACGGGAACAGGCTTATCAGGATGTGTTTGACTATTCCTTGGTTGTGTACCCAATGGAGGGAATTCATTATCTGCATCTATAGTTATGGAAAATCCTATTTTCTTAGGAAGTACTACAGGATGTGCAAGTTGAGGACCTTCCTGGGAAGTATGTCTAGCAGAAATGATGATTCAAAGTAACTCTGTATTAAGTCTTTTCATCTCCTTCATTTTCACTTCCTGCTGTGAAAATATTTAATCAAATGAAAGAGAATGGAATTATGTAACGGAAAAGTGATATGCAACATAACTTTTTTCTTTCCTCTTGTTAGATTCCTTTCAGAGGGGTGGGAGTTTGTTTCTTGATGGAATACATAGATTTCAGGTAAGCGTCTGATTGTGTGTATGCACACCTTCTCTACTTGCCTCAGTGTGTACCGTATTATGGACAAGAACATTATTTTTTGATTCCCCTGAACTAGACATGTTATATATAAGATCATCTACAGTGGTGTTAAATAAATTCACTAATGCATAATGACTCACCAGAAATCTGTCAGTATTTTTGAAAGATTGTCTCCCTTTGTATCTTCCGTTAGACATTGTTCTCTAATATGATGAATTCCTGGTAACTGTTTGGAAGAAAGTAACCCAAAGGGAATCCTTGGATAGTTTATATGTATGCCCTCCTTGTGGATTCTTCCCTAATTAGGAGAAAACTGACTTCCGTTGAGGAGGGGATTGCAGATGTGAAAAATTCCCCAGCCCTGCAGGCTAGAACTATTCCTATTTTTATTCTTCAAATCATTGAACATTGTTTAATGAATTTTAAGGATGAATTAAATGATCCCCCATCCTTTCAAGATAGGGTGATTCCTGAACTGCTATAGCGTAAATTCATGCAATTGATCTTATAATTTTGTGAATTTTTGTTCTGAAATTAGCTGGGTGCATTATCCAACAACCACTCAAATCACCAGTTTCGGAAGATTTCTTTTCTATTTCAGACATTTTCATTCTTTGACAACGGATGTCCTCTAAGCTGGATGAGTTCTCATGATTCTCAGATGCTTGATGTAAAAGTAACTCAACAACTTATTTTTTTGGGCCTGACTCTGATGAGGGCTGGTTGAGGCTTGTTCATGAGCATAAATTTGATTACATACAAAATCTACTGATTCTGGATGACTGTGAGAAACAACATTGCATGAGACCACTTTTGGTGGAATATGCTGATTCTGGAGTGCAGTGAAATGCAATGATTCATGTGCACCCCATCCTAAGACATGAACACTAGATGTGGAATTAGAAATTAACCGGCATAGCCTCTTTAGAATATTGAGGCATGTATGCTTAAGGGTTCTCTACTATTTTCCAGCCTTTGGATATTGGGAAACTGAGAGAGAGGCCAAGTCAATTTTCCGTTTCAACCCTTTTGTTACCTTTACATGATTTTGATATTAATCATTTGGTAATACTTTGGTTTTCAAATGGTGAAGTGTCTTCCATAGGTTGATGTGGATATCATGAATTCATTCTTCTACAATAAATTCTGCAATGTTAGACTGATAATTTTCCAAAGGCCAAAATAGGAAAGGCACTTCTCCCTTAGCCAATTGCTTCCTCATGTTTAACACATCTTCATCATATTTCACTTGATATTTCTCAACTTGGTCTAACCAAAGTGGATTCTATGTATTAGAAGAAAAATGACCAAATAGATGTTTGTAGAATTACTGTTCTCTTAATATGTCTTTTGGTTGAGTAGTGTTTAACGTGTCAATAATAAGGCATCAGACAAAACAGGACTTATGTTTCTAGGTGCCTCGAGAAAGGTAGTATTTCTTGTCACTACATTGTCAATTGTAGAATTGTCTTGAGAATGTGAAATAATACTACTGAGATGACATTCATAGTGAATTCCATCATGGGGAGGATCACCATGGTGGATTACAACAAGGGATAAATCTTCTTGCTCCTGGGTATTCTGGATAGGTAGGGGTGGTTGTGGATCTCATACAGAGATAAGAACTCTGGATTGATAGAATTTTTATGAAGTAAGACTTCATGATGAAGTGTCTGATGAGTAACTTTATAATTAATACTACCACTGCCATAATATGGTAACGAGAGGATAGGATCTTGAGCTACAACAGATATATGTCTGAGGGCTTCAAGAACTCCAACATTAGGAGGAGCCAAATCATAGATTGACTCTTGATTTTCTAGCAGTGGTTGGAAATACTTCTTCTTTGATGTTATATTATACTTATTTGGGTCCACTTGTTGGAAAAAATGGTTATCATGGGATGGTGTATGTGCATGCTTTGGATTGGTTATCAGAACAAACCGATTACCTTCAATTAGAAACATTGTATGTTCTCGATTTTGTTGTCTGTATGATATGGGGGATTATTCCCCATGACCCTCCTGCACTAGAATGGAGGTGTGTATCTTTTTTGAGATGGAATGAGGATGTTTCATCCCATGTGGGGGAAGATTTATGTCTCTGTTTCCCATGTACTGCTGAAGTGGTTGTTATAATATCCCGGCATGCTTCCAGAATATGGGTATGGATTTGTGTTTTCTTTTTCACCATTAATAAGATGTTTTTAGTGATGTCAGTGGTCGGAATGAGAATATAAACCCATTCCGTATCTAGAGTAGGTGTATGTGCCTGCTTCTGTCCTCCTTTTCCTATCAAAGGGTATTTAAAGTACTCATGTACGGGGGCAGAGAGTTGGGTCTGCCCTAGATTTGTTGTCAGAACATTCTAGCTGACTTCTCTAGGTGCTACGAAATGAGACTGTTGGCAGACTTGATGAAAATTGGTAGGTGTATATTCCTACTAGATATTTCCCGTTAAGTACGGTTGATGGACTTCCTTCAATACTGGTAGACAAGACTGCGAGAAGAATTGGTAATTTAAAGCCGGTGTATGTTTCTTTTTACCAGTTGCCACCATATTGGATTTCCAGGATTCTTTAAATGTTTTCAAAAGAGTGAACTGAATGGTTGATAACATATAACCAGGTGTACATGCCTGTTCAGGGTACTCCAATGAATTCATCTAGTGGGATTGGTGGTTTTCTGCTAGACGAGTTTGCTGGATAGAAATATTAGGATGGATGGGTTTATGTGCCCATTCATTGTTTTCCATTAAGTTAGGTTGATGGGATTCTCCTAAAGGGATAAAGGTAAGAACCTACTCCCTGTTGACCTGATGTAGTCCCTGATAGTACATCTTGCATGCTCGGGTCTGAGAGACTCGGGCCGAACGTCCAGGGGAAACACCCCCATCATGTTAGCGGTTCACTACCGCACAATTCTACTAGTGGAAATTTATATTTGGAGTCCTCAGGAAGGACTCCTGTATTCTCGAATTGAGGCCTTGAGTTGCCTTTTGATCTACCTCCATGTAGTAGGAGAGGGATTGATTGTTGCGTTCCGAGGATAAGGACCTGAAACAGTTGAAGTCAGTGTTTGGCACCAACTGCTTCATGATCATTGGTCATCGTTGGCCAGATCATTGAGGATTGTTATTGACCTGGAGGGCCTACCGAGAAGCCTCTAATGTCCTGATTTTATCATGTCGGTGATATTCCTTTACCAGAACATTAGATTCCCAGCATTGAAGACTCTGTGTTGGTGATAGCTTCCTTCCTATTGATCGGGATCCATCTTGAGCAGTGGTTGGGAAGTTCACAAATGTTGTCTTTAAGGAATCCATTTTGGAGTGAATGGAATTCTGAGAAAAACTGAGAAACAACAAAAAAAATTCATTTAAGAAACATATTTTTAGATTGATACATGCATGATTTATCCCATTGTCTGACCTTACTTTATCAATTGATAGGGGCCTAACAGGTTGGTAACGCTATTAACTTTGTCAAGGATTCACGTCAGGTTCACCATTTTTTCGTAGTTCCTTAAAACCTGTATTCTAGTTTTTAGGAATCACTGCTTACAGGTGGTTTCCATTGGATTTATTTATGGAACGGGAAACTTCCAATAGTTCTTTATCCAAAGGGGACCTTCTTTCCAAAGGCATAAGTCCATTAATTTTGAACTTTATGATACTTAAGATCATGCATTGGTCTAGAGGATGGGAGGTCAGACTCATCACACCCATTTGCGGGGAATTATTGTATCCTCTAGGACTCTCTTTATAATTTAAGATAATTTCATGAACCCTTATTAATTCACCAAGTATTTCATAATTATCCCTTCGAATTATGAATCACTTATTTAGTATGTGAAAAGTTTAAAATCATCTATATTTATTAAAGTTTCTTCATTAATGGAGATATCTATATGTATTCATGGTTCTCCATAAATAGTCTCCTCTCATATACTACATAGAGATTATTTTAATCATCGTTATAATGAAACTGGTTTTAAAGCCTCTTAGTGGGGCACTATGGAATTTATTGTCATCTAGGGAGACGAAGGTTTTGTTTGATCTTAGGATCGTTCCCATAAAATGGGCTACCTACATATCCTGGTAAAAGGAATAAAAACCCTCATAGTTCAGACCCAGTGAATGAGACACATAAAAACTTTTAAGGACATTCGATAAGGACCTAGCCGTATAGTTTAACATAATTACATATGGGAATCTCCGTGGAAGGTTCTTAGTCAAAACATAGTGTGGGACTTATGCAAAAGCAGCCCAAAGAACTTGGAATCGATATGGGTTTCTAAGTAGGATCAGAACCTATTGGGAATATGGCCCAAGGAGAACATGGTTGATTTAGGATACTGGGTTTAAATCTCAAGGAGGCTTCCTACGAATCCCATATAGATGGGAATCAAAGCCAACATAGTTTGATAAGTCTCATATGAGAATATAGTTCTTTGAGAAAAATGACTTTGGGCTTACATCTTGAAAAGGATGCCTGGGTTATTTGAGTATTTAATTAAGGGCATATTCCAAAGGAGGATGCCCAAATTAATGAAATTATGGCTGGATTCATGAAGAGGACATCTAGTGAGCTTGAGCACTGAGAAGGCTTCCTACGTATCGTGATTATGGTGGGAATCTGAGTTCTCTTATTTCATTCCATTATTAGTGTTTTCTTTAATGTTTTAATCACCATGAATTTCTAAGCCCACATGAGTCATGCTCGGTGCGAAAAATAAGAGGATGTGAAATATTTCAACAATGACACATGCACTTTTCCTCCTCCGCTGGAGTAAGAGGGTGAACCTATGGCGGTGAGGGTGGATGAGGTCGAGGCTACACGGGAAGAGGGTGAGGGGATGAGCCTTCCCTTTGTTTACCTTATATTAAACAATGGCCCTATTAATGGAGGAAGAGATGAAGGTTAGGGGCTTACACCGTGATAGCTTCCCATAGTGGAAAAGGCAAAAAAGATAGGCAAAAGATAACAAAAGTCCCTATTTCCATCTCCCCTCTAGTCTTTTGCACCAAAGAAGAAAGTAAGAGCAGTGATGCTACCTCCTGTAAGAAAATATAGTGGCTTACTCAAGGTTGATTTCCCTAAAATTTATCCTCATATGGGAGGGAGAATTCTCCCTCATTTTTAAAAGTAAAAGTATTTATGAGCTATACCTTCGCCTACCGAACACCTAAGGTTCCGGGTCATCTCTTCAAGAATGAAGAAACCAGGAACAAACCCTCCTCCAAACTGAGAACTTCATAACACTATTTCGGGGAGAAAGGTTCATGTCACTGTGGATATACAAACCAATTGATATTCCATGTATCCTAAATCCCTTATAAAACAAATTCGAGAAACCTTTGACTATGGAAATAAAAACCCAAAAAGGAGACACGCTGATGTTCCTTTCCTAAAGTTTTGATATGTCATGAGGTTTTCGTGGAGGCTTCAACTTAGTACATTTCAAATAATGGAACCAAGGAAGGAGATACCCTTTCATGAATGGATTTAAATAGGGTACTTGAGTTGGTATATAGGCATTATAGCAAGATCATCTTAATAGGTACCTCGCGCAAGAATGGCGCGTAGGTACCCCGTGTTAATGTACTGCATAGGTATACCGTGGAGGTATGCCGCACATGTGGGGCGCACAGGTATTCCACGAAGGTGAGAATGATGAATGAAGATTGTGTTTCACATAGGAGATCCAATCCTATGAAAAATTTTAAAAGTCTTTTAGAACATTCTTTTCTCATTTAATAATATCTTCTATCATGCTTTAGAGAGCTACCTTAGACAATTTGAGGGATCTAGACAAAAGAGCTATGCAATGGGAGCTTCAGAGAGTCCTTCAACTTTTTTAGTCCTTGAAATGAGGAGCCCAAGGGTCCTATTTATAAGCATGGATGGAGCCTGGTCGAAGGTACATTGTCCGCGTAGTTCCTTCACACAGATCCTCCACACAGTTACTCCACATAGGGGTACATAAATTATTCTGGTGCATAGCACTACCGTGCAGGTCTTTCGCGTAACTATGTTGTGTCGTTCTGTCTCATAGCTCTATTGTACATGTATTTTTTGAATTTTTGACTTCCTTTTGAACTCTTCTAACCTTTCCTAGGGATTTTGAAATATCCAGGTCTCTCATCATTGTCTTTTTTTTCTTATGTGGTGTCAACTGTGTCAAAAATTTATATTTTTTTCCTAGAGAAGGTAATAATTCACCCCAAATGGGTGTCATGAGCCTGACCTCTCATCCTCTTGACCAACATTCTTTCTAAGAAGCCACTGGAAATGTGTTGGTGATCTCATAACTTGGAAATCATGTCCACTTTAACATGAAATTAGTGACGGCATTAAATCTATCATAGTTTCATTCAGAAACATCCACATATCCTCAAATACTTCCTGAAATACACTATATTTACTAGGCACAAGTAGTGTGTGTGGGATCTTATTCACAGAAACAATAAAAGATTTTATGATACACTTTTTCAAAATACATTTAAGGATTTTAGATTTATTTTGATATAATCACATTAACTTTTTATCATTCATGTATCAATATGCATGGATGATCTATTTCTCCAATCGAGAGCTATCTCTAAAATCCTAGTTAATCTATTACTAAAAATGGTGAGTGTCAAGGTTTATATAGATAGATACATTTACATAATTCTCCCAAATTCATATAAATATGTTTGTTTCATAGGTTTAGTCAACCACATGTGTGAACTTCTTTAATTACACTGGTAAGTGATGGATCGACAACTCGGTCATCATGAAATCGAAGTTGCCTAAGGCAATATAATATTTTCTATAATCTTCTTCATGTAATAACATGATGAATATTAGTATTTAATAATGAATTGTATCAATTTTAATGATAACTTAGTTTGATCCATTAGTGTTTTGGTTATGTACGGAAGTGCATACAGAAAATCCTAGGCGGATGAGGATGAAGATGACGTGAGAGTTTTATCCAATAGCCCACCCTAATCAAACCAAGTAGAATGAGTAATTTAGGTATATTTCTAAATGATCAACAATGTCACACATTCATGTAATACACATCGATAATAAATTTATTCTCTCATTTCAAAATTAGACTGGATGCATTTCATGAATTAGAGCTAGAACTGGGTTCGTCGGCTAGACACACTTCTCACACATACATTGGGTGGGAAGCACCAACATGCCACCTTGCAACCCACTATACACACTATTGGCGCTATGAATCCTATGATTCTTAGGCACCTCTACATGGGAATAATGAACTCTAATTCTCCACTATGGGATTGGTTATGTTGACTTGCATTCCCACCAAAGCAGTGGTTTTATAGGTCCTTGATAGATCTATAGTTGGCCCCCTTTTTTAATAGAGTCCAGGAAAAATATATATCCAAATATATGTTGAATTATATTTGTTACATTAACATCCTACTTTCACTACTCCTCGTTCATTTTTTTAATCGTGGAATTTATTCTTAAAAATTCCATAACTCATATTCACTTCATCTTATTGAATAATCAATATATTATCCAACATTAATTCTTGACAAGTTGAAGATAGTGTTCACTATCATTGTTATATTGGAACATGTATTTTATATATAGAATAGTTCTAAATTCATCACATTTACAACCAATTTATTCTTCCTTATTTCCAAAAAATATATTTTTGGTAAATGGAACATCCGCTATTACCCAGAGAGTCTTATCAGTTAGTTCAGAAAAACTAATAAGAATCTATTAAAATTTGAATACATGATTGATGGTGTGTTCACTAATATTCAAATTCAAATCATGTATATTATATGTTAATGATGGTGGTCTTGATAGGTTGGTGCATGTGGAATTGGACCAAAGTGAATTGGTACCCCCGTATGATAAAATGAAAAAATTTCACTTAAATAATATTCCTAATAAAATTGGTTCCCTATTATAGCGACATGGATGATAATACACTCAACCAAGGAATTTTGGTGAGTATCATAAGCTAATACAGATATCTTGAAGAATTAATGACATGTTAGAAGACCAAGGGGAATGATATCTTTAGCTGGTGTCTAGGATAATGTTTTTATCTTCTACAGTGTTAGTTGAAGTGTTTCCATGGTGTGATTTAGGGTGTAATATCACCTTGGAATAGGTTTGGGTGATGTATCATCCATGTTGATGTCATAAGAAATGTGTAACCCTAGATGAAGGCCTGGACAATGGGGTTCCCAAGTGAGGACTCCACATGATGGTGGGTGGTTCACCCAAGTCTTTAAGGATTATATGGGAACTGATCTTTCATGATATTTTATGAATTAAATTTTTATGTTGACAAAATTACCCAAAATTTCTGTTAATTATCTTTGGTTTATTCTTAAAAATTCAACTATAAGGTAATGAGATACTTTCAGTGTGCATATAAGTAGCTTGTATCATTTGGGACTCTCACTATTTGGGGTCCTAGATCCACTTCTATCATTATCTTTTGGTTACTTCCGGTGTTGTAAAATGATATGCATGGAGACATAGTTTTAGGAAATGTGAGACCAAGCACAAATAAAGGCATGTAACCACATTCTATACACTAGTTAATCTATTTTGTTCATGCTATAATATTTCAGAACATGAAACAAGAGTGAAAAGTTGTTTTCCACAAGTAGGATGAGCACAAGGTTGGTGAACAGGGTTCCCATAGACACATGGTAAAACTCTAATAGACTAGGGGAAGTCACCATACACGTGAATGGGCCCGTGATCTATTTATGTTTCCCATTACCATGAAAAATTACCTGCTTGAATGAAGTCTCCATAATTCTCAAAAAGAGGGTGCCAACATTGTGCGGTCAAAGTACATGATATTAAAATAGTGAAGACACTACATATTAACTAACATATGAGTGGCATGGGATTTATGTGAATACATAGTCTGTAGTTAGTGTAAATTCCAGGTAAAACATAGTTACCCCAATATATTACATGTTGAATCCCTATGCGTGTTTTGCAGGTGTCCAGGAATGTATTTTATGAAAATAATAAATTTTTACAAATTCTATAACTCATAGTTTCTCATTCATAGTAAATGGTGAGACATTCAATTGATGGGAGTCTATACACTTCTTATTAATTAAAGAGAGATAAAACCAAATATTTTGTTGCTAGAATTTACTCACTGCGTGATAGGGTTTTCTCCAAAAAAATACATACCTAGTGAATTTGAAATACTATGTGTAATTAAGTGAATTAATTAATATTTTTCATTTTATTATAAAAATAAATGATTTTTAAGGTCTTTATACACCTTGCAAAGTTTATGTCTGTCACTAGTGGTACCCACCGTATGTATTCAAGGAATGTAATGTGGTTATATGTTCCATGTAGGCTACATGAATTGAACCAAATAATAACACTCGATGCATCATCATGAAACATCGTGTTTGAATACATGACTACATATAACTAGGACCCCGCACAATTTTAGTCACACATAGTATCAAGGGAATCTTTATATCATGTAATTGATAAACACCATAAATGGGTTTAATCAATAGAAAAATGGAACAATTTGTGTTACCTATAATAATTATTATATATGTATATAATATATATATTCAATTAAAAATAGAATTTAATCTATCTAGGAGGGTACACACCATGTAACTAGTTTGTACACATTCTGTTCTAATTAATATTAAATGTAAATTAATTAATATAATTTATTTAAAACTGTAAATGATGATAATGTAACTGACTATTTCAAATAAAAATTAATGTAATTAATTTATTAAGTAAGAAAATGATTAATTTGTTAAATAAAAAAAATTATCTTAATAAAGAATAAATTGGAAGGAATTATAACAATTCTATATAGTAGTCCCTGCATGTTTTTTTGATCCTGAACCCGAGCGACCTATGTATGTGTTTGATTTCTATTTAATTTAATAATTTATTTCACGGGGTTTAAGATAAATTTATTATTAAATTAAATAAAATAATATTCATATCATCCATTCTTCCTTATCATACATGGGCCTCCATTTCCATTATTTAGTATATGTAACCATACAAATAAAGTTCACCTCACTTATGAGTCATTAATCTTATGTAAATAATGGAGTTCTAAAAAACTATATATGGTTCAAGATTGGGTCAATGTGAAACCAACCAAGGAGATACATGGGTTAAAAATGATATGCTACTACTCATGTCGGGTATCTATAACACCCCATTTGTTAGATGTATATTCTACCCATCATCTCCATGTTTATAATTTTAGACTATTTTTTCTATTTATTAAATGTAATTCAAATATATTAGGAAAAAAACCATACAATATATGAATTAAAGTAACAAGTATTTATTTATTCGAGGATACATTACCAAAAATCACTTGAATTTAATTATTAGAAAATTTTTATTACTACTCACTATAAATTATTGTTATAAAAAAGGTAGCTCTTTGAAGGGAAATAGGTATGGTTTTTGTTTTTTTTCAATCCTCTAATGGATGATTAGTGATTTTGTAGGGAAGGGGATCATATAGTTCAAGTAGTTTCCAGTTTTTAAGGGGACGATGTTTCCTAGTGTTTGCCAAATTTTTAGTTTCCAAAATTTGGAGAATGGAAATAAATGAGGAAAGTGGTTCTTCTTGAAGGCTATACGGAAATATGGAAAAGGAATGAGTTTCACAAAGATAGGATTATTGAAGTGGATTTCACAAAGATAATGAAGAATGGGATGGTGTACGCTACAATTACGATAGTTTGGACTCTAACCTTCTTGAAAGGTATTCTTATAGAAAAAACATTTCATTTATATAGAAATGTCATGGATTTGGTGAATACTAGAATGAGGATTTCTATGAAATGAAGCTTTTTTATTTGAGATGGTGTTTCTCCACAGTAAGGACAATCTCTGCGAACCAGAAATTCCAGAGGAGCTTTGTGAGAAGGAGGAAGCGATGTGAAGACGTTTAAATTGATCTTTATTTCATGCCTGAAGAAGAAGAGCACTACGTTCGACCATTCCTATAAATAAGAGGCCACCCCTCTTCATTCTGGATGATTTTTAAGAAATAAAATATAGGATCTCTTTGACATCACGAAGTAAGGGGTGCTCTGAAAAGCAGGTTTTTCTATGTGATCCTGAGATTCACAAAGAGACTTTAAATGTCTTGAAAGATTCCAATACATCCAATTCAGGTTATAATTTCAAATATAGGGAGTTCTGCTATGGATCAGTGATCTTCACGAAGTAGGTTGCTCCACGAGACATTGAGCTTTGCGAAGGGTTGTGCTCTGTGAGGCAGTGAGCTCCGCGAAGGGTTGAGCTTTGCGAAGGGGCTTTGAGAAGGGTTGTTTTGAGTATCTGTGATGAGTGGTCAGGGATTTAAGTGATAATCTACTTGGGTCTTTGAGGAAAATAGTGCCTCATGCTGGACAAAGACAACGTCTTCAATGCCAACCTATTGAAGAGACCTTTAAGTCAATTAACTGAGTTTGACCTCTCTCATAGCAATGAGATATGGGGTGTTTAAGGATGTGTTTCGATGGAAGCAGTGAGATATTAATGACTGTTTGTAAGGGCAGTGTTCCAAGCATAGTGTGACTGTGCGAAAACTCATGTACTCTACAACTTTTGAAGATTAGGGGATTTAGGTATGACCGACACACTATCGAATTATGCTCCTTGGACGTAGACCATTGCGGTGATCCAAGTAAAACTATTGTGTTATCTCCATGCTTTCATTTGACTGAAAAATTTAATGTGTTCCTACCATTGTGGGAATAAGATCCACAGATTTAAAAAAACATTTTACACACTGATTCATCCCTCCCCTCTCAGGGTATTCCGGGGTCCTTCAACTATCACATCATTTAAAAGTACATTAATAAAAATGGGATAATATATAAAAAATGATTAAATTTTGAACACTAGTAGATCTTTTGGATTATATTAACCCTTAAGGATCAAAAGTTTCCAAATAAAACAAATAATGAAGAAGAACGTCATGAAGATAGGAAAAATATTTTGAGACCCAAAATAAAAACTAAGAGAATTAAGGGTGTGACTTAAAATGTGTGAATGGAATGGATGAGTTTAGCCACACTATATATACGAAGCAAATCTTGTAATGATAAAATTTTGCCTTTGAAAATATGGTCATTATAACTAGTCATTTGAAATAAATATACTCAATAGATATACTTAAATTGTGTATTATTATTAGTAAATTTAAATAATATAATTCATGAATAATAAATATTGAAGTAAAATTATAATATTAAAATATTATTTATATATTATTTATTTATTAAAATAATTATAAATAAACTATGATATTATTTATTAATAAAATAATAATAAATATATTTATATCAATGGTTTATTAAAATTTCATTAAATGAAAATAGATTTTAAATTTTAATGATATTTGGTAAAAAATATTTTATATAAATGTAATATTTTCTAAAAAAATATTTTTTAATGTTTTATATGTGTATCCTAATAAATTAAATTTAATAATATTAAAATATTATTGTATATGAACTAATATAATAAAATTATTTAAAATTGAATTTTATATGAATAATATTATGAACAATTAATTTTAAAATTACAAGTGTTTAATAAAAAGAGTTTTTTATTTTTATTTAGAATCATGATTTCTAAATTTTATAATTTAAATTTAATGAAATAAAAATAATTTTTCTACTTATAATTAAATTATTATATTGGTATGGAATATTTATATTTATCTAAAAAGATAGATTTTTAGGTGAATAGTGACAAATAAAGTTTTTATACAATTGATGACTTTTATGGAATAATTAGGATATAATAATAAAATAAATATTTGAATCCTTTTTATTTAAAAAATATTTATTTTATAAGTAAAATTATAAATTTAATGAATATTAATATAAATCTACAATCATATATTTACATTTTAGAAATTAATGTGTAACTTCCTTTAAAACTATTTAAATATGTTTATTATCCTAAAATTAATTTTTTTATAGATTTTATAAAATGAATATACTAAAATCAATTTCAAATTTTATTTATAAGGTCAATATTACTTAATAATTATAATTTATTGTAGGTATATATAATAAACTAAAAATGTAAGAACTTGTTATTATAGTAAAATAAAAAAGGGTAAAAAGTGTTAACCAAAGTGGTAAAAGGACAAACATGTTGAAAAAACGTTTCTAATATAGTTTTTGAGGTTTTGATTAAAAAACTCTTCTCTAGTCCATTATTTTCCAATTTTTATTATTACTAACATGCGAAACATGTGCTCATTTTATATTTTGTTTCAACATTTACAAAAATGAAATTCTCTTCACTTACAAAATGGGCCTCTCACCACCCATTCATGATAGCTCTAAATTTCTATCTCTACATGAAAAAATTTCATTTTAATCCTCATAAAACCACATTCAACTTCATTTAGATCCTAGTCATAATTATTTATCCAAAACCATCCATTTTAATGGAATCCACTATAGGAAGCTCAATGTTCTTAGCGTAAGTAGTATATTTTCCCTAATGTGGTTTATTTAATATCATTCCTTTTAAATTTAATTTTTTAAAAATATTATATTATAAGATTGTTATTTATATATATTTAATATATTTATATATATTTATATATATTATACACCTTTCTGATTTTCCCTTAAGGAAAACGAAAATGAAATTTAGGCATATGTTTGGACTAGCTATCGCCGCCATGAAGTAACATATACCATTTTCCTTCACTAACATACATGTTTGGAACTAACATTGAATTTAATAAATACGAATTATATTTATAACATGTTTTATATTATTAATTAGTAAACCATTTAATACATTTACCCAGTTTTATAGAAAAAGAAATCACCATCAATGCTTATGTTCTGACTATCACTTCCTTAAAACACTAAATTATTATTTTCATCACAAACTTTCATGTATTTTCATGTGAATTAGAATATGTATAAATAGTATTTTTATGAAATTATTATTATTTTATTATGATTATTTGGAAAACATATTAATAACATGAAAAATAAAAGATCATTGTAAATTCAACGGTCTAATTTGAGTGTATGAAGTGGAAAAATAATGTATTCATACTATGCAATAGATTCATATAAAATAAATATTTTATAATTATCCTAAATTATTATAAAACCTGAAATTTTATCATTATACTTTTCTAATAATGATATTTCAACCAAATCACTTCCTAAACATCGATTAGTAATTGTATGTTCATGTTTGGTTTGATCATACCACCTAATAGAACAGTGCAAAAAATAATATTAAGGATGGCTATAAGAACACAATTAATGATAATATGTGATATAAATAATTAAATAATTATTTTATTTTGGTTACTTAATGAAAACATTATTATTAAACTCATAAATTGAAATACCCACATCTATTCGTTAAAAATCACTAAAACATGCCCATCACCCATTTTATCTTTAAGGTTTGTAACCAAAAATACCATAGAATGAAATTATAACACTGTAAATAATTATCATTCATTTATTCCAGTACCAAATAGGATATACGAATGATGAAATTTAGGATGATAATAATGAAAAATCATACTATTCTGAAATGTGTTCGAATTGTTAAATATTACTCACACCCAATGCTAAAAATAGATAAAAATTAACTAACATAAATATATAAAGTAATCATAAATTAATTTTATGGAAGTTTATATATATTAAAAATTCAATAAAATATGCATTTAATAAATTTATATTTTTATACAAACGATTCAATAGCTTTAGTTTATGTTAAGAAATAAGGTAATGGGTTCTTCTTGACTCATCTTATTTTCTTAAGTAATAATAATTATTTTTTACTATAGTATTACAATATGGTTTTATTATATTTGATGATCATACTATAGTTCATTCAACCTCAATTGAATGTGAAATTTTTAATTGAAATCATTACCTTCATGAGTATGTTTTTCAAAATTATTTATTTATTGAGAATAATTCTCCTCCTCATTAATAAAAATTTCACATCCTTGTCCATATTTCCCATTTCTAAAAATCTTCTCATTTTCACATGAAAACACAATTATTTTTTTAATCTCAAGTGAAATTCATAATTCTCTTATCATCTTTTTGAAAAGGTTGTTTTTTAAACTTTTTATTATGATGTTTTCAAGAATAGATTTCAAAATATTAAATAGTTTTTTCATCATTTCATAATCAAAAGGTTAATCTTCCACCCCATGTTTCCATTTTGATAACCTTTATATCAATTCAAAAATCTATTTTTGATCGATTCTAGTAATTTTTTACTGAATTTTAAATTCAAAATTTAAAAAATAGGATTTTAATGTGAACCTCAACTTCTTATTTTACATAAATGTTAATTTTTTTTCTAAAACACTCTGATAATATCGCTACCACACTATGATAACAGGTCATGACTAAGGATTAAATCCTAATGGTATATTCCTCAAGCATATTTTGTATATTCTTATTATTCAATGAAAATAGAATAAAATTCAAAATATTAAATAAGGGTTTGAGAAAAATTGTGGGGATACTGTGAAAATGGTATCAGTAAGTATAATCTAGGTATATCTTATAGAATTATCCAAAAAGATAATCAGGGTTCACCAATTTATTTTGAACAAATGAATTAGATCTACCTTGATTTAAAAAAATATCTTTGGTTTATAGATTGTTATATATTATGGTTCATTAGGAACAACTCTTATAGTGTAAAATAATTAAAAGTTATTGTTTGAAAAATAATTTGTTACAATTGGATTAGGTTACTCCTTTTTAATCCCTTGAATCGTAATCATGAAGAATGACTATAAAAAAACAATTTTCTTAATATAATTCCTCCAAAATAAAATTACTAAAGTTTGAATTAAGTATTCATTAAAATGTTTCTACCTCTACTCTCAATCCTTAATCAGATTGGTATTTTCTGCACATAGTAAGAGTAGAATTTAGCATGTAAAATAATAACATAATTAAAATAAACATCATAACAAAGAAACCAACAAATGATATAATTAAAAAAAATATTAATTTAATAGAGAAGAAACACATGTAAAATGAATTGGAATTAATATCAAAATTATATTTATAACTAAAATAGTTTGTGGAATGATTTTATGTTTGAGATCACATCAAAAAACAAAATATTCAAGAAAGAAAAGTTAATATAACCGAATGTGAATTTTTTAGGATCATAGATTTAAATAGAAAAAAACTCATTGTGTAAATTGAATTTTAGTTGTGAGTTGTAAAATATCTCTTCTGATGGGGGTTTTATTCCTATATTTTACATTGTTAGTGAGTTATTTAGAGTTTTTGATTGATTTAGTATCTTGTAATTCATAGAATTTATTTCATTAATGTGATCTTTAGTGGTTTAGAAATCTCACAATTCATGAATTTTATGAATTTCATGTCTTGGGTTAAATTTATGTGAAACCATGATGTTATTAATTTTTTAATGACTTATTATATACTCCCTTAATTGATTTTATATGAAAAGTGCATAATATTTGTGAAATATTAATGTTCTAATACTAAGTATAAATTTTGACCATTTTTAGAAATAGTCTAATTTAGACAGTTTACTATTTTTTATAACCCTCACCCTACTTATCCAAACTATGTGGTTCTTGTTTTTAGTAATCTTTATTCAATTTTCCACATATCATTAGAAGGATTCCTTAGCTAATTTTTTCATTTTAAGGGTCATCTGGACCACACAATAAGGCCAATAGAATCTGTGAAGAAACTAGCCTATCAATGAAAATTGAATTACTGGGATCTATCCAGAAGTGAAAATTCCCAAATTCTCCTAAAACGTTTGTGGGACAGTGTAAGGATACATGGATAAAAAATTCAAAGCCGGAATCCAAAAGAAAGGGGCCCAACCGTTTTATTTAAACTCATCTCACTATTCTGGCCAAGAAATAAAATTAGTACAGTAATCATGACATATCTCATGATGTAATGATCAAATCAAGCTGAGATTTTTCAGTGTGAAATATGAGATATAGGAAGCCGAATTTTTTGAATAATGTGTTCATATTTTAAGGAATATTCTTATTGATAATCCCATTCATATTTCATCCTTCTAAAAAGTATGGATTGAAATAGATTGTTTAGCTTTGTTTAATAAAACCACCATACCTTTTAATCCATAAGTTCAAATGACTCTAAATTTTTTGAGACGTCGACCAACATTATTGTTTACAAATTTGAAGAAGATTAAATCTCTCTATTTGACTGTCTTAATAGCCAAATTGGGGACTCAAGTGGAGGGAAATATTGGGAATGCAAACAGACGACTTCCATGGGCTATAAATACACCCCTCCACTCCTTCAAAAGGGATGGCAATTCAAAATAAATAAGGATCAATTGGCACGACCAAAGATATGCCAATGGACTGGGAGGACATGAAAAAATCATGTTTTCACTTGAGACACCGTTCCTCCTCTCTTTGATATCTTATTATTTCCATTCATTTCCAATTATAATTTTGTATGTTTTAGTATCTGTAATTCTGTTTTAATGCAAGTTTATTATTAAGTATCTCTTATTATCATCCACCTTCTGTAGTATAATATTATTTTTCTTAACATATTTTAAATACAGATGAATCCCCTTCCCTTGTTTTTATTTCTCATTCAATGTAAAGTTCATTTTTAATTATCATCATCATTTTTGTGTGTGTTTGTCGCACCAGTATTTTCTTATCACTTTATTTTTATTATCTACATAATTTATCATCATAAAAATAATAAACAAAATTTATAATCATCTTAATGGATGAGTATATCTACCATTGTTTTGAGTCCAAATTTTAGGATAATAAGTGATTGAGAGTATTTGCTCAATGAGTATTCATTAATTTAGCATTGTGTATGTTGTAATTAACATTTCGGGGATTAATGACTTTTTTTGTTTAACGTGTTGTTTCCATTGATTATTGGAACGATAAATACACTACCATCAACATGCTCTGATTGAGATTAGTACCCTATGTTATGTTAAGGCTTGGATTAAACCCTTAACACTTAGGAAATCTAATCAATGTTATCTTGTGGAGTGGGTGTTAATTTAAATTCAATATAAAACAAAGATCAAGGATTTCACAAGATTAACTCCATAAAAATGAACTCACCCCAATATTTTTCAATTTTTTAAATCAAATATCATCCATAAATTATTTCATAATCTATGCAAACAAACACTCCAATCAGAATACATTCAACTAAAAACAATCAATTATTAAAAATATCATTGACGAGGATCAATTGGCATGACCAAGGCTCTGCCAAAGTTCTGAAAGGACATGCCAAACTCATGTATTAACTTGAGTGACTTTCCTCATCTCTTTGATATTATGTTCTTTATGTTCATTTTCAATTGTAATATCTTAAGTGTTTGTTTTTTTAATTTTGTTATAATGCAAGTTTCTTCTTAAATATTTCTTATTCTAATCCACCTTATGTAGTTTAATATTATTATTCCTAAAATTGTTTAAATACAGTTGAATCCACTTCCCTTTTTTTCATTCTCATTCAATCTAAAGTTCATTTTTAATTATCATCATTGTTTGTGTGTTTGTTCCTCGCTCCAGTCTTTTCTTATCCCTTTCTTTTTATTATCATCTTAATTTATCATCATAAACATAATAAACAAAAATTTTAATCATCTTAATGGTGGAGTAAATCCACCATTGAGAGGAGTCGAAATTTTGGGATGTTAAGTGATTGCGAGTATTTTCTCAATGAGTATTCTTTAATTTAACATTGTTTTTGTTGGACTTAACTTCTTGTTGATTAATGACTTGTTTTTTTTAACATGTGGTTTCCATGGATTATTGGAACCATAAATACACAACCATCAACATGATTTGATTGATATTAGAACCCTAATTTAAGTTAAGGCTTGGATTAAATCCTTAACACTAATGAATTCCAATAAACATTATCTTATGGAGTGGGTGTTAATTTAAATGCAATATAAAGAAAAGCTCAAGTATACCACATGATTAACTCCCTAAAAATGAACTCATCACAATATTTATCAATTTTTTATATCAAACATCATCCATAAATTATTTCATAAGCTCTGCAAACAATCCGCCAATCAGAATACAATCAACTAAAAACAATTGACTATTAAGAAGTATCATCACTGAGGATCAATTGGAACAACCAAGGCTCTGCCAAAGGCCTAAGATGACAAGAAAAACTCATGTTTCCACTTGAGAGACCCTTCCTCCTCTCTTTGATTTCATGTTCTTTCCGGTCATTTTCAATTATAATGTCATAAGTGTTAGTATTTTAATTCTTTTTTAATGAAAGATTCTTCTTAAGTATCTCTTATTCTCATCCACCTTCTATAGTTTAATATGAATGTTATTAAAATAGTTTAAATACAGTTGAATCCCCTTCAATTATTTTTCTTTCTCATTCAATCTGACATTCATTTTTAATTATCATCATCATTTGTGTGTGTGTTCGTCACACCAATCTTTTCTTATCCATTTATTTTTTATCTTCTTAATTTATCATAATAAACATAATAAACCAAATTTATTGTAATTTTAATGGCTGAGTAAGTATACCACTGGGGTGAGTCAAAATTTAGGGATGTTTAGTGATTGAGAGTATTTTATTGATGAGTATTCTTTAATATAACATTGGGTATGCTGGACTTAACATGTCATGGATTGATGACTTGTTTTGTTTAACGTGCGGTTTCCATGGATTATTAAAACCATAAATACCCTGCCATCAACACGCTCTGATTGAGATTAGAACCCTATGTTATGTTAAGTCTTGGATTGAAGCCTTGTCACGAAAGAATTCCAATCAATGTTATGTTGTGGAGGGTTGTTAATTTAAAAGCAACAGAAAGAAAAGCTCAAGGATATCACAAGATTAACACCCTAAAAATGAACTCACCACAATCATTATGATTTTTTAAAATCAAACATCATCCAAAAATTATTTCATAAGCTTTGCAAACAAACCCCCAATCAGAATAAAATAAACTAAAAACAATCTACTATTAAAAAGTATCATCGCCACAGATTTGACCCGAGTGCTGCTATACACATTAACAGAGCACTGGAACCTTAAATCGTCGATATGAGATAATCGGGCATGCTTTCAAATGGTATCGTTTCAGGGGATGGTGCTTTATGATGTCATTATTTTCTAGTTATTGTAAAAAACCCAAAAATGATAAAAATAATTGAAAAAATGACAAAGAAAAATAGACCTTCTCATGAAAATCATAAACTAAAAAAAACTGACAAATAAATATTCATCTTCTGCTTTCTACCAACATCTATCTGAATGACCGATAGCCTTCCAAACAATCTCTCAGATTTGTTTGACCAAGAAATTGAGTGAATACGTCTCCAACATTGGAGGAATATAAGAGATAATCAACTCATTCAAGAACTAGTCTTTGTCAAACCAGTTAAATTAGATATGGCCAATACTAAGGAACAAACACATAAAGAACATGCTGCCCCTGATATTAATTACCAACCCCTTGGTATTCAATATTCAAACATAGAGGCTGAGTTCGAAATCAAATAAGGTTTGATTCATCTTCTTCCTCATTTCTTCAGCTAGCCTGTGAGAATCCACATCTCCACCGTAAATAGTTCTAAGAGGTATTCTCTACCATGAAGCCTCAAGGAATTTCTAAGGAACAAATAAAACATAGAGAATTACCTATATACCTAGATGAAACTGCTATTTCATGGATCTACTACCTTTTCTAGGTTCCATAACCATATGGAATGACATGAATCAACTCTTCTCAGAGAAATTATATCCTTCTTCTCATACTACTTCTATCTGAAAGGAAATAAGTGGCATCCCTTAGTTCCCAAGAGAATTACTCCATTAATACTGGGAGAGGTTCAAGAAGATTGTTTTAACTTTCCCACACCACCAAATCACTGACCAACTTTTGATCCAATACATCTATGAGGTTTTATTGGATTTGGAGAGAACTCTCATTGATGACGCAAGTGGTGGTGCTCTTTTTGATAATGCTCTCACAGCTGCAAGAGATCTCATAAGCAACTTGGCTACAAACACAAAACAATTCCATACTCGAGAACATGATCAAGTAAAACAAGCCCATGATAATCAATCCATAGAGAAAAACTAGATGACCATGTGGATGAGTGAACCTATAGGTCCTGTGTGACAATTAGCTGTGGAATCCAATGACCCAACCTCATCTTATAAATAATATTTGTTCCCTTGACCTAACAAGAACCGTGGAATCTATAGCTCCCCATCTCATTCAACTGACACATGCCCACAACTTCTAGATGATCCATCTGATTCATCTGAACCAATGGATCTCAATGAAGCCTATGTTTAGTGGAACCCAAAACCTCAAAAAATAGTTTAGTTTGTTAGTAACTTCAACCAACCCCACTCATAGCCCTTCTCTTCTACATATAACCATAACTTGAGATGTCGGAATCCCATTTCTCATCCCCCTCAATTCCCTCTTCAAAACCCAAACAAATTCCAATATGGTCAATGTGTTGGTAACTTCCAACAACCTTACCCATTTGTTCCTCAACCTCAAAGGATTAATCCACCTCTTCCTCCTCCTAGATTCCACTATTCTTGTGAGACAACCCAATTCCCAACCCAATACATTCACTTTCCCAATAATGAAAATCATGTTAATCCCAATTAGGGACAAGCCGCTTATTTCAAGAAACCATGGGAAAGTGCAGTGAAAGATTATGGATCCTTCACACGTTCCAAACTCAAAAACATTGAAACCCAAATTAGTCAACTTATATCCCACCTAAGCCAATAGAAACAATAAAATTATTCTCAACTCCCAACTCAACCATTACCCAACCCCAAGGGTTATGTATGTGAATTTTCACTTTGATCTAGAAAGAAAATTTCTATGCCTCAAGATAAGTACTCCATCCCCCCTTTGAATGTTGACCTAGATAATGATCAGAAAATGGAGTTTAAACATCTTCAAGTGTTAGAAAATGAAAAGAAAATTTCTATGCCTTAAGATAAGTACTCCATTCCACATAGGAATCCAATTCTTTTTCCTCAGGCTATTTCTAAACTAAACAAGTCCATTGAACCCGATCTTGAAAATCTTGACATGTTTAGATGTGTTGAAGTCATCATTCCCTTGTTAGATGCCATAAAACAAATCCATAAGTATTCCATGTTTCTTATGGAATTGTGCACCCACAAGAGACAACATAGGACCTCCAAGAATGTTTCCACCCATAAGTATATTCCCATAAAGTGCAAAGATCCAGGGACCATTATGGTTCCATGAAAAATTGGATGTTCCATGTTTGATGATGAACTCATAGACCTAGGAGCCTCAATTAATGTCATGCCCAATTCCATATTATCCAACCTTGGTCTAGGTCCCTTACATATAACTAGTGTAGTCATTTAGTTATTCAATTGAAGGATTTCTATTCCTAAGGGTATAATCGAGGATGTCCTTGTTTGTGTCAATGTTCTTATCTTCCTGGATGATTTCTATGTCCTTGTCATGGAAGGTGAGATGAACTCTTCTAGATCTGCCCTAATTCTAGGAATACCATTCCTCATGACTTATAGAACCAAGATTGATTTCCATTCAGGCTTCTTATCCAAGTAATTTTGTGACCAACTGGTCAAGTTCAACAATTTCCAATCCATG
Source organism: Viscum album (assembly GCA_963277665.1). Lineage (NCBI taxonomy): Eukaryota > Viridiplantae > Streptophyta > Magnoliopsida > Santalales > Viscaceae > Viscum > Viscum album. The sequence goes on along the minus strand of OY728162.1, from coordinate 923,059,602 downwards.
TGATACCCCTCTAAGGATCACTCTCCATTATCAATACATTCTTTTGAGGAAATTTCTAATAGTCAATTGAACCTCATTCCATCATGTTCATAATATTATAAAGAGAGCAAATCTTTTGAAATCTGTACCATGATTAACCATATTATAAATGGTGATGTTGATGTGGACTTCTCATTCATAGACTCTATCAATCTAAAGGGTCTTGAAAACTCTCTTGAATCCCACATAAACTCTGATCTCTGTTGAACCACCTTGGAAAATATTAAGGAAAATGAATCTAAAGAAAATGAAGTCTGTTCATCGATTCCTGAGTTTTCTAACTCACAAATGCAATATTATACTGATCTAAAACCTCTTCCTGAAAATCTGAAATATGAACTCATTTTCAATGATCACTCTTATCATGTCATTATCTCCACATCACTTACCGAATCCATGTCGTTTAAACATCTTAAAGTGTTAGAGGAAAACAAAAAGGCCTTAGTGTGGACCCTATATGACATACTGGGAATCAACCCTTCTCTATTCATGCATCACATCCATCTTCAGGAATCATCCAAACCAATTAGACAACCACAAAGAAGACTCAATTCACAAATCCTTGAGGTATTTAGGGAAGAGTTTACAAAGCTTCTTCAAGCTGTTATTATCTACCCAATTTTTGATAATGAGTGGTTTAGTCCAATTCATGTTGTACCTAAGAAGGTTGGGATAACTATTGTCATAAATGAACATGGGGATGCAGTCACAAATTGGGTGAAGAACAAATAGCATGTGTGCTTTGACTATAGGAAATTGAATGTTGAAACTAGAAAATATCACTACCCACTATCATTCCTCGATCAAATAAGAAAACGATTAGCTGGAAAGTCAAACTATTGCTTTCATGAGGGATACACCGACTATTTACAAACCCCAATCACACCTCAGGACCAAGAAAATCTTACATTTACATGCCCCTTTGGAACATATGCATATAAGAGAATTCCTTTTGGACTTTGCAATGCTCCTAAAACATTCCAGAAGTGTATGATGAGTATCTTTTCTAAATGCATTGAACACTGCATAGAAATATTCATGGATGACTTTACCATTTATGGGGAGTCATTTGAATCTTTCTTGAATTCACTCTCTAGTCCTAAAAAAGTGTGTCATGTGTAACCTTGTGTTAAATTTTGAAAAAATTCACTTTATGATTGCGAATGGGATTGTTCTAGGGAACATAGTTTCAAAATATGGTATAGTGGTCGATCCTTACAAAATTGAAGTGATCCAATAAATTCCTAAACCTACTTCTGTTCGAGAAATCCGTTCATTCCCTGGTCATGTTGGTTTTTATCGGAAATTCATCCATAAATTTAGTAGGATTTCCCTTCCACTCACTCAGGTGCTCCAAAATTACGTCACTTTCCATTTCGGTGAGATTTGTAAAATGACCTTTGTTGAACTCAAGAATTTTATTACATCCACTACAATAATCCAACCCACAGATCAGTCCATACCCTTTGAGCTAATGTGTGATTATGCTGATTGAGCTATTGGGTTTGTTCTTGGTCAAAGGAGATAAATAATTCCACATGTCATCTATTATGCCTCAAAAACATTAGATGAAACTCAATCTCACTACACTGTGATTGAAAGGGAACTTTTAGCAGTGTTTTTTACATAGATAAATTTTTTCCCTATCTCTTAGGTGCCAAAATCATCATCTGTATAGACCATTCTTATATAATGTTAATACTCATGAAAAGTGATTCCAAACCGAGGATAATAAGATGGATCGTAATTCTACAAAAGTTTAACCTTGAAATAAAAAATAGACCAGGAAAAGAAATCCTTGTGGCTGATCACATGAGTAGAATTTTTAATTCTTCTCATTCGGAAATAATTGATCTGGAATTTCCAACTGAGCACATTTCATCTCTCACTCCAAAAATACCATGGTATTCCCCAATTGGAAATTACTTTGTTTTTGGTGTTTCTCTTGAAAATGTTTTAGAATAACCAAAAAATGAGGTTTAAATGAGATTAAAAATACTATTTTTGTGAAGAAAATAAACACAGGAAAACTGGGGAAGACATGGTAATTAGAAGATATGTTGATGAAGATGAACATTCCTCTGTCTTATAATTCTGTCACCCACTTCTCGGAGGTGGACACTTTGGACCACAAAGGACTTCTCGAAAGGTCCTAGACTCCATATTCTTCTAGACCTCACTCTTCAACAACTCACATGATTTATGTCAATCATGTTCCACTTACTAAAATATTCGAACAATTTCAAAGAGAAATGAAATTCCCCAAAAGCCTTTAATTTTCTATGAGATCTTTGATGATTGGGGCATCGATTTCATGGGACCATTCCCACTTCCATTGGATTATGATACATTTTTCTTGTGGTTGATTATTTTTCTAGGTGGTTCGAGGCCAATCCCACTAGAATGGATGATTCACATACTGTTAGTGAGTTCCTAAAGAAACTCATCTACTACCAATTTGGCTCACCATGTTCCTTGATAAGTGACATAGGAACCCATTTTTGTAATAAAACCATGGAATCTGTTTTGAAAAAGGATGGTATTTTACATAAAAATTCAACTTCATATCACCCCAAACAAATTCCATGGCTGAAACATCTAATATATAAGTGAAAAGAGTGATTGAGAGAATTTCAAAACCCAACAGAAAAGACTAGCCTGGTGAATCACTTTGGGCTTATCGAACTGCCCATAAAACACCCATTGGGATGTATCATTTTAGGCTAGTTTTTGGTAAAGAATGTCGTTTACCAATTTAAATAAAATATAAGTATTTTTGGGCTATAAAAACCTGTAATTTTGATTGTGAAAATTCTGGTGAAGAACGATTGTTGCAATTGGCTGAATTGGTGGATCTTCAACTTGATTCATATGAGAATTCCAATCTGTATAATGAAAAGGATAATTTACTCCATGATAAGAAAAATCTTAGAAATGTATTCCATGAAGTTTAAAAGCTATTTATTTTCAATTCTCAATTTCGGATTCACCCAGGTAAGCTTATTTCTTGTTGGGAAGGCCCTTTTCTTATAACAAATGTTTACCCATTTAGTGCAATGCAAGTCCAATACCCCTATTCAAAAAGGACATTCATAGTTAATGGGCATCAGTTAAGGAATCAACCTGAGAGTATACACAATCTAGGAAGCACAATGACTTCCATCGAATCCCCAACTTTTGTAGTTGACCCGCCACTGGATGAAGATGGAAACCCACCAAATCTAAACCAGGGGGAACCACATTCCCTTTAACTCCAATTTTTTCTCTCTCTTTCTTCTTCTTCCTCCCAAATTCTAATTTTGTTTTTTACCACTTTCATCATCACATTTTTAAATTTACTATTTATTTTTTGTCTAGGTGTTTCTTTATAAAAAACATAAAAAACCTAAAAACAATAAAAATAATAATAATTCAACAAAAATATGAAACTCTAAATGATGTTTACTCACCTTCAAATTTTTCAATTTTGTCAAACCTTTTTAGCGAGTCAAAAAAACATGTATTCATCTTTTTTTTTGTATTTTCATCCTGACTTTGGATAAATAATTTTGTGTCAAGAATAGATCATTTTGAATGCTCAGTTATTCATTTAAAAAATTCTTTTCCCCACCTGTGAGGAATAACATTTTCTTTCATGCCATGGATACATATGGACATCTATTCAAAATATGGGTTTTCACCCCCACTGGTGAGTCCTATGTTTGTGGACCTTCGAGTTGAATTTCCTACTTTAGTGTGTATTAATATGATAAAGGAATTTTCTGAACCACATGAGAATCACAATAACCAAATATCCTCCCATTTCCTTACATTAATCCTCCTTTTTAAATCTCTCTTAATGCCTATGAAAACCTTTTCTTTGATAGCCACATTACAAGCACAATACCTTTTCCCACCCAATATCAACATGGATTTTCATTGCATATGTTTTTGAAATTTTAATTTGGGGGGGGGGGATTTATTTCATTTTGGGTACACTTTATTGATTTCACCAAGTTATCATATGTTTGAGGGAATGAATCCATTTTTGTGTGGGGGAGAGGTTGTCATTTAGTGTGTTTTTGGGAATGTATTGCACTTTCATTTATGTAATTTTGTAAATTTTATTGACTAGTGTTCAAAAAAAATCAAAAAAGAAAAGAAAAAAACATGGGTTGTGTCTTCGGTAGGTCAAAAATCACTCCTTCAACCTTTGATGTGGTTATAACTATTACAATTAGTGTCATGAAGAGATAAATCATGGGTTTGGTGATGGGTATAGATTTATTTCTTGTTCAAATTTCAAGAAAAAGAAAAAAAATGATGAACACTTATGTCATTGGAAGAGATTGTGTGTTGTGTAAATATTTTATCTTCTAACCCCCTTATAATTTTCTTCCCCTATTGGGTCTTTCTTCACAAAATCATTCCCTATTAAATATGTGTTTTTATTTCCATTTATGTTTCATTTCAAAAAAATGTGCATTGAGTTTTCTATGTTGGTGTTTTACCCCATTTTCCTATCTTTTGGATATCATCTTCCTATCGCCCCATAGCCACAGAATAACCCCTAAAAAGACCTCTTGATTTTCAAGAACTTTAGAATAGGGAGTGGAATCATAGATCTCCTACAAACTCTAAGATTTTCACTTTTGGTTCGTGAATGAGTGAAGCTTCGTAAATTAATTTTATCATCTTGAGAAGAGTATGTTTTGTGTGCCAACATTTTCCATTATTAAATATGAGCATGAAAAAATGAAATTTTTTTAAACATTTTTTCCGTAACAACTTGTGGTGGAATTCAATATGGACGACTAATATTGTCTAAACCTCCCTTGATTGGGGAAAACAAAATTTTAATATTTTTTGGTGAGTGAAAATGATTTTTTCATGTTTTTATATTTGTTCCACATGAGGACATGTACAAGACTAAGTGTGGGGGATTTGATGATATTAATACTTTCATTACTTATTATATACTCCCTTTACTAATTTTATTTTAAATGTGCATAATTTGTGTGAAATATAAATGTTTGAACATTTTTAAAAGTAGTCAAATTGAGTCAGTTTACTATTATTTTATGACTCTTACCCTATTGATCAAAAGTGTGTGGTTCGTCTTTTTTTGGTCATTCTTATTCAATTTACCACGCACCATTAGAAAATATCATTGTCCAAATCTTCCTTTTGAAGGGTCTTATGGACCACACAATAAGGCCTACATAATTTGTGAAGAAAGTGGCCCATCCATGATAATTGAATTACTAGGATCAATCCATAAGTGAAAATTCATTCATTCTCCTCAAACGTTTGGAGGACAACGTCAGGAGTCTTGAATAAAAATTTCATATCCCAAATCTAAATAATAGGGGCCCAATTGACACATTTAAACTCAGCTCACCATTCTAGCCGGGAAAAAAATCAGTATAGTATTCAAGACTTTTCTCATGAGGTAATAATCAATTAAATATGATATTTCTCAACGTTAAATAGGAGATATAGGCGGTCGACTCTGTTGAATAAAGTGTTCAGATTTGAAGGCATCTTCCAATTAATAAAACCATTCACATTTCATCCTTCTCAAACGCATGGATTGATATGGGCCATACAACCTTTTTTAATAAAACCACTATAACTTTGGATACATAGGTCCAAATGACTCCAAATTATAAGATACATGGACAACATTATTTTATATAATTCGGAAGAAGAGGGAATCTCTATATTTTCCTATCGTAATAGCCGAATTGGTGATGTAATGGAGGGATAGATTGGGAATGCATACAGTCCACTTCCTTAGGCTATAAATATACCCCATTCCTATCCTTAAAAGGGGTTGGAAATTCAGAATACGGGAGGATCAATTGGAAAAACCAAGTCTCTTCCAAAGGCCCGGCAGGACATGCCAAACTCATGTTTTCAATTGAGATACCCTTCCTCCTCTCTTTGATTTCATGTTCTTTATATTTATTTTCAATTGTAATTTTGTTAGTGTTTGTATTTTTAATTATTATTTAATGCATGTTTATTCTTATGTATCTCTTATTATCATCCACCTTCTATATTTTAATATTAAAGTTCTTAAAATAGTTTAAATACAGTTGAATTCCCTTCTCTTCTTTTTCTTTCACATTCAGTCTAATGTTAATTATTTGTTATCATTATCATTTGTGTGTGTGCTTGAACACCAATATTTTCTTATCCCCTTATTTTTCATATATTATTAATTTATCATCATAAAAATAAAAAAAAATTATAATCATCTTAATGGATTAGTAAATCTATCATTGGGGTGAGTCAAAATTTAGGGAAGGTAAGTGACTGAGAGTATTTTCTCGATGAGTATTCTTTAATTTAAATTGTGTATGTTGGACTTAACATGTCCTAAATTAATGACTTGTTTTGTTTAATGCATGGTCTCCATGGATTATTGGAACCATTAAAACACTACCATAAAAAAGATCTGATTATGGTTATAACCCTATGTATGTTTAAGCTTGGATTAAAGCCTTAACACTTAGGATTTCCAATCAACGTAATCTTGTGGAGTGGATGTTAATTTAAATGCAATAGAAAGCATAGCTCAAGGATATCAGAATCTTAACTCCAGAAAAATGAACTCACCTTAATGTTTATCAATTTGTTAAATAAAACATCATCCATAGATTATTTCATAAGCTCTACAAACAACTCCCCTAATCATAATACAGTCATCTAAAAACAATAAACATTTAAAAATTATCATCACAGAGGATTCGATCTGAGTGTTGCTATACACATTAGCAGAGCACTAGAACCTTGACCGGTCTATAGGCGACAATCAGTTGTGCTTTCAAACCACCTACCCTTACACGAGTGTGGTTTAGTACATTTATACAATACCCATATTTCCTGGAGTACCTTTACATAAGCTACACTGGACCCTTATGTGAGCCTCATGTAACATTATACAAACCATCTGTTACATTTACACTATTATATTTCCAATATTATACCCTTATAGAGTCTCATTTATCCTTATGAAGGTGATGAAATTAATCTTACTGGAGTTCCATCTTTCTGTCCTCATAAATACATGATTTGAATCAAGTATTCATATTATGAAATGACTATAATTTTAGCATTATCAGTAACAATTTCTTCACACAATACCATATTCAATATCCTAAAAAAATAAACTATACATCACAACATCCTAACATAAAATATGTATAAAACTGGATGAATCAGTCTTAGGATATAAAAAATTATTCAAGGAATAAAATTACCCAAAACTTGAATAATTACATTACATCAAGAAAAAAATCATCTGAATAGGAATCTAAATGGTAATAATTTTTAGTAGGAAATAATTATTACAACCAAATAAATAAAACCATGTGTTAGAATAAAACTATTTGTCCTCAATAATAAACCCTTCAAAGAATTTTATTCATTACTCACATTCATGTATCGTATTCAAATTCCTCCTATATTTGATTGAAATTTCTCAATTGTTCCTTAGATGAGCATTCAAATGTTTTAGTTTTCCTCAATTTTAATTATCCATATCCACAAAATCCTAAAATAAAACCAAAGTAATTATTGTTTCTTAAATACATGTTATTATCCATACTCTTTCACTAGATCTAACATCTTCACTATATAAAGTAAAAAATAAAACATTAATCAGTAGTTATTCACATAATGGATCAAATGAATCTGAGGATGAGGGTAGGTGGGTAGATAAAAAAACCATCTCAAAATTGTGTGGGGAAAACAAATAGCAGGCATTATAATCATGAATAGGGTATAGAAAAACCTTATCTAAATAGTTATGTCTCTGTACTCTCCAAATGTCAAATTATGTCAAGGTGTCTAATAAAATATCTGCTCTCACTGCTCAAAGGAGGGCATCAATCTGATCTGATTTTAAACATCCTAAATAAATATGTTTCACTTGGAGATATCAGAGGAAGATGGTTCAGTTGGAAGCCTACTTCTAGTGGGATGAAGCTCAATGTGGATGGTTCTTTTAAAAACAGAGCCATGAAAGGTTTAGGGGTCTTACGCGATGCACAAGGTTCTGTTATTGTGGCTTTCATCTCTTTCTATGGACCAGGTTCCTCTCTGAGGGCGTAGGCTCAGGCTCTGCTCACAGGCCTCCAAGTTTGTAGGGAGTGGGGTCTCGTGGTGGCTGAAATTGAATCAGACTCCGAAACACTGGTGAAGATGGTTCAAGGAAGGTATGATGTTCCATGGGACATGATCTACATCATTAGAAGATGTGTCCAAGAAATTGATTCTGAACACATCATCCACCATATCTGAAGGGAGACCAATATTTTTGCAGACGTTCTTACAAGCCACAGTCCCGCAGGTGGGGGAGTGATCGTCTTTTATGTCTTGGGTTCTCTTCCACGGGAGTGTCATATTTTTTGTGTAGAAAGATTCACATGGCTTACATTATTTCTTCCTCCCTTGAGGGCCCTTTGTAATTAAGGTACAAGGATTTTCCTTGAAGATAATAAAAAAAGTACATTTCAGTCATGATTGCATAATGAATGAACATAGTTATTATTGATTATATTTTTATTAATTTTTTAATTTTATTTTTAGAAATCACATTCCGGATAGATCTCATATCCACTGTCTAACCCCCATATACTCTATCATGAGAATCCTAATTCTAGTATTTGTTGATTTGGATCTTCTGTAGTATACAACTGATGTTTTTTAAAAGAAAATCAAACAAGCTAACGAAAAAAATATATATCATAAGAAATCATTATCCATGTCCCACAGATCAGGTTAAAATACCACCACATATATCTTCAATAATAATAATTCTATTTCCCACAGAAACCATCATTCCAACACAATTATTCAATTAAAAATAATTCAATATACAAAGGGTTAGGTAAGAATGGATAAACTGTTCATGAAATTTGGATCAATCCTAACATGTTCATTCATGGAAACTATGGTATAGTTATGGTTGATATAATGGTTGGTCTTAGGATAATTGGGATGCACAATCAAAATACCTCCATAATTTTAGAATTGATTGTTTTTCATTTCCTTGATAAGATACCAATGCATATTATGATATGTATATATTCTCCCTTTTTTGTCTTTAGAAATACGATTAGAAAAAATTTAGAAATTTAGGTCCAGAAGTCTCTCTAGAATGTGAGTAAAAAATAAAAAGGGAAATCACTCAAGGAATGGTTACTAAGTAATAGGATAATTAGTGATAAATTTCTAAATTTATGATCCAAAATAATACACATAAATCACACTAAAATTCTATACATGGAAAACTAGATTTCAATAATTCTTGTTAAAAAATACTTTTTTATATACATGGGTGTAATGATATTCTCAAGATAATTTATTTTTGCCAAATAAATGTCCCTCCGAGACAAATGAGAATAAGATAAAAATAAAGTTAAAATTTTGTTAAAACTCAATATTAACTTCCACCACCACAATTAAAATAAAATAGTGTATGCATTGTTTAGAAATTGATGTGGGAGAGATGGTAATTATGTTAGACAATAAATTTATTTCAGGAATAAAAAAGTATTGTAAATTAGGATTTCTCTAAGATGAATGTAATTCTAGGGGAAAAATCTATCAATTATGTGTTGAATTTAAAGATACCTATAAAAAGGTTTGAGAGAAAATAATATTGCATTGTGGAACTGATATGTCCATAATATATCTAAACAATAAAAATTAGAAAATTGGAAATTAGAAAATATAAGTTCTAAAATTTCATCATCTCATGTATTAATGATCCAGAAGATGTTAAATGAATTCTAAAATAAAATTCCATGAAGAAAATTCCTATTGAAAGGAAATTACCTAAAAATTCATGAATAAGGATAAAAAAACTAAACTAACTATGGATTGCTTCAGATAAATCACTAATGATGATGTCATTATCCAGATGGTTAGAAAATTAACAATTAGAATAATTCCTTAGCTTAGTGGTCCATTACCTCTTTCTAGAACCAGATGTATTATCTTTAGATCATGATGTTTCTTAGTATAATTCACCCATTAAGAAATATCTAGAGAAAATAATTCATGTACTATAAGGATTATCTTCACATATCTTAGATTGATCTCTAAAGGGGGTACCTAAATACGAATAACTGAAGGGACATGTTCATGAGGGATATCATATGACATCTGAGAATCCACATAAAATTCAGTATATAATGTGATTTATTGAGACATAACAATAATTACACACCCATGTAATAGGGTGGAAATGCAATATCAATAGTAGTCAACAATGATTATCCTCTTTATTAGATTTCATAGGTATAAACAAATCGGATTCTTGGAGTACATAGTAGAAAAATAGTACCAATAAAAATAAAAATTATGGGGGATTCATTGGGAATAATAACCAAGAATGATGAGACTCATTATTAATAGTAGTTATGGTGGTAAAATCCACATGTATGGGTAGTTGTAACAGCCCATCCATGTCAAGGATAGAAATGGTGGAATGAGAGGGTGAATTAGATTCCTGAGTAGTGGTTGTGAATTTGGACGTTGGTTAAATCATCTATAGAGGAGTGGGGCCAGTGGCTGGTGTATGGTAAGTGTAGATATAAATTGATTTCATATGTCTAGTATAAGGGTAATGAAAAGGTACCTCTAGGGGATTCACAAAATTGTGATCATTTCTATAATCATTGTTCTCGGATATGAAGGCTTGTATGGTAGTGGGGTCAGTAACCTTTGGAGGAATCTTGACTAGGGGTGATCTTGGTGCAAATTTGGAAGGAATTAGTCTATAATCAAAAGAATGAATTGTTATAGGAGGAGTGTGAGATGAAGAATGAGTTGTAACAACTAGATTTGGTGAGGTTGATTTAAGGGTAATAGAGAATGGAAGGATAAAGTGTTGGTAGATCATCCTCATGTTATCTAAAAGTCACTAGAGAACTCTATTGTGGCCTTATAAATGTATCCAAATATTCATAATAATATTGATACTATATGTTGAATTAGATACCCCGAGTCTAGAATTTTCTAAGGATTATAAAGTGGTTGGGGTTTTTGATGGCTCTCAGGGTGCTGGTGCCTCATTAGTAAACTTGTTGTAGTATATCCCACACTCATAGAACTTACCATACTTCTAAAAAATCCCCATATAATAAAGGAAGACTGGATCAATAGAATACATCATCCCCAAGGAGTATAATGGACAATATGAATCGAATACATCCATGTTATTTTCATTTTTCATGAAAAAAAACACACCCATGCGAGTATCATGGTTCATCCACACCAATACCTCAAAATAAGTGTTGTAATTTTAGTCCTTTATAATGGATGAGTCTCTCATGGCAGTGGTAGAAACAAGTACCTTCAATAGGATGACCACTCCAGGGGGTCCCCTCATGCTAGCTTTGTGTGGGAAAAGGTTTGATGAATAATGTATAAAGTCGAACCTCTCAGTGTGGTTCTCTTTGATGTATGAGGATCATGAATTATGATTTCATCATGGGTGATATCTAGCCAATTCTTTATGGAATCACTCTTTTTTGGGTCCAGTAGAAATGCTACATAGGCTGGAAAAGTGGCCAAATTAGAGGAGTAAATTCCAGGGCCGACACCAAACTCTCCCATGGTTATCTCCTATGGTTTTCCTCCAAAATAGAATGTTAAATAAACAACATCAAACTCTATGGTGTTAAAATACTCAAGAAATAATTCCATGAATATATCCCCCAATACCTCAATAATATGGGCTTGATGCATCATACCTAGGACACCCATAACCTCACCTTCTACAAGGACCATATACTATATTTTCATATCAAGCATCATGATACACCACATCGGCTTGGCATGTTAGTGAACCACAAAAAGATGGTGTTTGGGTATATAAATGGAAATTAGAGATGTATCATTAGATTTGTAGCATCTGTCTATGATTTATTTGGAGAATAATTGGAAGATCTGAATATGAAATATTATAAGGAAGGTTTTTTATGTTCAGAAAAGGGTTCCCAATTTTTTTGATTCACAACTGCTTGTTCCATTACCTTAGATGCATGCTTGGATGGGTTTTTATGAGGTCCCTTATCATAATATACCCTCACATGATCCATGAGAGAAGTAGGGGTCATATATTTAAGGTATTAGAAATGTGACTTAGAGGTGTAGAGGATCACGTTGAGCAGTCTGCAGAAGAAATAGAGAATGAGAGGATAAGAGTAGGGAGATGGGATGTTGGAATAGAATATTGAGGATGGGAAGGTGATATTCCACCCTGAATGTACAAGACATGGTCTATATTAGAGGTTCTACACAATTCACAACAGAAATCACATAATTCAATTTTTTAAAAGCCATATGACATTGATGATGTGAATATAAAATTATCATCATGAATTTTCAAAAACAGATGGCCTTCCTATATAAGTTTTAATAAATGTCTAAATAAATTAGTGTATCCAACTATCTTCTAAAATTTTAATCTAACAAAAGACTAAAAACATGGATTTCCTCCAAGATAATACTTCATAAGTCTTGATCTAGACATTTCTTTTATATGTTGTCAATTGAATTCTAGGGAGAGGATGAAACCATCCTAAAAATTTCCCATGTTCAATTTTTATCATTTACCATCGACATTTAATGGTGATTCAATTCCAATATGTATTTCCATGACTCTATAGGGGAATAATTTAATCATTTCAAATGGTATTAACCATAAATAATCCAATTTTTGTAGATATAATTTCAAAATTGAGTCAATCAATCAGACCTTGATTAAATATGGGAATGTATTCCGAAAAATGAATTATTCAACCATATATCAGGTTTTCTCTTTATAAAATTTACATTCTCAAAAGAATCTATAGTTATTTCTTCTAGATCATCCAATTGAAACAACCTCAACTTTCTAGTGTTTTTAGTTTCAATGTTGATCTTCATAATAACCTAGAATTAGAAACATTTAAATTCCACTTGTATGTGCCAAGGTTTTCAAATACATGTTGGATGACTGTTTTTACAATGGATGTTTGTTAGAAGTTCAATATTCTGAAAGTTCATCGAAGAGTATTATTACTATAGTCCTTTCAACATGCATCATGTGAATTTTAAAGAATATGTTTAATTTTTATTCATAATGATCTAATTCCATACTATTTTATGAATGGTAAGGGGTTACAGTGTTGTAGAAACCCCCATATTCCAAAAGTACACCTTTCAACAATTGATTATTTATGTTTTTACCCCAATAATTGTTGAGTCATTTGTGGATTCAAAACCATGAAAAAACATACTTATTTTGGATGTTCATCAATATATTATCTATATTAAGAGTTATAGTTTTATCCTCTTCCCAGGTAGATAGAATATAGACACAAAAATATAATGATTTATAAACGAATTGCTAAATGGGGATATGATGTCTATTCATCAATCATAAAAGACTTCAACTTAAATAATGATATTCCTTGTCATTTTATTTCATCATCCTCTAGTTTCTGTTATTTTTCAAAGATCACAACATTGGACAAAGCCTATCACATCCCGATAGAGCGTGTTCTACAAGAATAAACTATGATATATCTTACCAATTTTATGATCAGGAACATGATTTCCTCTAGTTAGGAATGCATGAAAAAAATAAAAAACACTTTGAACTTCTTTTTGTGCGATAAAATGACACATCATTCCATGACCACATTTCATGAACAAAAGTGGCCCATCCTAATAACAACGTGATGTATCGATAAAATATTTCATTCTTTTCAAATAGAGGTGGCGTGGATAAAGGGTCTATGTGTTTAAATATTTTGTTATGTCTGTAAACCATGGTCATTCTTATAATTGCACATTAAATTACATTTCATCATATAAGTCATCAAATATTTCTAACTCTTTATATTCATTATAATCAGGAATCATATGCCTGGATAAATGATCTAGAATAACATTTTTATCCCCTTTTATCCTTTATTGTAATATCAATTCACTAAAGTATTAAATTCCATCATATTAAACTTTTATTGGAATCATTTTTGGTTTAATAAATATTTTAACATTACCTAATCTTTATACACAATGAATTTAGGAAGAACAATGTATGATCAAAACTTATCAAATGAAAACACCACTAAAGAATCAATTTATTAGAAACTATGTAATTGTATTAGGAATCAATGATAGTTTTACGATAATATTAAATGTGTTAGAAAATATGAGCAACCCCCTACCCTAATATATCTTATATATAAAAATCCCTTACGTATCATGTCATTTTGAAATAATTATCCTAGCTTGGTGAGACATAACATGCAATGATAATAGGTTGTTCTATAAGGCCATACAATCTTTTTTAATATTATTTATTAAATTTTAGTGGCACATATTTCCCCAATAGGTGATTCATTTGTCGAAATTTTTAAGAAAATTATTTCAAAAATCATTTGTAAAACCTTGTATGCCCAAGAAATTTTCTGACCCCCACAGTAGTAGTAGGTTATGGAAGTTCCTTAAAACCATTGATTTTTCTAGATCAACCTATATTTCATGTTTTGAAATATTATTCCTGAGTACTATGCCTACTATAAATCTAATGTTTCATAATTTCTAATTTAACATAATACACTTTTCTTCACAATGCTGTTATACGAGGTCCGTGTTCATTAAACATATGTAGAATGATTGTTCATACAAAGATATATAGTGCAGACAAATATCATGAAAACCCTTTATCATGTCATGAGAAAATTATTACATACACCATTGGAATGTTTTGGGTTCATTAAACATTCCAAAATACAAATAACAATTGGAAAAGGATCTATATGGATATGTGAACATTTTTTTCATTAACCATCTGGTTGATAGGGATTTGAATATAAACAGAATATCCATCAATGAAACAATATAATTAATACATGGATAATCTTAGCAACATTTGATACATGAATGGTATGATGAAATAATACTTCCAAGCGGATGTATTAATATTTATGTAACTATATTAGACTCTCCATCGAGTAATTTTTTATGTTGGTATCAATTCATCTTTATAGTTCATTACCATTTCATACAAAAAGTATTTAAGAACTAGTTGATGTGGAAACATCCACTCTCTATCAGATAAGGATAAAATAATTCTAATGTATAGAAGCATAAAAACATCCTTATTGACCACCCATTTCATGGGTGGGAAGATTTTCCTTTAGGGTTGGATGTTGGACTTGGATCCATCTTCCAGAAAAATGTTATTAGTACAAATAGTAGAAATTATTCCCTTGATATTAGCTACACTCAAATATCTTCTGTATTCTCACTAGTTTTGGAATTTAAATGATTTCTACGCTTTTTATTTAGTCAGTTCTAAGCTTATGATTATAGTAAGTGTTATTTTAGTTTCTGAAAATAGATAATTAAGTATGTGGGGGAGGCTTTAGCTCTAATGTTGGTGGATTTATGATTTAGGTTGTGAATTGTAAGAAATATTATGTTCTCAAAGGTTTGATCTGCCTCACCAACCTATAGTCACCACAGTCCTCTTAATAATGGAGTTCTGTCTCTCTCCTGGATAACATCTCATTTATAAGATCCATCAGGTCATTTTGTTCTTTAGTGAGAAATATATCTTTAAATATGAGTGAATCATCACTTTTAATATATGGTTTTACCTATTCAAACACAACTTTCTCATCATAAACATATAAGGTAATTATACCCTAATTTATGTGGATTAATTATTTACTGATCTTGGGAAATGTTCACCCTAAAATGATGGGGACATCACCTTCTTCCTCTATATCTAGGATGCGAAATTCATCAGGAAAAATAAACTTTCCAACACTAACACATCCTAATAAACTCCATAATGATAATAGGCTGATATATTATCATGTTTTGGTGATAGAATTTGCAGTATATGTTCCACACATCCAAATATTTTAAATATTCTCATATGCATTAAATTAATTATTTCAAATATATAAAATAATTATTTCACCAAATTACATATACCATTGGTGCATAAGATTGGGAAACATCCATAGGCCCACATATTTTGGGAACTTTTTCTTTAAAAAACCACATATCATTCATTATTCAGAGGGATCACTCCCCAGTATTCCATTTT
The DNA here is from genome assembly GCA_963277665.1 of Viscum album. Lineage (NCBI taxonomy): Eukaryota > Viridiplantae > Streptophyta > Magnoliopsida > Santalales > Viscaceae > Viscum > Viscum album. Next base: position 923,043,452 of record OY728162.1, on the reverse strand, counting down.
TTCATATTGAAGAGAAATTCTTTTAAGAACTTTTTATAAACCAACATATGATAAATGAATTCTATAAATGGAATATTGATGTGATTTTGTTTAAAAATATCCAAAAAGTTTTTGTATTATCCATATAACATCCCTTGTCAGACCCTTTATGGGAATGTAAGAGGGGGTCTGAATGTGGCCATTATTATATAATCATCATCTTTTAGGATTTATACTATAGTAATTGGGATTTTCCTCTTTCTCTAACTTATGGATCTATTTTTTTTGTGTTTTTCTATTTTTATATGTATGTATTAATCATTAATTTTTTTTTTGACAATTTCTCATTTTTATTAGGTTCTTATATTTTATTATTATGGTACCTACAATGCTTTTTCACACTCATCTCTCATACTCTTCCATGGACTACCACCTTGTTCTTCCCATGTGAAATAGTTTTGGTATTACCGAGTAATGTCCCTAATAGTCGATCTTAGGGAGTTTGAGAATTTCAGTAGACATGATGGTCAAGGTTGTGGAGAGAATATCTTTGATTCTACATTTAGTTTCTTATGTGGTCATTTTTGATATTCCTTTTGATCAAATGCATTGAGAAAATTCTCTATATTTAATTTTTGAGATTGGGATTCTTGTGGATGTCTTGTAAAAGATGGATACTAAAATTATTGATGTGGTGGGAACTGATATTTCCTAGGGGTAGATATATTTATAGGGGAAAAGGTTGGTGTGATGTAGGGTCTTATTGATGAGGTGGAAAGCTATGTGGTCTCTGAGTTTTGGGTTTACCTATACCAATTATTTTTGGATATTATTATTGATTTGTAGGTCACTGTTGTTGTACTGGTCTTTATTAGTAGTAATATTGTTGGTAATCTTGTGATGGTAGATTGTAACTCACATAGATAAAATCATGGTATTGGGTCTTATCTAACCTTACATGGTAGTCTTGATAGGGGTGTGGTCCTCCACACATCTCACATATTTTCACCTCCATAATAGGAACATTTGTTTCTACTTGTGGTTTAGGGAAATAAATTTCTTATAAATATTTGGTGAGAGTTTGGACCTAAGAAGAAAGGCAGTTGGTTTCCTCTACTTTTTTCATGTAAAAACTCAAAGGCCCTTCATTAATTTTCCATAGTAAATTTTTATGTTATATTTCATAAAGTAGATAAAAATTTATGGATTACATACCTCTTAAGATGATTCTCTATCCACTTGTGAAAATTTATGTATCTAATTTTGTAATGTATAGGTGTATATATGTGGAATTCCTTTGTACAAAAACATCCTAGATATGCCGTCCCGGGTTTTTATAGACTCTAAATACCGACAGTTTAACTAATATTGGAATTTATCTTTTAATGAGAATAGAAAAAATCAGAGCCATATATTATTAGTTGATACAAATTGATGATAAATGTCGTTGAAAACATCAATGAAATTTTATAGATGTTCATTGGACCATCAAATTGGAAAACCCTAGTTTTTTACCATGTTTTCGTTCATATTAATTAGTCTTGATTCAATTTTAAAAGTGTTAACCTAGATGGGAGGGATGATAATGTTTATTGCATCACCATTTATGGATGTTAGGCCATTATTCAGAATGGTGTGATCTTATAGAAATTTTCATAATTCCAACTATTCAAGCGGAAAAAATCAAGATTTTATGGATTAGAAGTAGCGTGATTATTATGGTTGGACATTGTAGTGAGATATAATGTGGAAAAGGATATTTCGATTTTAGGATTGAAAGAAATAGGTTTTAAATATTCCATGTTCTATGAACAGGTTATGGGTGCATGTATCACGTACAAGTAGCTTATCATAGATGAACCAATGAATTCATGTATAAAATTAATTTAATGAAATGTGAATTAAAATTTTTTGAGTAAATACTAGGTCTGTTTTAAATGTCACTATTATCAAGTTATTCCCCAACAATGATTATAAAATTCAACATGTCTACACAATGATGTTACGTATACACAAAGAATCTAAATTAGAATTTATGGTTTTTATTAACTAGAACTACTATTAGGATTCATAGAATAGTTGGACTATGGGTTCCTTTCTAAAATGAAAAAACAACAATGGGTCAGACCTATGGATTGGAACCTAATTATGGATTCTTTATTCAGGTTTTACATACTTAGATTATTCATTGAAATTGGATTAAATTAAAAATTATTGAATAAGGGTTTGAGGTAATTTTTATAGATATTATGTAGAAGGTATAATTAAGTATAACTTGGAATGATTTGATAGTGTAGGCCATAAAGTTGATTAGCCATCACCAATTGAATTTGGTTGAAAGAATGTGATATTCACTGATTAACAACTATTTCATTGGTCTAGAGATAGTTGTTAATACATGTGCATTAGAAAAAACTAATTATGGGAAAACAATTATAAGTTATTAGTCCTAAATTATTTGGTTCCAATTATATTATGGTCATACTTTTTAATCCTTGGCATTTGGATCATGCAGAATGTATGATAAAAATGAATTATTTTCATAATCTAATTCCTAACCAATCAGATTACCCAAGTTCAAATTAAGGATGCCTTATTTATCTACCAACACCAATATCGATCCCTAACACTAATTGAATTAGTTTTACAAGGTACTAAAATAATTCATCATGTGAAAAAATAGTATAATTGAAATTATCATTGTAATAAGGAAATAATCCACAACGATAATTGAAAAGGAAAATCGTAATAAGAATAAGTAGAAGCACATTCCAAAGGTATTATTATTAAACAAAAAATGTGATTTGGAACAAAAACCAATGGTGTAATGATTTCATGTTTCATAAAAAAAAGAATGAAACAATAAAAAGTAGGTTCAATTGAAAAGAATTGTGTGTGACAAAAGTTCGAGGCATGCAGAGTTCAATGGGAAACAACAACTCCTCATGTAAATAGAATGTACACTATAAGTAGGAGTGGGAATCATTTAATATTATTCCACTTTAAATATTAAATATCATGAAATATTTTTTTACATCATGATTGTGAGATTCAGAGTATTTGGTGGCTTGGATCTCTCGTGTCTCCCAACATCTATTTTGTTCTTGGGATATTGTGTGCCTTGTATATCCTTTAATTCATGACTTCTACGGGGTTCACAACTCAGGTTACGTTTTATGTGAAGATTCATGTCATTACACGGGTGTGGTTTAGTATCAATACACAATGCCTAGACTATCTTGAGTACCTTTACCCAAGCTTATTTTGATCCTTATGTGAGCCTTATATACCCTTATGCAAGTCATCAGTTTCCTTTACTATACTCCATATCCTCCATTATACCCTTATGTTGGCTCATGTACCCTTACACCGGGGATTAAATTCTACATACTGGAGTCCCTAATTCCTATATGAGGAATTAAATGAAATGAATCAAGTGTTAAAATCATTAAATTTATGAAATTTGAACATTATTAGTGGAAATTTATTCACACATTTTGGTATTCAGTAAACTAAAAAATTCAACCACACATCACGACATCATAGCATAAAAGATGTATAAAAATTGTTTAATTAGGTATAATAAATAAATTTAAAACCAATAAATCAAGGACATATATCACCCAAATATTAATTTTTTAGATGTTTATGTCTCATGATACTTGTATATGTAGGAAAATTAAATTTTTATGCCCAACATTTGTGCGAGTAGTGACTTAAAAAGGCATGAGTGTGAGTAGTGACACATAAAGGTGATGATATTTTGTGGTTATGTTTAGGCCAAACTTCTTCATTATTCTATGTTTCAAGGGCATGATCATTTTCCATGAAATATTCTAATGATTATGCACCTAGGATCAGGTTTTTTATTTGATTACTAATTATTATTTTTCCATGGTATATGTTTATTCATTTTGGTATACGTGTCCCTATATTTTGAATTATAGAGAACACATATTTTTCATGTTCTTTTATATGATATTTCTTTATTTATCAGGTTGTCCCATACACATATGATATAACCGTTGATTCATGTTTGATATGTTTTCCTAGACTGATTAATTCAGATCACACCTTTCTTATGTTTTCAGTCCATTGTTTATGAAGATTAAAATCACTTTTGACAAGTCTATAAGAGAGTATAGTGTAGATTATTTATAGATCACTATACATTGTGGTTTTAAAATATGGTACTTATATATCTATTTCAAAGAGACATTAAACCTCCCTTTCATTGTATTGTGTAACTATTTGTGACATATATTGCTTAAATTATGAAAATGATGAAAAATAAATATATGTTTAACTTGGATTGTTATAGTTGGTATCGAAGATACAATTATTTTTTTTCATTATTTTAGTTATTTATAGGGATTATGGAAAGAACATTTTAGTAAAAATACAAGGTATTAGTATTAGTTTATGATAACATTGTGATATTATGGTATAATATTGATTGTGTGGTTCTCCTAGAAATTGAATCCCTGTATGGATACTGACAACTGGATGTCATTGTGGAATAGATGAACCTAGGGGTAGTCACCTTGAAAAATGAAGGCTGATTATAAACTCAATATCCACAGTAGTGCATGACAAGTGGTCATATAACTACACACTAGGATGTATACTCTTAGGAGACATGAATTGGTTAATCTCACCTTCATTAAAAATAATTATGAAGGATTTATTCTATTAAAGAATTATGTTTTGGAATATGAGAGAATCAAACCTAAATAATCCTATATTAAACTAAGAGTGAATTAGGTTGAACTGAATGCGAAGGTAATAATTTATAAAAGTAAGATATTTTGAGGTTAAAATTTTCATTTAATTTTCATATGATAATTATTTTATGGTTTTAATTAGTCTTAAATGAATATGAACTCCTTAGGATTTAATAATGGTAAAATCACTAAGGATCCATGTAAATAATGAATTCCATGGGAATTTTAGAGACTACACCAATGAGAAACCTAATGGGATAAGAGATGGGGTGAAAATATAATGTTTATTCCTAAGAAAACATGATATGTGATTAATAATGTGAACTCATATGAGTTCCTTAAAGTAGAAAATAATTGGATGATGTAGTCTTATGGAGGTTTAGGTGATGATGTTAATAAAGGAGAGAAGATTGAGTTTCCTTCATGTCAAAAATTTGTGGGAGGAGACACCCATGGTAATGTCTCTAAGGAAACGTAATATGTTTTATATGTTGTAAAGGAGGGCGTAAAAAATTATATATTAATGGGTAAAGGAAGAATGTAGTTAATAATATGGGGGAAAATAATCTTCTTCTTATGGATCCAAAAGTAATTAGACGTTTTTTAAAGTTATGAATTCTGATACTATGTAAATTAGTGAACTAATCCTAGGTAATAAGATGACAATTGAACCTAACAACTTATAAGTCCATGGGAACAATAAAAATCCAATGAAATTAGTACTATTTAAGTTTGTTATGATGATTAATTTTTTCTAGGTATACTAGTCATTAACATTAGATCTGTGTATTCCTTATGTAATGTAATTGTTCACCTAATTTTATATATTCAACTATAAAATAACACTCTATCATATCAATATTGTACAAAATACATATAAATCTCCATTATGGTATATAGGAATATTTTTCATGAAATTCCAATTATGATTTCTTTTGATGAATTAGATGTCATTTTGTAATATATAATAAATATCTCTACAAATTATCATTACTGATTAAATAAATAAGGAAATAAAATTATATATTTCAAACCAACCTATGATCATCTATCAGTTCAAGGATGATTATCAGATCTCCTGGAAAAATATATATTATTTGAGATATGCAACATAATAATGATGGATGTTTGGCCCAAATGATTTAATAAAAACTCAATACATGGATTGAACTATTCGGAGTGAAAAAATTTATGTTTCCTACATTTTCATGAACAATATATCTCTTGTAATTAAATTTGATTCACCCTTAGTTATTTAAATTATTAAGTAAAAAATTAAATTTATGTGGATGAAACTGCTTAAATGGTGTAGAATATAACAATGATGGAACTTTTTGAATTAATATGGATGTGGAATTGGTGATAAAAATGAGGAAAGACAAGTCCTAGAATTAGTATTAATGAGAATCAGGTAACACCTTCTAGGTCACATGACTGATTAGTAGTATTGTGTGACACCAACTGTATCTCATGATGCTCCATAATTCTTGTGATCATGTTCCGAAAATGTTTTCCATTATAGGCGAATGAAAACTCTCTACAAACCATGTTACACTATGGATAAGAACTTTATGTCTAATACAACACATGATATCTTATGCTCATGCGAGTTGGATGAAAATAAAATAAATGGATGACTAGATTCCACTTGATTTTGGACATGTGGTGAGCCATGTTACATTACCCATTGTAAAGACGATATGATCACCCCTTATCAGATGATAGATCTAGCTCAACCGACATGGCTATAAATACAGTTGATGATGGATAATCCGATTATCATTATTAATCAATCTGTTTATTCAATAGATGTATGTAAAGACCCGGAAATTTCAAGGAAAATTTTTTGTTAATTTTCTTTGGAATTTTACAAGAGCGCAGTTTCAGACGGCACCTGATTCCGAGGTCCGGTGGGCCCGGAATCATCAACCGAAGTTTGGCTCGGGTACGTTCAGTGAACGAACGAGCGGGTTTTTCTAACTTTTGAACCGATGCCCGGAATCGAATTCCGAGGGCACCGATGGAACCGTAGCGCCGGTTTACGCTTAGGAACTCCTGTTCTGGAGTTGCGTACTTGCGAGTGTTGATAATAAAAATTGTGGATGTTTACTTTGTAATTACACTACAATTTTTATTATTTACTCTAAATGTTATCTCTTGTTGGAAGTTGGGTAACCACCCAACCTCCCATGGGAGGTTATGAGGGTGGTGGGGCCCACACGAACCCCACCCCTTCATATCCTCTAAAACCCCCTCAACTCCCACTTAAATTATGTTAACTTAAGTTATAAACCAATGACTTAAATGTAATGATTTAATGAGGTGAGTTGTGTGTGGTTATTGATTTTCAAACCTTTGAAATTCAAAGAGGTTGGGTTGTGTGAATAAAATAAGAAAGAGTCTTATTTTATTTTGTTAGAATTTTATCTCCTTGAGAGAGTAGGGAAGTCTTCTTCATCTTCTTCAAACTCAACGAAGAACGCGAAGAACGCCGTTCTTCAACGAAGAACTTCTCCGCCGAAGAACACGGTCCATCCGCGACGCCGTATCCGCGACGCGACGTGCTTCTTCCGCGTCATCTCTTCCACGACGTGCCTCTCGCGGCGAACCCACGTCCGTCTACCGCGACGCCATAACCGCGATGCCGACGACGTCTTCCTCCGTGACGTCCGACCTCCGCGACGCTCGTCCTTCGCGGATCGTTGACGAGCTCCGCGAGCTTCCTTCGAGGTAGGGGTTGTTACCTTTATTCCTAATTTAAATTTACGCCTTCGTAAATAATTTATTTGGACCACTTGTTATCATTCACATGGGAGGGGATCGGACCGTACGAACACGGTCGATCCTCCACCCAAACCTTGTTGTTGGATTACTCGTGGATCGAAGAGGAGGCGGTGCGGTGCCGTGACACCGCGCAAGGACGTAGAGGGCTTCATGGGAGTGCGCAAGTTTGACGCGCCACTCCGGACGACGAGGGCCGTGGTGGTCTCCCACAGCCGGACTGAACAAGCCGCCGGAGCAATGAGGCGCGGCCCGTTGGCCGCGGCGGAGTAAAGGAAGTGCGACCGTTGGATGCAACGCCGCCGTGCCGCATCGGAGGAGAAAACAAAGGCGCCGCGGCCGGAGCGGGGCCGCGGCGAAGGCGCGCGGTGCCGTCGCACCGCACTGGACGACGAAGGCCACGGCCGGTTCCGGGCCACGGCGGATTGAGAAGACCGGCGGCCAACCGGGCCGCCGGTGTCGGAAAACGAAAGGGAACCGGCCGGCCAGGTCGGGCCGGCCGGAAGGAAGTCAAACCGGGGAAATTAATTTTCCCCGGTTAGCCTTAAATGGCCCCCAATTAAATTGGGGGCCGGTTATCTTTAGAAGAGGGGGGGGGCATCGCCCCCCGTGTCGTCCAGCAGGCCCCCTCATGTGAGGGGGCGGTTTTTTTTTGAAACCGGCGCGGCACGTGCCGCGCCGCCAGGGGGAAAAACGAGCGGGCGGGGGTCTCGCCCCATGCGCCGCCTGCGCGCCCAGCGCGCCGCCGCGCCGCCTCAGCGCACCGCCGCGCCGCCTCAGCGCACCGCCGCGCCGCCTCCGCGCGCCGCCGTGCGCCGCCGGCCGAACCGGCCGGGCCGGTTCGGGCCGGGTCGGCCCGGACCCCTTCCTTCTCGAACCAGAACGGTTATTTGCCCGTAACTTGAGCTACGGGCCTCCGAATGACGAACCGTCTACGGCTACGCAATCCTTGGATCGAAACGGTCGTTTCGGTATAACTCACTCAAAGTTTCGGATACTTTGGGTTCGGCCGGGTTGGTTCGTACACAGAACTAACCGGGCCCTCGGAGCGGAAACGCTCATATCTTGAGCTACGGACGTCCGAACGGCGTGCCGTCAGTTCTGATAAGTACCTCTTAGTGAGACGGATCTTTTCGTATACTCCACCCGAAGTTTGGACGCAGGTGGAGTACAGCCGGGTTGGTTCGTTCACGAAACCAACTGGGCCCTCGGAGCGGAAACACTCATATCTTGAGTTCCGGACGTCCGATTGACGTGCTGTCGACTTTGATGGAATCCTCTAAGTGGGACGGAACTTTTGACATACTCCGCCCGAGTTTTGGATACAGTTGAGATACGGCCGGGTTTGGTTCGCTCACGAAACCAACTGGGCCCTCGGGACGAAAAGGCTAATAACTCACAGACCGGGCGTCTGATTGACGCGCCGTCTGTTGCGTTGAGACTCCTTTGACGAAGCGGACGTATGTGGCACTTCTTCGTTGGACTTTGAGATACTTAGAGTATCGACCAGTAGCTCGTGGAGTGGACCCTCCCGGAGACGAGCGGGCGGGGGAGCGCTTGGGTGTAGCGGCGGAACCGTGGTACTTGACAGTGGTGGTGCGCTTGGATGCAGCAGCAGACCCTTGGCGGTGGAGCGCTTGGTTGTAGCGGCGGACCCGCGATACTCTACGGAGTGTGTGCGCTTGGTTGTAGCAACAGACCCGCGACGGTGGAGACGTGCATGCGGAGTACGGAGACCGTGTAGCCGACTGAGACCTGACGACTGCTTGACCGACTCGACTTGGAGTGAGTCGACTAGCCCAGTGGACGGAGCGCCCAGTAGTTGGCAGCAGACCCACGGCGGACAGAGCGCCTGGTAGTTGGCAGCAAACCCGCGGTACTCGACAGGAGGAGTACCTCAGTAGGCTATTTGGGTGAGCGCCCGGTATTTGGCGACAGACCCTCAGCGGACGGAGCGCCCGGTAGTTGGCCGCAAACCCGCAGTACTCGACAGGAGGAGTACCTCAGCAGTCTTATGGTTAGTGAGCAGTACCTCGGAGTCTTGACAGGACTACTGCACACTTCAGAGACGGGGCTCTTCAGCAGCTACGGTTTCGATAATAAAAATCATGGTTTGAGCTGAGTCAATGATCTTTGTGTTTCCTCATGATTGAGATGGGTCGCTTGATAACTTAGGTATATGTATGGGCATATACCTGGGTAATTGGTTATCCGTTGATTTCATAAACTTGTTATAAACTGTGTGGACTTGTACTGTTATCCTGTGTGAATTTACTGTTTACTCTTCTTTGTGGATTGGGTTGTTCTTGGGCTCGGTGTTGGAGCCGAACGGAAATTGGTGACATAGGTATATGTATGGGCATATACCTAATCAACTTTGGATGTTACTTCGTGATTGTATCCTTCATGTGGTTTATCCTTTGTGGATTTCGGGAGACCTTCGAGGGTCTCGGGGTCCCTACTGAGTATCTTATACTCACCCCTGCACGGGCTATGCCCGCACTTCGTTGTGTTGGTTGCAGATGACGGACAGCGCTGACTGCAGTTGAGGCTTTCGGAGTAGGTCGGTACCCGGAGGAGGACCACTGAGCGGGACGTGCTCGGAGCGGACGGTTGGACCCGAGGAGTTGTGGAGCTATCTTTACCTACCCCTCAGGTAGGATACGTGGTGGACGATCCAGGAGCTGAGCCATCTGTACCTACCCTTCAGGTAGGAATCGAGGAGGACGTCCCAGGAGCCGCTTGTACTTTCAGTTGTTGTTTTCCCTTTCGAGATGTACTTTACTTTACAGTTGGGCTTGTATTTCCGGCCCCTTTACTTCAGCACAGTTGTTCTAGTTTTGTGTACTGCTTTACTTCCTCTTGTTACTCTGAGGTGCTTGTTTACTTTTTGTAAGGCAATGCCTTCCATTTTTACTGGGATTTTACGCCTTGGTGCTAGTCGCCAGCCCCTGGCCTATGGAAGGCGGGCTTGGGGTAGTCACGGCACGGGCCCCGAGGGCGGGTCGTGACAATGTACATGGAGATGATAAGTTTATATAATCATGTGTCATTGATAGCATCACATGACCCTCAAATCATGTGATTGATAGAAGTCATGTGGTGTCCTTGATTCAAGCGGGCTCTCTCCACTTCCTTTGATCCCTATAAATTTCCTCTATTCTATGAAATGCAACATAGATTTCAAATCTCATTCAACATAAAAACACTATGCCCAAATAAGAATGATAAAAAAATAGGATGAAGAGATAAAGGGATGAGAGAATGATTTTGGGGATTCAAGGACTCACATATAGAGAATCAGTAGGTAAATAACATGTGGATGATTTGTACATTGAATGTTGAAATACTCAAAAATCAGATGACGTGAGGAACAAGATTTTATCTCATATCTTCTTGCATGAATATTGACCATGTGGCCCCAAATTAGTCGTGTGATCGCTTGATCATGCCTCTAAAATCTGATCACAGAGGTAGTATTCAGTCACACTCTCATCTAAATCCATTAATGATATATAAATGTAGGATCCATTATTAGTATGCATCTTCCTTATGCGATCTATTTATTATGGTCCACTCACATAGACACTTTATGTTATCATCTGAAAATAGTTCATTCATGTGATCTCCTAACCATGAGCCATTCTCACTACCACATAACTCCTCTCATGTCATATTTTATTCCCAATATATATATGAGATCTACAAGATATCTATTCAATCCATATATAACTCAAATGGGAATTCAACTTTGTGTAAGTCTATTAATTTTCAAGCTCATATGGGTATATTTCTTTTGAGTATAAGGATCCATGATTTGGGTGAGACTAGTGTGTAATCACTATTTAGAGCTTTAGGTAGAATAGTTGTGTAATACTCATTAAAAACCATTGGGATTCCACTGTAGAATCTTACCAATCCTCTTTGATATATTTTTTCTCACACTAATCATGAATCATGTGATCTTATAGATATGTATTGATCATGCGATTAGTGTCACTATAATTCCTCTTTGGTCCTCCTTCCAAGGTGTACGCCCCAACAGACATATCCCCTTACCAATTGGATTTAATTTAGAATAACTACGTGGAATCTAATTTCTATATATTATAGGATATGTATGATGGATCCTACTAAGGTTCAAACCAAAAATCATATGCCCTCATATTATGACAATCCACCTTATTAATATTTACATGTCTATATTCCTTATAAAATCCCATACCTTATCTCATAGATCCATATTGATTATGAGATCCATAATAATATGGCTCATAGGGACACCTAAGATAAATTATCCCACCTCAATTGTTAGTTTTCATTTCTTCCCCAACACGTATGTCTCCATGAAATGATGTTAAACTTTGTGGTCAATGTCCTAGTCATGTGACGTTAAACTATCCGACAACCTCCTTACCACATGGTGTTATGTTTAATTGTATGGTCTTGTAACACTATCTTAAATAATGAATTTTGATCTAGGTGGGATTTGATTCCTATTTAAATGGGATACAAAGGATTTCAACCTGATTCCCAAACCCAACATATCAAATCATCCATATGCATCCTCATTAGTCTATTTCCTCATGATATAATTTATGTCAGGACCTAGTCTGTCAATATTCATGTGAATATGAGAAACCTATTCCTTCAGGATATATTCCCAATATATCATCCCTATATCAAGCAATATTTCTGATAAATTCATTCCCCCACCATAAAGGCCCATATTCCCAACTAGTCTCATCACATTGTTCTTATCTAACTATATTCCAAGTGAGACCAATGTTCGTAGGGATATATTCCTTATGAAACCAACTCATCTTCATTGGTCCATATTCCCCTTGATGTCATCCAAAAAGGGTTGTTCATGTCTATATCCTACACCAACCACTTATATGTATCTTTAACTTATTCATTCATACTATTTGACATTAAAATTCATAGATCATTCCTCATCACATGATGATAAAAGGTATGACATGTCCCACTAAGTTGTGTCAAACTATGTGGGTTTTGATTCAATTCATTTGGGATATATAAGAAAACCCTTCTCAGTCCCAATACTGAGACCACAAGTACCGAATACCTTCCATAATGGTGATAGAATCTAGAGTTCCCAAATGTGTAAATTATAATCATAGTGACATATAGACCATCATGACTAATTGGTAATAAGATCAATACAGAAAACATATGATACATATAAACTGTATCTTAAATGAAAAAACTCTAACACTTAAACATTTACACATCAAGGGGATTCCTCTAGTATTTTTATACATTCACATAAACATATGTAAATAAAATATTGATAACGTTAGTGTAACTAGTCTCATACTAGGATTTGGGAAAGATTATTGAACATTTCTTTAATCTATAAGAGAGTCATAGAGTATGTAATGATTCCCCAAAATAGGGTGTGATGACTGAATCCTCCCCTCCTCTTAGCTAATGTGATTTTCTATAAATAAATGGAAATAATCCTCCTTAGCTTCTTACCTATGGATAGTATGTATGTAGATTTTCATAGATGTGTCTGTTGTTCAGTGTTTCGGGTTCCATTAATTAACCTTCTTGCAAGTTATATAATATTGGAGTAATGAAAAAACAAGATGATTTTTTATCGATATAAAACCCTTCACAACCAATCTTCCTAGGATATCCCATAACAGGTCAATAAAATCATATACCATATGGTAATATTTCAAAATCAACCAGGTTACTTCTCACATCATGTCGTTTTATTTTTCATATTCTTAAAAAATAGTAATCTCAAAATTAATATATTAATATCCAAAATGTAACTAGTTTGACCACACAAAAAGAATTTTTTTGTTTTCTATAAAAAATGAAAACCTAGTGTAAATATTTCATTAAGAAAATAACAGACATCCCCTTATGTAATTATATTTTCTTGTTTTCTTACTTTTTATGGTGAATTAAACATCATTATTTTTTTTGTAGTATTTATATCGTAGGAACATTTATTTACAGATATCTTTTATCCAATTAGATGTAATACTTCATCCAGTAATCATTTTAGTACTCCAATTACCACAAGAGTCATGACTCCTCAAGCAAAAGGGTAATGTATCTGGTTTAGTGTCTAATGATCTAACCATATACTTCCTGGATTTGGTACATTATTAAATTATATTTGCATTATTACAAGGATTAAAATCCCAAAGGACCATTCAGTTTAGTAGTCTTGGAAATCACCATTACATAAATGATACCCATAATACATTAGGAAATATGAAATAAAAACACGATACATAAAAAATAAAATGCATCTTTAAATTCTTATTTAAATATTTATTCTTCATAACATTGGTGAAGAAACATAAAAATGGTGAGATCAAAAGATAATTAATGGTCTGTAAACAGAATCAATAATGAATCAATGGAAATGTATTAACATGGAAAGGTAAATAACTGATAATAAATGTCATTCAATAACAATATGAGGAAATATCAATATCAAAAGAGAAGAAACTAAAAACACATGCCATTATATCAATGGACTGAAAATTAAATGCATCCATGAATATGTTGATGCATAATATCATGGATAAATAATAACTTAATTTTGAAAAAAATGAAATTATTATTTTTCATATTTCATGTTTCCTAGAAACATGACACATTTAAAATCGAAAGACAGTTAAAACTATTAGTCAAACTAATTCATCTCAAGATACTAGCAATGCATCGAGGGTATTTCATTAAATGGTGCACAACCCATAGGGATTTCTGTAAACAGTCCCCAACCAGTGTATTGAATGTCCAAATAATTCACCATATATAAAATAAATAATGTTCTTTATAAAAAATACATATTGAATTTAGTATATGTATTAATAAATAATACCTCATAAGAGGTTATGTAACAACAAGGGTGGTTGATATTATAACATTTCTAAGGAAAAATAATATTAAAACATTCTAATGTGTCACACACCATATTTAAGTATGTAATTTATAATTCCCAGTTTATAAAATGAAACTTATAAAATCATTTGAATAATTATATCCAAGATATAACATGAAAAATTCCATTATATAAACCAAATAAAATTGAATTGGGTCATAACAAAAATAATTCTCAATGAAAAGTAAATTGAGATAAAATCCCTTAATAATGTGGTAACAAATCAATTGGAAAAACTAAATGGAATAATAATTAAATAAAACATTAAAATTACATGAATGTAATATAATTCATGATATTATATGTTAATAAGGTAGTATGTATACCATATATATGAAATTTTGTGCACAATAATTAAGTATGCCCCATGGAATGAAAATGAGACAAAAATCATGTACCTTATCCATAATTTTTGCTGTATGGTATTTATACTCCTCTATAGTGGTTTATAACATTTAAATAAATAATAACATAACCATAATAATGTTTATAATATCATATATTAACTTTTTAAAATATTTTATTTTTCATTTGTTAACACTCTTTCACTATTTTAAATGTTTTGTGTGTTAATTGCCTCATTTTATCAAGTACATTTTGACTTGTTAGTTGTTGTTATTATTAAATATATCTTAATTTAAACATCTCCAGAATGTAACCCATGACTAAATTATCTTATATATTCAGTAAATATATATTTATAATAGTCCACAGTATTTTTATAATATAAATGAAGTGCACCGTTCATGGAGACGGTTGGTCGTACAAACGCATGAACACTACTTTCCTTTTCTTTTGAATAAAAAGAATTAAAGATAAATGGTAAATACATATATTATAATTAAAGTATCATATATATGTTATATATGTAACATATGTTTATCAAAACCATCCTTTATATGTTCAATGTATGAAATGAATTAGTAATATCACTTTGAGGGGCAGTAGTCCACAATTCCTAAAACAAAATTATTGTATTTACACAACATGGAAAGCATAAAGTTATGTTTTAAATAAAAAATTAAGAATCATGAATACATTATAAATAATATATATATCATATATAAATATATTTTCCATCATAATGGCCACAATGAGAAGTGGTAAAGGATAATTGAGCAATCATTATTTCATGAGGGAGTAATTAGTCATACATAGACACACTTTGTTTGATACCCATTAGATGGTGGTGTGTGTATGTTTAGGTAGAACCTTTAGCATAAAAAATCTTAATATATTGACACTACTGGAAACATAGGATTTCCCAACAGTTCTAAACCATTGGGAAAGGCTGTAGAACCGTTGGTATATGTTATACCAACGGTTCTGCAGACCGTATGGAAGTAAGCCGTTGGGAAAAGTTTTTCCCAACGGTTTACTGTGAACTGTTGGGATAGGGTGCTGAAAAATTACCCTATACCAACAGTTCTGGAAAACCATTGGGAAATATTTTTCCCAACGGTTTACAACCGTTGGTATACAAGCACAAAATTATCTTGTTTTTCCCAACGGTTTAATGAATCGTTGGGAAAAACCCAACATATCCTCTTTCCCAGCGGTTCTAAACGGTTGGGAAAAGGGTTTTACCAATGGTTCTATGAACCGTTGGTAAAAAAAGACCAACACATTATATGCCAACAGTTTTGAAACGTTGGCATAGCCTCTACTAGGAAAATTACATAGCAGCCCTGCAATTTACCCAACAGGTCTCCAATTTGACCACCTGCTATCCAATTTTCCCACTAGGTCTGATTTTGTTGGTTCCCTCTCATTTTCAATCCAATTATTGTACCTGCAATAACCAACTAACACTTACATATAGAAAAAAAATTCATACACATTTAACATATAATGGTGGAACTATACACATCCATAATTAAATTAAAATTCATAACGTAATTATAAACATACATAATTCATTTAGAATTCAATTTAAAATTTAGATGACAATTATATGTGGAATCCGGATGTCAATTCATAATTTGATCAATTTTTTGTATACCATATAATTTTACTTGAAATAATGTCCATTTTAAACATAATACATACACCTAGAGAGCTACCGGCCACACCGCGCCTCAGATTGAGGCGGGGTTGACTCGTACACGTCACATATGACCCATGGATCGTTTTGGTAATGTATCGACACAATCCGAATGCGTTTGGTCGGTTTTCCGTATGCCAGTTGATGTTTTTCAATTAAAATGACATACTTTTGAAACAAAAGGCGGACACTTTGAGTGGTGCTGACCACACCACGCCTCGGATTGAGGCGGCGTTGACTCGTACACGTCACATATGACTCATGGATTGTTCTCATAAAGTTTCAATGGAAACCGAATGCGTTTGGTCGGTTTTCCGTATGTACTAAAATTGTTGTCCATTTTAAGCAAAAGAAAGACACTTTGAGTAGTGGCGGCCACCCCGTGCATCGGATTGAGGCGGGGTTGAGTCGTACACGTCACATATGACCCATGGATCGTTTTTTTGAAGAATCAACACAATTTGAATGCATTTGGTCATTTTTCCGTATGCCAGTTGATGTATTTCACATCAAATTATGTCCTTTTGAAATAGAAGACAGACACTTTGAGTGGTGGCGGCCACACCGCGCCTCGGATTGAGGAGACGTTGACTCGTACACGTCACATATGACCCATGGATCGTTCTCCTAAAGTTTCAATGGAAACCGAATGCGTTTGATCAGTTTTCCTTATGTACTTAAATTGTTGTCCATTTTAAGAAAAAGACAGACTCTTTGAGTGGTGGCGGCCACACCGCACCTCGGATTGAGGCGGGGTTGACTCGTACATGTCACATATGACCCATGGATCGTTTTGCTAAAGTATCGACACAATCCGAATGCGTTTGGTCGGTTTTCCGTATGTCAGTTGATGTTTTTCAATTGAAATAACGTACTTTTGAAACAAAAGGCAGACACTTTGAGTGGTGGCGGCCACACCGCACCTCAGATTGATGCGGCTTTGACTCATACACGTCACATATGACACATGAATCATTATCCTAAAGTTTAAATGGAATCCTAATGCATTTGGTCGGTTTTCCGTATGTACTTAAATTGTTGTCCATTTTAAGAAAAAGGCAGACACTTTGAGTGGTGGCGGCCACAACATACCTCGGATTGAGGCAGGCTTGACTCGTACACGTCACATATGACCCATGGATCGTTGTGTTAAAGTATCAACACAATCCGAATGCGTTTGTTTGGTTTTCCGTAGCCAGTTGATGTTTTTCACTTCAAATTATGTCCTTTTGAAAAAGAAGATAGACACTTGGAGTGGTGGCGGCCACACCGTGCCTTGGATTGAGGCGGGGTTGACTCTTACATGTCCCATATGACCCATGGATCATTGTGCTAAAGTATCGACACAATACGAATGGTTTTGGTCGGTTTTCCGTTTTCCAGTTGATGTTTTTGACTTCAAATTATGTCCTTTTGAAACAGAAGACATACACTTTGAGTGGTGGCGGCCACACCGCGCCTCAGATTGAGGTGGGTTTGACTCGTACACGTCACATATGACCCGTGGATTGTTGTGCTAATGTATCGACACAATCCGAATGCGTTTGGTCGGTTTTTCGTATGTCAGTTGATGTTTTTCAATTAAAATGACGTACTTTTGAAACAAAAGGCAGACACTTTGAGTGGTTCCGGCCACACCGTGCCTTGGATTGAGGCGGAATTGACTCGTACTCGTCACATATGACCCATGGATCGTTCTCCTAGGGTTTCAATGGAAACCGAATGTGTTTGGTCGGTTTTCTATATGTACTAAAATTTTTGTCCATTTTAAGAAAAAGACAGACACTTTGAGTGGTAGCGGCCTAACCACGCCTCGGATTGAGGCGGGGTTGACTCGTACATGTCACATATGACCCATGGATCATTGTGCTAAAGTATCGACACAATCCGAATGTGTTTAATCGGTTTTCCATATGCCAATTGATGTATTTCACTTCAAATTATGTCCTTTTGAAACAGAAGGCAGACACGTTGAGTGGTGCCAGCCACACCGCACCTCGGATTGAGGCGGCGTTGACTCGTACACGTCACATATAACCCATGGATTGTTCTCATAATGTTTCAATGGAAACTGAAGGCGTTTGGTCGGTTTTACGTATGTACTTAAATTGTTGTCCATTTTAATCCAAAGACAAACACTTTTAGTGGTGGCGGCCACACCGCGCCTCACATTGAAGTGGGGTTGACTCATACACGTAACATATAACCCATGGATCATTTTACTAATGTATCAACACAATACGAATGCGTTTCGTCTATTTTCCGTATGCCAGTTTATGTATTTCACTTCAAATGACGTCCTTTTGAAATAGAAGACAGACACTTTGAGTGGTGGCGGCCACACCGTGCCTCGGAATGAGGCGGGGTTGACTTGTACACGTCACATATGACCCATGGATCGTTCTCCTAAATTTTAAATGAAAACTGAATGCGTTTGGTCGGTTTTCTGTATGTACTTAAATTGTTGTCCATTTTAAGAAAAAGACAGACACTTTGAGTGGTGGCAGCCACACCGCGCCTCTGATTGAGGCGGGGTTGACTCGTACACGTCACATATGACCCATGGATCGTTTTACTAAAGTATCGACACAATCCGAATGCGTTTGGTCAGTTTTCTGTATGCCAGTTGATGTATTTCACATCAAATGACGTCCTTTTGAAACAGAAGATAGACACTTTGAGTGGGGGCGGCCACACCACGCCTCGGATTGAGACGGGGTTGACTTGTACACATCACATATGACTCATGGATCGTTTTTCTAAAGTATCGACACAATCCGAATGCGTTTGGTCAGTTTTCTGTATGCCAGTTGATGTATTTCACTTCAAATGACGTCCTTTTGAAACAGAAGACAGACACTTTGAGTGGTGGTGGCCACACTGTGCCTCAGATTGAGGCGGGGTTGACTCGTACACGTCACATATGACCCATGGAACGTTCTCCTAAAGTTTCAATGGAAAACGAATGCGTTTGGTCAGTTTTCCGTATGTACTTAAATGTTTGTCCATTTTAAGCAAAAGACAGACACATTGAGTGGTGGCGGCCACACCGCGCCTCGGATTGAGACGGGTTTGACTCGTACACGTCACATGTGACCCATGGATTGTTTGTCTAAAGTATCGATAGAATCTGAATGTGTTTGGTCAGTTTTTCGTATGCTAGTTTATGTATTTCACTTAAATAATGTCCTTTTGAAACAGAAGACAAACACTTTGAGTGGTGGTGGCCACACCGTGCCTCGGATTGAGGCGGGGTTGACTCGTACACATCACATATGACTCATGGATCGTTGTGCTAAATGTATCGACACAATCTGATTGCGTTTGGCCGGTTTTCCATATGTACTTAAAATGTTGTCCATTTTATGAGAATCCTCTGTGCGGGGGGTTGTTCGGGGTTCAAGGAAGAGGGTGGGGGGGCTGTCCAGGGGGCTGTCTGAGGGGCTGTCCAAGGGGTTGTCTGGGGTCTAGGGAGGAGGGTGGGGGGCTGTGCGGGGGGCAGTCCGGGGGGTGTTCGGGGGGTTGTCCGGGGTCCAAGGAGGAGGGTGGTGGGCTGTCTAGGTGGCTGTCCGGGGGATGTCTGGGGGTCTGTTCGGGGGGTTGTCCGGGGGTTGTCCGGGGTTGTTCGGGGGGTTGTCTGGGGTCCAATGAAGAGGGTGGGGGGCTGTCCGGGGGGCTGTCTGGGGGGATGTCTGGGGGTTGTCCGGGGTCCAGGGACGAGGGTGGGGGGCTGTCCGGGGGGCTGTCTTGGGCACTGTCCGGCAGGGCTGTCCGGGGTCTAGGGAGGAGGGTGGGGGGTTGTCCAGGGTCCAGGAAGGAGGGGGGTTCCCAAACACACAACCACTAAAAGACAACAACATCCATAAAAATATATATTATATAAAAATAACTCAACTCCAATACTATACTACGAGTCTAGATAAAACCAACAACTAGAATAGATTAAATATCAAATCTCAGTAATATCAATCAAAAATGTAAAGGATTAACTTGTACCACATCACCATCACCATCATCACCATCATCATCATCACCCTCGTCCTCTTCCCCATCACCGTCCTCTCCCTTGCCCTCCTCCTTATCCTCTCCCCCCTCCTCGTCCTCGCCACCCGCCTCTCCCTCCTCCTCTCCCTCCTCTTCCGTGTCAGACTCCTCGCCATCATCATCGTCAAGCTGTACATCATCCTGACCACCACTTGAACTGCCACCTGGTGCACTATATATAGAACGTATCGATGACATATACTCATCAAAAGCTGGTCTGGCCTCTGCTGGAAGTGTAGGACGTAGAACTTCAATAAATTTCCTAAACGCACTATTTGCCCTAGCAGACTGTTCTTCCATCTCTGTGGCCCTTTTCTCAGCCTGTTCTGCATGTTCCCTAACTTTCTGTAGCACGGTGGCACTACAGCTCATACCTGGGGAGGGCCAATACCTCGTCGGGGCTATCCTAGGTCGGCAGCATACTCTGCCAGAATGCTTCTCTCCGAACACCTGATGTAAGTGATCTGTTGGCCCAAAATTGTCTAGTTCATGGGCATCGAGGGCCTCTAATGAAGCCTGTTACAAATATAAATATATCATTAAGTTACAAAATAGATATTAAAAATAAATTCAACAGATTAAAACTTACAATCTGCTGCTGAGTCGCTTCGTTGACGGCACTTCCGTCCTTTTTTCGTCTACTCGAGCAAACCAGTTTTTCTCGAGGCACGCGTCCTTCAATATTTTGTATTTCCCTCTACAATGACATTGAAAACTAAAGTTATATTAAAACATTAGAAAACTATTAAATAATTGAAGAAACAAAAGAATGTGTAAGTCGTAAAGAAAACTTATAAACAATTGTTATACCTGCTTCCTCTCATGATCAGGCATCGTAGTGCATCCCAGTGTGTGGAGGTATTTTTTTGCATCAATGTTATTTTTATTTTTTCTAGATGATTCCTAAATAATATTCAAAAATGCAACAGATAGTATTAATGAAAAACATGAAAGTTATTATTCAAATACCTCAAATGTTATTAATACCTTAAACTGGGTACTCGTCCAATGAGTAATCATCTGATGATACTACTCTATAGGACAATCATCCACAACTGGTACCGCCTCTAACTCAGTGCCAACTCTAGCACGCCAGCCCATATACAACTCATGCTTGTAGGCTCTCTAAAGCTGGCCTAAATCCTTTAGACGTTCCGATCGTGCACCCTCACCATCTGGAAAATTAAATCGAAGCTAAAATCGAAATATTAATTCATATAAATACAAAAATAATTCATGGCATTAAATAGAACAGATTTTTTACCCATATCTCTGCCCAAGATCAATCCTTGACCACATGAGGAAAATGTGTCCACGATAGCGGGCTGACGAAAATGATGTCGGATTATTTGGCAAGCGTCGCCAAAAAACTCCGACATTGCTGCCCTGTTTTCTCAACCATTTGGTTGTCTTCATTATAATCCACCACAACCTGTGTGCGGCGGTTCCACACCGAATGCATGCGTGTACACCCCCGCCCACGCCTCCTATCAGTAGATGTATCTGTCATGAATGAAAACAAATATTTTATCAGAACATGTTATAATGAAAATAAATATTTCTATAAAAATTTGTTAGGGTTCTATAAATACACCTGTGCCGGTATGATCGCTGAGTGCCGCTGAATCCACAGAAACTGATGGAACACCCTGTGGTGGAATAGGAGTTGAAGACGATGGAATATAGAAGCTCGGAGAGACAGAAGTAAAATGAAAAGAAGATGGGACAACTGTCTGACCGGATGCTGACTGAGGAGTGGGAATCATCATGGGATGTGAAAATGATGGGCCAGAAGATGCAGAAGGTAGCGAAAACATGGGAGGCCTAAATATCCTGTGTGTCTCTAACGACACACCAGGATCAGAATGTGGGAAGGATGACATGTCAGTGGGAGGGATAGGGTCTAGTCGGGTACGCGCAGCTGCTCGTCCACCTCTGGTACGAACCCTCCTCGTACCACCGGCCTGAGTACTAGGACCAGTATTATGCTCCTTGTCGAATAACTGTTGATGTATAGGTGCATCCTACAAAAATGTTTACAAAAAAATTAATCACATGACATTATATATTCTTTAAATATATCAATTTGAAATAAAGTACTCACTGTAGGCACTAATGGTGGAACGCCCATCTCCGTCATCCGACGATTGTTCTCCATCATTTTTTTCCTTCGTCTCTCTTCAATTGGCTTCATTTCCTGCTTTTGAAAGCAAATATGTAATTAATTAGAAAAAGAAAACTAATGTGTAACCCAAAAAATGAAATTCAAATAAAATTCCAACCAATAAACATTGAAAATTCACATAATGGTCAATTAAGCTATCAATTGTTTTAGAAGAGCTTGAATGGATTTAATAAATCATACAAGTTGTAATGTTCACCAAGTTAGAAATATTGTTTGACTATGTTTGAATACAGTTCAATTACAAATTAGAAAATGCAATTAAAATAAAACTGCAACTGATAAACATTGAAAATTCACATAACGGTCAAGTCAGCTGTCAATTGTTTTAGAAGAGCTTGAATGGATTTAATAAATCATATAGTTGTAATGTTCACCAAGTTAGAAAAATGTTTGACAATGTTTGAATACAGTTCAATTCCAAATTAGAAAATGTAATTCAAATAAAACTGCAACCAATAAACATTGAAAATTCACATAACGGTGAAATCAGCTAAAACATATTTGTGATCAATACTAAATCAATTTGAATATTACCAACCTTAACAAACCAAATTGATGTAAACCAAAAGAATTGAGAACATGGATGAATGATTCTATATTTTTTCAACCACAACTTCAGGTTCACAATCAACTCTGACAATTGAGCTATTTGAGTCATCAAAAAAAATAAATGGATTGGTTCCAATGGCACTAGGGACAGTGTCAATTCCATCATCACCGTCATCAAAAATATGTCTTGGAATTACTTCAACTATGACACCAAATTCCGGTCGAAGTTGGTCTTTGACATACAAAACTTGTTTAGCCATTGATTCCAACACATATGGTTCTTCGGTAGAAAGAGTGCGAGTCATATTAATTACTCAAAATCCACAATCATCAATAAATGTGACATGTCTCGTCATCGAATCAAACCAATGGCAATTAATAATTGTGACTCATCCATGAGAGTAATAATCCAATATTATTATTTTCTCAACAACTCCATAATAACCCACATTTTCAAATCGCGGTCTACTATCTGATGCACTAGCATAACAATCTGTTGTGGCGGTAACCATAACACCATCATGTTGTGTTCTCATGTTTTTTGCTCGTTCAGTGACAATAAATTTGTTCCCATTAATAACAATTGATTTATAGTCACGAACCACGGTATTAGGACCAAAATCCAAAGATCTTATTTCCTCAGAGACAGAGTCAGTAGAAAAACTCAATACCTACAATATAAATGACTATTAAAGTTAATTAAATATTGATATAATTATTTCAAACATTAATTTTTTTATACCTTCAATTTTAACCAAGAAGAAAACTCTTTGCTATGCAAAGTCTCTCTCCTTCTCAAAGATAAAGAACGATGCTTCCTATTTATCATTGTTTTATATTCCTTGTAGATAAAAAATATTAATAGTTTAACATATATATATGTAAGAAATACATAATCAATTTACATACCTGATATAGTCATCGAACAAATCACAGTTGAACAAAACTGTGCAATGTGCCATCTCCCGCTCTTCATGGCTTAATGTCTTCAATGTATATGATCCATGAATTCCTCCTATTTGAGGAAGTGATGGAAAACTAGGGTCAATGTGCTCATACTGTTCTTCTTCATTTCTCATTGTTCTGTTCAATCGTGTATTAAGATCAGGCAAATACATTGAGTAGAAATCCATACATTCTTGAGCCAAGTAACCGTTCACGATAGAACCATCGGGATGATTTCTATTTCGGACATAAGACTTTAATGTGAACATATTTCTTTCAGTTGGAAACATCCAAAGAAAAGAAACAGGTCCTCCGAGAAGTATTTCGTTGGGAATATGGATAGTCAGATGAAGCATGCATGTGAAAAATGATGGAGGATATATTTTCTCCAACTCACACAAAATTAATGGGGCATCTGTCAACATTTTTTGAAAGAAAGACTTGGACAACTTTTTTGCACAAAGATCTCTAAAAAATGGTACAACTGAATAACAACCACCCTTACATTATTGGACAAAAGATGACGGATTTCTATTGGAAGCAACTCATGCAGTAGAACGTGATAATCATGAGTCTTCAAAGATTTTAGCTTTAACTCTCTTCTATTGACCCGTTTAGATATGTTGCTTGAATAGCCATCAAGAACTCTAAAAGTATCTAATACTTCCAGAAATTGTTTTTTTTCGCAGGTGTCATCACATAAGAAGAACATGGAAGTTGCCATTTATTTTCACTGATACGTACAGGATGCAATTCTGGTCTGATGCCCCAATCCACCAAGTCACGCCAAGATCATAAATCATCTTTTGTCTTCCCCTTGACATTTAGAAGAACCAAAAGCAACATTTCACATATATTCTTTTCAATATGCATTACTTCTAAGCACTAACGTAACAAATTGGTTGACCAATAAGGAAAATCAAAAAAGATACTCTTCTTCCTCCAATTGTAACAGGTTTCAGTGGAAACATTCTTTCTCTTTCCAGATTTCGTTTGACCCTTCCCGAATGAAAAACTGAAATCTTTCAATTCATTAAGCACGTCAGTTCCAGACATACGCTGAGGTGGATCATCGGTCTCTATGGTATTATCAAATATTCGATGATTCATTCTATATGGATGATCCTTTGGCAAGAATCGTTGATGTCCCATAAAACTGAAACTACAACGATGTTTCAGTCTTCTAGATCGTGTATTCTTCATACAAACTGGACATGACAGTTTCCCTTCGTGCTCCATCCATACAACATTACATAAGCTGGAAAATCATTGATCGTCCACATAAGTGCATCATGCATATGAAATATGTCTTTAGAACATGCATCGTATGTGCGCACACCCACATCCAAAATAAGTTTCAACTCTTTTATTAAAGGTTGCATGTATACATCAATATCAATGCTGGGATCAGAAGGACCAGATATGTTTATAATCATGAAACGGAAAGGTTTTTTCATACACAACATTGGGGGAAGATTATAAATGTGTATAAAAACTGGCCATGTGCTGTGTGAAGAAAACATCTGCCCAAACAGATTAAAATCGTCGCATGAAAGACCCAGCCTCGCATTACGCACATCAGCTGCAAAATTAGGAGGTCGAGCATCAAATCTCTGCCATGAAAATCCATCTACCGGATTAACCAACTCATCATTAGTCTTCTTTCTCTCGGTATCATTCCATCTCATTTTTATTGATATGTCATCAGATATAAAAAGATTCTGATGTCTGGGGATCAATGGAAAGTGCCACATTACTTTTTATGGAACGCGGGATGGTGTTCCATCAGATTTTGTCTTCCAGCGGGATGTGCCACATTGTATACAATCATTTCATTCAACGGTTTCCTCCCAGAATAAACTGCAATCTTTCGGGCAAGCATGAATTTTGTTTCTTGAAAATCCAAATTCCTCAACTAACTTCCATGCCATATAGTGGATTCAGGGAATATCTGCATCATCTGGAAGTAAATCCTTCAAGAGGGTAAGAATGTAATCAATTGCTGTAGTAGAACTTCCATACATAGTTTTCCCATGAAACAATCGGATTAATAATTCCAGCTTTTTCATTTTATTGCATTGTCGATATACTGGAGTCGTGGCAGCATCATTCAATTTTTTCACCCTATCAATATCATCATTTTCACTAGATGCATCAGCTGTCCTCATATCGATGTCTTCTTGAGTCGAAAGCCTTTCTTTTTCATGATGACGAATAAACAGAAACCGATCATCTAACAAATTCTCCATTCCAGTCCTTTCATTTCGATCATCACCAATTTGAGATTTCATTTTCTCCCCATTGTGATACCAAACAAAGTAGTTTGCTTGAAAACCATTTTTGGTTATATGGTAGCTGACTTCTTCACGGCTCAACCAAGTTCTACCAACACAATTAGAACATGGGTAGTGTATGTGACCACTATCTGAAGCATTGTGAAATGAAAAATCTATAAATCTCTCCAAATTGTTTTTAAGATCGCTTGAGATCCGATCGGTTTCATACATCCAACTTCTGTCCATTCTGAAAAAAGAATTTATATAAGTCATTTTGTCATAAACAATTCAATAGGATTGAACTTTAATAGAAAATACATTTAAGTAAATGGTAAAGGAAGAAAATAGTCAAGGTATCAACTACACATGTGAAAAAAAAAATACAAATGTGTTATTGAAAAAATGTAAAACCAACAAGAAATTAATGTGTTATATCACATCACAGCATGCCTCATCCCATAACCATATTAGTAGGGTATCATGAACATGAATAACATAAACCTTGTTCCATCCTCCTACCCTACATGACCCCAACCACATGCCACGTCTTATTTTTGCCTTACCACATCACACCTCACCAGAAAACACTAGG
The DNA here is from genome assembly GCA_963277665.1 of Viscum album. Classification (NCBI taxonomy): domain Eukaryota; kingdom Viridiplantae; phylum Streptophyta; class Magnoliopsida; order Santalales; family Viscaceae; genus Viscum; species Viscum album. The sequence goes on along the minus strand of OY728162.1, from coordinate 923,016,399 downwards.
GAAATCATAGTACATCTCACCTGAAGACACATGGAAAATCACATCGCATCTTGCCTAAAAACACATGGTCAATCACTTTTGAAGGAAGAGTAGGGAAGACATAGTAGCTATCCAACCATATAACCACCATCCAAGATATTAGAAAAAATACCCACAAATCAAAACCTCCGATCGTTGGTAAGTTTATCCAACTCTGGTTGGGAATGTGTAGAAATAACATAAAAATACATGATATATAGATAGCACAAAATACTCAACCTATGGGTTCACATTAACTACATAATCACACACATCAATACTACCATAAAACACATAAACCAAACCACCACCACAGAAGACGCATAGCATTTCTCACTTTCATTTATAAGTCACTTCATTCACACTTACATTGTCCATTCATTTAATGTTAAATTAATTAAATCCATTTACCACACATCCATTTCTATTCCATCTCATTTATTTAATATCTTGTTTTTTGGTTTTAACAGCATAATTTATTCCATAGATAACTAGGAAACTAGTAAAACCACCACACAATAACTCACCATCTCACAATAACCATCGACGCCATGTTACATCGACCAACCATCTCACCAAAACAACCACATATCACAAAAAAATATTGCACATCACAAACCACCACACAACAAAAACCACCGCACAACCAAAACTATGAATCTTCAAAATCAGAACACAATAAAGAGACATTGTGCCCTTATAAATGTAAATGTCTAATGAAAACATTAATTGGACATACACTGATATAGGTATTTGACTACACAATTCGTGGAACAATCATAAATTTTTACACAAATCCTAAAATTTGGGAATTAGGAAATCATTCATAGAAGTATATTCTTTATAATAGGTGGAACTAAAATATAGGAATCTAACCTGGTGGCTGGTGATCCGATGGAAGATGTGGGGATTGGGAAGTGATTTTGCAGAGGAATCACTTTTGGAGAGCTTCTGGAGATGAGCGGAAGGCTCTGGATCCGCTTCTGAATCGTGGGGAGGCTGCTGCTAGCATTGGGGTATTTGGGGGGTGTTTTTCCCAACTGGTCATAAAAACCGTTGGAAAAAACCAGTCTTTCCCAACGGTTTCACAAAACCATTGGGAAATATAATTTTTTTCCACGTTTTCCAAACGGTTTTATGAAACCATTGGGAAAGACTGAATTTTCTCCACTTTTCCCAATGGTTTCATAAAACCGTTGGGAAAAGTCTCTTCTTAAAAGGTATTTCCCAACGGTTTATATAAACCGTTGGAAAAGACAGAATATACCAACAGTTTCTTTGAACCATTGGTAACCAACTGTTGGGAAAATTCCCATTTCAAGTAGTGTGAGGATTATGGTTTTTTGATGTAATAATAAAATAATAAGAGTATAGAGAGTGGATAATGTAAATGAAATAAAAACGATTTGAAGAAGATGTTACCTCTTAATAAGGTAACTTCTTTTGGTTTGAACCAAAAGGATTCATTGGGTGGATTGTTAACAAATGGGAGGATTTTAGGTATAGGGGGGTATCTTTAAGTCAACTTTGGAAGACATTCACCAAACCTAAGTGTTTTTAGATGTGTTAGGAGTGGGGATAAGTGGTGGCCTTTTATAGGGAAGACAAATGACGCAGTTGAAATATTTGGAAAAAAGATAACTGTGCACGTTTTCTTACCTAAAAAATCATAAAAAACCAAAAACACTCAATATTTAAAGGTAAATGGACTATATAAGGTCACAAAATGGGTCTTGGACAATTTTATAGGTCATTTTGGAACTCAAATTAAAGGCTTAGTCCTTTATAAAATATATTTTTCATTCATAATTATAATTAATTTTAACCACTTTAACAAATATTTTTGGACAAAAAAAAATTGCTATTATTGGACCTTAAAAATTATAATTATTACAAATATGGAATCCATTTATCAAAATTCTAATCATATTGGTTTCATAAGTGAAATGGAAATTAATCCTGTAGACGGGATGACAATACTGGTTTTTTAATGTAAACATGTCTGAAATTTTGCTTTGTTTTTATAGACAATTTCAATGTAAAATTGATTAAAATGATCTAAATTGGATTAATTGACAAAAATAGTATCTAATTAAACTTCAAAACCAATTAAAATTATAATTTACTCTTATGTAAAAATTATATTAAATAAACATTTTGTACTAGAATTCAGTATTTTTAACAATTCATTAAAAAAAGAAATGTCTCATAAAATTATAAAAAATCATGCTAAACTAATTATTATGTTTCACTTTCAAATATTATGTTTATTTTTAACTATTAAATCAATTAATGTTTCAAAATTAAAATTTAAAATGGTATCTCTCTTAAAAGGTGGTAACATCGCCTTTTTGAAAACATTGGGTTTTATTTGTAAAATAGGGATTTTTATTATCTTATGCACATAAAAATTAATGGATGAAAATGAAAGAAAATATTGAATATATAAAATGTATTTTACTTTAAAATAAATAAAAAATTGTAATTATTTTAATTTATTAGGGTAAAATAGCTCCATGATCATAAAAATGGTTTTATATAAAAACATTATGTTTATATTCAATTGGTTACTATATTCATTTCAAATTAATTTTTAACCCAGAAATTAATATTTTATTGTTAGAAACCATATAATTTTATAATTTAGCTAATAATATTCATAAATTCCTATTTATATCTAATTATAAAATTATTTTAATAATATATCGTTGTTTGGTGAAACTGGGTCTTGCGTATAACGCAAGATTTTGGGGAATATTGATCTTCCGTGTAATGCATGATAACTTAGTGTTGAATCCATTAAAATATATAGAATATATTTTAAATATATTATAAATTATAAGGATATTATATTAATTTATGAACATTCTATTGATTTTCATATATTCTATCAAATACAAGGTTCTTACTTTAGCTTTATGGGCCATTACATTCTCCCCTCCTTATATAAATTACATCCTCACAATTTAAAATCAATCATGGTGATAGATTTTTTGATACATATTATGTTTGAAATCCCATATTGTGAGAAGGATTCATATTTCATCCTTTATAAGAGAGATAATAGAAATTACTAAGGTGACATGTAATACTATGTAAATAGGTCTCTATATTAGAGATAGCCAATGGAAAGTAGGTATATGTTCTTAAAGGAAAAATGTAAATATTTATAGGTATTTTAGGAGTTCATCAATCAAAAAAAAGTGAATGATCAATGCACTTTTTAGGGACTCAAAGACATTAATTTTTTATGATTTAGAAAATCACTAGTTCAACAAAAATTTAGGTATTAGGAAAAATTTTAATTTCTAGGTCATTTTACTAATGTAGAGTAATTTAAGAATATTAAAAAATATTCTTACATGATAGGTTTTATTCTCATATGAAAAATCCAAAATTTATATTTTATTTGATCAAATTATAATCCATCCATTTAATCAAAATAATTTATTACAAATAATGGGTTTTTATGCCTGACACACTAAAAGAAATTTTAAAACATCATAAGGCCCATAAAAGAGTGAAAACTCTTACTATTTTTCTTTAACTATCTTCAAAAATAAATATGGTTAATAGATTAATTTATAATCCTAAAATTGTTTATGATTAGTTCATAATTATTACTTATTTATTAAATTTTTTAACTAAAAACAATGAAAAGTAACAAGGACATTGTATAAGTAGTTGGTTGGTGTGAAACCCTTATCATCCTTCGATCATGGGTTCAAGACCCACGGTCTTACCAGATTTGATTGGTTTTCACCTAGCGTATAGATTTTCTTTTTCTAAAACCATATTAATATAATTTGAAAAATATATATGATGGAAATCCTTGAAATTAGGTTAATAACTAAAAATAATTTTAATTATGGTTTTCAATACAACCTTAATCAATAAATACTTCATCCACTTATTTCTACAATTTTTTTGAGAAAAGATAGATATCATTAATGATGAAGATCAGTAGACGTACATATGCAAAGCCACAAAGGAAAATTGTCCATCCAGAGCTGGTTGAAAATGAAGGGGCCTAATGCCGCCAGCTGATGGGATGCATTGTTTCCTTCCCTTTTGGTAAAGGAGAATGTGCATAATGAAAAGCATTTGCAGAGTGAGATAATTTTCCTGATTATGAATCCAAATGATTGGAGTCCGCCATATTTGTGGTTAATGGCATCGATCACGATGAGGTAGTCAGACTCAATGCTGATATCAACCCATCCACCTTCCAAAGCCTGCATCAAACCTGCCAGGATGGCATTATCCTCATCTACTGCAGGTTCCCAGAAGGCATGATGTGATTCATATTTTGCAGCAATGATTTTCCCCAAATGATTTCGGGTCAGGAGACCGAGGGAGATATGTCTATCCTTTGGGAGAGATGCATCCACGTTGATCTTAAGAATCCCTTCCATTGGGGGGTTCCGATGAGGGGGACAGGATGGGGGAACATATGGCATATGATGTCCATTGTGGTGCTTCCAGCCCTCAACCCATGAAGTGGCCCATTCAATCCATAATTCGGGAGGTTTATGAATGTGTTGGAAAACAACATCGTTACGCCGAACCCAGATGATCTAGACCAGGGTGCAGAGTGAACCTGCATTAGACGATGAGAGAGAGGAGAACCAACGCATCAGGAGAGTGGGGAGGTTAGAGGCCATGTCCCGTGCTGCATTTGGATCTGGGCCCCATTTATTCTAAATTTCCTTATCTCCTGGGCAGTGATTGATGGCGTGCAAAGGGGTTTCTGGGAGATTCGGGATGAAAGGGCAGAAAACGGCACTAGACATATGTCGGTAAACAAAAAGGCTCATGGTAGGGAGGGTGCCCATGCACACCTGCCACCAAAATTGGTGTATTTTTTGGGGGGACCTTGAGCTTCCAAAATGATTTCCACGGTCCCTCATTCTGGACAACTGGGTGGTTTCCAAGAGCAAGTCTGTATTCGAATATCACCGTGTAGTCTCCGGACATTTCATTTCTCGAGATAAGATGGTCGAGGCCCGCGTCTGTGACACATGGGATATATAGGATAATTCTTTTGTCTCTTTCGTTAAACCATTCATGAATCTTATCCAAACACCACCATGTCCCTTGGTCAGAAAGGAGGAATCTTTGAGAATGTCCAAGATTCCATGGTTTAGATTTTAAACTAGTGGGTAGGTCATTGACTTGGGTAATGTCTAGGATTCCATCTTTTATGTCAAAGAACTATAAAGGATTTAATAGTATGTGCTTCATTTCCTACTAACTTACTCTTCATTTTTTCTCTTTAATACTTGGATTTATGTCCTTCATTCCCACACATAAAGCATTTAAATGTTCCATTGAGACATTTTCTTGGGTGTCTTTTTCCAAAATTCTCAAATAGAGAACTTCAATCCTTATTTTCTACACATTATCCACCATTGGAGCTCTTATCATCATCCATCCTTCTCTTATTTGGTGTGATAAGGAGTTGGTAAAGGTATATATTGTTAAACTTATTTGTGGGAAAACTGATTAGGAATAAACATGATATCCTTAACTCTTACCAACACATCTTTTCTGTAATTATTGTCACCCCCTTTTCTGTCAAGTTCTATGTTAACATGAATCCTTCAGGTTCCAACCATTGACTAAAACAAAAAAGAATAGTGTGACCAAAAATAGTCGTAGTGAGAAAAGTGTTTAATTATCTATATGATATCTAAATAATGACACCTTATTTTTAAATCTAATACACCTTATGTTTAAACTTGATTATTTTTTGTCAAAATCAATTAAAATATTTCTTAATGGTTATTAATGAAAACATGTATTATCTTAAGTATATCACCCAAGAGTATCAAACTAGTTGCACAGTAAGGCATGCTGTCATGTACCAGGTTACCTCGAGTTAGGCCCAAAATACCTTGTTGGAGTTGTTACTCCTAGGTACATCTATTTCGGAACCATATCCACATGTATTATCCAGAAAAGGATTAATTTTTAGGAACTACCACATAATATATACTTTAAAAAAATTCTAGGGTTTTCATATATTATTATCATAAAATTATATTCTAGGGTTATGTTCTCAAACATAATTTTTCATAAATTTAGTTCACAAGGTTGCTACTAATATTTCTTGGATAAAAACTATAACGCCCAAACCCTAGATAGTGCGGAGCTAGTGCATTAAAAAATTATATTTCTATTACTACAAGCAAGAAAATCTCCACGAAACATTTAGTTTAGCAGTCTTGAAAATAAAAATTACATAAATGATACCCATAATATATTGGTAAATATAGAATTCAAACATGATATATAAAATTAAAATAAACAGCATCCTTTAATGCTTATTCAAATATTTTTTCTTCATAACCATGGGGAAGAAACATAATAATGGTGATCTCGAATGCTCAATAAGGGTATGTAAACTAGAATCAATAATTAATCAATGGAAATGAATTAACACCAAAAGTTAAATAACTAGTAATACATTCCATTAAATAATTATATAATGAAATATCAATGTAGAAATGTAAGAAACTAAAACAACATTCCATTAAATCAATGAACTAAAAATGAAATGCATCCATAGATATGTCGATGCAAAATATCATGGATAAATAATTAATGAATTCTCATTAAAGGAAATGCCAATTTTTTGGATGCAATGATTCATAGGAAGGTGATAAATTTTCCATTGAAGGATATTTTAAACTATTTGTCCCAATAATTCATCTCAAGAGACAACCTATTCATAAATGGGATTTCATTAGCCGATCCCCAACCCATAGGTATTTCTTTAAACGGTCCTCACTCATGTATTTCAGGTCTAAAGAATTTATAACATATAAAATAAATAATTTTCATTATCAAATATAAAAATTTAATAAAGTATATGGATTTATCAACAATAACTCATGGGAGGATAAGTAACAATAAGGGTTGTTGACATTAAAACATTCTAGAGGAAAAATAATATGTGAACATTACAATGTGTCACATAACACATTAAAGTATGTAATTTACAATTCCATGTGACTTAAATGAAACTTATATTATCATGTTAATAATTTCATTCATGATATAAAATGAAAAATTTAACTATATAAACCAAATAAAAGTTAATTGGTGCTTAAAAAAACAAGTCTCAATGAAAAGTAAATTGAGACGAAATCCCTTACCAATGTGGTAACAAATGAATTGGAAAACCCAAATGGAATAATAATTAAATAAAACATTAAAATACCATAAAATAATATAATTAATGATATTATATGTCAATTTTTCAGTAAGAGCAGCATATATATGAAATTTGGTGCACAACAATTATGTATGCCCCACAGAATAAAAACGAGACAAGAATCCATTACCTTATCTTTCTTTTTTGTTGTGGGGTATTTAACCTCCTGTATAGTAGTTTAGAATAAGTTAATAACTAATACAAGAACCATACTCATGTTTATATTATCATATATTAACTTCTTATAATATTTTATTCCCTATTCATTAATAATCTTTCATTATTTTAACTGTTTAGGTGTTAATTTCAAGGTTTTCTCAAGTACATTTTGACTTGTTATTAGTTGTTATTATAAAATATATCGTTGTTTCATAATATCCATAATGTAAAAAATCACTAAATTATCTTATATATTCATTAAATATTTATTTATAACAGTCCATAGTATTTGGAGATTAGAAAAGACGTGCATAGTTCATGGAGACGGTAGGTCGTACGTACGCATGAAAGCTACTTTCCTTTCTTGGTTGAATTAAAAGAATTTAATATAAATGATACATAAGTATATTATAATTACAGTTTCATATATTTGTCATATATGTTATATAGGTTTACTAAAACCATCTTTTATATGATCCATGTATGGCATGAACGAGTCAAATCGCTTTCAGCGGGCGATAGTCCACACTTCCTCAAAAATATTATCGTATTTAAACAATTTAAAAAACATAAAGGTATATTTTAAATACAAATTATAGAAAATAAAGACATAAAAAATAAAATATATATCATATATGAATATATTTTCCATTATAATGGACACCATGAGATACGTTAATAGAGAATTGAACAGTCATCATTTTGTGAGCTAGTAATTCGTCGTACACTGAAACACTATGTTCATTACCAATTTGATAGAGGTGTGTGTATGTTTAGGTAGTCATATTATCATAATAACATACTAATATATTGTGGATACAGTTTTTTTGCCTCATCATATAATATAAACAGTATATGGAATGAAGAATGGAAATGAAACTAAAACTCTTTGAAGAAGACGTTACCTCTTAATCGGGTAATGTTTTTTTTCGTTTGAACCAAAAGGATTCCTTAGATGGATTACTAACCAATTAGAGGGTTCTAGCTATATTTTAGGTATTTTTGGAGACTACTTGGTAAGATAATTTCCCAACATAAGTGGTTTGAGAGGTGTGAGGAGTGGGGGAAAGTGGTGACGTTTTATAGGGAAGGAAAAGTACTCATTTGGAATTTTTGGAAACACGTTAGGTGTGCACATGTTATTACATAAGAAGTCATAAAAAACAAAAACGAAAAATAGTTTAAGGTTAATTTTAGTTATATATCCATATAAGGTGTTTTGGACAAGTGTATAGGTCATTTGGTCACTTAAATTAAAGGTTTATCCCTTTATTAAGCTTAATTTTGCCTTAATAATTGTAATTAATTTTAACCACTTTCAATAATATTTTTGGCCAAAAAAATTTGGTCTTATTAGACATTATAATTTTTTTCTCTAATATGGAATCCATTTTGTCTAATTATAATCAGATAAGGGGAATAAATTAAATTAAAAGTAATCTTGTAGACGAGACGACAAAGCGAGTTTTAATGTAAAAACTTCTGAAAGTTAGCTAGGGTTTTATAGTCAATTTAAATTTGAAATTAATTATAATGACCTAGATTGTAATAATGGATAAAAATATTACCTAGTTAATGTTTAAAAAAAATTAAAACAATAATTTATCCTTATAAATAAATTAGATTAAAAAAAGTTTTGAACTAAAATTCAGTATTATTATCTATTCGTAAAAAAATGAAATGTCTCAAAAAAAATTTAACATTTTCCCGTAACCTAATTATTATGATCATATTTAAAATATGAATTCTATGTTGAAATATTAAATCAATTAATGTTTAGAAATTCAAATTTAAAATGGGATATTTATTAAAAGGAAATAAAATTGCTTTAAAAAAATATAGGTTTTTATGTCTGAAATTAGGTTTGTTCTTATCTTATGAACATCAAACATAATGTATGAATGTAAAAATTATTTTAATTTATTACTGTAAAATTGATTTTTTACATAAAAATGATTTTTTATAAAAACATTCTGTTTATATAAAATTGGTTACTATATTCATTTATAATTAATTTTTAGCTTAAGAATTAATATTTTATAATTATAAATAAAATATTTTCATAATTTCGTTAATAATATTCCTAAAAGATTGCTTATATGTTATTATAATAATATTTTAATAATATATCATTGTTTGGTGAAACTCGGTAGTGCATATAACACAAGTTTTCGAGGAAGGTCACTCCTACGTATAATGTAAGATGACATGTTTTTGCATGAGTTGAACTATATATAGTATAATTTAAATATATTATAATGTATATGGATATTATATTACTTTACATTCTTGTTTTCTTGTGTCATACACGCTATCGAATACCAGGTTTTTAGTTTAGTTTTTTGCGCATCACACTGTGTCTCCAGCACCTAGTAGAATATGTGTTCATAGAGGAGTACCATTGGAATAGTTTTATAACATTCTTATATTCTAAAAATACTGGTATCCTGGTGATAAATATTGTGGGCCCTATCATCCAAGGAGAGATTAAATGAATATGGTTAAACCTTTCAAACGTTCCAACTATTTCATGTGCCTATCAGTAAAGTTAGACAACTAGTGACTTCCCTATAATAAGAAGGTGGATAAGGGAGTAAACCATGAATTAACACATATTCAGGAGTCACATAATATGTTTCTCATCAATTGTCTCCAGCGGCATCATGAAACCACCACCCATCAGTTACCTGTTTACGGCACTACCTAGTAAATTTCCCCCTTATTCACTCAGACCCGGGTGTCTAGGAGATCTCGCTAAGCATGGAATTTTATAAAACATAGGGAGTGTAATTATATCCTCACATCTAATAATGTTTCCCAAAAAAATACTATAGTAAAAAGAAGAAAGAATGATCATATCCATGTTTACAAAAAGTATGTCTTCCAGTACATTTCAGCAGCTAGTACAAGGAATGCGTATATTCATGCCCCATCCTCAGAATCATGTCATTAAATATCAATGTAGAATAAAAGAAAATATTTGGAAAATATTAACACAAAAATTGGATAGGTTTTACAATATATCCAATCAAAATAAAATGGCTAGGATCATATTATTTCTCAAACACTTCTAAACTACCAATATATTATGACAGCAACAAAAGTGATTCCCCAATGTATTACAACAATCACATAAGAACACGAAACAATTACTATTCCAAAAACTATATTAGGGTATCACCTTGATTAAATTTTCTAGATGGCTAATAAATAGTAATAACTAATTATTTCCCCCATTCAAGAGGAGCATTGTAATATTATGATAAGGGATGTGACACATGAACCTACTCATACCCCAATTTTTACTCAGATTCATCAATATAGTTTGTCAATCACCATATAATAGGTGAATATCCCCATAATAGATATTTAGTTGAATATTCTAAAGGCACACTAGAATTGAGAACACTTTCCAATTCAAATTTAGGTTCTTCAAGAAATTTTGATAATTGCCTATGGGGAGAATCATGTCATTTCTAGAAATTCAGAGTACTTATGTCATATTCTACCTGATAATATGAGAAAGGAACATGTTATTTCTCCCTCTAATGAGGGGTTGTTTAAAAACACCCCAGTGGACTTACAAGGGAGGTAACATATCCCTTATACCTTTATAGAGGTCTATATACATATCCAAACTGGGAATGGACATCAATATTATGCCCATACTCACATTTTGATTGAGGTTGGCCAACATATTCTAGCATCCACCCAATGGTGGGATCATATTCCTCCCAAAAAATTTTAGGCATTCAAAATTATCCCAGTAGGTTTTAGGAAGTAGTTTTCTATTACTACAATAACCGAATATAGTTTACAGTATACACCATCTACCTCTAAGAAGTATGCTCATATCCCTCCCCAACCCTAAATAGGATGCTGGTATATTTTGGTAACAATTCAAGATGAAGCACATACTCTTACCCTAATCAATTAGTGTATCCTTGAGGTCATATAAAACATATCTATATAATCCCAAGTAACCACCAACTCCCCATTTTAATAATAAGTCCATCAATAACATGTAAATTAATTTATCAATATCATATAGATGGATTACAGGGATTCTACCCCTGATAACCGATATGGAAAACATCCCAATGATGAAATCTCACCTACACACGGACATCATCACCTTATTAAGAAAAATAGATATAAATAATTTCTCAAACCACTAGGGTCATCTACATATGGTTCCTTATCAATTTCTTGCCACACCTCACCTTGGACTTCATATGACCCATAGTGGAGACCACTACCACTACCTTCTATAGGCCATGAGTCTCTATATTCAGTAAAGTAACCTCTACGGTTTGAACATTTAGAGGATATTCATTTGATGATTAAGAGGGTGACATGGTTATATAAAAATATTTATCCAATAAAAATCACCCCACTATGATCTGGCACATCGTTTATCCACTCTATGAAATCCCAAACATGTTAAAGGAGGAAAAAATTTCTTATGAACACTAGAACATGTGCATGACTCTTCACTGTTAAAGGGATTAAAACCTATAATACTAGAGATATCATTACCATAAACTAAAAGGGAATACTATTTTTTGTTTAATTGTCCTTGATACGTTTTCTGTAGGTTAGGGATCGAGGTTACAAAAGCACTACAAGAGCCTACACCATCCTTTTATCTATTGTATAGTTTCACTCTGATAAATAATTTAAAATTTCTCATATGACTTACACATCTAAAGATGGGGTGATTATGGATCATTACACATCACATTCTCCATAGGAAATCAGGGTCCCCCAAAGGTAGGATCTTTCAATTTCATTGACATAGGAGCGGTCACAAACCAAAACAACAGATATGCTAGCTGGTCCATAAAAAACCTCCCATATCTATGGAAAAAAAGCGATGTAATCTGATAGAGTGGAACATTGGTAGAATCCATATCCAATGCCCTAAAATTTTTAATAAACCATCTAAAATTAATGAACAAGAACCCTCAATTTTAGGGAAACACTTTATGGAATGTACCTCACACTCAAAGAAAACACTATATTCAGATCATGTATGATAGAAAATGTTTCAAATCAAGAATATTTCATTTTAATTCACCATGGAATCTATTTAAGAACTACCCCATTGTAAAGGGATAGGGTAATTTTTTTATCAATACCTCCACCTTTTGGTTCATAAAATCCTTAATAGGTTTAGAAGATACCATTGGAGGCTCTATGTCAACGCAACATATAGTGCTAGGGGAATTTTCACTAGCACAAAACAGGGCATGGGAAGAGTTTCCCTTTATCAGCGCTAAATAGAAAGCACTGATATATGGGAATGCCTTTATCAGTTCTATATAAAACTGATGGTAAATGTTACATTAATTAGCACTAAAATAAGTGATGATAAAGGTGTACCCTTTATCAGTGCTTTTTTTAGCGCTGATAAAAGGTAAGATTTTCAGCGGTTTTTTTAGCGCTGATAAAGGTATCTCTTTATCAGTGCTAAAAAAGCACTGATAAATGAATGTTCTATCAGCGATTTTTTAGCACGGATAAAACATAACTTTATTAGTGCTTTTAACCAGTGATGATAAAGGTTCCGTCAGTTTTTATTAAATAACCCTAACAGGCCATCCTCGCTCACACGCAGTCAAGCTCTCGAGGATGCTGAACCATGCCCCACACCACTACGACATCGTCCTCCTCCTACTCCTCCTCTACATCCTCCTCATCCTCCTCCGTCCTCCTCCTCTTCTTCCTCCTTCTCTGCCACCACCGCCGCCTCTGCCCCCGCCCTCGCTGCAGGGACCCCCGCCGCCTCTACCACCTCCACCCCTGCTGCCGCGACCGCCGCCGCCTCTGTCGCCACCTCCGCCTCCACCTCTTCCGCTACTACTACTGCCGCCGCCACTGCCTCTACCACTGCCACCGCCTCCACCTCTTTCGCCGCCACTTCCTTTGCTTCCACGACCGCCTCTGCCTCTGGTGATTCCTTCGCCGCCGCCACTACCATTTTTGTTATTCATTTTTAGGTAATTTTTTTCTACCATGTGAAATCCTGATTTAAGGTGTTATTGCAGGAGTTAATGAATTATTGATATTATTGAGTTCTTTATTTAATCCTTTCAGCTCAATTAACATATATTGAATCTTCCTTCAAGGGTTAGATGTTCTTGACCTCTTTTATGGACACCCCTTGAGTGTTCCAAGTAAAATTAGCCCTTTAATGTCAATTTATTAATTTCCCTGAACACCTATTTAGTTTATGTCAAAGCTTTTAAATGAGGTTTCCCTATATACAAGGGTATATAAATGGAATTGAAGACACAATATAGGTGTTTGTCCAAGATTCTTAATGGAATTTACCATGTAGGAAACTTCCATGTTGATTATGGCCCATTTTGAAGACCCTTTAAGCCTTATTAGTGAATTTTCCATTCTTGGTAAAATTGAATGTGTAATAATCATAAGGAATGAATTTTACATGATGGATTTATTTTAATTTAATGAATTCATTAAATGAATTGAAATGATCTATAATGGGTTGAAAGGGAATACCATCTACTACATGTTATATAGAATGATAATTGTGTATTTCATTTCGTTGAATGAAATTGTATATGGATAATGGGGCATACGAGATGTTTTTATTCATGTTTTGTAATATTAATATGAATGTGAATAAAGCCTTACTTATACAAATGGTCCTAATTAAATTGATGTATGGGAGGTAATTGCCCATTCTAGTTAAAATTAAAATACACCTTTATAGAGGATAACATAAGATGGTATGATAATTGTTGAGAATATAGGAAAATCATAGTCCCTTACATCGGGTGTTGAGTATAACATATCACACCACAAATACTAATAAGATGTTGGGCTTTTTTCACCACACTAATTTCATAGAGTTATTACATGCTAGCTTACTCCCCATCCTGAGTTCCATCTAGTTCAAATTGTTCTATTCTTGATCACTATTATGGTTGTATTTATTTTCTCGAGATATGTGATCCTTCTGATTCCTATTTGGATTTCATTGCAACGATGGTTTGGATAAAAATTAGTGATTAGAGTGTGATTTCTATCAATAAATTTAAATATATTATCATGCATTGTCTTTTGGGGTTTGTGGGATGTAGTAAATGGTGTAGTTAGTTTTAGATATTTTATTCTCACAGGTTTCCCCTATTTTATGTTTTCTTTTCAGTTGGAAATCTCCTCTGTAGTGCGCCTCTCCTATGCCATGTACGCACCTCTGTCGTGTGCTTAACGACACCTTCGCGGTGAGTTTTCTCCTGTTACTCATTAGTTTCCTCTTGTTCGCATTTTATTACTATTTGATATTGATGGTTATAATGTGAAGTGTACGGGCTAAACGCCCCGCTGAAAATCATGGTCGTTGGTGGTCCTTGTTTGTGCACTAAACGAATTGAATGTTGGTTGGTTCATTTTGAACATTGGAATATATAAATTGGTAATTTACGTATACTTGACTTATTAATGAACACCCCGGGATGATAAAACTTCTTTGATAACCCCTGAATTAACAAACTAAATTGAATAAGGCATGCTTTGAAAAATCTAAAATTTTGATTGTTTGGTCTGTATGGTGTTGTGATTGTGATCACGAATGTGTTTTTTTTATGGTGTTGCAGTTTTTGGAATGATTGATATTCCATTTGTTTTCCATGTTGTATTTCATCCACCATTAAATATCAATCCAAGTTTTACCCATTTGAATGCCACCATCTCTTTGTTACTAGTTCAATTCCACCGAATCCTAGAAAACCACTTATAGAGGGCTCTATGAGACACTTTAAAAATACATGGAACATGCTTCACCATACATGGATTTCATATTTATTTTAATTACACACAACATTTATCTCCAAAATTTACACCACATGACTAATCTTCTAACTAAAACATGGTATAAGTTTCATTTTAAATGTTACATGTCATGTGAACCTTGGTCACACCCAATATATCTCCAAGACATATACTTCACCATGAAACCATGTACATGCCCTAAAAAAATGGTAGAACCATATGACATGGGTTTTAATTCACTCACACCATGTATAGATACCATAGAGACTTGATGTGTATAGACTATACTCCCTTAGTGGTCATGTAAGGACTACACACCGTGTATTCCACAAAATTTTGATGCATAGCTGGTGAGGTGACTCAATATATATCTAAAGTACACGCCTTTAGCTCAAGTTGTTCTAAATTTCATGTATTTTCAAAGGCATCATTCAGACTTTGTAAGACTAACTTGGAATATATTTGATATATGTCAGATTAAATCAGGTATCTTATACATACACAATGTTCACCATACTGGACACACCATGTATATGGATTTCACATGTGTTTAAAGGCATTTGTACCGTGATTTGTTTTTATAAAACCCAAAAAATTCTACCTGATTAATTAAAACATAATATTAGGAAATATCGAGATCAAACCCATAAAGATGTTGAATATGGATAAAGAATGGATGAATGCCAATCGGTTGACAAAAGAGTATGAAGATGGCGTGAAAGAGTTTATCAAGTTTGCATAAGATCATGCATGTGACCCTTCTCAAATCCTTTGTCCGTGTTTACACTGTTGTTATTCAATAAAAATTAGTCCAGAGGAGTTGTAAGAACACATGATCTTTCATGGAATAGATCGAAGTTATACATGTTGGAATAAACATGGGGAAAACGAATGTAGGTAGTGACTCAAAGAACACAACATTTTATAGATCATCTGATATGATTAGAAGCATGAATAGTGAATATGATCCTATGGAGGGTGTGATTATAGATGTGAATGATGATGAAGATCGTATTGAGAAAATGAAAAGGATTGTTGAAGATGAACTTTTTGATTGCCCAAAATTGTTTGAGAAGTTAAAGAGTTGTGAAAAAATGCCATTTTATGCTGGTTTCACTAAATATACAGCATTGTTAGCCGTATTGAAGTTGTATATTTTGAAAGTAGGCAACGGGTAGAGTGACGCTGGTTTTATGGAACTACTTGCTCTTCTGAATGACATTCTCCCAAAAGATAATGAACTCCCAAGCCGAACATACGATGCCAAACGATTGGTACGATCGATGTGTATGATCTCTGAAAGAATACATGCTTTCCCAAATGACTGTATATTGTTTCACAAGGACCACAAATCACTTAATGAATGCTCAACGTGTGGTGCTTCCCGATACAAGAAAGATGATTCTAGTCCTACGAATGTTGTATGGTACTTTCCAATAATTCCTAGGTTTAGACACCTATATGGATGTGAGGAGACTGTAGGGAAATTGACATGGCATGTAGATACAAGAATTAATGATGGGAAACTATGTCACCCTGGAGACTCTCCTCAGTGGAAGAGAATTGATCATGAGTATCCAGAATTTGGGAACGATCCGAGAAACCATCGTCTAGAGTTATCTACAGATGGGGTGAATCCTTTTTGTTTTCAAAGTAGTTGTCACAGTACATGGCCGGTTATGTTGGTAAACTATAACTTACCACCGTGGTTATGCATGAAACGAAAATACATCATGTTATCTATGCTTATATCAGGACCAAAACAACCGAGTAATGATAATGATGTTTATTTAGCCCCATTGATCGATGATTTGAAAATATTGTGGGATTCATGTGTTACACTGTATGATGCTTAAAAAAATGAACATTTCAATTTGAAATCCATGTTGTACAGGACGATAAATGACTTTCCTGCTTATGGAAATTTGTCAGGATATATCATTAAAGGAACTAAAGGGTGTCATGTTTGCGAACAAGGTACGTAGTCAATTAGGTTGAAACATTCATCGAAAACTGTTTTTCTAGGACATCAGAGATTTATACCCCGACAATATAAGTACAGATATTGGACGACATCATTCAATGGATATTCAAGAAGAATGTATGGCACCGTCTCCACTAACAGGTGATCAATTTTTTGAGAAAGGAAAAGATTTGTACACTAATTTTGGTAAACCATATTCAAAAAACCTTACAAAAACTGGTTAGAAAAAGAGATCGGTTTTTTTAGAATTACCATACTAGAATTGTCTGTATGTCAGACATTTTCTTGATGTAATTCATGTTCAGAAAAATGTATGTGATAGTGTCATCGTCACGTTGCTAAATTCACCCGGCAAAACAATGGATGGAATTAAGGCTATATTGGACATGGTTGAGATGGGAATACGAGAAGAGTTGGCACCCGTGAAGGGTGAAAAATGCAAATTTCTTCCTCCTGCTTCTTACACTCTTTCCAGGCAAGAGAGATATCAGTTTTTCAACTTCTTGAATGACATAAAGGTTCTAGAGGGGTATTCATAAAATATCAAGAACATCGTGTCAATGGGTGATTTAAATTTAAAGGGTCTAAAATCACATGACTGCCATGTTTTGATGCAAGATCTAAATTCTATAGTTTTACGTTGCATTTTTTACAAGAATGTCTTCCATACATTAACGAATATCTGTTTCTTCTTCAAAGGTATATGCAGTAATGTTATAGATGAGGAGAAATTGCCAACTATGGAAAGAGAAATTTCCATCATATTATGTGAATTGGAAATTTTCTTCCCGCAGACATTTTTCGATATGATGGTTTATTTGATGGTTCATTTAGTGAGAGATTTTTGACTATGTGGTCCTGTAAATTATAGGTGGATGTTCCCCATTGAATGGTATATAATGATTTTGAAAGGGTATGTCAAAAACCAAAGTCGTCTAGAGGGTTTTATTATGGAGAAATATATTGTTGAGGAAGTTGTTGAATTTTGTATCGAATACCTATCTGGTGTGGAAATCATTGGCCTACCGAAATCTCATCACACTGAGTGGCTTGAAGGTGAAGGAATTTTTGGAAGACAGGTTGTCACAATCAATATTACAGATCGGTAGTAGGCCCACCTTTACATTATGCATAACAGTTTCAATGTTGACGGATATGTTCAAACCCACAAAGAAATTCATAGGTGTTTGAATCATTCTAGGGATGAAAATTGGATATCAGATACACATAATCGACAGTTTATAGGATGGATTCAACACCATATTTTTAAGTAGTTAGATGAAAATCCAGACTCAATTTCAGAACGACTTCGATGGCTAGAAAGAGGAGCAATTTTGTACGTGTTATCTTACAATGCTTATGCAGTTAATTGTTATACATTCTATACTAATGAAATGATGAAGAAAATACCATGCAGAATAGTGGGGTTACACTTGTGGCTGAGGCGATGCATGTTTCCATTGCTAAGGAGAAAAATCCAATTTATGTGAAAATGTCATACTTTGGCATCATCAAACGAATATGGGAATTGGATTATATGAAATCCAAAGTGACGATTTTTCAATGAAAGTGGGTTGATAATAGGAGTGCTATTAAAATAGATGAATTAGGATTCGTGAAATTTTATTTCAGTAAGGAAGGAGAGAAAGACGAACCATTTATAATGGCATCACAGGCAGTACAAGTATTTTATGTTCCATACCCTGCAAACTGAAATTGGTCAGTTGTTCTATTATCGAAAAAAAAACTAAAGGGTCGGATCAATGTTCAATGGAGGTTGACCCTTTTATAAGAACTTCACAATCATATCGCAGCGGTCCCAATGTAGACAGTGTTTTGTATGTCAGAGGAGACCACAATGAAGGTATTTACATAGTCGATAGAGGAGTCAAATATCTTCAGCCTTTAAAGAAAAAAAGAGAGTACAATAATCAGGTTATTTGTTTATTGTATCATAAATTGTGTTATGTTATGTTATTATTTGTTCTATGCTGTTTTTATGTAATCTAAATTAAATATTAAACCACTTCTGCACGTAATGACTTCTGCACCTATTGATGTGACCAATCCCGAGGCACAAAATGTCTCTCAACCAGTAGCTGGTGGTCCCACTGCAGAGCAACAATAGGTTTCTCAACCAGATGCTGGTGGTCCTAGTGTAGAGCAACAACAGGTTTCTCAAACTATTTTTTCTGGTCCCAGTGCTGAGGTACAACATGTTTCTCAACCTGTTTCTTCTGGTCCCATTGCCGATGCTAGCACTCCGAGGGAAGATATTGATGCTACTTCTGAGGAAATGGTAGGAACTGAAACCCTGAAAGCACAAAAAAAATAACAGTGTCATAGTTTGGTAGTGTTAGCCAAAATCCTTAAAGAAAAAGCAAAAGGCATCAAATTTGAGTTGGGATGGAGTAAGCGAGGCCAAAATGTAAACCCCAACAGATCCATCTTTAGTAGCTACATTCTAAACTTCACTCGGCAACGCGTGCCGATTGATGTACAGTTGTGGAACCATGTTGTCACTGGGCTAAAGACACTAATGTGGGAATAGATTACGATAACATTATTATATCATTTTTTTAATTTATTAAAATAAAATAAAATACAAAAACATTGACTTACTCTTCATCATCCATTGCAGAGTGCATTTATAGTAGATACCTGACACAAGGAATATGTATTAAGAGTTTCATGAAGGATTCATAGAGGTTTCCGCACAATTTTAATCAAATATCATCTTAATGATGCATAAGGGAAAATCAAGCCCCACCCACCTCTTCTTTATGCACACTTGATATCCCATGGAGCGTGGGATGCGTTTAGAAACCGTAGTGGGGGAAGAATTTTCAAGTACAGTGTGGGGTAATACGTTGTTTGACGTTTTCTTCTATTCATTACTCTGATTGAAAAATATTTATTTATGAAACAGCCACTGAGTACTGAAAATAAAAAACACGCAACAGAACCCGCGTACCGTTACCGTAAAGCAAGGATGGGGTACGCTGAACTTGGGAAAAAATTGGTACGCCTTTTAAATCTACCCTACTACTAGTATGTGACAAAAAAAACAACATAACCAGGTTTCTCTGTTTATATTCAGATTGATGAATCGAAATCGAAAGCCATACCCATCCCATGCAATGTGCTATGGAAGGTGGCTCGTGTAAATAAAGAAGGGATACTGATAGATGAAAACACACAAAAAGTGTGTGAAACATGTGTAAGTGTGACATAATATAAATTTGATATTCTTTAAATCCCTATTGAATTACAATAACTACTTATTTTTCTATATTTTAAATCTGACATAGTCACAAGAATCAACAATAACCACACCAGATGCATACATAATTTCAGCAGCCTTGAAGCATCCAGAACAGTATGGTCGCGTCAGAGGTGCGGATTTTAGGGTGACACCCCGAATATATTTTCAAAAACAAAAACAAGCGGAGTGTAAAAATAAAAAAATGGAAAATCTGTAAGAACATTTACCTACTTTTCAAGAATAATAACAATACCAGGTAGTGATGATATAAAAATTTATGGAGGAGAGGAAAAGAGATGAAAAAACTCAACAACAACCTCTGCGTGATGATCCCACCCCAACCCCACCAGCATTGAGGTGAGCCATTCCTCTAAAAAACCTGACTTAGATGAGGTAATCAATGTTTTAATAATTTTTTTTGTGAAATTTGATTTACATAGACACTGATACATTTTTTTTATTAATATTCTACATGGTGAAAATTATTGTGATTTATATTTATCAACTCCCAGCTATCGCATTGTAGCGATGGCTACGGTGTTCAATACGCAAAATGACATGCTACACAATAGACAGCTTCCAAAAGATCATCTTAGAGTTTCAATTAACGTAGCTAATGAGCCTAGTGCCGAGATACCTATTCCAAATGACGATGAAGAAATTCATATGGTTGAACAAGCTATTGGAAAATTCATCACATAGACGATAGTTCTTGTAAAAAAAACATGTCGACAAAAAGGTATCCATTTCCAATTTATTTTTGAAGCTGGACCTTTAACATTTAATGAAAAAAGGTCTGAACTGATGAATGTTATTACATAATGACAAAGACTATGGGGTGAAACGAAATATCAACCCAAACTATCTCAATGATTAACCAACCGATTGAAACTATCTACTGAGAGCACCTTCACCCCGCCCATTCTATATCCACAGTTAATATCATTGCAAGATCATGTGGATACAAAGTTTAAAGATGGAAATACTCACATAGTTGATTTCGAAAATGATATGTATGGAAGGGAAACATCATATTTCATTAGTGCTGAAAATTTAATTGAACTCCACAAGTATGAATGGCTAGGCCCCTCAGTTGTAAATGTATACATGAGGTAAGTTTTCGTGATTTGATTTTACAAAAATCTGATATACTCTAATAATTATGACTAAATACATTTTATATTTCTTGCGGATGTATATATGAAAAAAAATTGAAAGGATTTCCCCATGAACAAAAATTTCTACTCATTAGTCCTCACACCACCTATTCAAAAGACGAAATAGATTCTGATAAAGAGGCTGCAATAATGCCATCCCTGATCAAATTGATTGAAAACAAAATTATCGATGACAGACACTTTTAATACCAACAATAAAGGGGAAAAACTCTACAATTTAGTCATATCAACTATATTTTCATTTCTTTCGTTACTTATTCCTTTTTGTATTTTTAGGGAGCATTGGATGCTGATTTCAGTCAATTTGAATACTCCAGAAATTTATTTTCTGGATTAAATGCATGAATATCCAAAAAAACTGACCACGCATGATGGAGTTTGTTAATTTTTAATACACTAGATCCAACATTTTATAACTAAACATCTAGTAATATAATTTATGTTATCTTTTAACGAGGATTCTGTTATGATAGGGCGGTGCATCAATATCTGCTAATGCATGGAATGAATCAAGGGAATAAGGATGAGAAAGCCTACATGATCAACAACAAGAAACGTATCAGTGTATATATAATAACATTTCACTATCCAAACACATAACAAAACAAATTACTTATTATTTTCGATGTTTCAGCAGTGTCTAAAACAAACAAATGGAAAGGACTGTGGTTATTATGTTTGTAAATTTATTAAATAAATCTTATTTCATCAACAAACTAGCATCCTTGATGAGGTATTTTTGAAAATAATTACAAGTTCATTTAAAATATTTTTTAATCCTTTGTGTATTTATATTTTTCAGTACTACAATGACTGTCACAAAAACTCATATTCAGAAGATGATATACATGTGTTTAGAAATGAATGGGAAACATACCTGATGAAATATTGTACACAAATAGGATAAAGGCGAATTCCTACTACTTATGTTATCTATATATGATCATTGATTATCCTCCAACCATATTTGGTGAATTGATAATGATACGATGTATTTAAATCTTAATTTATTTCTCAATGTTTTCTATCCCCGGATTCATATTATTGATATTTGAAGAAATCAATATTGAAGTAAGGCATGATGGTGTGCAGTGCTAATAGGGTGAACGACGAAACCACTAAGGATCAACAAAATCAATTTTTCAACAAACGATGGATGGAAACAAAATATATGGTCTATATACACCATTTTCAGTTAGATATAGGTCCTAAATAAAAATATTTCTAAAATTAAAGTAGAGGGATCAAATTATACATGCAGAGATAGTATTTGAGCACATGTGTACCCCTTGGTTCATTTTTATGAAATTTCAATGTTATATATCTCGTTTGTTTGAACTTGTATTTGAGCCCATGTGTTGTTGTTTGACGTGCACAATTATTTCTAGGTAGATGCATGAGACAATTGGAATCTTTGCGGGATTTTTTGGAACAAAAATATGTGGCCCAGGATAATTCATGTAAGTGAATGGCAGGTTGAGATGAAATCCAAGCTTAAACGACCAGTACATCATCAAAAGAATCAACCCTGTGATGCACCAACTTGTAGGATCTGGTTCTCGTGATGTTTTGAGGTGTTTATGGAAGGTATGAGGTGTCTGATGAGCCCCATGGCCACCATAAATAATGTTTACAGACATCTCCACATGTTTTCTTGTGCCTCGGGCCTCTTTACAAGGATCATTCCATTCACATGATCCATCTTATCACGTATGTCCCATTCATCCCATTGATACTATTGGAAGAACCTGGGAATCTGACAATGCATAATCCCCACAAAACCCATACTCATCCAACCAAGAGTATTCCTAGTGTGAAGGGAAGTTATCCATGGTTAATACCCACACTATACATCTTTTAAATATATGATTTTTGATCCTTGTATTCTAAATGGGGCACGTAGAAATCTTCCATGGGGTTAAATCCCAACCAATGGTAAACCATGGTGACCCCCTCACTGGGGTACACCTTCACTTATTTTCCCTGCTGTTTTTCCCTAAGTGGTGTCCGAATAAGTCTTCAAAATGAGAAACCTTACCGTTATGGGATACACCACATTTAGGTCATACCTCATTGGGCCTTTCGATCAATATATCGGGTAAACATTCCAGGTTCTCCCTCCTAGAGATGTACCTACCTGATCCACCTTTATAAGTGTTTTGATCCACCCATTAAATCTCTGTAAGACATTAAATCATGACACTCTATCCTTGTTGGATGTTAAACTCATGGAATACCACATGTTAAACATGGGTTTCAATTTTGTTTAGAATCCATTTGATGACGATGAATACATGGGACCAATATTCTAGTGTACATACATTCCACTGATTCCCAATGAGAATACTTTCCCAACTGAAGTATTATGCCCTAGAATGACCCTTTGGAATGTACTGATATAATCATTGTAATTAACCATCATCCATAAAGAGATGAAACTAGGAACAAGTTTCATGAACAAAATCTTATTCTATAAGGGAGAATCATACTAGGTAATGAATTCTGAGGATGAATCCATGGATGGAATGAACATCATCCCATCACCCTGTTTCAATCAAGGAAACGACATCTCTTTACAAGTGACGAATGTCACTCACCTTTGTAATGAATTAATGTTTGGTAAAATGCACCTCCATCGAACGTCAACCTGCTCTAGGAAATGTGCCCCTACATAAAGTGTTAGAAACATATGTCATGCTCAATCATATATGGAATCCCATTTTCTCACAGGGACCTCTCCAAAAACAAGATGTAAAACGAGGTTTCCTATAAAAGACTATAGTAAAATTAAATCAATGTAAAAGGATAATCTCAGTTAAAAATTTAATTTTGATTTTATTATAATTTTATTGATATAAAATGTATATAAATTGAGATTATTTGGTCATCCAATTGATCAAAACCAATATTTAATTCTTCCATCGAGGGATACATGAAAACCTAACCTAATATCCCATAGAAATCTTTTCACACTTCCATGTCAGAACTGGAAGTAGTTGAAGAATACCTGAAGGTCTCTAATGCTCGGATTTGATTTGTTGGTATGTATAGTATTGAGATAAATTTTCATTGATATATCATTTAATAAATGGACACAATAATCTTCATGGAATATCATATAACATCTGATTAGTACATTGGTACACTTCCAATGGGGAATTATGGAATTCCATAATAACAAAAAAATCATACAAAAAGTTACAAAATACGAGTTCTAATAGGTGTTTCAGACATGTATTTGGGATAGAGGGATGTAATTGGGTTTTGGGAGGATATAAAGGATGATTTGGGTAGTCATTCTATTGAAATGTAGTAGCATTAGGCTGCTCATAGTGTGAAAGGGTAATTCACAACAATTTTTTTTGAAAGGAATGACAACTAACATTAAGGACGAAGGTCTACAGACATACAAACGGAGAGCATTGAAGGGAAATTGTCTAGCCAGAGTAGGTTGACATTGGAGGGGCCTGAGGCTGCCAGCTGATGGCTCGCATTGTTTCCTTTGCTTTTGGTAAAGGAGAAGGTATAGTGAGAGAAGCCTTGGCGATGCGAGTGAATTCTCCTGGTGATGAAGCCAAATGACTGGAGTCCACCATCGTTATTTCTAAGAGCATCGATTACAATGAGGTAATCAGATTCAATGATGATATCAAACCATCCCCAATCCACAACAAACATCATACTGGACAGGATGGCCATGGCCTCAGCAATAGCAGGCTCCCAACGATCTTGATGTGGTTCGGGTTTTGCTGCCAGGCTTTTCCCTATATGATTTCGGGCAAGGAGACCTAGGGTGAAAATCCCATCCTTTGCGAGTGACGCATCCACATTAGTCTTGAGGGTCCCTCCCATTGGGGGAATCCAATGATGGGGAAAGGAGAGGGTATCACCTGGGACTTTTATATATGACTCTTAGAGCATGTCTCAA
Organism: Viscum album; assembly: GCA_963277665.1. Lineage (NCBI taxonomy): Eukaryota > Viridiplantae > Streptophyta > Magnoliopsida > Santalales > Viscaceae > Viscum > Viscum album. Next base: position 922,990,845 of record OY728162.1, on the reverse strand, counting down.
AATTTCATAAACTACTAATCAATCATTATTTGATGAAGATTACATTTCGTGGAAGATTTATTTATGGGTTTTCAAAAAACTTAGGCTTAAGTTTTCATAAATTTAGTAATATAGATTGGTGATTCAGTGTTTTATAGGCTTAGGGGTGTGTCAGGAGTGGATTGCACCTAGTTTCTGACCATTCTGGCTTTTTTGGATTACACAATGAGTTTGGAACCTATTATGCCATGCTAGATTTTTTGTTAAAATTAACTAATTATGTAATTTAATGTTTTTGGACATTAATACATGTGATCATGGACTCAGTTGTAGTTGGTATGAACTAAAGATAGTTTATTAGACTTCTGGTTGAGGTAAGGGCATTGGCCAAATTGCGTCTCTTCGTTATTTGGTTATTTTATGTTTTGTGCATCACTAGTATAATTCCATTTAGCAACCCCATTCTTTATTTCATTATTGTATTACTAAAATAATATTTTTTTTATTATGTAGGTGAAATATTTTTCCTCAGTTTGAATTCCTTGTTCTCAAACCGCCGCCACGGGCGAAAATATTTTAGAGCGGATGGATACAAAAAGGATGGAATATCATTGTTTTTTAACTATTTGTTGGATAGATGTAATTGTAACCAAATTAAACATTGTATGAAATGTATATAGCAGTGTGTTGTTTTGTATTCATGATTTCATGTGAATGTTTGTATCATTTTTGTTCTTCTGTACTTTGTGTGTGGGTGTTGTTTGTGCTATGTGCAGGTGTTGTTTGTGCTATGTGCAGGTGCTGTAATGTGTGAAGGTGCTGGGCAGGTTCAGTTCAGGATCTGGTTTTGTACAGGATCTTTGGCCATTATCAGCTATACTTAAGCGCTGATAAATGGATAATATATCTGTGCTATTTTGAGCACTGAAAAAGGTAGTTTTTATCAGCGCTCAAAATAGTGCTGATAAAGGTAGTGTTTATCAGCGATATTTTTAGCACTGATATATTATAAATTTATCAGCACTGAAAATAGTGCTGATAAAGATTACCTCTATCAGTGCTGTGTTTAGCACTGATAAAGGGGACCCCTATCTTCACTGAGATTAACAGCTCTTTTTTTGCGCTTTTAAAGGCGGTTTTTAGTGCTATTATAAGCCATATTTGTAGTAGTGTTTTACTATAACTACCACATATGGAATAATTTAATTTTTATCATGAATTGGTATCATGAGTGGAGGTTTCATATCAATTTCTTCCCTTTGGTCTTGTGGAATTAATATAGTCTCCTAAAAGAATAAGTAGTCTTATATAGGATGGGATGTGATTTCCAATAGTCATCACCCTAAACCTTAAAACTACCATATAGAACACCCCTTTCATTCAAGGAATTTTTGATGTGGATAGTAAGATATTCTCCAAGTATCACATTCAAAAAATAAAAAATTGAAAAAATAACTAATAAAGATGATAAAACACATAAAAGTTCACATGTTGAAATAGCCTACTGAGAAAAGGGGTTAGGGAGAAGAAATAGATATAACTCAAAGAGGAATATGAGTAAGGATGATTAATTACATTACTCATATGAGAGTAAAGTGATTCCTTCTACTCGATATACCCTGAAGAATGTCGCTAATTTCAACCTAGTTGATAAAACATACAAAGATATAGACACTATATCATGTAATGGGGAAATAGATTCTCAAGACATGGGTAATACTGAAGCGTGGGCTAAGGGGATTTTTACCCATAATCATGGGAAACATGAGATCTTATCACCTCATAACAAGGAATTTCCACCCAATCACTATCATTATACTAGATATAATGGGAAATTTGTGGTGGAATTATACTCTCCCCTGAGAAATCCTAAATCCATCTTTACAAAAGATAAAGTGGAATAGTGTGAGGATGAGATATTCCACCTCAGATGACTCAATGAAGAATTACCTATGGATAATATTCCCAGTAGTAATCTCCTACATGTAATAATGAATAACACACCTACCACTCATCTTGAGAGGGTATTCTACCCAAAATACTAGAATTTGAGAATCATGTGGGATCCAACACCAAAAAGTTCTTCTATATGAATTTAGGAATTGAGGAATATTAGGATTTTGATCTAATAGATTAGAAATTTCCCCTATATTGGGATAGTCACTCAGTTCCAGTGAAAATTAGAAGTCAAAAACAGGTGAATTCCATAGGAAAACATCATAATTCTTCAATTAATCACACTAAGAGGAAGAGTTTGATTTTTTTTTTCACCAAAATCCTTAGTACCTTCAATTCTATTTTCACCTGAATACTATCCCTATAAGGGAATCATGTCCCAATTCAGCCAAAAAAATCCATATCCCTAATGGGTGGATACCACGCATCCCAATTTTTGGAATCTTTCTTTTCCAACATTTGTTAGAATGGGATATTGAGAGAATCATCTCTCATATTTTTTCTCCCAATGATTCCACTTGATGGGCCCATATGTCCAAAAACAGGTAGTAAGACTAAGGATTTTTTTTCTTAATTTAGTGGGTCCATCAATCATCTGGTATAGTATCTTACCAAAAGAGTCCATCACAGGATTGGGAGACCTTCAACATCATTCAGTTTAGCAGTACAGATCCATCGTAATAATAAAAAATTAGTTTATCTCAAAACATATAATCAATGTGAAAATGAGAGGGTCTCCAACAATATTTATAGATAGAACATCCATATATACTCACTTGACATTTTTATCCCATAGGAGAGGTTATTAAACATATTTTAGAAAACTTACATTGTACAATAAAGACATTGTTTATTCCATTGAAATAATTGGGTGGGTTCCAGGAGTTTATAGATTTGACAAAGCATATATAGGTTTCTATTCAGTGAAATAGGGACTAAAATCTACCCTTGTATGCATCACAAGGGGAAATTTTTAGTAAGGAAAAATCTATCACTATTACACTTCAACTAGAAAAAAAAATTATGGAACCACCCAGTTAAGATGTACATCACCCAAAACCTCCTACTGGGTGAAAAAAATAATAAACCTACTCTTGTACAAAGGTAGAGAGAGATCATGTTCTCCTAAAATATAAGGAATGAATAAAAAAACCAATTCCTTTCAAAAATAACTGGTTCATGGTCACATCCTCAAATCTATGAAAAAACATCCCTATGATTCCGAAGCCTATGATGCCCAATGAAGCCAACTTTATTGATCATCTGGACTATTGACCTTTTCATCGGAGGTTGAGCCACAACATCTAAGACTACATTATTTCTAAAGAAATTCCTTATAAAATGGATGATTCCAGATTGGTGGTTATGGTGAAATCCACAATACAATTATAAAATCTGTCCACCACCCGAAAAAAAGAATAAGGTTACTCAAAATAAGTCCTAACTAGGCATGAATAAAAATTAAATGACCGGATAACCTAGAATGTGTCATATTGGGCTCATTCCATTATTGGGGTAAAACTCCATCAACTGAATGGGGGTACTAGATCATCTTTCAATAACCAAAGGAACACCATAAAACTCATCATTTAGAGGCAAAGAAAACGAAATTAAGGATAATATGTTATAAGAATAAGTTTCTCATCTGATATCCAAACTATCATGGATTCATGAAAATTTGATGCCCTTAACATTTAGAGAATTGGATCTTTCCTTCCAAATAGAATCCTCATCACACGAAGAGCCACTCTTTGTTCCTGTTAATCACATTAACATATTAGACCTTTTATCAAATGATGAATATTAATATGAACATGAGTTCCTCAATCCTAATTGGGGATCCAAAGGAAGAGGTCATAGAAGATGAGTGAACATGGGAGATGGAATGTAAAATTATGGGAATTGGAATGCAAAATATTAGAAATATAAAGAAAATCTCAAGATATGAATCATGTTGAACATATAAATAAGAAAAAGAGGCATCAAAATTCTTTTTAGTCCTTCAATATGAAACATACACCTTAATTTATTGAAATTAATAATCTATCATTTTCTGAGCAATTTATCAGTACCGATGAAAATATTTTTTCCATTCATTAATTTTTAATGCATGAAAAAGCCATTTAGGTTGTTTGTCTTTTGAAGGGATAAGTAGCTCGATGGTGGAATCTTATTTGGAATATGATGGAATAAGAAGAAATTTAATATATGTAATGATAATAGTGTAAGGGGATATATCTTATTATGTAATTACCTCATATTATTTAAATGTATATGGAGAAGTAATTCCTTACACTTAAGAAAAAGGATAATGAATATATTGGTACATGTGAACCTAATATTTCAATAATTTTCAGGTATTCTTCTCATTTTATCATCATCCCTAAAAGAAAAATTGTTAAATTATTTGGTGTCCTAATAAAAATTATTCAAAAAGACATGGATATAATATACCTCAATAGATATTAAAAATTAGTTCTATATAAACTAAAGGTAGAAATAATGATATTATATTCCCATTATTCCTATGGTATTTATTAGAAAAGGAAGATCAAGTTTAATGTGGACTCAAATGGTTTAAAAGAATTCCAGCCATCTACAAGACAGAAATGAGGGAAGAAGTATCAATGTAGTTGATTTACTAGAATTGGTAGGATATTTAAATGTTGGAATGTAATTTCTTGGATTTTCTTGAACTTATTTTTAGAAATTATTGAAGAAAATCACAAGACCAGGTGTAGAGATTGTGTGTGATTCTAAGACCTGGTGTGTCCAGAACAGTTCGTTGAAATTTTTTAATTTCAAATAGCATGCAATTTTTTTTACTAAAACAGAATAATAACTCTTAAATGGGTTCTCGGATCCAAAATCTGAGGGCACTGTTGTTTCAAGAGAAGAGGCTTTACCTTAGGTGAGGCATAGCATGTGCCGACATGGACCATTTGTGAATGGTAGTTTTTGGACATAACCATAAATAAAATAATTAAATAAAAACTTATTTTATTTTGAAATCTTAATAACCCTTGAATATAGAATAATATATAGAATTAGACACCAACATTGAGTTCATAATGTGGTGTTTCCCTTGGTGTGACTTAACTTTAGTCGATGTGGGTCCTCTCTGGGAAAACCAGAAAAAAGATGTAATCGTCATTAAATAATTTAAAGATAAGTTATTTTATTAACGCATCGATGATTTACTTTAAAAAACTCTTTATGCAGATATCACAATATTTGTCCCATAACCATGGAATGGTGGAAAAATTTTAGGGAGATCTTGGAGAAAGAATCCCTTTGAGAGAATGATGATGTATTGATGATCAGATCATGGATCACCATGCAAGTGGTGTTGGAGGATCTTATCAACGATGATAACACCACTGTTCCTTATCAATGACTGATCCAATCTAAAGGCAGGTTATTGTTTATTTTAGATTCATTTCACATTTTTAAACTCAACGACTATCCCAGCAGGCTGGGCCAGGTCGGGTTTGTTGGCGGGTTGGGTCGGGTTGGGTCTGGCGGGTCAGGTTGGACCTAGACAAAATCCAGGTCAGACCTTCTTCTAAAAATATTTGTATCATTCAATACGTGTGTCCGTTTAATGATCTATTTTCATTTTTTGGACCCTTGATATGAGTCGGTCCATTTGAGATACTCTATGTGAGTTTTTTTATCTAATTATTCATATGACTTAATGGATCGAGGAATAAGTTATCTCAGAATGGACGTGCTACGATTAAAATCTTGTGGCTGGATATGACCTTGAAGTTGTATACCCCAGAAGCTATGTGACCTAAAATTTATGAGACCTATAGGTTGGGTTAATTACCAAGACTATGTGTCTTACTTAGATTGTGTGTCTTAGCTTGACTATGTTTGTTAATGAGACTATGTGCCTTTTCAAGAATATGAGACTTATGGAGATGGTGTACATCATTTTATTGAGTATATCGAGACCTTCTTAGAATATATGATGTAAAAATATACCTTTGTGATCTGACCATACTATTTTTATGTTGTATACTTCATATATTTTTGTGTTTTATAAATAGTGTATTTCGGTGTGGTCTACTTAGTGTATTTCTTCATGGTGTTCCTTCGTGGTGTTCTTTCATGGTGTTCCTTCATGGTGTTCCCTAGTGGTGTTGCTTCATGGTGTTCATTAGTGGTGTTCCATCATTTTGTTACGTCGTGGTGATCATTAGTGTTGTTCATTCATGATGTTCCTTCATGGTGTTCCTTAGTGGTGTTCCTTCATGGTGTTTCTTCATGGTGTTCCATAGTAGTGTTCATTCATGGTGTTTGTTCATGGTGTTCCTTAGTGGTGTTCCTTCATAGTGTTACTTCGGCGTGTTCCTTCATGGAGTTCCTTCCTTGTGTTCGTTTATGGTGTTCCTAATTGGTGTTCCTTTGTTGTGTTCCTTCATGGTGTTCCATAGTGGTGTTCCTTCATGGTATTACTTCATGGAGTCCCTTCATGGTGTTCCTTTGTGGTGTTTCTTCATGGTGTTCCTTAGTGGTGTTCCTTCATGGTGTTCCTTCAGCGTGTTCCTTCATGGGGTTCCTTCCTATTGTTCCTTTATGGTGTCTCTAATTGGTGTTCATTTGTTGTGTTCGTTTTCGGTGTTCCTTAGTGGTGTTCCTTCAAGGTGTTCCTTCAAGGTATTCCTTCATGGTGTCCCTTCATGGTATTCCTTTGTGGTGTTCCATCATCATGTTCCTTCGCTGTGTTCCTTCGTGGTGTTCCATATCACTGTTCCTTCGTGGTGTTCCATCATGGTGTTCCATCTTAGAGTTCCATCATGGTGTCCTTTAGTGGTATTCCTTTATTGTCTTCCTTCATGGTATTCCTTTGTAATTTCCTAGGTTGTATATTTTAATTTGTGATTTTGGGGTTTCCAAATAAGAATTTCTTTACTCACCCATGCACATGCTTTTCCCATAAGTGTCATGTCTTGTGCAGATGATCGATGCTTTGATGGAGTCCTTGGTGGACAAGGATGATGTGGTTCTTAGTGAGACTAGACAGTCGAGGTGTGCTCCTGTGGCTTCATATATCTATCTAGTACCATTCCATTCAGGTATGGTTTTCTATGGATGAGTTTCAGGAACTTCTGTATTCACTTTTCTAGACTCCTTTTTGGGTGGCCTTGTATTTTGGCCCTATTTACTTTCCAGTTTTATATTGTTGTACTTTGTTGTCGGTATCTTAGTTGTATGAATTATTTTTTACATATTGTTTTTGCATTTCAGAATTTTGGTCAGGGAGATGTGTGTGTGTGTGTGTGTGCAAGTACTTAGGAAAATTCCTCTTATTTTTGGGATATTCCTACTTGGTGATAGTCACCATCCCCTGGCCTTTTAGAGGTGGGATTGGGGTAGTCATAGCACATGACAATCTAGGATGGGTCATGACAGAGTGGTAACAGAGGAGGTCGGTTCTACATAAGGACCAAGTGTCTGTGAGGTTAGTTCGGGGAAGTAGTTTTAAGTGTGTCAAGTTTCAATTTTATGCCAATAAATCCATTGTTGGTGTAGTATTCGACGTATCCATACACCAAGTCTCTGAATTATGATTTTCGACTCTACACATGAAACACTGGTTGTAGGGAAATATAATGTTACATGCATTATATAGGATTTTGTTGCGTTCTCATGTCCTTCTTAAGTCAGCTCAGCATGTATACTCTATCAAACCTAGTACATCTTGTTATATTTCATGATGCCTCCACATAGATTACAAGCGTAGATTCAATCGTGTGATCACGAGGATAATTAATTGGATGACAAGACATCAGTATATAGATTTTTACCAGAGATAGCACTTCAAGGTGGGGCACCAGTTATACCAAGACCTGAAGATAAGTAAATGGTACTCGTAGTACGAGAGGATGAGGAGCGTAGTCTACGTTCACATCCCATGTTTCATCGATAGAGACCCATCAGGTTTTAAGGCATTCCAAAAACATAGGTAGATGATGATTGGATTGAGGTGGTGATCTGAGTTTTCCATCTAGTCAAGGAATCAGAAGATCTGATGGAGATCCTGACAGTGAGGCTTATACAAAGTTTATTAGGGATATTGCAGGGTTTGGATACCCAATCTTGTGATGAGGTGACTTTTCCATAGGAATAGTTTGAGAACTATTTCAGAGAGGAGTTCCCACCTTATAATCTAAGGCTTGTGCATGTTCAGAATATTCTAAAGCTCCAATATGATGACATGTTGATATTTGAGTATTCAAAGAGGTATACCAACCTTTCCAGGTACTCATTCAATGTGATACATGAGCAGTACATCAGGTCTCGAACCTTCGACCGACGTCAATGTAGGGACATCCAATCCAGTGTTATCCATGTGTGCATTCCTACCTCTTATTGGGTGATAGGGAGAACCATTGTGGTTTTTAGTCCCTTGGATTAATTGATCCAACCAGTGATATTAGTGGTAAAGTAGGATCATATAGATCCCTAAGGTGGTGGATGGGGTAGAGGAGCTAAGACAGAATTAGTTGGTAGTTTATATATTTATATGTTTCTACCAGCACCCCTGGGTGATCAACACCAGGCTCAAGGTGATGGAAGACATGGTAGGTGGATAACTGCATGTTGTAGAGGCTTATGAACTAGGGGTTCAAAGAATGATTTGGGATACAATTATTTCATATTCTGTATTAGATGTTGTATTGATAGACACATCCACTAGTAATTATTTTCCTTCCAGAAATCTTATTTGATAATCAAAGATTCTGGTTGAACCCTTGAATAGACCCTTACATTTAGAGACTCATATGAGAGGGGATTCGATGATCAAAAACTAGTTCTGAAATTGTGACATTACTCTTAGAGGCGATATTTTCAGTTGGGATCTCTTAGTAGAGGCATCGAGTACTTACGAAGTTAATCTTGGGATGGACTGGTTACCTATCGTTCATAATCTGATTGAAAATTTTAGGCAATAACTGTCGTGTGTCCACAGTGGTATAACATGTAATTTTTTGTCGGTGAAAAGGTAACCTAGTAAACACAAAATGGTTTCACAGAAAGTAGGGTGAAAACAATTGCTCATAAATTAGCTTGCCTAACCCTAGATATAGTGGGTGTTAAGAGTCCTCAATTTCATGTAGTGGTGAAGGATTTGTATTGGATCCAGCACAGGTTGGGACAAAGGAATTGGCTAGAGTTCCTCAGGATTATGAATTAGAGATTTTCTCTACTACTGGGAAGTGGAACATGGTGAAAAATTTACACTATTGGAGATCTAGTTTTTAGTTGCTGAATGATGTGTCGAAGCAGTTGGCCTCATTGTAGTTATCCTTTGTGGATAGATATGGAAGTTCTTACCTCCAGTAAATGGTTCTCTCCCCTACACTCTTATATAGATTCAGGGATACATTTCTTAGAGATACCGACTGTGGGACTTTATGTGCTTAGATGTCTATATGGAAATCCCTTGATGGATATTCAAAAGGTGGGGAGAACATCTTTCTTTTTATTGGATGCATTGAAATACCAGTGGTATTATGGGAGGAGATTTTGATGTAGATATGTACATCCCCTTTGGAATTACATCCAAGTGTGGTGAAGATGTACTAGGACCTCTAGTGTCAGTTCTAGTGGCAGGGAATAAAGAAGTGAGTTGCAGAGATAGTCTCTCGATGCCTCATTTGTCTTCAAGTGAAGGTCGAGCACCTGGTTCCAATAGGTTTGACTCAACACCATGAGTTTATAGAAGGGAAGTGGGATGGGATATCAATAGACTTCGAGAAGGGTTTACCATGTTCGTCTGTGGGGCATGGTACAATATGATTGATCATTGACTGACTCACCAGGTTGTCCCAATTCCTAAAATTTTTGTATAAGAGTTCAATAGAGATCCTAGAGAGACTCTATGTGTAAGAGATAGTTTGACTCCCTGGAGTCCCTTCGATGACAGTTTTAGATCGTAATGATCACCTTAAATCATGGTTATGGAAGGGATTGTGGGATGTGTTTGTGACTCAGCTTTGTTAGAGCACAGGTTTTCTACCATAGATAGAAGCCCAAACTGAATGGACTATTAAAATTCTAGAGGGAATGATACTAGATATAACGTTAAATTTTATACCAGATTTGGGAGGATTCTTAGTAGGTGATTGATTCCATGAGTGCACATTCAGTGGAGGAAAATGAATCTCTTGAAGAGCGCATAGGAGATTGAGGCTCAGATCCGTGCTCAGTACCCTCATCTGTTTGGGTATCCCATGGTTTAGATTTTGGGGATTTAAAGCCCTGATTTTGGGATAATTTAAAGTCTTATATTTTCCTTAATTTATTTTTAGAACAAATTTTTGAAAACTCTATGACCTGGCACTAACACGGTGTGAGATTCCGAGGCTCAATGTGCCCAAAATAGTTCATTGAAATATGTTATGTTTTTAATAGCATGCGTTCATGGTTTTTATAAAAAAGTGTAATAACTCTTAAATGGGTTCCCAAATAAAAAATTTGGGGGTACTGTTGTGTTCATAGAATTGGATTTACCATAGGTAAGGCCTAATATCAGTTGGCTTGGGAAGACTACAAAAGTTAGTTTTTTAGAGAGAACCATAAATAAAATAATAAATAATAAATTATTTTATTTTTAAATACTAATAAATCATGAATAGAGAATGATATTATAAATCTGAGACTCCCATTGAGTTCGTAATGTGTTGTTTTCCCTAGGTGCCACATAACTTTAGACAGTTCGGGAGTTCGGTAGAAAAACTTGAAAAGGACGTAATCATCATTAAATAATTTAATGATAAATTATTTTGTTGACACAGTGATAGTTTACTTTTATAATATCCCTATGTATAAATTCCAGGGTATGCCACATAAATTTGGGAACACCAGAGAATCACTAGGTAGAATTCGAGAAAGAATCCTTTTGAGAGAATAATATTGGATTAAAAATTGGATCGTGGATCATCGCACCAACAGAGTTGGAGGATCTCATCAGTGATGACAATGAAACCATTCCTCATGAACGACTGATCCAAACTCAAGGTAGGGTTTTATCTCATTCTTATTAATTTCACGTTATTAAATTCAATGATGAATATAGACCAACCCACAAATAGGTTGATCCGTTTTCGATCACATGTGTGATGGGTTTATTCTTGTGGGGTTTTAAATGGGAATTATATCAATGTGATCACTTCCTCTTAGTTATTCCTTCTAATAAGAATGAATTGGGGACGATGAAAAAATACCAAGATTAGTTTTTTGGATGTTCATGTGCTTTTATTTTCTCCCCTCAATCTCTCATGTTCATCGTGGGTTCTTTATATTTTAAACTCATATGCGAACAGTCACACGTTGTGCCCCCGATTTGTGGAAAAACGATATGTGATCAATGGATTAATCCCCGTGACTATATATTAGAAGTGCGATGTAGGAAAGTTACGATTAGGAAGAGGAGGAATCTTAATATGACATAAGGTAGTGGAACATGACAATGAATGGAGGTGGTGGCTCCGTCCAGTTCAGGTGAGGCAGTTCGGGTCCACCGAAGATAGAGAACTGATAGTGCAAGGTCACTGGTGGGGCGGTCGATGAAGGCATAGAATGTTAGGGAGCCTTATTTTAGCTGGTGTGGCTAACAGGAACCATCCATGGCAGTAGGTCGTGACAGTGACCTAGGGATGTGGCTTGGTGCCCCATCAGAGGAACCCATGGTAGTGAGGTCGTAAGATAAGAGATGTGGTGGGACGGACACGTGGGACGGACACGTGGAACGTGGCACAACATCGTGTTATCATGGGAGGCATGTGGTATGGGTAGACTACATGAAACTTATCATGTCAGCCTACAGTGTGGGCCAGATTATGGGATGTTGGGCAGCTCCAGTGTCACTACGTGCTAGACCCAGTAGGTTGAGTCCCACAGGCCCCACATTTTGGGACAATTGAGACTGGGCTGGACCAGGCCGGATTGGGTGGAATGGACCGGTTCAGGTTGGCTTCTGGGTTAGGTTGAGTCAGGCGGGTTAGATCCGACCTGGACCAGACCGAGGTCAGACCTTTTTATAAAAATATTTGTAACATTCAAACCATGTGTTTGATTGATGATCCATTTGTAGTGTTCGGAACCTTGTGATAAGAAGGCCCTTTTGAGATACTATACGTGAGTTTTTGAGGAATTTAGAATATGACCAAATGGGTCAAGGTGTAGGTTCTCATGGAATGAATGTGCTACAAGAGGAATCCTATGGAAGGATGTGAACTTGAAACTATGTGACCCGGAAGCTATATTACCTATAATCTGTGTGCATTATTGAGTCTATGTGTCTTTGTGAGACTATGTGTCTTATAGAGGTTTTGTTTCTTACAGAGAGTATGTGTCTTATCGAAACTGCGTTACTTATAGAGATAGCGTACCTCATTGTAATGAGTATATTAGGACATTAATAGAAAATATGTCGTAGAGATATACTTGTGTGAGCAGACTGTACTATTTTATAGGGTATAATTTATGTATTTATTTGGGGTACACTTAGTGTATTTATATATGCTATATTTCATGTATTTCTTTGTGGTCTACTTATTGTATTTATTCATGGTTTTCCTTCGTGGGGTTCAGTCATGGTGTTCCATAGTGGAATTCCTTCATGGTGTTCCTTCATAGTATTCTACAGTGGTGTTCCTTCATTATGTTATATCATGGTGTTCCATTGTGGTTATCCTTCATATTGTTCCTTCATGGAGCTCCTTTGTGGTGTTCCCTAGTGGTGTTCCTTTATGGCATTCCATCATGATGTTCCTTTGTCGTGTTTCTTCATGGCGTTCCTTAAAGTTTTTCCTTAGTGGTATTCTTTCGTGGTGTTCCTTCATGGTGTTCCTTCATCGTGTTCCTTCATGGTGTTCCTTCAAGATGTCCCTTCGTGGTGTTCCTTCATAGTGTTCCTTAGTGGTGTTCTATCATGGTGTTCCTTTGTGGTGTTCCATCACGGTGTTCATTCGTGGTGTTCCTTCATGGTTCTCCTTCATGGGGTTCATTAGTGGCGTTCCTTCACAGTGTTCCTTCCTTATGTTCCCTCACGGTGTTCCTTAGCATGGTTCCTTCATGGGGTTCCTTCTTAGTATTCCATCATGGTGTTTTTTAGTGGTCTTTTTTTTGTGATATTCCTTCATAGAATTACATTTTAATTTCGTTTGTAGTATATTTTAAATTGTTGTTTTGCAGTGTCCTACTGAGTATTTTTTTACTCACCCCTACACAGGCTTTTCCCACATGTGTCATGTATTATATAGACAATAGACCATGTAAAGGTGTCTTAGGTGGACCGGGGATAGGTGGTGCTTTGTGATACTAGACAGGTGAGCTGTGCTCATACTACTTTAGATAGTTATCTACTACCTTACCCTTCATGTAGGGTTTTCAATGGATATGTTTTAGGAACATGTTCATTCACTTTTCCAAACTCCTTTTTGGGTGGGCATGTATTATGGCCCGATTTAATTTCTAGTATTCTATTGTCATAATATATTTTTGGTATCTTAACACAATTAATTATTTTTTAATTAGTGAGTTTACATTTCAGAATTTTGGGCCTAGAGATGTCTGTGTGTGTACAGGTACATAATAAAATTCCTCCCATTTGTGGGATATGCCAACTCGGTGCTAGTCACCAGCCCCTGGCCTATTGGAGGCTGTCTTTGGGTAGTCATGACATGGGCCCCTCTAGGATATGTCGTGATAGGAATGGATGGTCATCAATCCTATTAATTTTGACATTCAACCAATAGTCTTGTTAATGCAGTGACGGAGAAGAGGATAACAACTAATGCACTTCCTAAACTCTTGTGTTTCATGTGAATGGAGTTTGGGAATTTTGGGAATCAATGTCGCAATACAATGGCTAATGTGGATGATAAGACACAAAAACCACTAAATATAAATTTAAATGGGAAATCTTATGCAATCATAATGGATGAGTTGAATAATTATATTGGGTTTAACTTATCCTCTCAACCTTTCTAGGTAATTTAATGTTTTATTTTGTATCAGTGAGCACTCTAAAGATCATATTATTCATAATTTTTTGAAATTCCATATTATTATATCCCTCTACATGGATTCTTGAATAATGAAATCACATTGATATTCTATAAGTATAAGGATAAACCCAATCATCCAATGAAAATGTTTTTTGTAATATAAGATATTATATAAGAGATAAATGGCGAATTAACTTTTTAACTATATATGTTTACCTATATAATTAACATATTATTTATAGATACCTTCATGTGTTTATGAGTTTAAGGTTAAAAAACGGTTCAATGTCCTAAAGACACCCTTTTAGGATTTAAGTGATGAGAGTTTTTCAATATTAATGATATCTAAAAAATATATTTATGGAAATAACACCCTCTGGTTTTTCAAATGTTTTAGTGAAAAAGATATTTTTGGAGTATTTATTTACATTTAATACCTATGATTAAAGGAACAAGTAATCATTAGGGTTTATCATATCTTTTATGTTTAGGTAGTTATTGGTTATAGTTAATCACATTATATATTGAGAACACATCATTGATATTAGAGAAAATTTACATTTGGATATGCTTTCCATAATATACATTAAGTAATATGGTTTTATAGGGTACCACATTAAATTGTATCTGATCGAGACTTGAAGAATACCTTGATTTTTTGGAAAAGACTTCAACATTCTATTGATATAGGGTTGAGTTTCAAAACTAAATTTTTTTTCTTAGAATGATGTTCATTCGAAAGATGATTCAAACTCTAGATGATATGATAAGATCTTTTTCTATGGATTTAAATGGTTGTTGGGATCAAAACCTTCTTATACAAGAGTTTTTATATAATAATATCTTTCACTTGAGCATTGATATGGCTTTAGATGATTCCCTTTGTGGAAAGATGTGCAGATCTGCAATGTAATGGAATGAAGTTATAGAAAGAAAGCTATATTCACTCACCCAAACTGATGATATGGAAGAGAAGGTTATATACATTCAAAATAACATAATTATAGAAAAAAATAGAAAACGATTTTATACTAATAATCATCAATGTGATATAGAATTTGAAGATGGAGTGAAGTTTATTCCATGAATTTATCTATAGAAGAAATAAGAGAAAACTAAGCCCTATTTATATCTGTATCTCCGAAATTAGTAATCATTATGGGATTATAAAATATATTTTGATTCTTCTATGAAACCTTTATAAGGTCTATGTTTTTTCCCTATGTCTCTCTGGAGAAATTACATACATGATCTATCACATATAAAGAACTCAAAGGTTGTACCACTGGATCATGATCTTTCTTATGACGAACAACCAGTTGAAATTTTGGATCGAAAAGAAAATCTTCTATGAATTAAGACCACTCACATGGTCAAATTTATTGAGGAAAAACCAAAAAATTAAGGAATCTTTATAGGAACATGAGTATATATTTAGGTATAAGTATCCTCTATTTTTGGTATCAGAGTGAATACTTTTGAAGGGGAAATTCATTATCAAGTGGGTAGAATACAACAACCTTATATTTTGAGAAATATTTATTTTTCAAATATATTTAATCACTTGGATATTTTTTGTTATTTCAAATACAAAATTTATCTTGTTTTACATGGACCACTTAATATATCTTTCATTACAAGCAACACCAAGTTTCAAAAAAACCTAAAACACTTTTAAAATACTATTTTTTAACATGACATTTATCACCAATCCATTGGAATTGTGGTTATGAATAGTATTAACTATGTTATGAAAATATTTTTTACACATGTATATATTTAATGAATTATTTTCTTCGTAATTGATTAGAAATGAAAATAAAAGCCTTATGAAAATTGAAGGAAATATTTTTCTGAAAAAATATTTTTAGGAACATATGTGTGCTTTACATCAAAAAAATTAAAAAATAACTTTTTGTGAATTATATTAATTATATTAATATATTATATTTTCAATATAATTAATAACATTCATATTATGATTTTTATATACAAGAGATAAGAATAAATCAAATTTCATGCTTAAAACTATATTTTTTTATAAAGCAGTTTTCTTACCTTTACTACCTTTATTTTAAAATTCATTTCTTCCAATTTTAAATAATAAAGTAAATTAAAAAAATCAAATGTTCAATGTTATGTTTTGGTTATTTTTATTGATTTTATTTTTAAAACGAATTTATTTCAATGAATAGTGGAAAATAATGGGTTTTATTAAGAATTTTAATTTCTTTTAAATCTCTTGATAACATAAATATTGATTTTAAATGAGTTTAAAAGTAAAATTACTTCAATTATACATATTTTAATAAATTTAGTTTATTTGAATAACTTTCATATTGAAATTTGATATAAAAACAATGTAACCGTTTGAACATTTTCTCTATAAAACCCCACCTTTTTATCCTGTTTAATGGAATAATTTTAAATTAAAATTTTCTTATTATATTATTGAATTTATTAAAATGCTTTCTATATTTTGAATTATCATAATTTATATTATATAATAATTTGAACTGTTTTTATTTACCAAAATTAATAGTAAAAACATTACAAATTATTTACCATGGTTAAGGTAAAAATGTATTTACTACGGGTTAAAATAAAAAATAAGGGTTCAAATAAACTAAATACCTATATAAAATATTATTTATGGGCATATTGTGACCTTATAATGTATAAATCATTATAATGGTCCATTTCGTTTCCTTGGGGCATGAGGAAAACATGGGTACGACTTTTTATTTCAAAAATTAACATATGTTCCATTCACATTACTTATAAAAGGCCACCCAGTATCCTCTCCTCTTCATAGCATAAAACCATTTTGGTGATCTCAAAGACATCATAAATTAATTTTTAAACTCTAATATATCATACTATTATCATTATTTCATGTATAAATCATACCTAGGAATGGTTTTTGTGAAATCCTAAAGACGTCACCCAAGGAAGAAGTAAAGTTCTTCATCAACCATTTTTTAATTCCTTTTATACCTCCTTAAATTCTTATTAAATCATCATGATAGAATAAACTATGTATCTAAAATATACTGAGATGTTTTTGGTTCAATTTAATGACCTAAATCGATCTCTTCTACCATCAAATGGACTATGAAATCATCATTCATGTGTACGGTGGACTACCGTCTCTTGAAAGAATGTCAATCATTTGTCTATTACCATCATTAATGGGTGGTTATAATGATGAATTAAATGTTGTTCAATTATATTTATTATATTAATAATATATTCTAAAACCATGTTTTCTAAAAAAAAATTTCAATTTTTTTGAATATTGTAGTATAAATTTTAAAATACATTTTTACCCATTTTACATTTTTTTAATTTTTTTAATGATTCTTCATTTCATTTTCCAAATAAATCTCATATGGTTTTTATCAAAAATGTGAATTGAATTATTGTTTTTACCTCTATGGAAATAGTGAATCTTTCAGTCTTCATAACCATTATTTTATACGATGCCTCCATTATATGTTTTTGTTTTTTTAAATAAAATTATATTGAAAATTTTTTAGGTTTAAAAAATTTTATAGTGGAGAGGATATTTTCCTCAAGAAAAGTGTTCAATTCTTTTTAAAGATAAAAATATAAGTTTTAAATGTTATTTTAAATGAAATATATTTAAAAAATATTTTATTAATTTGTATTTTAAGAAGTTATTTTCAAAGAAAAGTTTTTTTCCTCAAGAAACTTTCTTTGTTATTTATCTTTCAAAATTATTATTCATCTATGATGACATCCTTTGATGTAACTTATTCTTTATTGGGTATATGAACCATGTAAACAATTATAATTTTTTATGTGAATGATTTATGTTTATGATGGAATGATGTTTATGAACCCTATTTCTCTTCCACGGGTTATACCATGATAAATGATTATGAAACCCTCTTATATCTCCAAGGGTCATGTAATTATGAAATAATTAAATGAGTATTATACCTATAACTTTTCCATAGTTTATGATATTATTAAATATTTATGAATCCAATTTCATTTCATGGATTATTATATTATAAATGTCCTATGAAATTATGATACACATATGTTTTATTTTCATTTAGTGATGGGTGGGAACTATATCTCTCTCTAATGCATTGGGTAAAGCTTTATATCTCATGAGATAAATATGGGAAACAAGTCAATGGGATCAATCCACTATAGGAAATATGTGTTTCTTTATTCAATATGGGAAACAAGTGTATCCTATTCCACGATGGGAAACAGGTGTGTACTGATTTTCTATGGGAAACAACTATATACTAATTCACAATGAAAAGCATGTGATGAGTCATAATCCCTTATATTGATGGTCTTGGTATTTAACCTTTACATATGATTTTTTTTCCTTATTTATGATGGTTCCACACTTTTATGAAACTATAATATGTTTGGATATTTATTTATTGTAATTTATCACCCTTATGTTCCATGTTTTTTGAAATGACAATGTTTTATGCCATAAAAAATGTTTATGATAAATAATAGGTTCTGTATGAACTTCATAATTTCTTTTCAGGATCACATACCCTTATTATTATCTTATTATTTGATAAGAACATAGATTTATATATCTTATTTTTACACTAATTGAGCCTTTGAGTCCACCTAATATTATGTTTCCTTCCACATGTTATAAAGAAAGGATTAGGTACAGATTTTGTAAGAGGTTAATTATATGAGAAGATCATTGTGGTATATATTGAATATCCATCACAAAATTAGAATATTGTGTACCTAGTCTCCATATTTGTTAAACTCTTATGGTCCTCAGGATTTTTTTGGGTAAACAAATTAAATACTTATCTAAAAATGTGCATTAAGGTTGTATAAACATCCAAGTTTACTATATATCAGTAGTAAAATATCAATTCCAACCGTCTATATAAATATCACCCTATGGGAAATCGGAAGATAATAGATTTAAATAAGGCTCTATCAAACATAATCTAGTAAATAGTTGATAAAGATAGGTAATATTTCGCAGATAAACTTATTTAGGACTTTAGAGCCTACCATGAAACAACTCACACTGCCACACAAGTAACCCCAAGTTTTATTATATATGAAATTTAATTGGTTATACCCATAAATTTTTTGGATTACCTGCATCTATATATATATATATACTCATTTCTTAAAAGATGTGAATTGATTGAAATGACATGATTTTTTAGAACAACCCACTGAGAATATGCTTCATACATTAAAAATTCTACAAGTCCACAAAAAAGGGATTTTTCATGCCTTAAATAAGATATTATACATCAAATAATTCCTCTAAATGATATTTTATTGGTTATTAGAACCCCAGGGATGAATCCTCCAAAAGTGAAATCAAAATGGGAAGGTCTTTATATCATAAATAAGGTCTATTTCAATTGTTCTTACTCATTGGCCATGATTTATTAGGAATTCCTCGTGATCTGAAAAAATTCAAGGTTTCTTTTGAACTACATTGCAAGATTCCCAAATTTATACCCATGTACTTTGGAAATGTCTTAAAACAACATTTCACATAAGTTTGGGTGGTAAGACATTAAACTGAATAACACCCATGTCCTTACCATATAATCTTAAATTACATAGTCATTGTCCTAGTTAACAACGTAAAACTACACAACAACATCCCAATCGCATGATATAAAACTCTATGGTGTTGTTCCATGATGCACAACCTTAAATTGTATGACATTTCGGTCCTCATTGCATAACCTTAAAATGTAACACATATTAGTACAAGAATTTCAAAGCTAATATAAATTCCCACTTAATTATTTCATTTTGACTCAAATTTTCCAATAGTACCGCATTCTATTACACCTCTTTATCCCATAAATTACAGCACGATCCATGTAGAATCATTTAGGAACAAAATTTCTTATTCCTCAGAGAATAAAAACACCATATCCCTTCCATATGATCTGGGTATAGTCTACGAATTCCACTATAAAATAACTAATTAAGGCTTGATTCCCATGTTAACATGATATGTAGTGATTCCAAAAACTATTGTACTAGGTCCTATAATGAATTTCAAAAAACCCATTTCCCCTATATATGAGTCAGATATGTGTGTGAGAAATTTTATTCAAGAATAATGTTTGGACTGATTCCTATACCAATAGGATAAATAGTGATGTCTGTATATTTATTCATAGGATCTAATAGAATTAATTTATAATTATGCTCTTCTAACTTAGTTCTTGAGGCTTCCTCATAATGTTTGATTTCCCTGATGGAACTACATTAAGGTGAGGCTAAATTAACATTCCCTACACATAATCCAAACCTGTATAGAAGTTGCCTCATAAATTATTTTGTATAACTTTTTCAAATTTCCCCATACTTTGTGTAATCCATATTTTTCATGGATACACCTAAAATGGATTTGTCTTTTAATTTTAATACTACAAAAATTCCTCCCCTCCTACAAATGAGCTAGATATATATAGGATTCTTCATAATAGGGATCCTCATCGATGAACCCATATTGAAAATTGGTACCAATTTTCATGATCTTGATATACTTGGAGAACACAGAACAAGTAATACAAGTGTCTTGATTCTTGTTATTACATGATACATAGTGATGTATAGATATCATCTCATGGGTCTAGCTACAAACATAAAAATATACCCCATTTCCCCAACATATGAGTGAGTTATTTGTATGGAATATTTTCTTTAGGAACTATATGTTGATTTATTATAATATATATGGGATACATAATAAAGACTTGATCTTATATCACAAGCCCTACAACAATTTTAAACCTAAAATTCCTCTCCCCAAACATATTATCTTCATATATATAGGCTACATATAAGAACTATGTAATGATTTATTCCTATCCCTATAAGATAAGTAGTGATACCTAGACCCTTTAAGCTCATCCTAGCTATAATTTAAAAAAAATCCACATTTAATCTTAGTATTATTTCTCTTAATGTTACACTTCAATATTATATAAAATGCTACACTGTTTTGAACCCCATCTTTATTCCCTCACCAATGAACCTAATAAATTCACAATAAGCTAAATAAAATTTCCCCTCACCATTGTATGATCCTAATCAGTCTATGTGTCTTCACCTTTGAGAAATTAATTTGTCAATTTGGACTAAAAATCCCTTCACCCCTAGATAAGAGCCCAAACTATATAGGGAATTACATTATAAGAACTACATGTGGCTTCATTCCTATCCTTATATGACACATACTGACACACATAATTCTCAATGTTGGTAAAGATATAATGATAAAAAATTCCCCCATTTTTCTTGGTGTCTGATCAGATCACTCTCCATTCATGACATGCCGTATCCTTTTTTTTCACTAAGATTAGAGTCATTTACCTCAAAAATGAGTTAAATAATCACAAAAATATAAACTTTAAAACTCACCCTATTTTATTTGAGCTAGATATGCACTAGATTCTCTAGAATGGGTACCATTATTTATGGACATATTTTTAGAAACTCCCACTTTCCCTGCATATAAGTATGATCAGTGTGAGGGAAAATATTTATAAAAACAATATTTTTGTTTATTCAAATTATCAAAAGATATATAGTGATTCTTTAATAAAAAAATTCAATTATTAGATATACATTATGTAACATACTGGTTATGGGTGCCTCCCAAAGATGCCTCTTACCCGGTTCGTCACATGGCCCCAAGCGCATTACCCCAAATCCCAGAGGCTGACAACTTGCAGCGAGGGACTTGGGTGTGATAGTGGGGAACTATTCCCTCATTGGATGAGTTTTGTCACGACCTTTCCTCGGGGCCTATTCTATGACTACCCCAAGCCAGCCTTCCATAGGCCAAGGGCTGACTACTAGCACCGAAGGCGTAAATCTCAATAGAAGGGAAGGAATTGACATTATAAAAGTAAACAAATACAACAGAGTACACAAATGAAGTAAGCACAAAGTAAACTGAGTACAAAAGTAGGTGCTAAAAATTAAATGGGATATTATTCAAACCCAACTGAAAGTACAATACAACTGATTAGACAGTACAACAGTTGTAAAGTAAAGTAGCAACCACAGAGTCTTCCTCTGGATATCCCACTTGAAGGGGGGGTACAGATGGTCTCCTCAGCTCCTCGGGTCTCGCCATCCGCTCAGTGTACGTCCCGTCTAGTTGTCCACCCCTGGGTATTGTCCCGCTCCACAAGCCTCCACCTCGATCAGTGATGTCCATCGTCTGCATCCTACACAATTTAGTGCGGGTATAGCCCATGCAGGGGTGAGTATATGATACTCAGTAGGGACCCCGAGACCCCCGAAGGTCTCCCAGAATCCACATAGGATAAAACACAAAGGAAAGATACAATCACGAAGTATCAACTGACTCTACTTAGGTATATGCCCATACATATACCTAAGTCATCAATTCCACTTCGGCTCCAACTCTCGAGCCCATGCACAAACAAGTCCACACAGAAAGAAGTCAATCACACCAATGGTAATGATTGAATAGTCAAGACTTAGATCACACAGGTATACTACTCATGAAGAATGGTAGAGAGTATTAGATGTTGCCTCCGAATGATCTCCTCTACCGAACCCATGTAGGATCCATGTATAGTAGTCGTCGCTGCCGAACCCACGTAATATCCAAGTACATTAACCCTCGCTGCCGAACCCATGGAGGATCCAAGTACAGTCATCATCGCTACTGAACCCACGGAGGATCCTAATATATTCGTCATCACTGCCAAACCCACGTAGGATCCAAGTACAGTCATCATCGTCGTCGAACCCATGGAGGATCCCAGCATGGAAGTCGTCGCAATCACAGGCAGCTCTAGGGTTCCCACACACAACATGCTCTATTCTAGGAGGGTCCTCTCCTCAAGTCAAGGGTGGGTCGATACATCAACTATCACAATTTCCGGAGTTGATGTATCCCAATGTTTCGTCTCATAAATAAGAACACAACGTGACAGACGACGCGTCAATCGGACGCTCGATCTATGAGATATTGGAAATTCCATCCCAGGGGCCCTATTAGAAATTTACTCATCCAAACCTGTCCGTTTTCCAAAGATTCCCAAAACTCACGTAGAGTATCGTAAAAGGAGAGACTTGTCGATATGGTCTCAGTGCCACAGACGGCGCATCTATTGGACGCGTGGTCTTTGAATTATTCACCATTAAGTGAATACAGGCCCGTCCCGTTAAGGCCGGTGGGCTAACGCGTCGGGTTAACCCAGTTTTAGCGGGTCCGACCCAACAGGGGTGTTGAACTGGCCCGAAGAAACATGCGGCATGGCCCGAAGTGACGTGGACTATCCTAAATGGGTTCGGCCCGGCCCAAAGGGGTGCGGCCCGGCACGAGGAGATGCGGCCTAGCCCGGCGGGGCGCGTCCCGGCCCGGCCTGGTGTGGGCCGGTTTGGCTGGCCGCATCCTGGCTGGGCGCTGCCCCGCTGGCTCAGCCATCTCGCCGAGCGGTCTGAGGGGGAATTTCCCCACTGTCTCTGCCAGTTGGCCGAGTGGCCCGAGGGGGCACGGCCCCTCGGCTGCCCGAACAGGCGGTGTCATGCGGCGCCACCCTCCCTAACTGGCCAGTTGAAGCCGGCCGGCCGTCTGGCGCAAGTGCCATGTCGTGCGGGCCGTGGGTTCTCCAACGCGGCGCCCTCTTGGCACCACAAATTTGCTTCACCCGGCCGGCCAATAGGTTGGCCGGTCCTTCCACCGAAGCGGGCCGCAGTTCCATATGCACAGCTGGCGCGACGGTGCCGGCTTCCTCTGCCGCGGACTGCCCTAGCCATGGCTCCGCATTCCCAGTAGGGTGCAATAGGGTCGTGCTTCCTCTTCTGTGTCCCTCTTGGCCTCAGCTTTCTTTGCGTGTGCGATGGCGGCCCTTGCGCCGCTGGCCTCTTCTGTGTTCCTCTTCGGGTCGTCGATTCCAAAATGATCAAGTTCTTGCGGAGGGTCATCGAGACCTGTTTATTCGGCCCGCGCCCTCCGCGTTAGGTGGTAACACATGAACAAATCCGTTTCAGACAAAACAACGAGGAACAAGTACAATTTTAATCAACTAAAAGAGTACAAATATACCCCTACCTCAAACAATTGACGTCACACATCGGGCATCACGGAAGACGGCGTTGCGGGGAAAGGATTCGTAGGCGACGTTGAAGTGCGTCCGAGGAGGAAGCGGCGTCTCCCCACTTGTGGAGGAGAAAAGAAATGAAGGCACGAAGATCGTTCTTCGGGGAACCGGTGTTCTTCGTCGAAGAAGACACCATTCTTCGTCGGAGGGTTGATGTTCTTCAACAAAGGAGAAACTCCCTTCTTCTTTAACAAGAGCTCTCTCTCCAATATTTCCCCCAACCCAATATGTACCAACCACATTAAAATAAGGCTACCCATTATTTTAATTAAACTTTCCAAGAATTCAAAATTCAAATCCCTTAATTAACTAATTGAAGAGTTTTATTTCATTGATTATCATGTGTTGGCATGTTTAAAGAGGGAGAGAGGGAGAGGAAGTGTTTACACAATTAAAGAGGAGTTTACAAATTGATGATGGGGGTTTAAGGAGTTTAGGGGATGGTGAAAGGTTGTGGCTTATGTGGGTCCTACCTTTCAAATATCCACACATGGGAAGTTGGATGGTTGTGATCACCACCAACAACTTCCCATGGTAGGGTTTAACATCCAAAGTAATAAAATAAAATTGTTCTAAGAATTTTATTTATTTTAAACTAATTTCCCAAATGAAAATTCCCAACCCGCTTAAAACGTAACTGCGGTAAAAGTCCCCTTAATCAATTACCGGCATTGCGAGTTCATCAGTGCCCTCATGTTTCAATTTTGAGCACCGGTTCAAAAGATAGAAAAACTCACTTATTTGTTTACTGAACGTACCCGAGCTATCTTCGGAAATTGATTCTGGGCATACCAGGCCTTGGAATCAAGTGCCTTCAGAAGCCACAGACTCATAAATTTCCAAATTATTTATGAAAAAAAAATTCCATGAAATTTCTGGGTCTTTAAATTACTCCCACCTCTGGGATTTACATCCTTGTAAAGCTACAACATAAACTAGGAAAAAAAAATAAGGGTACTGTGCACGCATCAAATCCTCCCGCTCCTATCTTCTCTCCTAATGGTTCTCGTGCTGCCAAGGAATATGCACCAGAGGAATCAACCATCCACGTAGGACCCACTCATGTAGATCCTCAATCTCCACCAGGACATCCTTGAAATTACCCCCATCATTGATGTCCATCTCCCCATGATCTATGATGTTGGTCGGGTCCTGCGCATTTCTCCTTAGCTGTGATTCGTGGAAGACGTCATGCACCCGGTGCAACTGAGGTGGAAGGGCCAGGCGGTAAGCCACCTCGCCTACAGTGGTGAGGACCTGGAAAGTCCTGATGAAGTGCGGAGATAACTTTATGCCCTGGCCAAATATTTGTAATCCACGTTGAGGTGAGACCCATAAGAAATCATGGTCAACATCCTCGAACTCCGGTGGTCTCTGTCTCCTATCAACATAGGACTTCTGTCTGCTCTGTGCAGTACTCATTCGCTCCTAGATGATCTGAAACTTCTCCGTCATAGCCTGAACCATCTCTGGACATACATGTGCTGACTCTCCAGGGTCATACCAGCACAGAGGTGATCTGCAAGGTCAGACGTACAATGCCTCGTATGGTTCCATCCCGATGGTGGAGTGGTTGCTTTTGTTGTACGCAAAATCCACCAAGGGTAGGCGATCCTACCAACTGTGACCAATGTCAAGTACACATGCACGGAGAATTTCCTCGAGAGTCTGGATGGTCCTCTCCATTTTTCCATCCTTCTGAGGATGAATTGCGGTGCTCAGGTGTTGCTATGTACAAAATGCCTCCCGCAACCCCTTCCAAAGCTGGGAAGTAAACTGAGCGCCTCGATCAGAGACTATAGATGATGGAAAACCATGAAGTCGTATGATATTTTGAACATAGAGGTGTCCCATGCTCTCTACAGAGACCTTCTCTCTGATCTGAAGGATGTGGGCCGACATGGTGATTCGGTCGATGATCACCCGGATAGAGTCGTGTCCCCTGGATGTACGTGGAAGCCCCTTCATGAAATCCATGGATATCCAATCCCACTTCCACTCCAGAACCTCTAAGTGTTGTTCCAGGCCTGCTGGTACCTAGTTCTCCACCTTCACTTACTGGAATGTGAGGCATCGTGAAATGAACTCTTCTACATCCTTCTTCATACCCAACAAACAGTGCTGTCTTCTGAGGTCTTGTTACATGTTTTCCACTCCAGGATGTACCCCTAGAGGGGATGTGTGAAACTCCCTCAACACTTCCTCCTGTAGTGCAACTGGTACCATGGTATGTCCCCTGAAGAGGATGATGTGCTCTCCTCCTTTAGAATATCCATCAGCCACCTGCCCTTTGGAAATCTAAGCACGTCGCGTCTCACAGTCAACGTCCCCACACTGTGCCTCTCTAACCCACTAATGTAGTGGAGGAGTAACCGCGATGGACTGTAAAAAATATGTCTTATCTCTACCCATGAATAATATATGCAAAGCGGCTAACTGCTTTGTCGCCTCTCCCAATAGCTGAATGCCTGATCTTCTTCTGAGAGCATCAGTCTCAATGTTCCCCATCCTAAGAGTATAGACTATCTCAAAGTAATAGTCCTGGAGGAACTCAAGCCATAACCACTGTCTCAGGTTCAGGTCCTTCTGTGAGAAAATGTACAGGAGACTCTGGTTGTCATAGTAGACTATAAAGTGCTCACCCATCAGATAGTGCAACCACATCTTCTGGGCGAAGAACACTGCTACAAACTCCAGGTCATGGGTAACATAGTTCTTCTCATGCTGCATCAACTGCCATGAACCATAAGCGATCACTGCCCGTTCCTTCATCAGGACACACCTGAGTCTGGTCTCTGATGCATCACAGTAAACCACGTACCCAACTCCATCCTCTGGTATCCTCAAGATGGGTGCCCTGGTCAACCTCTATCTCAGCTTCTAGAAGCTCTACTGGCATCTATCTGACCACACGAAGGGTTTCCCCTTTATCGTCAAATATGGAAGTGGTTCTGCAACTCTAGATATATCTGGCAAAAATCTCTGATAGTACCCAGCCAGACCTAGGAAACTCCGCACCTCTGTCACACTCCGGGGTGGCTCCCAAGCAAGTAATTCCTCGATCTTCGTAGGATCCATATCAACTCCCGCCTCCGAGATGACGTGCCCCAAGAAGTGAACCTCTTGAATCCAAAACTGTTACTTCGAGAGCTTACCATAAATCTGGTGCTCTCAGAGTGTGTCCAGTACAACCCGAAAGTGGTAGGCGTGCTCCCCCTCAGTAGTCGAGTAAATCAGTATGTCATCGATGAGGACTATGAAAAAACGATTGAGGTGAGGCTGGAAGATCGTGTTCATGAGACTCATGAACACTGATGGTGTGTTGGTTACGCCGAAGGGCATAACCAAGAACTCTTAGTGGCCATACCGACACCTAAAGGCCGCCTTCTGCACATCCTCGTCCTGAACTCTGAGCTGATGGTAGCCTGACCTCAGGTCTATCTTCGAGGACCATTGTGCTCCCTTGAGCTGATCAAAGAGGTCGTTAATCCTTGGGAGTGGGTACTTGTTATTTACAGTCACCTGATTCAGGTGACGGTAGTCGACACACAGTCATAAGCTCCCACCTGCCTTCTTGGAGAATAAAATCGGAGAAGCCCAGGGTGAAACACTGGGTTAGATGAATCCATTTCCCTGCAAGTCCTCCAGTTGTACCCACAACACACGTAGCTCAGCGGGAGCCATCCGATATGATGGAGTAGATATCAGTGTTGTACCGGGGTACAGGTCAATATATAAATCTACTTCTCAGCGAGGAGGTAGTCCTGTAACGTCTTCAGGAAAAAAGTCCGCATACTGATCCACCACAACAGGAAAACTCATACTCCACACATCAACCACTCATGGGATGAGACTAGACAACTGATGTGTGATCGGCCGCCCTATCCTCTGCGTAAGTCCATCATGTGCTGCAAAGGCTCCTTTCTCGCCGATGATGGTGTACCTGCTCCCATTTGTGTAGACACACTGCACCTTGCGCATAATATAGTTGATCTAGGCATGGAATGTTGATAACCAGTCCCTACCTAAGATTATGTTGTAAGGCATCGACGCCACTACAAGAAGATCCCATCCGAATATCTCGCCTCCTACAGTAATCTTACACTGCCGGCACTAGTGCGTAATCATCGAGTTTTCACCCGTAGGAGTCTCTAGCCATAAGGATAAATCCAAAGGCTCCATCGGAATCTCCGAGCTCCGAAAAAGGGCAGCAGCAATGAATGAATAACTCGCTCCTGTGTCTATAAGAACTACATCAAGGGTGGAGAAGACACAGATAGTACCATGAATCATCTCAGGCGTGCCATGGTTATAGACCTCGACTGCATGGAGCTGATCCTTCCCATGTCTTCCAACTCCCTGTGGTCAGGGTGGTCTGCCTGGTGGTGGTGGTGGTGGTAGGGCCTCAAAGCGTCGTCCACCACCTGTTGCTCGACCAACACTTCTTCCTCGTCAGCCTGCTCCCAACGGACCACCACGGTCGAACCTCTACCTCTACCTAGGAGGTCCCTCTACTATCTACTGCTCATCTGCATGGCGGGTTGGGCAGTCCCGATCCATGTGGCCCTGCCCGCCGCATGCATAGCACTGCCTGCCCCTCGTATGGAAGGCTCTGCTCCGTTTACCCAGAAAATCCGAACCAATATCCTGAGGTCACCCACCTGATGTCTTGGTCTACTTAGACATCTGCGACATCTTTCTACTACCGGCTGCAGAAGACTCTGCTATGTTTCACCCTACGGTGGGTCTCGTTGCTGGCGTCAGCTCAACAAGAGAGCTCTCCACAAGAAGGGCTCGCTCCAGTACACCTGCCTACGTCATACAGTTGAGGGAGACCATCGAAGCCCTGATCTCATGCCTCAATTACTGCTCGAAGGTCCGGGCATAGAATAATGGGTCCCATACCATGTCTGTGGAGTAGGGAGAGAGGTTATTAAATCTCGCTGAGTACTGGGATACTATCCTACTGCCCTGCCGCAGTTGTAGTAAATCCTTAATGTGCACCGCACGGAGGGTGGCTGGAACAAACTCCGAGCGGAAGAGGCTCTCGATGTCCGTCCAAAGTAGTGATGCCTCTTCATGCACCTGGAGCATCAGGCTCCACCATATGCCTATTGCTGCATGCAGGAGACTCGTGGTAAGGATCACCATAAGGTCTGTTGGTGTCCCTACCAATTTGAAGACTCTAACGATATCTTCTAGCAAATACTTGGCTGCCTGAGGGTCCGTCACTCCATGGAACCTGGGTAGCCTCTATCGCTAAAACTCATGAAACGCACTCAGGCAGTGTGCACTCTCTGTTGTTGGGGCTGGTGGCATCGATGGATCAACAGGTAATGGTACTGCTGGTGCCTCCACTGAAATGGGGCCCTGCACTGAGGCCTCGCCACTCAGTGGGCTTCCATCTCGCACGTAGCTCGGAACCCTAGCCGGCTGCCTTCGTGGGGACATCCTAAAAAGAAACAGGTTTTCCACGGTTAATACAATATACCTGGTGATCTTACAGAAAGTAATCACAAATAATACATTTGAAACACCCATGCAATCAGTGTTTTTGTGCACTAAGTTGGAAATCAGGAGTCAGGTCCTGGTGTATGGATACGACGGCCGCCGCACCAACACTGGACTCCCAGGACTGAAAACCACACTTAATACTCTTAACACTATTACTTCACAGAGAATAAAGATCAGAGTCCTGAGTTATGTGGTAGAACCGACTCCTCTAATACCTATTGTCATGACCCATCCTCAGGGCCCGTGACCTAACTACCCTAAGCCTGCCTTCCATAGGCCAGGGGCTGGAGACTACCACAAAAGGCATAAATCAAGATAAAAGGGAAGGAATTGCCTTAATAAAAGCAAACAAACACAACAGAGTACACAAGTAATTTAAGCACTAAGTGAACTGAGTACAAAAGTAGGTGCTGAAAAGTAAATGGGCCAGTATAAAAACCCATCTGAATGTACAGTACAACTAAAAAGAAATTAGAACAGTAGTAATGTAAAGCAGAAACCACAGATTCATCCTCCGGATATCTCACATGAAGGGTGGGTACAGATGGTCTCCTAAGCTCCTCGGGTCCGGCCGTCCGCTCAGTGTACATCCCGTCTAGTGGTCCACCCCTGGGTACCGTCCAGCTCCACAAGCCTCCACCTTGATCAGTGATGTCCATCGTATGCATCCAACATAATGTTGTATGGGCATAGCCTGTGCAGGGGTGAGTATACGATACTCAGTAGGGACCCTGATACCCCCGAAGGTCTCCCAAAATCCACAAAGGATAAACCACAAAGTAAAGATACAATCACGAAGTATCAACCGATTCTACTTAGGTATATGCCCATATCTATACCTAAGTCATCAATTCCAGTTAGGCTCCAACAATCGAGCCCATGAACAGCCCAGTCCGCACAGGAAAGAATCCAATCACACCAATGGTAATGATTGAATATTCAAGACTCATCTCACACAGGTATACTACTCATAAAGAAGGGTGGATATGATTAGATGTAGCCTCTGAATCATCTCCTCTGTCGACCCCAAGTTGGATCCAAGTATAGAAGTCATCGCTACCGAACCCACGTAGGATCCAAGTATAGTAAGCATTGCTTGCGAACCCACGGAGGATCCAAGTATAGTCATCATCGCTACCGAACCCAAGGAGGATCCCAGAACAGTCATCATCACTGTCGAACCCACTTAGGATCCAAGTACAGTTGTCATCATTGTCAAACCCATGGAGGATCCCAGCACAGTAGTCGTCGCAGTTGCATCCATCTCTAGGGTTCCCACACACAGCATGCTCGATTCTAGGAGGGTCTGCTCCTCGAGTCAAGGGTGGGGGGGAGGGTCGATACATCAACTATCAACAATTCCAGAGTTGATGTATCCCAAAGTTCTTTCACATAAATAGGAACTCAACGTGACATACGACGCGTCAATTGGACGGCCGGTCTGTGAGATATTGGTATTTCCATCCCAAGGGCCCGGTTGGAAATATACTCATCCAAAACCGGCCTTTTTCCAATGATGCACAAAACTCACTTAGAGTATCGCAAAATGACCACCTCGTTGATAGGGTCTCAATGCCGTAGAGGTCGCATTGATCGGGTGGGCAGTCTTTGAATTATTCACCGTAAAGTGAATATGGGCCTGGCCCGTTAAGCCCAGTGGGCCGACGGGTCGGGTTAACCCAGTTTTAGCGGGTCCAACCCAGTTGGGGTGTCAGTCCGGCCCAAAGAAATGTGCGGCTTGGCCTGAAGGGATATTGCGTATTCCGAAGGGGTTCGGCCTGGCCCAAAGTGGCGCAGCCCGGCCAGAGGAGATGTGGCCTAGCCCGGAGGAGCACAGCCTGGCCCGACCCGGCCCGACGCATTCCGATTCGGCTGGGTGTGGCCCGGTTGGGCGCAGCCTCGTTGGTTTGGCCAGCTGGCCGAGTGGTCCGAGGGGGCGTGACCCCTTGGCTGCCAAAACCGTCGTTGCCAAGTGGCGTCTCCCTCCCTAATCGGTCGGCCTTCTAGCACATGCAGCCCGTCGTGCGGGTTGTGGGTTCTCTAGAACAGTGCCCTCCTGGCATAGCGGCTTTTCTCCAGCCGGTCCGTCGATGGGATGTCCGGTCCTTCTGCCGAAGCAGCCCGCATAGCGGGCCGCGGTTCCATCCACATATCTGGCACGACGTCGCCGGCTTCCTCTGCCGTAGCCTGCCCTGGCCGCGGCTCCGCGTTCCCGGAACGGCGTGACGGTGCCGTGCTTCATCCTTCATGGCCCGCTTGGCAGCATCTTTCTTTGCATGTGCGAGGGAGGCCCTTGCACCGTCGGCCGCTTCCGCGTTAGGTGGTAACACATGACCAAATTCGTTTCAGAGGAAACAACGAGGGGCAAGTACAATTTTAATCAACTAAAATTGTATAAAAACCCCCCTACCTCAAAAAATTGATGTCGCACATCGGGTGTCGCGGAAGACGGTGTCGTGGGGGAAAGATTCGTAGGCGACGTTGGAGTGTGTTTGAGATGGAATCAGTGTCTCCTCACTTGTCATGGAGAAAAGAAAGGATGTCTAAAAGATCGTTCTTCGTGTAACCAGCATTCTTCATCAAAGAAGATGTCGATCTTTATCTGAGGGTTGATTTTCTTCAACAAATGAGAAACTCCCTTCTTCCTTCACAAGAGCTCTCTCTCCATTATTTCCCCCAACCGAATATGTTCCAACCAAATTAAAATAAGGTTAAACCTTATTTTAATTAATCTTTCAAAGCATTCAAAATTCAAATCCCTTAATTAAATAATTGATGAGTTTGATTGATTTGATTAGCATGTGTTGGAAGGTTTAACAAGGGAGAGAGGGAGATGAAGAGTTTACATAATTAAGGAGGAGTTTACAAATTAATGAAGGGGGTTTAAGGAGTTTTGGGGAAGGTGAAAGGTTGGGGCTCATGTTGGCCCCACCTTTCAAATATCCACACATGGGAAGTTGTATGGTTGTGGGCCCCACCAAAAGCATCCCATGGGAGGGATTAACAACCAAAGTTATAAAATAAAATTGTTCTAAAAATTTTATTTATTTTAAACTAATTTCCCAAACAAAAATTCTCAACCCTCTTAAAATGCAACTGTGGTAAAGGTACCCTTATGCAATTATCGGCGCTGTGAGTTCATCAGTGCGCTCAGATTTCAATTCCGAGCCCCGGTTCAAAAGATAGAAAAAGTCCGCTCATTCGTTTACTAAACTTACACGTTCTAATCTTCGAAAATTGATACCGGGCAAATTAGGCCTCAGAATCAAGTGCCGTTAGATGCCACAGACTCGTAAAATACAAAAGTATTTAGGAAAAAAATTCCTTGAAATTTCCAAGTCTTTACAAGTTTTCCAAAAATAATGACAAATAATAAATATTCAACAAGTAAACAGAGGAAGACTGAAAGTAAATAAACAATTGAAGCACATATATAAATGATTCTGGTCACATATGACAAGGAAAATAGCCAAACAAGTCACAATTATGGAAATAAAGTACTAAACCAAGTGTAAAAGGAAACAAGTAAACTCTAGTAGCATCGTATTCCTCGACATTGTCACATGCTCTCCAGCTCTAAATAAATAATGTACTTGATGAATAAGGGTTCTTTTCGTTATTTATACCTACAAGCATATAGTCTGTTTGGGTCCACAGGCATGACCCAAACATGGTGTGAGATGAATCCCAATAGGCAACCACCACAATATCTATGCCTAACTATCAGTGAGTATATATTGAAAGTAATAATGGAAATGCAGAAAGAAACTAGGTGTACTCAAAATCAACAAATCCTAATGTTTCTATATACAATTATTAGCATTTAAAGTTCATCTTTTAATCAATTAAGTATCACAAATGGTATCTCAGAAGACATCATAATATAATTGAATCCAAGAATGTCCTTTGGATTGGATTACACATCATAGAAATTCAATATTTTAGTTAACCCTTTGGGTAGATCACATAGTCTAACCCCTCTATAAAAGTAATGAAATAAAAAGGCAAAGACACTCTAAGAAAGAACTCACTATCAATTCCCTCTATGATATTTTTAAAATAACTATAGAATCTATGTGAAAGCACTTAATGTAAATTACCCATGTGGTCTCATAATGTTAACTGTATACACTCTAAGTGAGATCTCACCATCAATTACCACTGTGTTCTTGTAGTGTGAAATATAATAGACACTTTGAGGAAGCACTCAACGTCAATTCCCCCTTTGGTCTAACTACAAGATGTTCTCACAGCCCTGTGCAATTAAATCATGCATATATGATATCAAGAACCCAAAGAAATATAAACTACTACATGGATAAACAATTCCAATATATATCAAAAGAATTTAACAACAATTGAAATATAATCAGTTCTATCCTATCAAGAAAATCATAGAAACAAGGTATGCCTCATAAGAAACCTGGACCAAACAATCCTGAAAATTTAAACAATGAAACACACCCATGGGGTGTTACTTAACCATGAAATTTCACATAATATCACATCAAAAACCATTAATCTAATAATCAATCTAAGGTAAATAAAACATGGTTAAATTTCCTAAACCCGAAATACCTGCAACATGGGTAATCAGAACATTGGAATATAAACTCAAAGAATAAAAAAGGGAAAAAAACACCTACCTCAATGTTGTATGATCGATCTAGTGGATCCGCATCCTTTTAATCGACCTAGAACATCATAGATCAAAAAAAAACGTCAAAATATTCATCCTTGAATAACTCGAGAGAGAGAAGAAATCTGGAAAATAGGCTCTAGAAGAAGGAATGAATCACCGGTGGGATTCTAACGCACCTACCAGAGAACAATTTGAACCTTGGGAGGAGAAATAGTGGCTCAATGAAGATTCCTCACACTCAGACAATCCTGGAAGAAACAAGGTTAGAAGAAGACGTTTCTGGGTATGAGACCTAATCCTGGTCCGATTTATCAAATAAAAGAAAAAGTACATAGTGTTTTTGTTTAATGCACATGCCATGTACATTCCTCAAATAGACCTCACTTTAGGTAGTCTCAAGATCCCCTTGCACGACCCTGTACTCGGACATTACACAACCATTACACGTCTACCCATGAAAACTGGGCACACGGGGTGTACTCCTATGTACACGATTTGTACTTATAAAATCTCCAAAATTCCCCTTTTTCCACAAATACAACCCAAAGACAGGTCTTTAACTAAAATGAAGATCTGAGTTCTTACAAACTTCCCCCTTAGAGAAATGCATACCTGATGTTCCCTAACAAGGTGGCGTAGAAGAATCCTCACATAGATCTGGCCACTACGATCGCACATCAGTCTCCCTCTCCCATGTATCATCTTACACTCGGCCGTTCTTCCACAACACCCATACAAGAGAAATAGACCGGCCATGATGAACCTTCATGATGTGATCAACAATCTAGATAGGATTCTCCTCGAACGATGTGTCCTCCTCTATGTCAACCTCCTCAGGTTTAAAAAACCTAAGATGGGTCTGAGAAGTAATGTTGTAGCAGAGAATCATAGAAGATGTTGTGCATATGATGATAGCTCTAAGATAACTGGAACTGATAGTCAACTGGCTCGAATCTCTCCAAAAAATCAGATGGCCCAACGTATCTTGGTGAAATCTTTCCCCGTCTCATAGCCCTCCTATCTCCAAACATCAGTGTGACATGTTGGAAAACCTGATGGCCAACCTTGCACTCTATAGGCCATCCTCCTCAATCAGCAGAAGACTATTATCATGGCTGGGCAGAAGGCATCCTCTTCTAAATCACTTCAACTTTTTCTATGGTCTCCTGGACAAGAAGAGTTCCTAGAATAACATCATCTTCTACTTCTAACCAACATATGGGTGATCGGCATGACCTACCATACAAATCCTCATTGTGATCCTTCTGAATATTTTCTTGAATACTATTATTGTAAGAGATGTTCACCAGAGGTTTGTGATTCTCCCAAGGACATCCAAAATCTAGGATGTATGCTCGAAGAACTTCTTCTAGCACCTGAATTGTGCTCTCTAATTGGACATCTGTCTTGGGATGGAAGGCTATAATCAAATATACCTTTGTACCAAATTCCTTCTATATCACTTCCCAAAAACAAGAATTAAAATTGGCATCCCGGTCTAAAACTATAGAGTGTGGAACCCTATTTAGACGTAAAATATCTCAGATGTACTAAAATCCAATCTCATAAACACCGAAGGTCTCCTTGGTCATTAAAAAGTGTTCAACCTTCGTGAGTCTATTGATAACTACCCAAAAAAACCATTCCCTCAAGTTGAATGGATTAAACCTGTCAATAAATCCATCAAACAATCATTTCACTTTCACTCAGGAATGGGTAATTACTGTAGAAGCTCGGCTGGTTGTTGGTGCTCCTCCTTAACCTGCTGACATATAGAACATCTGATCACTAAACCAACAACATCCATTTTCATACCTATCCACCAATATTGATAGTATAAATCTCGATACATCTTGGTGACACCAGGATAAAATTCCCATGATGAAGTATGAATGTCTCACATTAGCTCCTCATGTATGTCTGCTGAAACCTATATGCATCCATGAATGTGAAATAATTCATCCTCGCCTATGATCCTCCCAAGAGTATGGTCCTCTCATGACACACTCTCCACATGACTAGGCCTTTTAATTCCGATAGATGCCTCATTCTCAATAGATCTTATAGAGTAGAGGTAACAACTATAGTAGAAAGAAATGGCTTCCCCTATCAGTCATGCACCACAAAATGCATCTTAGAGAACAGAGAGATAAACTGCCACTCACTATTGTCTTCCTGAACTACTTGTATCTATGTCCTCCTATTCAACACACCAGACTATCTATTGCCTTTTCTTGGCAAGTAGGCATAGAAAAATTCAAAATACTGATGGTACTCAACCCATATTTGCTGTCTCAAATTTATGTCATGCAGAGGGAATACATACATGAGACTTTTGTTGTCGGTAAAAATCACAAAATTATCTCTCAATAGATAATGTCTCATACAGTGTAAAGCATGAAAAACTGCAGCTAACTCGAGATTGTGTGTCTAGAAATACCTCTCATGGGGCCTCAATTGCTGAGACGCATACCCAATGCCTCCTTCCCCCTATATAAGCACTGCTACCAGCCAGACACATGATGCATCATAGTAAATAGTGTAACTCTTTCCTGACTCTGTAAAAACTAGTATCGATGTTGAAGTCAACCTCCCATTCTACTCTTGAAAGGATTACACACAAGAATCAGACCACGAGTACTTCACACCCTTCTTAGTCAGGCCAATTAGTGACACTGCTAAGCGAGAAAAGCCATGTATAAAATGTTTGTAGTAACCAGCCAGTTCTAGAAAACTCCAGACCTCAAAGAAGTTCTTCGACTTCTCCTAGGAAACTACTGACCTCACTTTCTAGGAGTCTACTAATACTTCTGTCTATATAATAACATGACCCAAGAACTTAATCTGGGCCATCCAAAAGTGGAACTTTTATCGATTATCATATAACTGATTCTCTCTAAGTGTACTCAAAATCATCTCAAGATGGATATAATGGTCATTTTGATTGTTATATTACATGAATATATCATCCAATAAAATACCACAATGGAGTCTAAGTATGGATGAAACACTCAGTTAATCAACTCTGTGAAAAATGTACGTGAATTCATGAGACCGAACAACATAACCACATACTCGTATAGAACATACCTCCTCCAAAAGAATGTAAGAGGTAAATCTAATAGTCTAATGTGCAACTAATGAAAACTGAATCTCATGTGAATCTTCAAGAACCCTCAGGCTCCTCAATGAATATCAAAGAGATCGTCATTTCTTGGAAAGGGATTTCAGTTCCAAACTGTCAACTGCTTCAGCTATTGATAATCCTTGCAAAGTCTAAGGGTACTGTTCATCTTCTTTGGAAATATGATAGGTGAACCCCAAGGAGAAGTATTGGTTTGGATGAATTCCTTTTCGTGTAACTCCTTTAATGGTTTTTTTCGATCCTAAAACTCTTATGTAGTAATCATATAAGGTGGAATGGACCCCGGTGCTGCTCTTGGAACAAGCTCAATAGAGAAATCTACCTCTCTCTCCAAAGGTAAACATGAAAAGTCATCTAGAAATACAACCTAGAAATTATCGAACACTAGAGTAAAGTCTTTATGAGAAGTCCCCTGGTCTTCTAGATACAAACTAGAAATATAGGCTGTAATTCCTCCCAACCCAAGATGCTCAGGTCCAGCTCTTTTCACCTAGAAATCTCATTTTGCCTTATATAGAAACCATACACCCTCTGGTGATGTGAAACTCACTATATGGGGATAGAAATCGACAACAACCAGAAAGAAAACAAACCAATCCATTCGAAGAATGATGTTATAGCCCACCATATCTAATACATAAGGGATCCTTAATAAGTGACACCCACAAACCTCAAGAGGGCACTCCTTTCATTGACATACACAAGACGTTTTAGTCCCTCATTGAGTGTCCAACATTATGATATCAACAGAATTAATGATACAGAGCCCAAGGCTCCCAAAAACATGCACATATATAAATCTATGGGAAGCCCCTTTTTCGAAAAGAGATGAAGCTAAAACCAAGGCACAAA
This sequence comes from Viscum album, assembly GCA_963277665.1. Classification (NCBI taxonomy): domain Eukaryota; kingdom Viridiplantae; phylum Streptophyta; class Magnoliopsida; order Santalales; family Viscaceae; genus Viscum; species Viscum album. Next base: position 922,952,577 of record OY728162.1, on the reverse strand, counting down.
AAATTGTATAGCTAACCGTAGATGGTACAGGATCCTGCTCTTGTTGGATCTTCTATAGCACAAAATCTAGACCTGCACCATGACATTATTAAGCTGTTTGATATCCCTGAGATGAGCCAACCTACATCTATCGAAAACTCTATGTCTGACCACTTTATCCATGAGTGCCAACTCGACCTGAATGACATAAGTAAATCCAGCCCCCAGTTTTATGTGGGACTGGTTGTACTGCTATGTTATGAGAAGTCAAAATGGATCATCCCTCACTAACTATGAGAAGTTTGGAATTATAGATACATAGAATATGTCCCATATTTCTGCAACATTGGCACTCAACAGGATCTCTCAAGAACTAAGGTTTCTTATGTACGCCCTTTCCACATTGGTTGCACACCACCTGGCCACCTGAAGTAAAACCCGCATACTCAGATCTCTACTCATGGACTCCCTATGGTGCTTCCTGCTATCAGTCGGAATGGTACATACAATGGATGTTTAACCGCCCAGGCCCACAGCTCTAGAATCCCTCAGGTTGTGCTCGGTGATCATCACCTAGTTGACTATAGAAGCTATAGATGTCAACCTAATGATGTTCACCTGAGATCAGATATCACGCTTGAGACCATCCTCAATATTTCTAAACTAAAATAACTCTTCACCCCATAGAATGGGTGTAACGATGCAACTTTATGAATCAAGATGAATACTCCTGGACCGAGAGAGTACCATTATCCAAACTTGCGAACTTCAAGCTCAGTAATACCTCAAGGTGTTCCAGTAGAAATAGTCATAGAAGGTCCGCTGGAACTCATCTGAATCCATAGATCATTAAAGTCCTACCAGTGATATCACATCCCACCATCTCTTTATGGAATCCCGAAGCATGTATATAGTATGATTTACCCTCATATCTGGTGGTTTCTTGAGATGCTCGAAGATAAACATCATGGATTCCAACTATGACTCTATAGTATTAGGTCCTCCATTCCCAGAGATGGTGGGAGGATACTGCTACTGAAAAATCCATTTCAATTATTCCAAAGACGAGGTAGGATGCAGTGCCCCCTGAAATATTTTCATAAAACTCATGAAGCCTTCTCAGAACTGTGCATCCACACCTGTGTTTGGCATAACCATTGGTGCCAAGACATGAATGATGGGAGGATCTTCTGGTAGTAAATGATCTACCATTTCTATTGTCTGATCATTTCTCGGTATCTGGCGTACAACCATAGGATGTCTTAGTGGAATGACTCTGCAAGGTCAAGTGCACACCTCAGCTCAAGATTACCAAGGACTGAAACGTAGAAGTACAAGAAAGGAATAGGAAAAAATAAAACAATCATGTTTTTTAAAACATGGATACATGGTGTGTATGACCCCTACAAGGAATGTCCCCTTAAAATTTTAACATAGCATGTATTACTACCACACTGGTCATGTAACACTCTTACATGGTGTGTTCTACCTATGACACGGTCTGTACGAGAGTCTTTTCCTCCTTTCCAAGTTCTTTTACAAGGCTAAAACTACATGGTTCTCTAAGGACAAAACTAAATATCATGTATATTCCAGACACGAAATGTACTAGAATGATTTCACCGACTTGTGTCATTGGTCACACAACTGGATTCACAGATCACCAAAAAAACGTGTGTATGTCTAGTACCCATCGTGTTCAAGAAAATATTCTTCAACCCATGCCTCTGCCCACACAATTGGTCACATGGTCAAAGATTACATAGTGTGTACATATATTACAAAGCGTGTACATAAGAAAATTTCTTTCATTCCAGAACATAAGAACACAAGGCGTGTGTTTATAACACCACACGCTGTGTTATCTGGGTTTTCAAATAGTAGGCCTTTGAAACTTCCCCAGAACCCTTAAAAACATATAATTTTGTCAATGGAATGACAAATTCCGACCTGTGAGAGCCAATACTCCTAAAAATTAATGTTTTTCATCTTTATTCACATCATAACATGACAAACATCAATTACTGTTCAAACATGATCCACAAAATTCTGATCTAAGAGATCCCATAACACCTCAGGGGCCAATTTTTGGCATCCATACAAATGATACATTACATATTATAAAACTCTATCAAAATAGCATGTATTCTACCAAATCATCTATCCCAAAATCATGCATATCAAGTGCAACATCTATCACAACAACATGAAAATAGTAATTCACCCTAAATGGCATGATAAGAATGCATTACAAGTTAACCCTAGAAAGTTCCTATGTGATGCATGAAATGGAATACCCTCATTTCATCGGGATGAAATTTAAATAGAACACCAATAATCTCAATGATAATAGAAAAATACATGTTAATCAACCAATGGTGGAATCAAATCGAAAGTAATAATTTAAAAACAATAAATTTGCAATATTCAAGGTATATTGGATTTTCCCTTTACATGGGTTAGCTACTCACAGGCACAACTTATTCACAACTGCCTATTCCTTCTTATTCCAGTCTATAAGCTCCAAACAGTAAGTCAAGTAGAAGAGAATCCATCTAATACCACTTTTTCATGTCCTAGTTCTGGTGCTGCCCAAAGGTTCCCCGTACTTGGTTGGTCACATGGCCTCCGGCGCATTTCCCTAAATGCCAGAGGCTACCGACTAGCATCAAGAGCCTTGGGTGTGATAGTTGAAAAAATATGCCCTCATTGGTAGATAATTCATAGTAGAATAAAAAATAAAAAATAGCAGAGGAAGTAATAATACCATTCAAAAATTAAATAGTGGAATATTGGAATTAAATAAACAATTAAAGCACATATACAAATGATGCATGTAACATACGTTTAGAAAAACAGCTAAACAAGTCACAATTCTAGAAATAAAATACCGAACAAAGTAAAAAAGGAAACATGCAAACTCCAGCAACATATTAAGACTCATCTTGGTCTCATGATCTCCAGATCCACAACAATCAAGTACCTATTAATGAAGGGTACTTTCCTTTATGTATACCTGCAACCATATAGTCTGTTTGGGCCCAAAAGAATAACCCAAATAGGGAGTGAGATGAATCCCTGTAAGAAACCACCACATTAGTTGTTCCTAACATTTCGTGAGTATATATAGGAAGTAATAATGGAAATGCAGAAAGAAACTAGGAGAACACAAAAGTAACCAATCCTAAAGATTCCATTCACATTCATTAGCATTTAATTTTCATCATCTAATCGTGTCAGTATCACAATAGCTATCTCCAAAGACTACCTAACAGGACTGAATCCAAGCTTGTAATTTGTATTGGAAGATGCGTCACAAACATTCAATATTTATGTTAATCCTATGGGTAGCTCAGAAAGTCTAACCCCTCTGGACAAGTAATGAAATTAAAAGCCAAAGACACTCTGAGGAAGAACTCCCCATCAATTACCCCTATGGTCTTTCCACAATAACTATAGACTCTATGGGAAGGTACCTAATGTCGATTCCCCTGGTTGTCTCATAATGTAAAATATAGAATCTTCGAGGGAGAACTCATCGTCAATCCCCCATATGATCTAATTGTGTGAAATAGAATAGAAATTCTGAGGAAGCACTCAACATCAATTCCCCCTTTGTTATAACTACGAAAGGTTCTCACAACCCTATGCAATTCATTTGTGCATATATGATATCAAGAAACCTAATTTAATCTCAACTACTACAAAGATCGTCAATAATAAGGCATATCACAAGCATTTAACAAGCAATAAATGATAATCAGTTCCATAATATTAAGGAAATCAATGATACAAGGTATGCCTCATAGGAAACCTAGACCAAATGGTACTAAACATTTAAACAAGGACAGAAACCCATGGGGTGTTCCTTAAACATGAAATTTCACATAATATCACATCATCAAACCCATAATCCAACAATCAATATAAGGATGATAAAACATGGATTAATTTACTTAACTTGACATACCCAAAACATGGGCAATCGACACTTTAACCTATAAACTCAAAGAAAAGCAATGAAAGTCAACAAACCACCTACGTCAACATTGTACAATCGATATAATGGATCCTTATACTTTAAATCGACGTAGAACATTGTAGATCTACAGAAACGTCGAAATAATGAACATTGAAAAACTCGAGAGAGAGAGAGAGAGAGAGAGAGAGAGAGAAGAAAAAAAGAAGAGAGGCTCTTGATGAAGGAAGGACTCATTGGTGGGATTCCAACGCACCTACCATATATCAAATCTGACAATGGATAGCGAAATGATTTCTCGAAGAATATTTCTCTCTCTTGGCGTCTCCTGGATGAAACAAGGTTAGAAAAACACATTTCTAGGTGTAAGGCGTGTCCTCGATCTGATTTATCAAATAAAAGAAAAATTACTCTGTGTCTTCATTAAATCTACACGCCGTGTACATGCTTCAACTAGCCACCTCTTTAGTCACTCTTCAGGTCACCTCACATGGCCATGTACTCATACATTACATGGTTAGTACACATCTACCCGTGACATTTCGGTACATGGCGTGTACTCCAAAGTACACAGCATGTACTCCAAAGTACAAAACATGTGCTTATAAAATCTCCAAAACATCATATTTTTCATAAAAAACTAGCTAGAGATAGATCCATACTTGAAATTATGATATGGGTTCTTACACTTTATATCAAAAACATTTCCCTACTCTCATGTGTGTAAAAGTTTCCAGTGATGATTGATTTATAAAACAACACTAAGGAAGGATAAAACATGGATATGTACCCATTTTAGAAGTGTGTACATACCCATGGACCTATGTTATGATGAAATTTATTTCATATTTTATATATCTACATTTTCAAACAACCTTAAGTAACATGGGATGTCACCAATCTATCTCTTATTTCTCACACCAAGAATGACTGACATGAGTTTAGAGGCTCGCATGGATCTTCTTAGGAAGCATTTTTGGGATCCACTATATATGTGAGGTAGGGAATCTATGTCCATTCCATAATATGTTAAACCGAAGAACATATAATCCGTGTAACAAAAATTTAAACTTTATTTCATATAAGTCCTAATTACACGACATTAAAATACATAACATATAATTCTAAGTCCCACGATGCTAAAACAAATGACATTTATGTCCTTATTGCATGATATTAAAAAATGAATCTAAATTCCATATCATACAACATTAAACATCATGGATTTTTTTCTATTTCAAAAACATTAAATAACCCACCTCTATCTATTATCAATCCTTATTGAAGGACAAAAATAGTAAAAACATTTTCAACAATTATTTATGATGCTTCAATAACCGTTTTTCAACATATCAGTCTATAAACCAAACTACGTATCATGAGATTCTTAGGGTTCCATAGACCTTCCATGTATTTTAGTAATGGGTGTATCCGGCTTCAAATTAAACCAATATTTAAAAAATAATATATTCCCTAATATGGATCATGTATATTTTCTCCCCGATCTATCCAACTAACTAATGGAATTTTCATCAGATGAAAATAGATTATCTAATCCTTGTAAACCAACTTGGTGTCACAATGGAATGCATCATTTGAATATGGTCAGTATTCACTCCATATATATCCATCCAAGAAAATTAATAGATACACGATAACCTTAATTCATAATTTAGAATATCATAACCCTCTATTCAAAATTTTGTTAGAGTAATCTTAACATAGGAAATCCTTATTGGTTTATTATGTCACATGTTCTCTTTTATTAATTTTATACATCATGACATTAAAATTGGTGGTAGTTTGTCCATGCATTAATGGAATAGGTTTTATATATATTAGTCAAAGATATATAACCTTAAGCTCTATCCTTGTATAGTTTATATTGAAATACAGTAAACAAAAAATTCATGTATTATAAAAGTTACTATGAAAAAAATCCATAAATGAAATTACGATAAGAAGATTTTTCTCTACTCATTATGCTTCAATTTCCCAAAAATATGAAAGGTTAGAGTGAAAATAGAAAAGGCACGGATATTTTGGGCCGAACATATGAACCTAGAAATATATGATTCGATCTCACTAGATTCCCTATTCTATGAAAATAGTTGAGAATTGATTTATTATAACTCAATTTCTTTTTTAATGTGTTTAGTACATAATAAAACAACTTATTGGGTGTCTAAACTCTCATTGAATAGCCCTTTCTATGTAACATACATCATTTACCATGTGTTTTAGTATTTACAAATATTTCATATCTATTAGAAATGACTGTATTAGACTTAAAGGGAATCCACTCTTTAGTTGTACACACATACCTCGACCTGACTCTTGCATATGCACCCTCAGTATTGGATATGGATTTCCAATTTTTTCCACAAGAAAAAGGGTCATATAATCTTAGTACACCACAAAAACATCACAACAGAACCAGTAATTCCAACTTCTTCCATGATTATCCATTTTATTTATATGTCATCTCATCATCCTTGGTTAAAATCCATGAGATATGATTTAAAAAACACATTATTCAACCATTAAGGTGGATTAAAAATCCATGATGTTACATCCCCATATACCATACCCATTCTCAAAAAAATGATGTGGTACCATGTTCTTGAACCTTTTGACTGTACTAGTCACTTAACTCTAAATCACATGGTGTATTGTTCTGAATTTCATAACATTAAACTACCCGAGGAATGTGACATAATACTTCCTAGGCTAAAAACTCAAAAAGGTAAGTCTCTCAAAATTTCAATCCTATAATCTCCAGATTTTACTAAGCATGATCTCAGAAAAATTGAGCATTGAAAAATGAAAGGAATAAAAATTTATAGGTTGAAACCCTATAAAGGGTGGTTTCATACAAATACAAGCCCTTACCTACTAGTTCTTTCCTATATAAGACCTAGAAAATAAATATTATAATACAATAAAACACACAAAGCTTTTGTGACACCCTATATGATCCTAGTAATATCAAATCAATTCCTTCTACACCCCTAACCTAATAAATGTTTAGAGTGTTCCCTATTCATAACATACTAACCCAATTCTACCCTTCACACAAAACCATTCATCATTAATTTCTAAATGGACCAACTCTAGTGTATCAGTGATAATGTTTGAACCTATAGCCATCCATGAGCCATACCCAGGTGAAAAGCATCAATGATTCCAAAAATACATAATATAATAAATCGATGATGGTGTTTGTAATTATGTCCATCTATGACTCACACTAGGTAGAAATTATTTATAATTTTTAATGGAAAATCGCTAGTGTATTTTTATGATTTTTATACATATACGCATTCATGAACCATTCTTCGGGAGAAATATTCATTATTTCCAACTAGACTAACTTTAGTACAATAATGTCAGTGTCTATACCTATATCTATCCATAATACAAGTCCATGAAGAATTATTTATCATATCCCAAAGGGCTTACTCTAGAGAAATTATGATTCTGATTCTACCTATATCTATCCATGTGGTACACCATTGAGAAATTCATTATGGTTAAAGTATTCAAAATCAAATTTAGTTTGGATAAAACTTCAGGGAATATAAACTTGTTTGAGTGATTCAAAAGATATGGGTTCATCAAGATAATGTTAATAATAAAAGAATAACAATGATGTCGTGATTGTAAGAAAAATTATTTATTTATAGATGAAAGAGTGGGTGGAACCTCCATAATTCCTAGTCTCTCTCATATCTATTAATAATAATGGGATTTTAAAATTACAATTCTATAAAATCATATAACATGTAGACTCCCCAATATTAGATATTTTCTACCCCAAGTTGGTAATAGATCAAGGTAGTTTATTTACCATTCTGGTTTCAGACTCTCTAATGGATTGTAGTGTTGCCTCTCTCATGGCAGCATCCATTCTGGCCTCTTCATCTACCAGGATATTCCCTTGCTCTTCCTTTACTGAATTTTCATCCATAATGACCATATAAAGGAGGAGGGATAGTTCCTTTTTATGCATATGTACTTTAGAACAACATTTACTAACTATTTCATATTTTTTTCTACAATGATTACATGCAGGGAGGCTTCACAAATGGATTCATTATGGTGACTTGTGGAAGATACCGAATCCTCTACCGATACCATCTCTAGTTTTAGTGCCCTCTTCAACCCCTAATGGTATGGACCTCGTTGACCCTGGTGTAGAGAATATGATAATAATAATTTCCATAAATGAGAGTTATAAACATATATTGGAGATGACCCAATAATTCTTTGCGTACATCAAATAGGACCTTAGTCAGAGGGTCCAGATGTCTTTCCAAACCAATCACCTAAAATGTTGTCGTAATGCTAAATGTTTTCGGGCTCAACCCTTGAATAGTCTAGGAATAGGTTTGTTTGTAGATAAAAATTGATTTAGGATGGTTTTGAATTAATATCTCCAAAATTATTTGAGTTTGAACCATCTTATACCTCAATCATTCCAATTACTAGAGACACTGATGAAAATAGATATTGGGTGGATAAACACTGGGATGAATATATTGGGATCAAATATATAATGTATATAAATCAGAGGATAGAAATAATATTTATATGCCACAGATCTTTGGATATATACCAATATTGGTGTTGGTATTAACTCTTTTTTTCATTACCTCAAGATGAAAAATTATACAAAGATTTTATTTCTGACTACTGGGATGATCACCAAGGGGAGTTATCAATATAGATAGTGGTTAGAAAATTTTATGTCATTTTTATCATATATGATATCCCAGAAGTTTCACTCACCCTCATTCAATGATAAAATAACTATGTAATGATCATGAAGAGAGTAATTTAAAATATTGGAGGTCTATATAAGTGTTTTTACATTCTATGGATTAAAGATAATGAGATCCACCACATTAGAACTAGGGATCAGGTCCAATCCCACTCAGATCTTAGATTCCACCATTTCTACAATGACCACTCTTGGGCCAAGGGTAATCTAGGTTATAGAGTATTTGGATCCATTACATCCATTTTATATAACCATGAGATAAATTTTTGAGGCCCCTAATTCATTCCACATTGACATCAAGTCTTTATTTTTAGCAGTTGGTATGATTGAGTGAAGAACCACCTTTGATTATTCCCAATCCACGGTTTCCCTATATCTACTAAGGATCTCTATAGAAGTAAATAATTCGTAATTCCTTCAACCATAGAAACTTCTATCATTGTAATGTCTTTTTGAGGACATGGTTAGTGAAATCAATTTAATGAAATCTATAGAAATAATCTAAAGGGGCTACATGAAAATTTGATACTCACTAATTGAATCCGGAAAGACTCACACCATTATCCACCTCACTCTATTTATATTTCAAACATATTTAAGAGGAATCCCCTCAGATGGAATAGAAGCCCAAGGAATTAGAGGCCTTGTTAGTGGTGGAACTAATAGTGTAACTGATGGATCAATGAATACAACCTCAATTTTCTCTTTCTAACCATGAGTTTCTTTTACACTAGCATTTTATCATTATTTTTTCCAGCCTCAATCTCCATCCCACTAGGAGAATATATCGGAGAAGTGAGAGGTGACCTAATCTCTATATATTACTATAATATCTTAATGAAAGATTTGTAGTGTTTAAATGATATAAAATATGGTATTAAAAGGAAGATTTATCTCATCCTCTCTAAACAAGTGTTCTATATTTTTTATTTATAACCATATTCCCCTAGTCGGGTGACTATCACTCATAGTTCCTAGTTTGTATTGTTAACATGACCATGAGGGTAATGAATTGTAGTATTGATATCTCTGAGGTAGGCTAGTCCTTAGTAGGATGTTTCATATATGATATAACCTCAGGAGGGGCCATGTTTCCAAATCCCTATAGTCCTACATTCTACTGGAGGAGTATTTTCCCAAATCATCAAATAGAGGTGTGTTTCCTCTAGTTATCCCATTGCTGGAACACCACGAGAAATGACGTTGTAAATAGGGAAGCTAATGAGGAAGGTACCCCACTTTTTTAGAGCTTTAATTGATGAGGGAGATGTCTCTATGTTTCTAAATTTCTTCACCCAACATTATAATCACAATTATCATCTTGAAGAATATTGTATAATCGGACCCTTACCCATGCTTATGACTAGATTTTTCAAGAATTTTTCCATCAATTATAGTGTACCTTAGACCATTTAAACTAGAACAACCAATTGACTATTTGGGTAAGGATAATTATAAGAATCAACATAAGAGTTTGATAGCCCAATAATAGCATTGATGAAACAAAAGGTAACCTAGGTATGGTTCTATTCAATTTTCATTATGAGTAAGAATTGGTTGGAAACCATTATGTGTTCAATTTCATGAATGATATAAATGAGAGACAGATATTATTTATCACAACAAAACTACCTCTCAAATTTCAATTGTGAATATCCTACACAAATGATCCTTTAACATTCCCATGTAGACAATGAATCCTCTTGAAAGGTTTCCAAATAAGCATGTTATTCATGATAGCCCTAGATATTTCCAATGATAATGGTAGTCGATGCTCTGTATGACATATATAAAAACTAGCCATGTAGACTGAATTTCTATATAATCTCCAAATTTTTCACTAATTTGAGAATAACATAGCTGATTCTTTATTGAAATTGACTGAACTGAGAATCAATAATTCATTTGGTTCTGATGAATTCATAACCACCCATATTAGATCCCATCTAACCTCATAATATCTTAAAGGGAACAAAAATCTGGTATAGGTATTTCCTCTTATATATGTGATGGAGTTAGTGACACAATTTTTCTATTACCAAAATGACTAAGATAATTTTTCCTAACATAAGCTAGTTGTTCCACCATTATAAAGGTAGTCACTAATATCCCTCTCTTCTGATTGATTACAAGCAGATGACCTCTAATGAACATTTCCATATAGTCTTCCAGATGGATATGCTGATCAACCTGAGAGATGAATTTCTATCAATATTTGTCATGTTGTCCTCCTACTAAGTATTCTAATAAGCACCATCTTCCCCGTAAGTTTCACATGATGAAAAATATGTATGATTCTTCTCTAATATTTTATCTATGCTTAATTGGAAAAATAATACCTCATATTTTTAGAAAGAGACATCGGATATTTTGAATGGGTATCCTTAAAGGACCCCTTAAATAAACTAGAAAACTACTTAGAAATAGGGAGAGTAAATTATATATCCACTTAGATGAAAGTATAGATCAATTCGTCCTATATATATCAAAAAACAGTTACCATTTATCTTCTCCAAATCCTAAATACTTTATAAATTTCTCCATGAATCAGGTAGAACATATTGGTTTCTATGATCTATATACTAACTAGGCCTGACACTATTATTTTGTTACTATATATAAGAGTCAATGAATCCCAAATGGCTTCATACAATCCTACAACCTTTTGTTTCACTACAAATTCCTAACAAGTATACTAAAACCAAAAGGACTTGCTCAAATCCATACTAAAATTACAACTTGATCAGAGATACCAACAAGATATCCACTAAATTTTCTAGTTGGTAACATATTTCCAAAATATTAATCTATAAACATGAGTTTCATATTTAAATTTATACTAGTTTTTCTCAATATCTATCACAAAAACCTTAAGCACGTAGCCATCAAAGCGATCATCTTCATATAAAAAATGACCCATAGGGGATATGATTTCTTGTTATGTGTGAAGAGTCTTTATATAATAATAATAAGTTCGTTTCCATTTTAAATGAGGTGAAATAATTGTTTTATTTTTAATTATAAACCCATATAGGGGTACTAAATCAGATTTAGGGTACTCCATTAGGTTCTTCCCAATTAACTTCAAAAGATAGCCAGTAATGGACTGGATAATCTTATGATGGTTAGCCTTCACAATGTTTACCCTAGAAATCCGATGAGCCACAATCTATATATCTAAATTTCATGAATCCATCTAGATAAATGAGGTAACATCTACTATAGAAATAAAAGGGATGAAAATTTATTTAAAACACATATCTAATATAGAGTCATGTGATCACATGATCATTATGAAGACATTTGATCATCTTATTGCTTATGAGTCACATGGTTGAAGGAAGTGATTATATAAATGGGGAATTACCATTGATGATTGAGAATTGGAGACAAGTGAAACTTATTACATGGATTAGTTATGTGATCTTTTTTATGTGAAGCAATCACACACCCAAAACTCAAGATAAAATAACATACAAAAGACATGTGGTGATAACACACCAGAGAGTTATGTGGATTTTTATAATGATTAAAGTTCTCTAAAAATTGTTAAAAAGTATTGATAAATCCCCTCGACCACTTATATATACTCTATGATTCATAGGATACCAGCAATCATGTGTAATATCACTATTGTTAAGCGGGATTCCACTTACTTGGAAAGAAGTCATGCCCTTCACTTTCCTACTTCATTTCATTGATGAATTTATTAGTGGATTCAAAATAAACATGGATAGTGAATGGAAAATAAAAATAATAAAAATAATATCCTAGAAGATGGATTCATGAGAATCACATAAGGTTTTCTTGATTCTATTACTGAGTACTTTGATCAAGTGACACCGACTAGATCATACAATTCTCCTTGATTCCTGTGATTTTGTCCAAAAAATGTTTTATATGATGGAAATATAGGTGATCAATGTATATCATGTGATTATAATCTTAATATCCGAAAGAAAAATCCAATACAAGACTCATTCTCCCAAATAAAGTGGCCAATAGTTATTTCAATGGGGCAAAAATCTTCACTCACTTATGGTCATACAGTGTTGTAAGATCTGCACCCAAAAGCCAAGTCGGTCTGTGATTAACCCTGATCAAGTGATGGATTCTTTCCACACAATGTGACTGAAAAAATTTTCCAAGAAGTCTGAGTATACAATTTCTATTGGTCATTTAACATATCAAATATATGAACTTTTCAATAGTAGGGATACGTGATCATGTGACCCTGATAGGATCCTAAAACCCATTAATCCTAAACTCATCCAAAGTCATGAGATGATTCCATATCATGTGGAGTCTCACATTTGATTTTTAATCCCATACATGAATTCCATTCCATGAAATGTAGCAAAAATATCATGTCAATTTTCAAATATAAATAACATTTCAAATGAATAAATATAAAAATGTTAGGAGGAGTTGATATATGAAATGGATATGACATTTGGATGTTTGAAGATTCCATTTATAGAATCAATAGGTAACTCTTAGATTGATGGTTATGACCTCAATAGAGGAAATACTTCTCAATTTCATGATGTGGGGAACAAGAGTCTAACACATGTATACTATCCTGAATATTCATTATGTGAACCCTACCCCATCATGATGTTTTTTAATCACACTCCTATCACATGATCACATATTCACTATTCATTCACATTATCTGTGAACCCCATTTATGTTATGAATTTATTGTACCAATTATCATTCATGAGTCCACCTTTTGCGATCTCCTGACCATGATCTACTCACATGACTACCATATGTGATCTCTTAACCCTAGGAACTTCATGTGATTGCCTAACCATTATCTGTTTACCTAGATTCTAGACTCCTCTCATATAATATTTCATTCTCAAGATATCTATAAGAAACTAAAGACACCTATTAAAGCTAAATATAACTCATATATGAAACCACATTGGGGTAATTACCTATCTTTCAATCTCATTAGTCCGTATTATCCCTGAGTATAATTATCCATGCTCTAGGAAACCTCAGGGTGTAAGACCCATTCAATTTCAGTGTAATGATCCCAAAAAATGTTATCAATCCTCTGTTATCTATTTCTTATCACACCAACCATAAATCATGTGTTCTTAGATATATGATTTGACCATTCCATTTTCCACACTAAAATATCTCCTTGGGCCATCTTCCAATGAGTATGCACCAATTACTATCTCCAATTACAAGAGGCATATAATCCATCCAAACTACATGGGATCTAATTCTTGTATCTAACAAGATATGTATGAAACCTCCCCAAGGGTCAATCATAATATCATAATCTCTTATATTATCATCATCCAAAATCCTATGTTTCACAAGGTCATATTCATTGTGAAACCTCATAATTTCTCTCATAGATCCATATTCTACATGAGATCTATAACTATATTTACTAAAGGGAAACATCAGATGTGTAAGTCACAGTCAATTCTCTATTTCCATATAATCCATGATACCAAAGGCCCAATAATATTATTTTAAAATTAATAGATACTAATTTACCACATGGTTTCAAACATTATGGTATGTCCCTATCACATGACCTTAAAATGTGTCATTCAAACTATATGGGAGTTGATTTCTATTTCAATGGTATATATAGAATGCCTCCCTAAGGTGCTAACCCAACAACATTACTCGTCAATCTCCATCTGTATTAGGCTATATTCCTTATGAGATTATTTATGTACTCCCATAATCTAGTTTTATTACCATGAGTCTTGAAAACCCATTCATTAGGGAAATATTCCCAGTGGATCACCCCTCTATCATGCAATATTCCTAATAAAATCATGCCCCTTCCTAGATGGCCTTATTACTTATGGGTTTCAACAAATTATTTTTATCGAGCAATATTCCTAGCATGACCTATCCAAAAATGGCCATGTTCCTTGTAAAACAAAATCATACTTTCGAGGCCATATTACCTTAAATTTTAACTTAAAATGGACTCTCATGGGTACTACCCACACCAATCATTTCTAGGAATATATTTCCAAGCAGTCCATACTATGAAATATTAATCAACATATATTAGACCTTGTCTCATGATCTCAAAAGGCACAAAATGACTTTTTATCTAGAACCAAACAACATGGTCCATGATTTATTTTACAAGGATATGTTTTAATCCTTTTAGTGGGCTTGATTCAGACAGTATAAGTCTATACAACATTCATAGATAGTGATACACACTACGAAGAAAAATAATTTGGATTTAAATCAGTGTGACATATATACCATCATGGATAAGTAATAATTAGAAAAATGTGGATAAAATATTATATATATTTATATATATATATGGTATATTGATGGGGTGCCTCCAGTATGAGTAGTTATTCACATCAGTATATTCCAATAACCAATTTATACTGTTAGGGTAACTAGTCCTATACTAGGATTTGGGTAAGACACAGGAACATGTCTTAAATCCATAAGAGAGTCTCAAAGTAGGAAATAATTCCCTTAAATATGGTTTGAGGAACCCAATGACTATTCCTCTCAACTAATGTGTGTTACAATGGTGTAATTCATAAGAAATCCCCATCAATGCATATCTTTAGTAAGTAGGACTCCAGATTATCATGAATGTGGGAGTTGTAGGGTGTTTCCAGTTCAATGAATAAACCCCTCTAGAAACCATATGAGATAGTATTAATGACTCGATATAGGGATTGTGTATCTAAACACAACCATTCATAACCAAGTTTCTCAGACCACCCATTTAGGGGTCAAAATAAATGCACCAACTTTTTTGGAATCATATTCTTCCTATAAACTATATGTTTATAATTCTAAACTATTTTCCCTAATTTTTAACAAAAATAAAATAGATTAGTTAATAATTCATACAAGATTGGAATTAAAATAACAACACATGATTATTTCATTGTAAAACATTAAAAATAACATGATGTTATGTATTAAAACCCATGGATTATTCCTCACCATGAATTTTAATATATGTTACAGGTGATTAAATTATAAGAGGATAAAAAATAGAAAAAAATATATCCATCAATTATAATGACCTTTGATTTCAATTATTTTCTCCTTAAATAACTCATAAATATAATTGTTTGTTTTACACGATATAGAAAACTAAAATGATCAAATAACATCGAAATATTTTTCATGTTAAATGTGACCAATAAAATGTAAGTGTTAAATTAACTAGTACAAATTGAAGTAACCTTATCACAAAATTGATAAACAGATTATGAATAAAGGGAATCAAAAATTAGAATTATTCATATGAATCTAATTTTTCTGATTTGGTAAAGGAGGTGTCTTATGTAGTGTTTTCCCTAGACCAGTCCCATGATGAAATTTAGTAATAATGGTTTGAGCACAACCATATATTGGAGATGTTCATGCCAGTGCAGACTCCCATAAGATCTATGCTTATAGAACCGCTTCCCAAAACATCAACCAGAGCTTGTATAATTCTTAGGTTATATACGGATATCATAAGGTGTTGCCTCTATGGAAATTAGGATTATACCAAACAATAATAACATAATTATATGTGTAGATATGTTAATAATTTTATACTTTTCAAAAGGTTATTTTTATCAATTCACCTTGTTATTTAAAAATGCATTTTCCCGAAATTATCATTTTATTTCAAAGATTTTAGATTATCAAATTTCGTAATAATATATATATATATATATATATATATTGTAAAAATATTATGTTAATAAAATATTAATTATTAATTTATTGGAAAAATAATAGATAATATACCAAAAGTAATTTTCATATAAAATCTCATTTATATTATATTATATTTTTTAATAAAAATTTAAATAAATAATTTTTTGAATTTGAATGGGAAAAATATTTTTTTTTGTTTACAATAAAAATATTATCTTGATATGAATTTATTAAATTTTTTAAAATAATTTATTTTTTTGGAATAGTAAAAAAATATTATTATTACTAATATTGTAACTTTTAGGACATTAATATAAATAGATTATATAATTTTTTTTGTAAAGAGTTTTATGATAAAAAATAGAATTTATAGATTTAATGTAATTAATTTAAAATACTATGTTGTTATATTAAACCGAGACTAATAATTTTTTAATATTTATGTAATTTTTTAACAAAAACCATTTTTCATCTCTTTCTTTAAAAAACATCACACAATGGAATTTGGTTTTAGAGTTTTCTTAATGTTAAATAAATATTATTTTTATAATAATTAACATTTTTATTTTGATATAATCAATAAAAACTCTTAATTTTATTATGAACGTAAATATTTTTCTTAAAAATACACTTTTCTAAAAACTAGGTTATGAGCATTATGTGCACTAATATTTAAATTAATTTTTCTAATATGTAAAATGATTATTGATGAATTTTATTTTATATTTATAATTATTAATTAAATGTATCTAATAGGGATAATTTTTTTATTATTAATTAAATTTAAATTACTTTTGTAAAAAATATTTACATCAGTTAAAGACAAAAATTGTAAAATAAATAATATACGTGTAAATGACTAAAGAATGATTAAAATATCTATAGAAAAGTGTGATTACGGATTTCAAAAACATTAGACTTATTAAAGACAATTATTATTCAATTTTTACTCACATTATATGTGAAACATGTGATATCGTTATATAAAAGAGTAATATGTGAAAAAATGCACTTCTCTTCAATTATAAATGAAATCAGCTCCTACCGGCCTCTCCACACTTTCAAATCCCATTATAATAGAAACAAAAATATTTCATACTCTATCATAAACTCTATACATGTTTAATACAGTCATTTATCATTCCCAAAGAGAATGTTATGGTGTCTTAAGGTGGTAACTGAAGGAGAGCATCAAAAGCGAGTTGTAATATCTTCCACTGCATATTCTTAATTCTATTGTACTTCTAAAAGTAAAAACTCTTATATCAATGATATTTTAATAAAAACAATATTATTATTATTATTATAGTATGTTTTTATACTAATGTAACATCCATTTTAAAACATCCTCCAAAATAATTGAGAAAAAGGAAATGCAGTCATGCATGTGTGTCGACTACCACCTCTATGAATGACATTTACGATTTCCCACCCATTCTACTCAATGATAGTTAAATACTGTTATTTAAGAATGTAATATGATATTTATATCATATTAATGATTTTCAAATGAGATTATATATCAATTTTTTCATTCCTTTTATTCTTTGAATATGATAGGGTCATCCATGTCTGTGTGAAGACGACCACCTCCACATGATGATATTTCACTTTGGTTTTCCATAACAGATAACATGGGTTGAGTAAAGAATGTATGTATTGTATAAAAATTATATTTAATAAAATATTAACATTATATAATTATTATAATATATTTTCCATAAATAATACTAACAATAACCCGTTACATAAAATCTAACTACTAAATAGGACATATCAAAGTACATTTTCTAATTCAAGTCCATTCATTGAAAAACTATTACCTATTTAAATTATGTGATAATGGAATAAGAAAATATATAAGAAAATATATTTTTATATATTATAAAACTATTTTATATCGCTTTTACCTAGGTCAACATACTATAGAAGTTTTTCATGAAATAGACTAAAGAACTTCATGTAGTCGGCGTAATGAGAAATAATGTAATAAATTGGTGAAACATTGTAAGACCCTAGAATTTTTATGAGTTATCTTAGGTGATTCATAGGTACCCTTTTTTTCTTATATTGAGTTTTTTTTGATTTTTTTTAACTTGGGGTATTTTTTGGTGAATTTTGAAAAATATTTTTGGAAAAAGGTGTTGTGAATAATTGGAGTACAGTTAGAGAAATGTGTGTGCCCCATCCCAGAAAACCATGAAACCCTGGATAGTGGGGGGCTGGACAAATGGAAGATGGTTTGTCAAACCATTCCCCATAAAAAGAGAAACCCTAAGACCATAAAATAGTAGGTTTATATTTGGCACATAGTTAGGGATAACTATGAACCCTTTCTTAGGAAACCATACAAAATTTTTAGAGTAGCTGGAAAAATTTGTTTTTAAATCCCCTAAACCCCCAAAACATCCCACATTCTACCTAAACAGAGACCAAATAGGTTTTACATTATTTTTAATCTTTTAAAATGAATTATAAGGCCTTAATACCTCCTTTACCTATTATTATAATCCTAGTTCTTATATCCACACCTATCCTGGTAAGTGGATCATATTCTGCAACTTTTTCGTTCATCCTCTTTCCTTCTATCATTCTTTTGGTGGGATGTTATCTTATTTTTTTCTAGATGTATATCCTGATTTAGAATATATATATATATATATATATATATATGATTTTTTATCTATATCTCAAATTAAAAGATCTTTTTTGTTTAATCTTGATTTAGGTATTAGATCCAGATATCGATCTATGTTGTCGTGCCACTCAATGGTTGGGGATTTCCATTGGCAAGGGTTCTTCATCAAAAATGAGGTAGGTGGTCTATAATTTAAATCCCAATGTCTTAGTTACAATTATGTATATGAAATTTTAGAATATATAATAGTTTATTATAAATTGTATTTTTTATTAAATTAATTAATTTTGTGAATTAATTAAATAATTGAAATGTGAAATTTGGACATTGGGATTTTAGATCTTGAATAATTAATTTTTAAATTAATTATTAGATTAAAATATTGTTTATTTTAGATAATTAATTATAGAATTAATTATGGGATATTTATTTTATGAATTGAAATAATAAATTATGGAATTAGTTATGGGATACTGAAGTTATCAATTGAATAATTAATTGGCTAATTAGTTATGAGGATATGTTCACTTGATCCTCAGCCTAGTTGATGGGGACTCTTCAAGTGCATCAAAAAGGTCTAGGATCAAATATTGGATGAGTTGTAATTCAATGTTGTAATAGAAGGTATTGTAGTAGGCACTATTTGGTACCATAGTAGCCATAACTATTCACCTTCAGGACACCAGTTTTGTCCTTGATGCCTTCAAGGCCTTCAAGCCACATGATGTAATATTGAAAACTAGACAAATTCTGCAAGGAATAAGATCTAGAGGGGGGATTTAGAGCATGTTCATTCACCAGAGTAGATCTACCTGATTTGGAAGAATGGGAGGTTATGTAAATTTCCATCGGTACTATGCCATTGCATCTATGCACATGACAGCTAGCCGAACAACCATATGAAGGTGGAGAGCTGGTCATGATGTGGGTTCTAGAGAGGGGAGTTTCCTAGTAGTCATTGTTTGGGATTAATTCCTCTAAGACCTTTAGATCAGTTAATTTCATGAATTTTATGGGCCATATAAGAGTTCCAATTTAACCATTAAAAATGGAGATTATCAATAATGAAAAAAAATAAAGGTCATTGGGCCATTCATGCAATTATGAGACATTGAAATTGTGATTTGGATAATAAATTATAGAATTAATTATGGATTTATTGACATTATTGAACATGAGTAATTAATTATATAATTAATTAATGGGATTGGTTGGTATTAAAAAATTATGGTTTGGTATAATTAATTGTTGAATTATTTATGGAAAGATAGGGATTATTGAAATTGAATAACTAATTGTTGAATTAATTATTTTTATATGGATGTTGTTGAATATGGATAATTAATTCTTGAAATAATTATTGAAGATATTTATGATTTTAAAATTCATTTATATGGTAAAATTAAGTCAAGAATTAATTTTGGTTATTTAATTATTAAGATAGAATAATTAATTCATGATTTAAATGATAATATTGAATTTAATGAGTAAGATTAATTATTTTTAGAATTAATTAATTTGGATTTTTTATGTTAATGAAATTTAATGAGTTAGGTTAATAAATTGCTGAATTAATTAATGAGGATTGTTGAGTTAGTAAAATTTAATGAGTTAGATTAATTAATTTGAAAATTAATTTAATGTGATTTTTAGGATGAAATTGAATGTGTTGGATTAATTAATTAGTGAATTAGTTAAGGTGGATTTTTGGATTATTGAATAGATATAACTGGATAATTAACTATAGAATTAATTGTGAGACAATTATATTTTTTAATTGGATAATTTATTGTCGAATTAATTATTGGGTGTTGAGATAGATGGTTTGAGATAATTAATTGTTGAAATAATTATGCGATATGGAGATTGTTAATTTAAATAAGTAATGTTTTAATTAACTATAGGATATTTATTTCTGACTATTGATTAATTAATTGATGAATTAATTAATGGGACTTATGTATTTAATTATTTGGGAAATTAGTTAAGGGGATTTATGTGTTAAACAAATTGATTAATTTGTATTGAATTTTTTTGATTAGTTAATTTTTGAATTAACAAATAGAGTTGAAATGATTAATTAATTATTGAATTAATTAGTAAATTTGATGTGATTAATTAATTTAAGAATTAATTAATGCTACTGATGTGATTAATTAATTGTTGAATTAATTACTATTATTTATGTGATCAATTTATTATTGAGTTATTTAATTTGTTTTATGTGACTAGTTAATTATTTTTTAAACTAATTGAAGTGATGTAATTAGTTAATTGTTTTATTAACTAATATAATTGACGTGATTTGTTAATTTTCAAACCAATTAATGTTATTAATGTGAATTGATAATTTTTGAACTAAATAATGGATATATGTGATTAATTAACTATTGAATTAATTAATGTAATCATTTTGATTTACTAATTATTAGATTAATTAATGAGATTGGAATGATTAATTAATTATTGAATTAAATGATGGACTTGGATTAATTAATTTTGGAATTAATTAAAGGAATATTTTTATGGTTAATTTTGATAAGATGATTAATGTTGATGAATCATGATTGATTTAATATAGTGATATATGTAACGCCCCGACCCCAGCTACCTAGAGTCGGTGCATTACTTCGTAACATTGGCATGATCACAAAAGATCAAGTCTCGAAAGACCGATTAGTTTAGTAGCCTTGGAAACACTAGATACATTCATAAGTCTTACATTACATCATAAAGTGAAAAACTACAATAACAAAGTCTCCATAGACCACACTCATATCCTCTTCTGACAATCCCTGCAGGTCATTCATAAAATACTTCTTCACATCCTGGAAAATATTAAAACATTGAAAGGGGTGAGCTCAGATGCTCAGTAAGGATAACAATATTGCGGAAGCTTTCATAAATAAACATTAATATTTAAGGAAATGTATAACTAAAACAAAAGCCTTTTAAACTTGAACTTCAACATAATATGGCAAAAGTAAAATGAGATAATGTCGTTCACTTCTTCACATGGATATTCTACTGGTCGAATAATCACATGCAATATCAATAACCACTTTCATAATGATGGAATGCATAATGCCAGACTATCATAACCACGTAGCCAAGGCCTCGTGCCAAGACCACAAATAAGATTTTGTCAAGGCCTCGTGCCAAGACACTAGTTTGTCTCATGAGACCTGCCGATGCATCGAGGAGCTATAGCGGGCTCCACCCGTCACTTATTAAGTCCAATGCATTCCTCATATGAATAGGTTTAAACATATCATAAACCATAACATAATCGTATCACATAAAACATGCATAAAGGAAACATAACATTTCCACATTTCAATCACAAGATATCAATACAACTCATTGATATAATAAAAACATTTTCAAAACCATTTTCAAAACCAAAATCAAAGAAAGTTAAAACTTTGTATTTATTTTTCATTAAAAAAGTGATGGCTTGTAGAGGAAGCCGAAACTCAAATAATGGTCACGGTGGCGGAGAAGTCGTTGTCGCCGCATAAGTACGGAAATAAAAACATTCCCTTTTTGTCGTTTAGTAAAACGCTTCGTATAAAAAAGATTCCTTTTGAATAAACGTAAAAGTCAAAGGGGTTTATACACCGTATAAAAGAAATTTGTGTATAAAACAAAATATGTCTCAATGGATGGTGATTGAGACGAAGTCCTTAAAAAGATCATTTTTAAAATAAAATAGATCTATTATGTGTATTCACTATAGGTACACATAAAGGAAGTAAAAATACAAAATAGGACATAATAATATCATGACATAATTTGAAAGTAGGAGATTAACCCAAAGAATGGAAGTTGGGTTAAGAAGTTCCCTTACCTCATGTCCGACTTGACTCAACCGTTCTTTAACCTCCTGAATAATAAACTAGAGTTAATATCTACCTTATTAAGAACCATTTTCAATTTTATTATCCTTGTTATATCACTTATTACAATGATATGAACATTATGTAATTATTTAAGTTAATAACGGTCGTTTTGTCGATCTTTGGTACTTGAGTCAACAATAAACTTCTTATAATTACAAGTTGTTCATGTGGTGAAATATCCATTATATCCATAATTATATTAATGATGTAGATATCATATATATCATATATATCCAATATATACATTCATTCATAATATTACGTAACATTTAGAAGTAAGAAATGAAATGCACCGTTCATGGAGACGGTAAGCCGTACGTACGCATGAACGCTACTTTCATTTATATTTAGTATTTAATGTAATGAAATAATAATTATATAAAGGTATAATATAGTTCCAGTATAATATCATATATAATATCATTTACACCATCCTTTATACATCTCACATATGGCATTAACGATTCACATCACTTTGAGGGGGCGGTAGTCCGCACTTCCTAAAATGAAATTATCGCGTTTTACCCATAATGGAAATCATAAAGTATGCCATAGATGAGAAATAAAGAATAATAAGTAAAACATAAACATAATATATATCATATATAAAAATAGTGACATCTTAATGGCCACCTTTGAAGGTGTTATATGAGTGTTGAACAATCATCGTTTCGTGAGGCAGAAATTCTCCATCCACAGAAACTGTATGTTCTTTAACCATTAGATGTAGGTGTGTGTAAGTGTAGCTCTAATCCTTCTTATAACAACATCCTAGTATATTGAGGATACTGGTGTTGTTACAAAAGAAATGAATAAAAAGAGTTTAGGGGGTTGGAGAAGAAAAATAAAACAAAACAACATTAGAGAAGACATTACCTCAAAATCGGGTAACTCTTTTTGATTTGAGCCAAAGGCTTCCTTGGGAAGAGTTATGCCCAAAGTGAGGCTTCTAGTAGTAATAGAGGGATGTTGGGAGAGTATTTGGGCAGAGGTTGGCCGATCCAAATGGCTTTAAAGTGTAAATGAAGTGGGAGAGGTGGGGGCCTTTTATAAGAGGAGAGGAGGGTCTCTTTTGGAAAGATTGAAATGTTACTTTATTACACAATGCTTTTAGGATTATAAAGGTCCCACACTTATATAATTCGAGGCTAAGGTGATAAGGGTTAGAAATATCCTCATTCAATTGGATTTGGACAAGTGTAAGCCTTGGATTTTTCATTATCTTCCCATTTTATTTAAATCGTTAAATAATGAGGTCATCGCTGTATCATCATGATGTCAAAAATAATTTAATTTATTTAATGTCTAAAAATTATAAAAAAAATACTATGATGTAGGAAATCTTTTTATCTTTATAATGAATATTTATAATCAAAATTTTGACTTGTTTAACCCCACTTAAGAACTGTTTTAGTAAAACAACTCATGTTTGTGTCAATTTAATTTTACCATTAAATAAATATATATTAATGTCATTTTCCCACTAAAGTGGCTCCATGGGGTCCCCAAGTTGACCCATGGGTTGTCTTGGTCGGCCATGACTCATCCAATAGGAGTAGGACAAGTGTCAAGCTCATCTCATATTATTAAAACATTATTTTTACCTTAAACTACACTAATTACCTCTAATCGCGATTAAGAACTTAAAAGTTACTATTCACCAAAAAATTATTTTAATCTCATTGAACCACATTTTACTTGTTAATGACAACCATGTATGTCGGATTTTAGAAAATCAGATCACAGAAGTGGTAATATTTCATTTAAACGAAAAATCAGTTATTTAAGTACCACTTAGTGGTTTCACTATTCATCAAAAATTGAAGTTTTTCAGAACAATGCCAAAATTTCACACTAAGCTATAATTGATATTCCGAATTCAAAAATGATTTCTATTTTAGAAAATTCCAAACATATAGGTTGCATTAATTAATTTTATAATTAATTCCCACTGTCACAACAAATAGCGTGTTTTTAAGAAACAATTTATATCAAAAGATTGGCAATTGTTTATGTCCAATTTCAATGTTAAATTAATTCTAATGACCACCATTGGACAAAATGGTAAAAATATATTATAATTATACCTTAAAACCACTAAATAGTATAATTTATCACAATAAATTATTTTTATTAAAAAAGTTGTTTTAAAGTATTTTTCACTATTCATAAAAATTAGAAGTTCTCAGAAAAATACCAAAAATTCAACATAGGCTAATTTCGATATTACGAATAAAAAAATGAAGTCCATTTTGAAATATAAAATTTCTATAATTTTAAAAAGTTGTTATTACTATTCATAACGGCTACTTTGATTAGTCGCAGTGTTTTAGAACTCGAAGTTGCGTACAATGCAAGCTATTGCATTATTGAATGAGAAGCGTATCGTGGAAGCTCGGGGTGTTACATTCTCACCTCCTTCAATAAATTGCGTCCTCGCAATTTGAAATTTTTCTTTGAAAATAAAAGGTTGAACAGAGAAAATACCTTTGTGGAAAACCCACATCGGAAATAAGATTAATAAAATTTAGTCTTAATAAGAGGGAAATGGAAATAAGAAAGTCACCACCAAATTATGATCTCGATAAGGAGAACATTGGTGGCAATTAGAGACATATAATTGGAGGAAAAACGTAAATATTTGTAGGGAGTGATTGAGGTCATCAATCACAATCAACTGTCAAATTGAGGGCCTCAAAGCCTTCAATCTATGTTGATTTAAAATATCATCAGTTCAACAAGACATGAGGTATTAGGATAACACATTTTTTTGTTTTAATATCCCTTTACTAAAGTTTAAGAATTAATTTATTCATTGAATAATAGATAGGTATATATATATTTATGCTTGACAATTAGAGTTTCAACCTTCAACTCATTTTTCACTCAAAAAGATAATAGAACTCAAAAATATTATACTTATCCTAATTGTATAAGGTTCCAAATGTTAACATATACCATTTAGATTAGTAAAATTATTTTGTAATAACAAGGGACTTCCTGTAGGCTAGTGGTAGGAAATAAAGGCTTGTCGCACTATGGTTGTGGGTTCGATTCCTGCAGCTTTGTCCGACGCGACGGGTTATTCCCCACCCTGCAGGTTGTCCTTTTCCTAAAACTATAGTATTATAATATTCCAAAAATAATCTTCAGAAATGATTTAACCTTAAACAATACTATCCAATGATCAGCTTAATCCATTCCAACCTTTATAGTTATCCAAAATACTTCTGTCCAACTCATAGTCCAAATTTTATAAGGAAGGTAAACATAATGAAGATCCTTTTTCCCATGTAACAACATGTGAATACCTTCATCATGTATTCTTTTTAAACATACTGAATTACCATGATCCCTTATTCCTTATAGAATACTAGATATACTCCTTCTATCCAAAAATGTATACAAAACATCAATCAGTTTCAAGGAAGTTAAGTATATCCAATATAATTTATCCAAATCAATCACGTCTTATTCCAAAATCACAATCTCAGTATCAGAACCATATTATGGTCTATCTTTCTCTCAACCATATATTTTCCAAAAATTTAATCCTACTGTGGAGTCACTTTTCTTGGTTCCACACAATCTCAAGTCCTTGATGAAATAGTACTGTAGTACAATCCTTATATACTCCATAATTATTATAACCAGTACATCATTGATACAACACTCAAATTACAAAATTATTTAATAACAACATAAGAACTCTAATCATTACTCCTCATCTGTGGTAGTATCATAACTTGATTATTATCCAATAACATCATTAGGGGCATTCTCTGATGATTTGTACATTGGTTCGCGTAGTGTCCCCAATCCTTGCAGAAGAAGCATTGTACATTTGAAACCATTTTCTTACCCTTGCAGTCACGCACTTTGTGTCCTTTTTCTCTACACTTATAACAAACTCCCATTCCCTTTATGCAAGTTCCATGATGTTTCTTCCCACAATTACCACATATTGGAAAATTCTTTTTTCCCCTCATCCCTTTATCCATCATTCTCTCTTCCATCCCTTTCGTCTCTTGCTTCGCTTCAAAGCCATAGGACTCAAAGAATTCTTTACTTATCTTATTAACACATGATACTATTTCTTCATATGTTGAGAACACATGGGAGACTATTTCCCTTCGAAATGTTGGCTTAATACCGTGAAAGATACGATCCTTCTTACTCTTTGGATCATACGTACTGCTGGAGTTCACATTCCTTCTACTGGGCGCCATTTCTATACAATGACATAAACTAGGTTAGTTTATGAATTACAATGAATAATTCCAAACTTTTAAAATACTTAAAGTAAATTGAACGGTTTATGGATATAATCCATAATCATAAGAATGTTTTCTTTGAGGAAGTATATACTCATAAACCCTACATAGTGGTTTGTAAAGAAAATGAGAATTATCCTAGGCATATCCCCCGGGAGTGTCGTAACCAAGAGTGTAGCAAGGCCCGTTGTCGTGCACCAGTTCCCGTTCGAGTCTAGCTCAAAGCGGTGTTTTTGGGTTTTACCCCTAGGTACATCTGTGCCAGAGCCGCCTCTACCTGCTCGTATCCAGACAGGGATGTATTGCTCGGAAAACTCACAACATCTCTACAATACCAAAATTCTAGGAAATTCTTCTATACTAATCCTCAAAGTTCATCTTAGGTCTACATGCTCTAATCAGAGTTTATCTAAATCTAGCTTCCAAGGTTAGTACTAAACTGCCTCTGATACCAACTGTAACGCCCCGACCCCAGCTACCTAGAGTCGGTGCATTACTTCGTAACATTGGCATGATCACAAAAGATCAAGTCTCGAAAGACCGATTAGTTTAGTAGCCTTGGAAACACTAGATACATTCATAAGTCTTACATTACATCATAAAGTGAAAAACTACAATAACAAAGTCTCCATAGACCACACTCATATCCTCTTCTGACAATCCCTGCAGGTCATTCATAAAATACTTCTTCACATCCTGGAAATATTAAAACATTGAAAGGGGTGAGCTCAAATGCTCAGTAAGGATAACAATATTGCGGAAGCTTTCATAAATAAACATTAATATTTAAG
This sequence comes from Viscum album, assembly GCA_963277665.1. NCBI lineage: Eukaryota > Viridiplantae > Streptophyta > Magnoliopsida > Santalales > Viscaceae > Viscum > Viscum album. The sequence continues at coordinate 922,924,545 of OY728162.1, read as the reverse complement.
GCAATGTATAACTAAAACAAAAGCCTTTTAAACTTGAACTTCAACATAATATGGCAAAAGTAAAATGAGATATTGCCATTCACTTCTTCACATGGATATTCTACTGGTCGAATAATCACATGCAATATCAATAACCACTTTCATAATGATGGAATGCATAATGCCAGACTATCATAACCACGTAGCCAAGGCCTCGTTCCAAGACACTATTTTGTCTCATGAGACCTGCCGATGCATCGAGGAGCTATAGCGGGCTCCACCCGTCACTTATTAAGTCCAATGCGTTCCTCATATGAATAGGTTTAAACATATCATAAACCATAACATAATCGTATCACATAAAACATGCATAAAGGAAACATAACATTTCCACATTTCAATCACAAGATATCAATACAACTCATTGATATAATAAAAACGTTTTCAAAACCATTTTCAAAACCAAAATAAAAGAAAGTTAAAACTTTGTATTTATTTTTCATTAAAAAAGTGATGGCTTGTAGAGGAAGCTGAAACTCAAATAATGGTCATGGTGGCGGAGAAGTCATTGTCGCCGCATAAGTACGGAAATAAAAACATTCCCTTTTTGTCGTTTAGTAAAACGCTTCGTATAAAAAAGATTCCTTTTGAATAAACGTAAAAGTCAAAGGGGTTTATACACCGTATAAAAGAAATTTGTGTTTAAAACAAAATATGTCTCAATGGATGGTGATTGAGACGAAGTCCTTAAAAAGATCATTTTTAAAATAAAATAGATCTATTATGTGTATTCACTATAGGTACACATAAAGGAAGTAAAAATACAAAATAGGACATAATAATATCATGACATAATTTGAAAGTAGGAGATTAACCCAAAGAATGGAAGTTGGGTTAAGAAGTTCCCTTACCTCATGTCCGACTTGACTCAACCGTTCTTTAACCTCCTGAATAATAAACTAGAGTTAATAGCTACCTTATTAAGAACCATTTTCAATTTTATTATCCTTATTATATCACTTATTACAATGATATGAACATTATGTAATTATTTAAGTTAATAACGGTCGTTTTGTCGATCTTTGGTACTTGAGTCAACAATAAACTTCTTATAATTACAAGTTGTTCATGTGGTGAAATATCCATTATATCCAGAATTATATTAATGATTTAGATATCATATATATCATATATATCCAGTATATACATTCATTCATAATATTACGTAACATTTAGAAGTAAGAAATGAAATGCACCGTTCATGGAGACGGTAAGCCGTACGTACGCATGAACGCTACTTTCATTTCTATTTCGTATTTAATGTAATGAAATCATAATTATATAAAGGTATAATATAGTTCCAGTTTAATATCATATATAATATCATTTACTCCATCCTTTATACATCTCACATATGGCATTAACGATTCACATCACTTTGAGGGGGCGGTTGTCCGCACTTCCTAAAATGAAATTATCGCGTTTTACCCATAATGGAAATCATAAAGTATGCCATAAATGAGAAATACAGAAGAATAAGTAAACCATAAACATAATATATATCATATATAAAAATATTGACATCTTAATGGCCACCTTTGAAGGTGTTATATGAGTGTTGAACAATCATCGTTTCGTGAGGCAGAAATTCGCCATCCACAGAAACTGTATGTTCTTTAACCATTAGATGTAGGTGTGTGTAAGTGTAGCTCGAATACTTCTTATAAAAACATCCTAGTATATTTAGGATACTGGTGTTGTTACAAAAGAAATTAATAAAAAGAGTTTAGGGGGTTGTAGAAGAAAAATAAAACAAAACAACATTAGAGAAGACATTACCTCAAAATCGGGTAACTCTTTTTGATTTGAGCCAAAGGCTTCCTTGGGAAGAGTTCTGCCCAAAGTGAGGCTTCTAGGAGTAATAGAGGGATGTTGGGAGAGTATTTGGGCAGAGTTGGGACGAGCCAAATGGCTTGAAAGTGTAAATGAAGTGGGAGAGGTGGGGGCCTTTTATAAGAGGAGAGGTGGGGCTCTTTTGGAAAGATTGAAATGTTACATTATTACACAATGCTTTTCGGATTCTAAAGGTCCCAAACTTATATAATTAGAGGATAAGGTGATAAGGGTTCTAAATATCCTCATCCAATTGGCTTTGGACAAGTGTAAGCCTTGGATTTTGCATTATCTTCCCATTTTATTTAAATCGTTAAATAATGAGGTCATCGCTGCATCATCATGATGTCATAAATAATTTAATTTATTTAATGTCTAAAAATTATAAAAAAATACTATGATGTATTAAATCTTCTTAGCTTTCTAATGAATATTTATAATCAAAATTTGGACTTGTTTAACCCCACTTAAAAACTGTTTTAGTAAAACAACTCATGTTTGTGTCAATTTAATTTTAACATTAAATAAATATATATTAATGTCATTTTCCAACTAAAGTGGCTCCATGGGGTCCCCAAGTTGACCCATGGGTTGTCTTGGTCGGCCATGACTCATCCAATAGGAGTAGGACAAGTTTCAAGCTCATCTCATATTATTAAAACATTATTTTTACCTTAAACTACACTAATTACCTCTAATCGCGATTAAGAACTTAAAAGTTACTATTCACCAAAAAATTATTTTAATCTCATTGAACCACATTTTACTTCTTAATGACAACCATGTATGTCGGATTTTTGAAAATCAAATCACAGAAGTGGTAATATTTCATTTAAACGAAAAATCAGTTATTTAAGTACCACTTAGTGGTTTCACTATTCATCAAAAATTGAAGTTTTTCAGAACAATGCCAAAATTTCACCCTAAGCTATAATTGATATTCCGAATTCAAAAATGATGTATATTTTAAAAAATTCCAAATATATAAGTTGAATTAATTAATTTTATAATTAATTCCCACTGTCACAACAAATAGCGTGTTTTTAAGAAATCATTTATATCAAAAGATTGGCAATTGTTTATGTCCAATTTCAATATTAAATTAATTCTAATGACCACCATTGGACAAAATGGTAAAAATATATTCTAATTATACCTTAAAACCACTAAATAGTATAATTTATCACAATAAATTATTTTTATTAAAAAAGTTGTTTTAAAGTATTTTTCACTATTCATAAAAATTAGAAGTTCTCAGAAAAATACCAAAAATTCAATATAGGCTAATTTCGATATTACGAATACAAAAATGAAGTCCATTTTGAAATATAAAATTTCTATAATTTAAAAAAGTGGTTATTACTATTCATAACGGCTACTTTGATTAGTCGCGGTGTTTTAGAACTCGAAGTTGCGTACAATGCAAGCTATTGCATTATTGAATGAGAAGCGTATCGTGGAAGCTCGGGGTGTTACAATATATGTGATATATGTGATATAAATGATTGTGTGAGATACATGTTCGGGATATGGTATGATGCTTCCAAATCCCGCAGTGATAAATATTTTTGATAAATATGTCTGGGACATGGTCAGTTGCATCCAAAATCCATTGTGTGTAGGACATTATGTGCTGATTCTAAAGCCTGTTGTGATATATATACATGTGTGGTACATGATATGCTTTTTCTTAAGCCTACAAAATAAATTGTTTGCCAAATGTGTGCAGGATATTTTCTGCTACTTTCAAACGCAATTATGATATATTTTTTTTTAATCATGTTCAAGACATGTTCCTTTACATCCAAATCCCATATAGTCCTAGGCATGATGATCTTGACTCAAATAGTTGGAATTATACTATGGTTCCAATTTTCAATTTTAATAATTTAAATATAATGGATAAAAAATAACATTTATTCAATGAACTGTGAATTGATAATGTGAAACGGTTTAGAATCTGGCACAGGCTGATGTCAGTATTGAGATACAAGTGTCATTGGTAACCCGAAGGTTTATGCAGTTAAATAAAGTATAATTTAGTATATGTAAAATATTTACATTCTTACTTGTATTTTATTCTTTATTCAACTTTCTACATTGTTATTTACTGGATTTGTTTTAGACATCATTGGTGGTGACACACTAAGTTGTACTCACACCCTACAGAGGATTCCTGATCCATACCCAAATAGACTTTGTGTTTTCGGGATATATTAACGGAAAAGAACCTGTGTTAGATGTCTATTTTGGGTTGAAGCATGGATGATGGAACCAGATGTGGTTTGGGACCCACTTGTGAGTTTTTAGTGCCTTTACTTTTGAGTTTCCATATTCTAACATGGCAGGTACATTATCATGACATGTTATCTAATGTTTGTTTTAATATTTTCTTTCCAGTTTGGGTCATCTTGTAATATTGATATTATTGTGGTTATGTAATACAATTTCTATTATTGATTTATTAGTTCTACTGGGGAATTACATTGATAAGGATAAAAAAGAGGGTATAGTCTCACCATTATTGACTTATCAGATCCTCGATGCTAGTCAGAAGCCTTTGGAATATGGGGAGGTGCACCTGAGGTCATGTGGCGAACTAGCTCCTGGAATCGAGATGTGGAACCCAGGTTGTGACATTAGAAAGTGGTATCAGAGATGGAATTTTATTTTTTTTATTTTGTATTACTTTTTGGGAAAGGTAGACATGATACTATGAATATTTATGGGATTGGTTATGAGCACATGTATATAATTATTTAACCCATGTATAAGGAGAACCCAAGTCCCCAGGGTGGGATTGTTGGTATTTTTGTTTTATATTGTAGTTGAATATTACTTCACCTTGGGTGACACACTTGTTGTATGATGTGAATATTTTCTCTAGGATTTGTTGAGATTTGACTCATGGATTGTTATGGCATGAGAGTTGATTTTTCATGCATCATTCTAGGGACTCGTGATTATTTTGTGAATTACAACATTTTAGGCATTCACGGGTAATCAAGTTATGGGCAATCTATTCAACTTGAACAGTCATTTATTTTTGTTGAGAAATTGAATTGAGAAAGGTGCCTATTTATTTGAGATTTATAAAATGATTCAAGATGAGAATAAATGGAAATATAAATGAGAAACATGAAAAATGAAAATGTGTTTAAATATTTTAACCAGGACCTATGTGTATGTTGGTTAAGTCTAGGGATAGTCCCTCTGTTTTGACCATGCATTGGGGGAAATGGGAAATGAATTATATGGTTTTGGGTAAATCACACTTGTTAAATATGTTAATTTTGTGAATTGAAAATTCTTTTGTGTATTTATTTGATAATTAATGTGTGTGGTTTCGGTAGAGAGAATTCCAGAGTTTGAGAACATGATTATATATTGTGAGTGGGATTGTCTAGTTTTGGAATGGTATGGTGAGATGCTGACAGGCAGGGAAGCTCGATACCTTCGATAGATTAATGAGTTTCCATAGTGGGTATAGGCAATGGCTACATCATACCTTTGGACTTTTGTCGCTCATCTTTATCTTTCTGACATACCAAGCACCTTGATATGTATTCTGCAATCTCTTTCTTCATGTTGTCCCACCAGAAGTGTTCTCGGAGATCACGGTACATCTTGGTACTCCCAATATGGATAAAGAAATTTGAGCTATGTGCATTATCCAATAGCTTCTTCTTTATCTCGGGTGATGAAGGCACACAAAGCCGCGTTCCAAACCAAATCACACCATCATTGTCGATATGGAACTCTTGCAGCTTCCCTTCCTTTACTACATTCACCCTCTTTTGTATCTCCACATCATCACATTGTGCTTCCTTAATCTTCTCTTAGATGGATGGTTGTGCAATCATTTGGGCAAGGTAGGATGTATCCCCTTCCTTTACGATTCCCAAATCCATCATTTTCACATCCATGAAGATAGGGTCTTTCTCAATCCGAAACATGGATAGAGTAGTAGGTTCTTTTCTTCATAGAGCATCAGCTACTTTGTTTGCCTTTCCAGGATGATAGTGAATAGAGCAATCATAATCCTTGATTACCTCCAACCATCTCCTTTGACGCATGTTGATCTCATTTTGTGTGAATATATACATTAGGCTCTTGTGGTCGGTGTATATGTCACACTTCTAGCCATAAATATAGTGCCACCAGATTTTTAAGGAAAAAATCACTACTTCCATCTCTAGATCATGTGTTGGGTAGTTCTGCTCATTGACCTTCAACTCTCATGAGGCGTAGGCTATCACATTATCAATTTTCATGAGTACCCAACCCAAGCCTTTCTTTGAAGTATTACTGTATATCACAAAACGTTCACCACTTTTCGGTAGTGTGAGTACAGGTACAGTAATAAGCCTTATCATTAGCTCAATGAAGCTTCCCTCACATTCTTCCATCTAGACATACTTTACCCCTTTCCTTGTTAACTTAGTTAGCGTGATTTAAAATCATGATAAATTTCTCACAAAACGTCGGTAGTACCCAGCTAATCCAAGAAAACTACGGATTTATGGGACACTAGAGGGCTTGGACCATTCCTCAATCACCTTTATCTTTGAAGGATCCACAAAAATTCCTTCACTTGTGATCACATGTCCCAAGAACGTGACCTGATTTATCCAAAAGTCACACCTTATGAACTTGGCGTACAACTTATCGTTTCTTAATGTCGCCAACAAAAGTCTTAGATGTTCTTGATGTTCCTCCTTGCTCTTAGGGTAGATGATAATATCATCGATAAACACAACCAAAAATTTGTAGAGGTAATGTCTAAAGACTCTATTCATGAAATCCATGAATATTGCAGGGGCATTAGTAAGTCCAAAGGGAATCACCAAAAACTCATAGTGTCCATACCTTGTACGGAAGGCAGTCTTCTGAATATCTTCCTTCTTCACCTTTACCTGATGATATCCAGAATGAAGATCCACCTTTGAGAAGTATTGAGCTCCTCTCAACTGGTCGAACAAGTCATCAATCCTTGGGAGAGGATACTTGTTCTTTATGTTGATCTTGTTGAGTTCCTGGTAATTGATACACAACGACATTATTCCATCATTTTAATTCACAAAGAGCACTAGTGCACCATATGGTGACGCACTTGGCCATATGAACCTGTTGTCCAGATGCAATTGCAGCTTCTTCTTTAACTCCTCTAGTTCTATTGGAGCCATCCTATAGGTGCACTTAGAGATAGGAGTAGTTCCAGGTATGAGTTCAATTGAGAACTCTACCTCACGATTCGGGGGACTTCCAGGTAACTCTTCTGGGAATACATTGTTGTATTCCCTCACGATGGGCATTTCCTGAAGTTTGGAACTTTCCTTTGACTCAAACATTTGGGAGAGGTATGCTTCTTCATAGGGGATCAACACCCACACCATTGAAGGATTTTGCAAAGGATATTCATGATCTTCTGTGAATTTGTAGAGGATCATGGGATAGTTTTGAATATGAAAAGATATTTCCTTTTCTCGACAGTTGATATGGGCTCTATATAACAAGATCCAATCCATTCCCATTATAGAATCGAATTACACCAAGGGAAGTAATACGAGATTTTCCTGAAGAATAATCCCACATATTCCGACAGGAGAATATTCAAACACTTGGGTTCAAATGATTGCATGACATGGTGTTTTTACAGATATCTCTACCTCAAGGTTTCAGGGCATCGATTATGTAGTTCTAGCGAACTTGCAGGATATAAAGGAATGCATTGAACTAGAATAAAATAAGACTTTCGCCATTCTTGAGTGAATAGGATGTGTATCTTGTAAAACATCATGATCATGCTCAACCTTCGCATTAGTGATGGCATAAGACTTCCCTTGTTCCTTTGGCTTTGGGGGTTGCTGACACTGATTACCTTTGAGCTCGAGGTTTAGTGCACTGGTTTCCATAGTGCCCTAGCTTCATACAGTTGTAGCATTTAACCAGGGGTGGTTCTCTCCATTAATCTGCTACATTCTCCATCCTTTTAGTGTATTTTCAACACTCTTGAGCATGGTGTCCTTCTTTACCACACTTAAAGCATTTCCCCGTCCCTTTGAGGCAGTTCCCATTGTGCAACTTCCCACATTTTTGGCATGTGGGTCGTTGATTTTTCTTCCCACCATTATCACTTGATCCACCAGCCTGAAACTCCATCTTTCATTTATTATCCCCATAGATATGGGACCATTCTACAAAATCCATCTCCACTTTTAGAGAACATCGAACAACTTCTTCTTAACTCCCAAAGTCTCAAATTTCAAGAGCCTTTCGAAGGTGTGGTTTTAATCCACTAAAGAATCTAACAATTTTTCTATCATTGTTGATAACAAAACACAAATAATACCTTGAGAGCCTTGTGAAATTCACTTCATAGGTTGTGATAGATTCTCTTTATTTTTTCAAGAGCTCTATGAATTATCTCTCCATCTTCGTGCAAAGAGTTCTTGGGAAATACTTGTTATGAAACATTATCTTAAAGTCTTCCCATTCCATCTCTTCAATTTCCTCCCTTGGCTTGGTGTTCTTAATCAAAGCCCACCATCGATAGGCTTCCCCATATAGAGGATAAATGGCTAGAGTCACCTTCTCCATCTTAGAACAATGATGAACCGAAAAGATCTTCTCCATGGAGTTGACCCATTATTCTGCAACTAGTGGATTGGATGATCCACTAAACGTCAGTGGTCGTTTCCGTATAAAACATTCGATTGCCAGTTTCTCCCTCTCTGGTGAAGGAGGAAGTTCCCCATCATTATGGTTATTGTTCATAACCTGAGATAATTGTGTAAGCATCTCTATGAATATTTGAACTCCACCCCCCAAATCATTAGGGATGTCGTTCGGGCAATCGTTGCATTGTCCCTCGCATGAGTTGTTGGCGAGATTTCTCCTGGGTCCCACCATTTTATAAAATAGAAAAGTATAGAACAAAACATAAGTAAAAAAGTCATGAATAACTTATTCATTTAGAAAATTACACCAAAAAAATAACATATGGGATCCCTAGGTAAATAGTCTTGTGTGCATATTTTTACTTAGTCTCATGCTATAGGTTTTCTCTAGGGTTCACTAATCCTAATTCCCTAATTAACTAAACCTTGTGTCTGATAACAACTATAGTGACCCGGAATTTTCTTACAATACTATTACATCATTTCAAAGATAAAAAACATAATAGTATTACACATAGAAGATCCAATGTTTTAGTGTCTTGGTAAAACTAGGACCACACATAAAAAATACAACATCAACCATAAACATTTATTTAATTTCATCTTCACAAGCTTCTTAGTGGCATTTTTCCTCTCCTTAGTACATGTAGCCACCTGAGGATATACATCAAAAGGGGCGATCTAGAATCATAGTAAGAGGATATATAAGAACAATATATAATGGGGTTAGCATAATCAAAACATAGGCAAAAGATCATGAACATGAGAGGAGCACAAATAAAAGACTTATGTGGCAATGCATAAAAATGAAACATCATGTCTTAGTGGTTAACTACCACACATAATTATGAAACAAACATTCATCTTGTTCACACATAATTTCAAATTTAATCATGAGATTCATCACTTTACCCAATGCATTGGAGAGCTATATAATTTCGGGCGCACCCGTCACATTTAAACATTCATATTGCGCTATATAATTTCGGGTGCACCCGTCACATCATAACATTATGATTTATCATGCTTTCCATAATGAACATATAAAAAAAATTAACATAATGAACCCATGAAAAGGAATGTGTTTCATCTCATAATTACACATTCATAAGCTTTTTGTTCTCTAAGGAAATAGGGAATAACATACATGTTACAAGAACCGTCCTCCTTGAGTGAGAAGTAAAAGGGGTGTTCTTGAGAGAAGAGTTCTTTTGGAAAAAAATTTTATGGATATAAAAACCAGTGAAAAACATTCATATCCCAAAAAAGTAAATTAAATGATGAAAAAATGATCTTTGAGGAGTAACCATATCAAAACTGTGGTGAAATAGGTAGAACCCGAAGGATGAAAGTTGGGTTCGAGAACTTCCCCTTACCTTGTACCCGAATGCCTTCGTCCCTTTAATGACCTGTATAATGATTTTATATTCATTAATTAGAAATTACATAACCTTTTATACATTAATAGGGTTCATTCTGGTTTCTTTATGTCTTATTATGTTCCATTGTATGAGCTATTGATTTTAAAAACATTGTTTGGGGATGTTCGTTTTTATGGTTTTTCCTGGGTGGTTCACTTGTTTTCATAAATTGATGTTCGGGTTGATGATGGGTAAACATCCAGAAATGATATTACATTTTATTAGTGATATTAAAGGAGCTTTAATTATTTTATAATGAATTATATTAGATCCATGTGGGTGAATCAGTAGATAAGAATTAAATGATGATTATTTGGGTTAATTTGAGCGGGTTTTGGATCACAACAAACTTGTTTTAACATTTCACTTTGTAATATGGCCATAGGTTATTTCCAGAACTTAAAATGGAACATAATACATATAAAATATTCTGTTTAAAAAAAGGTTTCATGACAAGATTTGAAGGTAGAAATGGAAGAAGAGAGCATGTCGTTTTTGAAGGTGATAAATTAACACCTCATGAACAACGTTCTCTTTAATAGAATAAAAGGAAGAGGGAAAGGGTGTGGGGTGATATAATATCCCATTAGAATCATAAAATTACATTATATGTATAATAATGGAGTTGAAAAACAATTTGGATGAATATAGGTGGGGAGATATTAAGAAAGGAACTTGAACTTGAAAAGAAAATAAAGGAGAAGAGGGTGAGAAATTACCTCTTAAATCTTCCTCTTGCGATCCTCCTTAAGGAAGCTAGTAATGGTCTTTTGATGAGACCAGATGCTTTTGGACGTGGGGTAGGGGCTAGAAAAGGTGTTTGGGCAGATTTTAGAGGAGTCTTGGAGCTTGAGAGGTGTTAGGAAAAGAGGGAGTGAAGGGTGGCTTTTATAGTGGAGGGGAGAGGCGTTTCCTTAATATAAAATTCATTAGTTTATTATTTCCCAACAAGACAAGGAATAGTGAGTCTTGAGCAACCAATAATATTAATTTTATAATGTAATCCCATACCAAGTGGGCTTACATCACCAGAACAACACACATGACCCTATAATTAGCTTATTTAGTATTTCACTATTCATGAAAAATTCAAGTATCTCAGAAAAATCCCAAAAAATTTACCCCAACCATTTTTCAACGTATAGAATCCAAATATGAAGTCCATTTTTTTAAAATAATATTCTAAATATGATTAATTTAATATTTAATTAAAATTATAATTTACTCAAAAAGTAGTGTTTAGGATTAAAACTCATTTTATAGTTCATTCAAAAATTACGTAGGGTCTTATAAAATTTTCTAAAAAATATTAGACAATGATTCAATAATTTATGAATAAATTTCAGGGAGTTAAATATTATTTTAAATTAATTAATTATTTATTTATTTATGACTTACAAAATACCAAAAACGTTTACTAAGGTCAAATTGTCACTTTCTATGATGTCTAAATTTTATTTTATTATTCATAGGTAATGTTACTATTATGTTGGATGATTTACTATTCATAAGGGTCATATTAATATTCATAAGGGTATGTTACTATTCACCAAAAATTATATTTGTTTCATTAGACTCCAAAAATCATCTTGAACACAACCGTGAATGTCAGATTTTCAAAATTCCAAACAAAGGAGTGACAAACTTATGTTTAAAGGTCACTTATCACTTAGTAGTTGATTATTTTGTGTTTTCATGTTATTTTATGATATAAATATAAGAAGTGAATTTTCCATTGAAAAACTTTGGGTTGTTACATTCTTCCTCCCTTAACAAATTTTTCCCCCGAAATTTCACTTTACACAAACAGGTGAGGGTACTTCTCCTTCATTGCCTCTTCTGGTTCCCAAGTTGCTTCCTCAAACTTATGGTTCCTCCACAACACTTTGACAAGATGGGTTGTCTTGTTGAGTAGAACCTTATCTCTCCGATCCAAAAACTTTATTGGCTACTCCTCATAGAAGAGATCATCTTCCAGCTCAACCACCTCTGAGTTTAGTACATGTGAGGGGTCTAGTATAGATTTCCTCAGTAGTGATACATGAAACACATCATGAACGTGAGCCATATTTGGTGGAAGTGCAAGACGAGAGGCCACAACTCCAATGTGGTCAAGGATCTCAAAGGGGCCAATATACCTAGGGCTTAGCTTCCCTTTCAGCCCGAATTGCGTGACTCTATTCCATGGAGATATTTGATGGAAGACTTTATCTCCAACGTTGAACTCCAAGTCCCATTGACGATTGTCAGCATAGCTCTTTTTCCAACTTTGAGCAGCTTTGATGTGTTTCTAGATGACTTGAACCTTCTCTGTCATCTCTTAAACAAGGTCGAGTCCAAGTATCTTTCTTTCTCCAACTTCATCCCAACTGGTTGGAGTTCTACATCGCTTTCCATAAATAGAATCATACAGAGCCATCTGAATACTCGAGTGGAAGATATTTTTGTATGAGAAATCAACCAATGGGAGATGATGATCCCAACCACCTTTGAATTCAAGGGAGAAGGATCTTATCATATCTTCAAGCGTCTGAATAGTTCTTTCATACTAGCCATCGTTTTGGGGGTGATAGGCCATGCTGTAATTTAATTTAGTACTCAAATCATGTTGAAGGCTCCTCCAGAATTTAGATGTGAACCTTGGATCACGGTCAGAGACAACTGAGAGTAGAACACCATGCAGTGTCACTAATTCCTTCACATATATCTTTGCAAGTTGTTCAAGCGAGAGATCTTCCCGAATAGCAATAAAATGGGCAGTCTTGGTGAGTAGATCAACCACAACCCATATCACATTATTTCCCTTTGACGTCTTCGGGAGACCCCTGACAAAGTCCATAGTAACATTTTCCCATTTCCACATGGGTATAGGCAATGGCTGCATCATACCATTAGACTTTTATTGCTCAGCTTTAACTTGATAACATACCAAGCACCTTGATATGTATTCCAAAGTCTCCTTCTTCATGTTATCCCAACAGAAGTGTTCTCAGAGATCAGGATACATCTTGGTACTCCCAAGATGGATAGAGAATGCTGAGCTATGTGCATTACCCAATAGCTACTTCTTTATCTCGGGTGATGAAGGCACACAAAGCCACGTTTCAAACCGAATCACACCATCATCATCGATATGGAACTCTTGTAGCTTCCCTTTATTTACTGCATTCACCCTCTTTGTATCTCCACATCATCCCTTTGTGCTTCTGTAATCTGCTCTTGGATGGATGGTTTCACAATCATTTGGGCATGGTAGGATGTATCCCCTACCCTTACGATGCCCAAATCCATCCTTTGCACATCCATGAAGATAGAGTCTTTCTCAATCCGCAACATGGATAGAGTAGCATGTTATTTTCTTCTTAGATCATCAGCTACCTTGTTCACCTTTCCAGGATGATAGTGAATAGGGAAATCATAATCATTGATTAGCTCAAAATATCTCCTTTGAATCATGTTGAGCTCCTTTTGTGTGAATATATACTTTAGGCTCTTGTGGTCGGTGTATATGTCACACTTCTAGCCATAAATGTAGTGCCGCCAGATTTTCAAGATGAAAATCACGGATGCCAGCTCTAGATAATGCATGAGTTAGTTCTGCTCCTGGACCTTCAACTGTCGTGACGCATAGGCTATCACATTATCATTTTTCATGAGTACACAACCCAAGCCTTTCTTTGAAGCATCACTGTATATCAAAAAACATTCTCCACTTTTTGGTAGTGTGAGTATAGGTTCAGTGATCAGCCTTATCATTAGCTCCTTGAAGCTTCCCTCACATTCTTCCGTCCAGACATACATTACCCCTTTTTTGTTAACTTACCTAGCGAGCTTGATAATCGTGATAAGTTTCTCACAAAAAGTCGGTAGTACCAAGCTAATCCAAGAAAACTATGGATTTCTGTGACACTAGAGGGCCTAGGCCATTCCTCAATCACCTTTGTCTTGGAAGGATCTACGGAAATTCCTTCACTTGTGATCACATGTCCCAAGACAGTGACTTGATTCATCCAAAAGTAACACTTGCAGAACTTGGCGTACAACTTCTCCTTTATTAATGTTTCCAACACAAGTCTTAGATGTTCTTCATGTTCCTCCTTGATCATGGAGTAGATGAGAATATCGTCGATAAAAACAACAAAAAATTTGTCCAGGTAATGTCTAAAGACTCTATTCATCAAATCAATGAAGATTTTAGGGTTATCAGTAAGTACAAAGGGCATCAACAAAAACTCATAGTGCCCATACCTTGTAAGGAAGGATGTCTTCTGAATATATTCCTTTATCACCATTACATGATGATATCCAAAACGAAGATCCACCTTTGAGAAGTATTGAGCTCCTCTTAACTGGTCGAACAAGTCATCAATCCTTGGGAGATGATACTTGTTCTTTACGGTGATCTTGTGGAGTTCCCGATAATTGATACACAGCTGCATTTTATCATCCTTCTTCTTCACAAAGAGCACTGGTGCACCCCAAGGTGATGCACTAGGGTGTATGAACCCTTGGTCCAGATGCTCTTGCAGCTGATTCTTTAACTCCTCTAGGTCGATAGGAGCCATCCTATAGGGGAACTTATAGATAGGAGTAGCTCTGGGTATGAGTTCAATTGAGAACTCTACCTCACGATCCAGGGGAATTCCGGGTAACTCTTTGGGGAATACATCGCCTTATTCCCTCATGATGGGCATTTCCTCAAGGTTGGAACTTTCCTTCTTCTCAACCATTTGGGAGAGGTATGATTCTTAATAGGGGATCAACACCCACACCATTGAAGGATTTTTCAAAGGAGATTCATGGTCTTCCTTGCATTTGTAAAGGAGCATGGGATGGTTCGGAATATGAAATGATATTTTCTTTTCCCGACAGTTGATATGCGCTCTATATAACGAGATCCAATCCATTCTAATTATATCATTGAATTCCACCAAGGGAAGTATTATGAGATTTTCTGGAATAATCTTACCACATACGCCAAGAGGAGAAGATTCAAACACTTGGGTTGCAATGATTTCACCACATGGTGTTTTTACAAATATCTCTACTTCAGGGTTTCGGGGCTTTGATTATATATTTCTAGAAAACCTGCATGATATAAAGGAATGCGTAGAACCAGAATCAAATAATACTTTTTCCATTCTTGATTGAATAGGAAGTGTACCTTGTACAACTTCATTATCATGATACACCTCTGCTGTAGTGATGGCATAATCCTTTCCTTGTTCCTTTGGCTTTGGTGGTTGCTGACGCTGATTACCCTCGAGAGCTCGAGGTTTAGTGCACTGGATTGCATAGTGTTCTAGCTCCCTACAGTTGTAGCATTGAACCGTTGGTGGTTCTCTCCTTCCATCGGTTACATTCTCCTTCCTTTTCGTGTCTTTTTGACACTCTTGAGTATGGTTTCCTTCTTTCCCACAATTAAATCATTTCCCAGTCCCTTTGAGGCAGTTCCCATTTTGCAACTTCCAACATTTTTGGCATGTGGGTCGTTGATTTTTCTTCCCACCTTTATCACTAGATCCACTGGCTTGAAACTCCATCTTGCGTTTCTTATCCCCATAGACATAGGACAATTCTCCAAACTACATCTCCACTTTTAGAGCACACCGAACAACTTATTCATAACTTCCAAAGAATCAAATTGCAAGAGCCTTTCAAAGGTGTGGTTTTAATCCACTAAAGAATCTATCAATTTTAATATCATTGTTGATAACAAAACCCGTAGCATACCTTGAGAGCCTTGTGAAATTCACTTCATATGTTATGATAGATTCTCCTTCTTTTATTATTCTGCTATATGAATTCTCTCTCCATCTTCGTTCGAAGAGTTCTTGGGAAATACTTGTTAAGAAACATTATCATAAAGTCTTTACATTCCATCTCTTCAATTTCCTACCTTGTCTTGGTTTTCTTAATCAAAGCCCACCATTGATCAGCTTCTCCATCTAGACAATTAACGGCTAGAGTCACCTTCTCCATCTCAGCTCATTGAAGAACAGAAAAGATCTTCTCCATGGAGTTGACCCACTGTTCCGCAACTAATGGATCAGAAGATACACTAAACGTCGGTGGTCGTTGCCTCATAAATCATTCGATTTCCAGTTGCTCCCTATTTGGTGAAAGAGGAAGTTCCCCATTATTATGGTTATTGTTCATAACCTGAGATAATTTTTTATGCATCACCATTAAGTTTTGAACTCCACCCCCCAAATCATTAGGGATGACGTTCGGGCAATCGTTTCATTGGCCCTCACATGATTTGTTGGCCTGATTTCTCCTGGTTCCCACCATTTTATAAAATTGAAAATGTTAGAACGAAAAATAAGTAAACAAGTAATGAATAAGTTATTCATTTAGACAATTACACCAAAAAAATAACATATGGGATCTCTAGGTAAATACTCTTGTGTGCATATTTGTACTTAGTCTCATGCTAGAGGTTTTCTCTAGGGTTAACTAATCCTAATTCCCACATTAACTAAACCATTTCTTTGATACCAACTATAGAGACCCGGCCTTTTCTTACAATACTATTACATCATTTCATAGATAAAAAACACAATAGTATTACACATAGAGGATCCAAAGGTTTAGTGTCTTGGGAAAACTAGGACCACACACAACAAATACAACATCAACCATAAGCATTTATTTAATTTATTCTTCACCAGATTCTTAGTGGAATTTGTACTCTCTTTAGTAAATGTATACACCTGAGGATATACATAAAAAGGGGTGAACTAGAATCCCAGTAAAAGGATAGATAATAACAATATAGTATGGGGTGAGCATAATCATAACATAGGCAAAAGATCATGAACATGAGAAGAGCATAAATAAAATACATGAAATGTGGTAATGCATAAAAATGAAACATCATGTCTTAGTGGTTAACTACGACACATAATTGTGAACCAAGCTAGAATATTTTTCACACATCATTTCACATTTACTCATGAGATTCATCACTTTCCCAAATGTATTGGAGCGCTGTATAATTCTGGGCGCACCTGTCACATCATAACATTATCATTTATCATGCTTGCCACAATAAACATATAACATAAATTAACATAATGAACCCATGAAAATTAATGGGTTTCATCTCATAACAATACATTCATAAGCTTTGGGTTCCTAAAAGAAATTGGGAATAACATACATGTTACAAGAACCGTCAACCTTGAGTGAGAAGTAAAAGGGGTGTTCTTAAGAGAAGAGTTCTTTTGGAAAACATTTTGGCAGACATAAAAACCAGTGACAAACATTTATATCCCAGAAAATTAAATTCAATTACGAACAAATGATTTTGAAGAGTGACCATATCAAAAGTAGAGTGAAAGAGGTAGAACCCGAAGGATGAAAGTTTGGTTCGAGAATTTCACCATACCTTGTACCTGAATGCCTCCTTTTCTTTAATGTCTTGAATAATGAAATTATATTCATTAATTAGAAATTAAAGAACCTTTTATAAATTAATAGGGTTAATTATGGCTTCTATATGTCATATTATGTTCCTTTTGGTGACTTATAGATTTTAAAAACATTGTTTGGGGATGTTCGTTTTTATGGTTTTTCCTGGGTGGTTCACTTGTTTTCTTAAATTGATGTTCGGGTTGATGATGGGTAAACATCCAGAAATGATATTACATTTTATCAGTGATATTAAAGGAGATTTAATTATTTTATAATGAATTATATTATATCCATGTGGGTGAATCATTAGATAATAATTAAATGATGATTATTTGGGTTAATTTGAGCGGGTTTTGGATCACAATAAACTTGTTTTAACATTTCACTTTGTAATATGGACATAGGTTATTTAAAGAACATAAAATAGAACATGATACATATAAAATATTATAGCTCAACCATAAAAATGGTTTCATGACCAGATCTGAAGGTAGAAATGGAAGAAGAGAGCATGTCGTTTTTGAAGTTGATAAATTAACACCTCATGAACAATGTTCTCTTTAATAAAATAAAAAGAAGAGGGAATGGGTGTGGGGTGATATAATATCCCATTAGAATAATAAAATTAGGGTACATGTATAATAATGGAGTTACAAAACAATTTGGATGAATATATGTGGGTAGAGATCATGAAAGAATCATGAACTTGAAAGGAAAATAAAGGAGAAGATGGAGAAAAATTACCTCTTAAATATTCCTATTGAGATCCTCTTTAAGGAAGATAGTCTTGGTATTTTGATGAGACCATCAGCTTTTGGACGTGGGGGAGGTCTAGGGAAGGTGTTTGGGTAGATTTTAGATAAGGCTTAGAGCTTGAGAGGTGTGAGGAAAAGAGGCAGTGAATGGTGGCTTTTATAGTGGAGGGGAGAGGGGTTTCCATAACATAAAATTCGTTAGTTTTTTATTTCCCCACAATACAGGGAATATTGAGTCTTGAACGACCAATAATAGTTATTTTATAATGTAATCCTGAACCAAGTGGGCTTACATCAGCAAAACATCACACATGACCATATAATTATCTTATTTAGTATTTCACTATTCATCAAAAAATTCATTTATCTCAAAAAAATTCAAAAACTATACCCCAACCATTTTTCGGCATGTAGAATCCAAAAAAGAAGTCCATTTTTCAAAAATAAATTTCTAAATATTATTAATTTAATATTTAATTAAAATCATAAATTACTTAAAAAAACAGTTTTTAAGATTAAAACTGATTATATAGTTCTTTCAAAAATTGCGTTGGGTCTTATAAAAGTATCTAAAAACTATTATACATTGATTAAATAATTTATGAATACATTTATGGGTGATAACTATTCTTTTAAATTAATTATTTATTTATTTATTTATGACTTAAAAAATACCAAAAACGTTTACTAAGGTCAAATTGTCAATTTCTAAGATGTCTAAATTTTATTTTATTATTCATAGGTTATGTTACTCTTATGTTGGATGATTTAATATTCATAAGGGTTATATTACTATTCATAAGGGTATGTTACTATTCTTAAGGGCATGTTACTATTCAAAATAAATATATTTTTGTTTCATTAGACTCCAAAAATCATCTTGAACACAACCGTGTATATCGGATTTTTAAAATTTCAGACATAGGAGTGACAATCTTATGTTTAAAGGTCACTTATCACTTAGTTGTTCATTATTTTGTGTTTTCATGTCATTTTATGACATAAATATAAGAAGGGTATTTTACATTGAAAAACATTGTGTTGTTACAATTGTGGATCAAGATACCTAATTAAGAGATATTATTTTCTTAATATGAATTTAGGTATTATACTTGGATATCAATCGACATCGTTGTGCCCTCATTTTTTGGGGATTTCCACTAGTGATAATTCTTCTTTAATCTCGAGGTAGGTGGTCTATAATTTAAATCATAAAGTATTAATTACAATTATGTGTATCTTATTGTAGAATTTCTATTCATTTTTTAGAAATTTTTTTCTTGATTAAATTAATTAATTTGGTGAATTAATTAGTTAATGGAAATGTAAAATTGGGATATTGGGATTTTAGATCATGAATAAATAATTATTAAATTAATTATGAGATATCAATATTATTGATTTTAGATAATTAATTGTATAATTACCTTTTTGATATTTATGTTATGAATTGAAATATTTATTTGAGAAATTAAATATGGGATATTAATGTTATGTATTGAATAATTAATTGGTGAATTAATTATGGGTATATGAAATTGTGATTTGGATAATTAATTTTTTATCTAATTGTGGATTTATTGGGATTTTTGAACTAGGTTAATTAGTTTTAGAATTAATTATTATGAGTGGTTGAGATTATGAAATTGCGATTTGGGAAAATTAATTAGTGAATTATTTATGGTGAGATATAGATTGTTGAAATTGAATAATTAATTGATGATTTAATTATTATGATATAGATTTTTATGAATAGGGATATCTAATTTTAGATTTAATTATTGGAGATCATTGGGATTATTAAATTGATTTATATGGAACAATTTTTTGAAGAATTAATTTGGGTTACTGAATTAATTGAGATATAAAAATTAATTGATGATTTGAATGTGGATATTTAATTGAATGAGTTAGATTAATTAATTAGAGAATTAATTAATAGTGATTATTGTGTTAAGAAAATTGAATGAGTTAGAATAATTAGTTGGTGATTTAATTAATTATAATTGTTGTGTTTATGTAACTGAATGAGTTAGATTAAATAATTGGTGAATTACATAATGGGGATTGTTGTGAGGGTGAAATCGAATGAGTTAGAATAATTACTTGGTGAATTAATTAAGGTGTATTTTCTGGTTATTGAATTAATAGAATTGGATAAAGAATTTATAAATTAGTTACGGGAAAATTAGATTTTGGAATTGAACAATTAATTGTTTAATTATTTTTGAGATATCATGATGGATAGTTTTATCTAATTAATTGTACCTCTAATTATAAGATATTGAAATTTTTGATTTTAATAATTATTAATTGAATAAATTATAGGATATTGAGTTGTAAATATTGATTAATTAATTGATGGATTAATTAATGGGATAGATGTATTTAATTATTTGGGGAATTAATTAAGGGGTTTTATGTGTCAAACTAATTACTGTATTAGCAATGAAATTGGTATGATTCATTAATTATTTAATTTACTAATAGAGATGAAGTGATTAATTAATTGTTGAATTAATTTGTGAATTGATGTGATTAATTAATTGTTTAATTAAATAATTTTATTTTCATGGTTAATTATTTCTTGAATTATTTACTGTTATTTATGTGATTAATTAATAGTTGAATTAATTAATGTTATTGATGTGATTAGTTAATTTTTTTGTTAAAAAATGGAAGTGAAGCGATTATTTTATTGTTGTATTAACAAATGGAATTGAAATAATTAGTTAATTTTCAAAACAATTAATGTTATTGAGGTAATTAGTTAATTGTTTAATTAACTAATGTATAGATGTGATTTATTAATTATTTAATTAATTAATGGAATCGTTACGATTAATTAATTGTTAAGATAATTAATGATATTGGAATGATTAATTAATTGATGAATTAATTAATGGACATGGATTAATTAATTAATTTTTAATTAATGGAATATTGTGATAGTTATTTGTGATAATAGGATTAATGTTTATTAGTTATGCTTAATACGATATAGTGATATATGTGATATATGTGATATAAATGATTTTGTGAGATACATGTTTGGGATATAATCTTCTTCTTCCAAAACCAAGAGTGATAAATTATTTGATATATATGTGGGGAACATGTTTTTCTTCTTCTAAAAGCCCCTGTGTGGGGGACATGGCCTGTGTCTTCCGAATCCCATAAAATAAATTGTTTAAAAAACATGTGCGGAACTTGGTAAGCTATTTCTGAAGCCAAGATTGATAAATTGTTTGTAAAACGTGTGTGGGATATGGTGTGTTATATCCATCTCTCACAGGGTCCTAGGTATTATGATCTAGACCAAAATTATTGAAATTGGACTATAATTCCAATTGGCCAATTTAATAATTGAAATACAATGGATAAAATGAATTGTGAATTGATAATTTGAAATGGTTCAGACTCTAGTAAGGGATGAAGTTGGTATAGAGATACGGGTATCCAAGGGAACATGAGGCTTTATGCAGTTAAATAATGTATTATGGAATAAATAATTTTTTTTACTTTATTACACTTATTTTATTATTTATAAAATGGTATACAATGTTATTAAGTGGATATTTTAAAATTCTATTGGTGGTGGGCCACTAAGTTTTACTCACACCCTACTCAGGCTCCCGGATTGATACTCAAATAGACATTTTTTTCTGGACAGGTTATGGGAATATGTCATGGGTTAGATGTCTTAGTTGGGATGGAGTATATATGAGGGAACTAGATGTGATTTGTGACTTGATTGGGTATTTTTGGTGTGTTAACTATTTCATTTTCATATTGACAATTGACAAGTACATTAGCATGAAATGTTATTTATTATTTAGTTTTGATAGGTTCATTCCAATTTTGGTACTTCTTATTATACCGATATTATTATGGTTATGTTACACTATTTATGTTATTGATTTTTTATTCTTGCTGATTTTTTTACACTAAGTAACAAAAAAGTTGGTATAGTATCCCCAAGATCAACTTATCAAACCCTCGCTACTAGTTAGAAACCTCTTTCATTTGGGGAGGCATTCCGAAGGTCTTGTGGAAAACCGAATCGGGTAACTAGGGTGTGGGACATAGGGTGGGATGTTACGATGTGGTATCATAGCTCTAGTTTTATTTTCTTCTTCATTCGTATTACTATTTGGGAAAGGTATAAAGGAGACTAGGAAGATTCTGATGGTTGGTTATAATCTTGTGCATGGGAGAAGCTAACCTATGTACATGGGAAAACCAAAGTTCCCAGTGTGGGATTATTGCTATTGTTTTTTTCTATTACAGTTGAATATTATATCACCTTAGTTGACTCATATGTTATGTGAGGTGAATATTGTTTCTGAAATTTATTGAGATTGGACTCGTGGAAAATTATAGCATGAGAGTTGAGTTTTCATGCATCAACCAGGCACTCGGGATTATTTTTTAAATACATCATTTTAGGAATGCATGGGAAAATGGGTTATAAGTAAGGAACTCAACATGAGCTGTTTTTTTCTTTCATGTGAAATTGAATTGAGAATGGTTACTAACATGAATTTTGGAATCGTAAAAGGATGCAATTTGTGAATAATTAGGCATCTAAATTAGAAAATTTAATAATGAGAATGTGTCTACCATTTTTAACTAAGAAATAGGTCTATTATTATTAAGGGTAAAGATATTGCCATTGTTTTGAACTTATGGTGGGGAAAAGGTAAAATTACTTATATGGTTTTTTAAATTCCTATTATTAACTATGTTAATGTTTTGAATTGGTAATCATTTTTGTTTCTTATTTAACCCTGGATTTGGGTAGTTTGGGTAGTGAGAATGCCCATGTTTGAGAACTAGGTTATAGATTGTGTGAAGGAAAATCTGGTTTTAGACAGGTATGGTGAGATGTTGGCTGGTAGAGAATCTTGAGACCTTTGATAGATTAAATAGTTTTCATAATGGTAGGAAACATCAGTAATGGATTATTTGTGGGGGTTTTTACTATTGACATATTAAAATTATTTTAATCAGTGACGTTCATGTCCCCTACTTTGAAATCAACCAAGGTATGCTGAAAAATCTCTTTCATTATGTGTAGCTACCTGAAGCTGTTTTGGTTGTATATGGCCCCCTTAAAAATTATTCCTATGAATCAATATATATATGGATCTTGATGGAGTGAGTTATACTGTAAAAAGTTTATGGATGCAGTTCATAGGATGGACCAAAGGTTGATGAATACTGTTGAGGTTGGGTTTCTTGAAGAAGTAGTGTTAATGAAGATCTAAAGGTGGGGATGAACATGTTAGTATAAGGTGCATGGAGAAAGACCATGGGATGGAAGAGGTGAAATTAAAATTACAATGAGGAACCTATAAGGTGCATGTTTAAACGCCTTGGATAAAGGATGGTTGGTCCTTATAAGTGGTGGATATATGTCCTTTCATGGAATTTTTTATTGAATGTCTAAGTGATAATGATTGATAGTGTTCTTATGGTTGTAGGAAATAGTGATTTAGGCAACATGTCAAGTATGTTGTGAAAGAATTTCTTGAGACCGATGTTTCCTTTGAGGAGAATATAATATGTGTGATAGACCACATTGAGAAAGTGGTGTGGGGAAAGACAATTGTGATAGGTCATGTATTGTGAAAACATGGAGGTATTCCCGAGGAAACTTGGGAGAGGGAAGTAGATATGAGGTCTCAATGGCCTGATATTTTTGGATTTGAATCTTATAAATTCTTGGGAGTGCATCTCAATGATTATAAGGTAGAGAGATTATAAGATCTCAAAATTTTCAGGAGTTATCTCATGTGAGTCATACGTACTCTTCTTCCTTTAGTTGAGAACTTTTTCATTGGGTATTACCTTGGGTTGTGTTTGGTGATTTTTGAAAAAAATGGAAGAAAAGGGGTTGTTAGCGGTTGGCACATAGTTAGAGAAAACTATGCATCCCAACCCAGAAAACCGTGCTTCCTAGGATAGTTGGGGATCAAATAGTTGGAACATGGTGTGTCAAACCATGAACCACAAAAAGATAAATGATGAACTACTAAAATAATAGGTGTAGGTGTGGTGCATGGTTAGGAAAATCCATTCGCCCATGCCCAGAAATCTATTCATGATTTTTTATGAGGCCTGAAAATTAGTTTTTAAAAACCCAGAACCCTTGAAACTTCTACCATTCAACCCAACCTTGGACCAACTCAGTTTTCCATGATTTCAATGATTTCCAAAAGGATTCCAAGGCTGTATGACCTTACTTTTTCATGATTCGAATATAGGATAATAGATATACACAACTCCAAGTAAGTAAAACATATTACCTTAATTTTCATTCAACCTCCTTCCTTCTCTTGTTATTTTATAGGAATTTATCATTTTTTTGCAAGATATTGATATATATTTAGAGAATCTAAATATAAGATTGAGGATCTAGATCTATAATTAAATGATCTTGTTTATTTAATCTTTATTTTTTTTTATTATATTTGGATCTTTATCTACGTCACTGTGCCACTCAATTTTTTTTTGGTATTTCCAATGGCAAGTGTTCTTCATCAAACATTAGGTAGGTGGTCTTTAAATGAAATCCCAAAGTTTTAATTTAAATTATGTGTATGCAATTTTTTAATTTCTATTAGTTTTTTTATAAATTATGATCTTGATTAAATTAATTTATTTGGTGAATTAATTAATTAAGGGAAATGTGAAATTGGGATATTAGGATTTTAGATATTGAGTAATTAATTGTTAAATTAATTATGAGATATTAATATTATTGATTTTGATGATTAATTTTCAAAATTAATTATGAAATATTTATAGTATGAATTGAAATAATTAATTGTGTAATTAATTATAGGAAATTGAGGTTATGAATTTGATAATTATTTTTTGAATGGATTATGAGACTATGAAATTGTGATTTGGATAATTAATTGCTGTATTAATTATGAAGTTATTGAGATTGTGAAAATTGGTTAATTAATTTTATAATTAATTATGGGGAATGGTTGGGATTATGAAATTATGATTTGGGATAATTAATTTTTGAATTAATTATACGGAGATAGATATTGTTGAAACTAAAAAATTAATTATTTTTATATTTATGTGGTTGAATAGGGATAATTAATTTTATAATTAATTATTAGAGATCATTATGATTATTTAATTGATTGAGATGGAATAATTAATTTAGGAATTAATTGGGGATGTTGAATTAATTGAGATAAAATAATTAATTGATGACACAAATAGGGATATTGAATTGAATAATTTAGATTACGTAATTGGAAAAGTAATAAATGGGGATTATTGTGTTAAGGAAATAAAATGAGTTAGAAAAACTAAATGGTGAATTAATTAATGGGTATTATTATATTAATGTAATTTTATGAGTTAGTTTAATTAATCAGTGAATTAATTAATGGGGATTGTTGTGAGGTGCAATTGGATTAATTAATTTTTCAATTAATTATGGTGGATTTTCGGTTTACTGAGTTGATAGAATTTGATAATTAATTTATGTGATTAATTATTTGTTGAATTAATTAATGTTATTGACATGATTAATTAATTGTTGAATTAATTAGTGTAATTTAAATCATTAATTAATTATTTAATTAATTAAATTTATTGATTTGATTAGTTATTTTTTTATTTAACTAATGGAACTGACATGATTAGTTAAATACCGGATTAACTAACGGAATTGATGTGATTAGTTAGTTGTAGAAGCAATTAATGTTCGTGATGTGATTAGTTAATTGTTAAATTAATTCATGGATAGATGTAATTAATTAATTAATGAATTAATTTATTAAATCCTTGTGATTTATTAATTATTGGTTGATTTAATGATATTTTAATGATTAATTAAATCTTGAACTAATTAATAGACTTGGAGTAATTAATTTGTGAATTGATTAATGTTAGATTTGGGTGGTTAATTGGGATAATAAGACTAAAGTTGACTAATAATGCTTGATTTTATATAGTTATATATATGATATATGTGATATAAATAATTATGTGAGATAATTTTATGGGACATGGGTTGCTGTTTCTAAAGCCCATAGTGATAAAATGTTTGATAATTATGTGTGGGACATAGTTTTTTGCTTCCTAATTCCATGTGTGTGGGACATCTCATGTTCTTTCTGATGTCTATTGTGATATATATGTGTGTGCGAGACATGGTTAGATAATTCTAATGATCATAGAATAATTGTTTTGAAAAACATGTTTAGGACATGGTCAACTACTTCCAAAGCCTGTAATGATAAAAGTTTTTTCAAACGTGTGTGGGAAATGGTCTGATACTTCTTGAATCCCATGGGGTTATAGGAAAAATGATCTATACCCAAATAGTTTGCATTGGAATATAGTTCTAATTAGAAATTTTAATAATTGAAATAGAATGTATAATGGAACCCCATTTATTTAATTAATTGTGAGTTAATATGTGAAATGATTTAGACTCTATAATGGGATGAAGCATGTATTGAGATATGGGTGCCCATGGTAACATAGGGGTTTATGCAGTTTAATAAAGGATAATTAAATAAATTTAGACTATTTAAATATTTTACTTGTTTTTTAATCTTTATACAGCTGCATACAATGTTATATACTAGATTTGTTTTAGATGATGTTGGTGGTGGCCTTTTGATTTGTACTCACACACTAATCAGGATATCTGATTGGTACCCAAATAGACTTTGTGTTTTTGTACATGTTAATGGAAAAGACCATGTGTTAGATGGTTGAGTTGGGATGAACCATGGATGAGGGATCTAGGCATGGTTTGAGACCCTCTTTGGATTTATTAGTGTCTTTAATTTTTAGTTTTCATGTTGTCACATGGTAGGAACATTGACATGGAATGTTATCTACTATTTAGTTTAGAAATTTTCTCTCCCATTTTGGGTCATCTTGTGAGAATGATGTTATTCTAGATATGTTATATCTTTTATATTACTTATTTATTATTTTATCAGTTTATTACTCTGATAAAGCGGGAAACTAGTGTATAGACTCCCCATTAATGACTTATTCGACCCTCACTGCTAGTTGGAAGAATCTTTCATATGGGTAGGGGCGCTTGAGGTCATGTGGATAACCAACTTGGGGAACTGAGTCATGGAA
This sequence comes from Viscum album, assembly GCA_963277665.1. NCBI lineage: Eukaryota > Viridiplantae > Streptophyta > Magnoliopsida > Santalales > Viscaceae > Viscum > Viscum album. The sequence continues at coordinate 922,897,260 of OY728162.1, read as the reverse complement.
CCTAGGTTGGGATGTTACCAGCATGATGATAAACAGTAATTATAAAAATAAATATAGATATATAATGTTATTTTGAATGTATTTAACAATCATATTTTTTTATTTTGAATTTTATTTTCTATTTCATAACACTTTCATACACAAGGTAAGGATTTAGGTCTCAATCACCTTTCCTTGTGGAATTCTTTGATTTTAAAAACAAATATAAATTTGGGGTGTGTAACCAGTTACACCACGATATTTAATATCATAAATTATTATTTAACTAGGAAAACTGAATTCGATTCTTTCTCTTCATTTTTGTGTACTATTATTGATTTCATCCAAAGAATATAAGGGCCTCTAATAAAAAAAATTATTTCATGAGTTATAATATTTCTCCTTGAATTTAATATTTCATTTCATATAGTATACACTATTTCTATTTTCTGAGATAACTTTTGATTCTATTATTCATTATTTATTATTTATAATCCTTCTTGAAAATGAAATTGTGTTAATAAAAATTCTCATTCTCATAAACAATTGTTTCCCCACCTTTTCCATAATTTCACATGAGGCCAACATTCTTATTTTTAATCGAAAACCTAATTATTTTTTATCTCAGGAAAACGTCATGTTTACTTTTTAGTATTTTCAAATGATTTTTTTAATTATATTTTTTTTATTTTTATTTTGTTTTCAAAAAATGTGTTTTAAAACATAAAAATGATATTATGTACCTACTTCTTGACTTTTTAGTTACACATTATCTTTATTATTTCTCCCATTTATGAAATATTCTTCACCTGTACCTCTTATATTATTATATATATATATATATACCTTATACATACGCATAGTTAATTATCTTTTTCATTTCATGGGTTACACATGTATTTAGTTCCATTTGAAATTCTCACTTTGAATCCAACATGTTTTAATAAAACATTCATATTTCTTCACTCATGTTGAGAATCAACCACATTAAATGATTTTAACCCATGAATAAATTGTAAAAACAATGATTTTATTGGAAATAATAATATATTTATTTTCTATAAATATAATTTACTTATTTCAGAATTCATCACCCAAGGGGTACGTTTTTATTAATTATTCTGTTAGATCATTCTCATGAAATATATATATTAAAACACAAGAATCAGGACCTATTTTTAATTTTAAAATATTAATATCAAATTGTTTCAATTCATTGGGTTTTTAATTATTATGATTTAGACCATGATTATTCAATGAATCGTAATTATGAAACCCATTTTCTTCTCATGGGTTTGATCATGCTTATGATTTTTGTTCGGTTTATTTTCCTCATGTGGAATGAGTATTATTAATTTTATCTAATACAACAGGTGGGATCAAAATCTTATATTTCCATCCATTATAGTGGGTAATGTTTTTTATCTCATAATAAATTAGGAAAGGGACTAGGGAGTGAACCTAATCTACCATGGGACTTTGTCCAATGTATGAATATATTCTTGGGAGTGACCTTGACTTATGTTTGTGATATCATGTTTTATGTTTTTTGAAATTGTTTATTATCCTATGATATCATTTACTTATTTCATGTCTTTATGTTTACTATCATCCTCTTTATGATATCATGTTATGCCTCTTGACTCTCATGTTATGCTTTTTTTCATGTTTATACACTTACTTGGTTTTCTATATCACAATTTTCATTAGTGTTTTTCTTACAATGTCTTCTGTAGTTTGAGGTGATATATGGTAGTTAGGATAAAAATTAGGAGTTCAAAATTAATATGATTTTTTATGTTCAATATGGTGTATTTTCATGTCTAATGTTACAAATACCCAAGACCTCTCAATCCTCATATTCTATTTTTTTTTGAAAAAGTATGTTAATAATTATGAAATAATATGAGTTTAAGGATTGGGTAACTATATTTGGTATCAAAGGAAGGTCTAGTTATTTATATAGGTTAATATTATATAACCTTATTGATAATATAGGGGATAAGTTTAAGTGATATTCATATGTATTAGAGAACATCTGATTTTTTTTGCAAAGTCAAGATTTTGTGGTATTCCTTAGAATTAAATTAATTAATAGATATTAGATAGTGGATACATGCTCATTTAAAAATGTACCTAGGGGTTATCATCCTGAATAGGGAAAGTTGTTTATTAACTCAATCATGACCAGATGCACAACAAAGGGGCATGACTGTATGTTTATCTAGACACTCTCACGGTATATTCATTGGTGAATCATATTTTCTTTATAAAACACAATAAAGGATTTATTTTCTATTTACATTATGGGATTATGTTTAGAAGTATAAAAAAAAAACTTATAGTAATCTAATTAAAATCTAGAGGTTTATGGGACTAACCTTATATTACATAGTTGAAATAAAAGTATAATAGGTTTAAATAAAAGTGTCATTAGAGACGAAATCATTGGATTGAGTTTCATATTAATATATAATCATTGTTTTGGATATTATCATAACTATTTTAGATTATTTAGTTAGTCTAAATAGGATCACCATGATATGTCTGTGAATTTTCTGTATCCAAAAATCATCATGTCTTATAAATGAATATGGTATCATACTGAAATGGTTGAGGATCATAATATATTCTTATAATGGTTGAAAAAGTGAGTTTCTTAGTATTACCTAAGGTAGTTTGGTAGATACCATAATCGAAATTAATTTTTAATAATAATATAAATTTTCATTAGTGAGTAATGTTTTTTATTGTATTACAATATATTCTAATTATTATGAGGTTATTATGAAACATTTGAGGATTATTATTCATTAGTTATTCTTTAAACAATTTGTAACACATATTAAATGAATGAAATAATATTGAAATGTTATTTAGGACAATGTTTTATTTTTTATGTAAATATTCAATAACACATGATTGATGTGTAAGTAAATATTAGGATTAATATAATCTTGATGTTTAGGTAATAATGGAGTTTTCTGATTTTGAGAGAGGTCACATAGATAGTATTTGAATTGATTAATGATTTAAAGAAAACGTAATAAAATATAAATTTATTTTGATGCGTTTCTAATATTTAGGACTATGAAATATATTTACTAGTATATGACCTTATAAACTAGTGATTAATACATTTGAGGGTCAAAAATAGATTAATTTTTTTGGAAGAATATATAATCTCAAAGTGGTTAAATGTCTTGTATATTCAAATGGTTTTGTGAGAGTAATGTTCTAGATAATATATTATTTGGTTATATACATATAGGGGAATTGTAGCACAAAGGGTAAATTTTTTAATGAACAAACAACCCATAATTTGTTTCTTACTTGTTTCATTTTTTTGAGTTCATTTATTGAATTTCTATGGAATATTAATCATAAGAAAGAATCCATAATAAAGTAGGCTTCAAAATATGATCAAATGGTCTCTTCCAAGTCTATTACAGCAGGGCTACACCAACGACCAAGGGATGGTCCACCTAATATCATGTGGTATAGGAAGTACACCCTCATCTACTAGAAGCCCACTATCTTTCTTGTGGAGGATCACCGACTAGTTTGTTGGATAATATAGAATGAATGTATCTTTAGGTTGTCCATCCAATAATAAAAAATTACTATTGATATTCTAATGGTGTTATGACTTTATTCCAAGGAGGAATATATTGGATAGTAAAAAAGTCTTTTGTTCTAATGTTAAATCCCATGGATTAACTCTATGAACCATGTCACCCTATATATGCTATAAAATAAGAATTTAAAGCAAGTAACATCATTAAATTTTATATTAATTCAATTTAAATTATCTTTGATCATAAATGATTTAATAATATCCAAAAATCATAACATTCTATACTTATATTAACCATTATAGGGTAGATCAAGCATTCTTCATCTGAGGAGATGAGGGAACCAAATCAAGAAGGGAATGTTATACATATATTATGACACACCCACATTTTAATATATATTTTTTGTTTCAAAAATTCTTTGGATCATGGTTTGTGTCTTGGGTTCCAGGTGTTTTGGGTTTAAATTTGGTGTCTCAGGTGTTCTTGATCTAAATTTTAAATCTTCTAAGTTTTGGGTGGTATTTGTACTTCTCCATTGTAAGAGGGAATATATGAGGAGGAGGTGACTTGGAAATTGAGTTATTAACACTCATAGTGGAACATTTTTATAATTTTTGTTTGTCGTATGGTTTATCCCCTTATGTTATATGAGTTTTGGGGAGAAAATTGGATTTTTTTGGAACTTTTTCTATTTTACACGGTTAAGGTGCATCGTCAGTTTAGCCATGCAGTAAGTGTGTAGGGGTCGCATAGTTTGCACATGATTTAACTAACATTGTAGAAAAAGTGTGCAACCCATCCAACACTAGGTGGTGGAAAATTTTATCATTTATGAATACATTGTTAAACCATGTGAGCTAACCATGAGAACCACTCAAGATAGGGTATTTTGGGGTTTTTAATAATTTATAATTGTGGTTTCTCCCCAGGGACCCCCATTAAAACTCCCCGAACCTAGAATCCTTCCATGGTAATTTTAGCACCTCCAAGACCATCTAAGTGGTATTCAAAGTGATTTATTGGCGATTCTATACCCATATGAAAATTTTAGGGCTCCCTTATCCTTCTCAGTTGCCTTTGTCTCACTTTTTCCTTCTCCTATATCCCTAGTGGATATGTTTGGATGATTTTCATACCTATGTTGGTGTGAAATTGGATGTTTTTTAGGGTTCCATTATATAGATCATGGCACCTAGTACCCTAGTGGGGCATTTTCGGGTGTGCATCATTGATGCATCTTGGATATGAGGTAGGTTTAACTTTTCACATACATTTATGATTTATGATTCATTGGTTTCATGATCTCACACCTTCATTACATTCTAAATAATTATGTATGATCTTTTTATTCATTTTCTTTTATGTGAAATGTAATTATATCTTTATTTTTTAAAATTTTATAGCCTTCCTTTGTAAAATATTTCAAACAAAGTGTTCAACAAAATGCATGGTCTGATTTTGTGGGTACTTTTTGGTATGGTTTTGATAAAAAATATATGGCTTGTGAAATGATAACTTTTGGAATCCTTAAAGAGTTTCAAGTTGTTTTAATTTTAAAAGAAGTGTGTATTTGGATTTTGAATTTGTTTTGACTTTTGATGATGGATTGTGGATCGTTTAGCATTTTTAAAAAATGTATTTGGTTTTCAAAGTTGTATGTGTTCTTTAAATGAATTGTTTTTTTAAATGATTTTGAATGGGAATGTGGTGTGTCTTCACCTTTTGGAAATATGGTTTTTTCTTCTACAAATGATGGTATTATGAATCGATCTTGAGGCCCATTGTGCACATTTATGAAATTGGTGAAAATATTAATTATGAAAACTCTCATTGGATGATTCTCTGGTGTTGTTTATGAGAATGGGTGGGATTTACTCATTGTAGAACCCTCATGACCCATTTATTTGTATGTAATGAGAGATCCTTGATATTGAATCCATTATGATATATGAGTTTTAGGAAAGAGCTAGATACTTGGAGTGGCTCTATGTGATGCATGTTGTTGAATAATTATTATATATGCATTTGATTTGATGCTTGGATGGAATCAGTTGGGTCACCCCCTTTATACATGAGACATGGGAACCTGGAATAGTGAGAGAAATTTTTGAGAATGATTTCTGCACTAGTTAGATTATGCACTAGCTAGTGGGGCCTAACATGGGGATATATTGAGTTTTATTTCTATGGGATTGGACTCCTCAGTCTATGCCATGTGGGGTGTGGTCGAGAATATTGAACAATTTTACATCATCAAGTGAGTCATTCTTTCGGGAATGATTCATCATGTATTGGTATGTTATATATTATTCATGATCTCATAAGTTTGTTCATGTATATTGGTACATAGTTTCTTATGGTGAATGATTAAGAATCATTTTTGGAAGGTTACAGTTGTATGTTTATTTCCATTGAACTATTCATATGATTATTATGATTACTCCATGAGTGGTATGGACTTATATTAAAAAACATTTCTCTTGTGTTTGTTGAAAAAATATTTGGAAATATTTCCTCTCTTACTAACCATTATAAATTAAATTCGATATTCCCCTTTTAAAAATTCATTGGTCGTTTCTTGATAATGATGTGTGTTTTTAATGGTAAAATGGGAAATAGAACATGTTTGTATTTATTTGGAAAATTTACTAAAATATTATTTTCATATATTTTATTTGAAACATGAAATTGATTTTTATTTTATTATAACGTATGTGCATTGATAATAGATTTATCTGGGCTAACCAACTATGTTTTTTAATCATGCTAATTGTTTCTCCTGATTTTAGATTGTGGTGTTGGTATCATATTGGTATCGATTTCTATGGGTGATGGTCCATCATTGTGTTTGAGAGTGGCCCTCGAGGGAACATGGTTTTTTTGTCATTAGGTTTAGTTTGGGTTTTATTTTGTAGTTTGTGTACTTTCTAGATTCCTATATATAAAGGATGTTTATTTTGGATACATTAATATTTATTGGGATTCTTCATTTATTTAGGATATTTATATTATTTATTTTTGAGTTAAATCATTACCTTTGTTCACTATGTTTATGCATGACACTAGTTTTTATCCCATGAGAATTGGGAATTCCCTTCAGGCCATCTCGAAGATCGGCTAGGGAGACCGGTTCAGGGTCGAACTGGGTTGGTTCGTGAAAACATGTATCATAAGACGTTGAATATTTTGAGAACCTTACTGCTCAGATAACCCTTTTTATTTGTGGATGTCATGGTTAATACCGTAGGATTTTATGGATTCAAGAGGTAGGAACGAGAAGGATTTCATGAACCCTTACTTGTTCCAATCCTTTGGTATCCAGGGGAAGTCCAATTTTGTGGGTTTCCATAGATTCTTGTAGATTTTTTGGTATTGGGGAATGAAAAGGGAGTTGGAAAATTACCCTCTGTGAGCTCTATAGGCCGAGATTTACTTGTGTAGTCGGGGAAATGATCCTCAATGACTCCCCGTGGTGGTTCCATGATTGGCATATAGCCACCAACCATATGGCCAAGTCACCCATCAATACTAGTATCTCTTTGTGAGTTTTTTTTGGTCATCGTGATTCTGATTTTTTTAGAAATCTCATTTTGGAATTTTGAAAAGAAGAAATTAAAGTGGTGATGACTTTGTTTTGAAAACTGGAAAATGGATTTTCATAACTCACATTAAAAATGATTTAAAAAAGTAGTTTTTTTGTAAAATTATTTTTTGGGTGAAATGTAAATAGTTTAATGAGATTGAATTTTTTATAACCTAAATTTAGAGTTTATTGAAATTTTTTATTTGAGAAAAATAGAAATTATTTTTCAATATTGTTTTGGAATTCAATCTAAATAGGAAGAAAAGAGTTTTTAGTATAATGATTCTTGATGAAATTAGGTTTTTGGAATTAGTAGAAATACTTTGAATGAGATAAATCATTTTTATTGTGATTCATTCAATTTTCTAGATTTTTCTTTTGATTTTGGTGTGATTCTAAATTAAATTTTTATTTTTTTGGTTTTTTCCCTTAGTGCATGGTCATTGTACGATTTGGAAAAACCATACAGCTTTCCCTAGGAAACATTACGAGATTTTATTTTCTTCTAGTTGAGGGAACATGACCATCACACAGTTAGTAAAACCATTCATAAAGTGTGCAGGAAGATACTACCTCAGGATAAAACCATATCACATTGTTGATATGTAGTTTCCTAAACTATGTAGCTAAACCATGCAGGTGCCCATGTTGTCCTGTAATGGGGGCACAATTAGTGCATGTTTTGGTAAACCATGCGTTTTAACTGTGCATAGTTCCCATGTTTCTTAAAAACGTGAGAACATCTGTTGAATGATATATTTTGATATTAGAAAATAATTTTATGTTTTCCTTTACTATTCTTGTGTTTTTTGGAATGTTGTTTATTATACAGTGTCTTGATATCGATAAAATCTCGTTGATGGGTTTTTATTGATTGGGATCTTGGTTATCTTGTTTCCTAGTGTCCACCTCCACAATGATTTGATGGATATCCAAGCTGCAGCTTTGGGTTTTCCTCCATTAGTAAAATTTCTTATTGATCAACCCATATACTGCATTCTTCAATTTTGGATGTTGAATCCTCATTTATTTTACGGTCAAGCGGATCGCCCCAAAATAGAAGAGTGGATGTGAAAGATTAAGAGAAACTTCAGTTTCCTTTCATTAATTGAGTCATTATATGTAATGTTTGATACCTTTATGATATAAGGTCCAACCTAGAACTGGTGGAACTGAGTGTCTCAAAAACAATCCTTAGAAAGATCTTACTTTGGAGTTCTTCAAGTCTCCGTTCATTCAACATTACCTTTCTCAGATAATGATGGTGATGAAGAAGATGGAGATGTGTTATCTTCTATAGTGTGTTAGGTCAATGTTGGAGTTATATTATCACTATGTATATCTAGTACCTTATGATATTGGTTATGTTGATAAAGATACCATGAAGGCTTTCCATTCCGAGTTTGGGCTATGTCCGGATCTACAGACGAAGGTGTCAGAGCACAACTTAACAACTTTTTTGGATGTGGTGAGGAAATCCATTCATGATGCAGTTGTTCTAGTAGGTATTACAGAGATACATAAACTTAATCCAGTATCTATGAATGTTTAAGGGAATTCATGTAAGAGGAATGGGAATTAAAATGAATCTAGTGGTATTGGTCGGGGAATTAAGAGGACTTCAGACCTGTCATCAATCTCTTTGGGGCACAATATCATGATTTTCAATCAGTGTGGTAGGAATGGTCATAATATGTAATCATGTACATGTGCAGTGAAGACCTTCATTCTTGTGGGAGCCACGGTTACATGCAATAGTTCTGTGAGGGTGTTTCTAGGATGCTTCTTGGAGACATATCCAACTCTTTGAAAGAAACCCCAACCCATTTATAAGAGTAGGGTACTATTTGAGATCACATTAGAGTCTCTCTCATTGTAATGTATCTTTATAGTAACCGTTTTATCTGCTGGTGTATTTTTGTGTTCAATTATCGTTGGAATGTAATAATAGATGCTATGAATTTTTTGAGAACTCCTACTTTAATTTAATAGTGTTTTCATTTATAAACTTCAAATTTATTATGTTCTAAATGGAGGATTTTTCAATCTGTATCTCTTAAATTCTTATCTTAGAAATCAGTGATTGTTGTCTCTTGACTGTTGGGTAGTAGATTATTCAAACACCAGGGCTCCATCCATATCTCATGGAGTGAATATTTTCACAAAGTCAGGAAACTTCCAGGTGTGTGGGGAGCTTTGTCTAGGTTGTTGTGTACTCCATTGTAGAGTGGATGGTCTAAATATTCATTTTTTAGTTTTATATATTGTGGAAAGATCCATCATTTTGGATCAGTTGAGTTTTTGTTGTTGTTCGTATTGGTGTTTATTTTTTTACCTCCCCTCCTCCTATTTTTCTTGTGGTTTTGTCCCATGTGGGATAGTTCTAGTGGTGGATCATGTTATAATTTTCATGTTGTCTTCTGTTATCAGTTTAATAAAGTTGGTTCTTAATGGCGGGGAGACCCACTGTGGGTCTTGATGAGGATTCTTACGAGATGATAAGTTTTAGTTCCATCATAATGGCAGGGAGTCTATTCTAACCTCCCATGTTGTGGTTGTGGTTTAGCTTCAGATATTTATCTGAAATGAAATTTTTTATCTTTTTAGTATTGTTCCAAGAAATAGGTGTGAGTTCAGGTAGGTTGTTGTTGAGGTGTTCTGGGTTCAAGAGGTTGGATTATGTGGATGTGGAAGTCTTTATTCTTTGTTCGATAAACTAGATGAGGTTGTAGATTTCTTAGGGGGAAAGGACAATGGTGTACATAATTTTCACACTCAGGTTTTCATTTCCATTATTTTTTGAATCTTATTTTGGATCTTGGTTTCTGTCTTGGGTTCTGGGTATTACGGGTTTAAATTTGGTGTCTCGGGTGTTCATGATTTAAATTTTCATCCTTAGATTTTTTGGTTGGTATTTATATTTTTCCATTGTGAGAGAAATGTATTATGAGGATGTGGCTTGGAATTTGAGTTTGTAACACACTTAGTGGCATTTTTTATGGGGTATTTGTATTAGATGGTTTATCCCCTTGAGTTAGATGAGTTTTGTGTGGAAAAGTTTATTTTTTGGGACCTTTTCTAGGCCATATGGTTAAGGTTCATGGTTATTTTAACCATGAAATAAGTGTACAAGGGGTCACATAGTTTGAGAATGGTTTAACTAATTATGCAACCAAAGTGTGCAGCTCATCCAACATTAGACAGTAGAAAAATTGCACGGTTTGTGCATGTTTTTTTTAAAAATGGGTTGACATGTGACGATTGATTATGGCCCATTTTACATTTTAATAAAAATGTTTTTTGATTATAAATATGGTATGAGTGATTTAAATAAATTTTTTTATAATGATTTTTGATTTTGAAAGAGGCATGTCAGAACCTTTTGAAAAAATGTGTTGTTTCTTCTAAAAATGATGGTTTTGTGAAAGGATATTGAGGCCTATTTTTCAATTTTACGAATCTGGTGAAAGTATTTATTATGAAAACTCTCCATGGATGATTATATTTTATTGTTTATGTTAATGGGTGGTACATCCTAAATGTAGAATCCTCATGACCTATTTACTTGTATGGAATGTGAGATCCTCAGTATGGAATCCTTTGTGATCTATTAGTTTTAAGGAAAGAGATAGATCATTGGGGTGGTTGAGGGTGATGCAAGCTATTGAATTATTATTATAGATGAATTTAATTAGATTTTCAGTTGGCATTAGTTGGTTTACCCTCTTTATAAATGAGACATGTGAACATCGAATATTGAGATATTTTTTTGAGAATGATTGTTTCACTATTAGGATTACACACTAGCTAGTGGCCTATAACAATGGGATATATTAAATTTTATTTTTGTGGGATTGGGACACTCATTTTGTGTTATATGGGTTGTGGATGAGTGTATTGTTATATTTAATATCATCTAGTGAGGAATTTCTTTTGGGATGAGTCATCATGTATTAGTATATTCTGTATTTTTAATGATTTCCCAGGTTGTTCTATGTCTATTGGCACATATTTTATTGTGGTGAATGATTAAAATTCAATTTTTTGTTGGTTAATATTTAATTTTTATTTCAATTGCCCTTGTCATATGATTATTGTGCTTAATTCTTGAGTGGTATGATTTTATCTTAAAATGAATAATTATTTTCAATTGTTTATTGAAAAATTATATGGAAATATTTTCACACTTTATCATTGTTATAAATTAAATTACATCTCCCCTTTTAAAAAATTAATTAGTCCCTTCATGATAATAAAGTGTGGTTTCAATGGTAAAATTTTCAATATACTATGTTAGGATTTATTTGGAAAAATTACGAAATGATTATATTTGTATATTTTATTTTAGACTTGAAATGGATGTTTCTTTTTTATATAGGATTTTAATTGGGAATAGATTTATTTGGGATTAGATATTGAGTTCTTATACTCACACTAATAGTTTCTCTTATTTTTAGTTTTTAGTGAAGGTCTCAACTTGGTATCGATCACCATGGTTGATGGTCGGTCTTTGTTTTGGGGAGTGACCCTCAAGGACATATGGAGGTGTGTGATCATTAGATGTAGTTTGGGTTTTATTTTGTAGTTTTTTTATACTTTCTAGATTCTTATATAATGGATGTTATGTTTGGAAACTGCATTATCTATTGGTATGTTTATCTCATTTTCATTATTTAGTTTATTTATTTTGGTTGAAATCATTCCCTTTGTTCACTCTATTAATGCCTGATACTAGTTACAAGCCCATGGGGATCGGGAACTCCCTTTAATCCATGTCATGGATCGACTTAGGTGACTGGTTTGATGAACACCCATGATCATTCCTGACATATTTAATCAAATGGTTTATTTAAATTATAATTATATATATTTTCTACCTCTCTTTGTAATCTTGTATTAATAATTTTTTTAAAAACCATGGGCTCTTGCTTGTTATCCTTATATCACACCATTCTATTTGGAACTAATTATTCAAGAGATATTGACATTCATAAATTTTAATGGGATTAAAATAAAGAAAGTCTTTTAATTTCTTCTCCCTGTATTAATTTGGTTTTTTACCTGTTCAAACTAAAGGGTTTTGGATCATTATTATCTTTTGAAAGAAAGAGTTTTTAGGTTCTTGGTTTCTTTTAAAAATTGTGGTTTTTAATTTCTTAGTTCTCATTCAATCTAATGGGTTTATTAATTGAACCCTCATGATCATTCCCATGTGGAGGAGTTATAGAAGTTACTTTTATGTACTATTATCAAAAAAAATTACCAAATTTGTCAAGTATATTTCTTTTCCACAATTTATTTACCCAAAATATTTCAAATAATTATCTAATTTTAATTTGTTCTATGGGTTTTTTTGTTATAGTAACATTATTGTATTGAATAATAATATTTTTAATATGTTCAATTTATTTATTCTCTTCAGTTTTTAAAAATTACCCCCCACTATTACCATTTCTCCAACACAAGACGCGATATAAGATTATGTGAATGAACAATGCTATTTGGGGAAGAATAAGTAATTCAGTATAACCATATAAAGTAAGGAATATTACTTATTAGAAATTATATATTGAATTAATTTTTTTTGGAATACACTCACCTATTTTTATATGTTAGGAGTAATTAAAATTTTTATGATTTAATTTATTTAAGGGGGGAGAATGTCAGGATTCAGGATTTCATTCAATGATACCCTTATATAATTAATATGTTTAATAGTGAATTTCACATGTTAAAAAAATAAAATGATAAAATAACTATAACTACTCAAAATTGACATGAAACAAGTAGAAAATTAATCTCATGAATTATATTATATATCTCACAAACAGCCATAGAACTCAAAGACTAAAAGGTTTGGTATATTAGAGATTATCTACAAAAACATATTATTTTCCCACACGTACAAACATTTCTCTATAATTCTACTATAATAGAACCTTCCAAGACATATCATATGATATAATCATCATTATAACCTGTGTATTGGAAAAATAATAAAGGGTTGAGAAAAAACAATCTGGAAGAGAAATACATATCATAATGTATTAGATTATAAACATTAAGTAGAATATGGGGAATATATAAATATATAAGTAAATGTACATAATAACATGGTCTATAATCATAATATAATTATGGAGAAACATAAGGTCATAAAATGATCCTTATGGAATTAGAATAGTGATGATTTGGTTCAAACACATATCATAATTCAAATAACATGTTTGTATGATATAAAACTGAGAAACACTTTTAAAAAAATAAATCATCACCCTGAAAACATAGAAATGAAATGAATCTTGAAAATTTTGTGAAACTTGATAAAAAATATAGAATTGTGGCACAATTATTTGCATTTAACATTTAGTGGATAAATATTTCTACACTAATTTCATAAAAAGAAAATATAAACAAATATTCACACATATCATTTAAACAATAATATTGTGAACAATGCGTCTTAAATCCCATTCACATAATAAACTTGTGACCAATGCTTCCCAAATGTCATTCACACAAAAATCATATTAATGATGATTCCAACAACTTATTCACATAATAAACTTCTGAAAAAAATATCCCTATATCTAATTTACAAAAAAAACTTGTGAATAAAGATTTCTATATATTATTCTTGTAAAATTCATATTACGTCAGAATGGTGTTGAAGAAACAAGAAGGGGGAGATAATTTTATCCTTTTATAATCTGTTGAGTAATTTAATATTGATTCTATTAATTTTATTTTGAAATAAATCAAGTTCCCTTTTATTAAATTGATTATGTAAACAAATAAAAAATAAGGATTATGTTAATTTTTATAGTGTTTTGCGGAAAAAAGGGCCCCCAGTCCATTCTACCAGCACACTCTCCAAGAGTTTGGTGATTTTTACTAGTTTATCTTTTTCCATGTGATATCGAAAGTTAAGTGTAGGAAAGTAAAATTTGTTAAAAAATATTTTAAAAGTATAAAAAAAATAAAAAAATATTCCTTGAAAAAATCGACACCCATGTTTTTTGAATACATAGTTTACGTCATTGGTTGGACAAAAACTTACTGAAAGCATTCACATGAAAATTTTCTAATGGAAATATGATGATATATTTTGAGAAAGAAATAAATATCTTCAAATCAATCTCTTTTTGTAGAATCTTTAAATGTGTTATATAGAATTTATAAAAAACACATAATATGAAAAACAACTTCCTAGTCATTTGAGGAATCATATAGTAGTATGTTGTAACATGTATGTATTAATGTTTAGTCCTAAATAAAACATCAATAAACTACTGCAGATGAATAACGATTAAATACAACAACCATGGTAATAAAAATATTAAATGAATTTACTAATGTAATTTTAAAGAGATTAATCTTAAAGAACATCAAATAATAATATATGTTTCCAAATTATTTGACTCAGTGATATCAACCAGATAAATCCATGATGAATAAATAATAATCTTGATTAAATTCTGGTTAAACAAAATCGAAAATACCACCATATAAATAAATATTTTCAAAATAATCAATGTATTTGAGATAAAAAAAATTAATCATCTAGAAAAAACCATAATATCCCTTTGAATTAATAATTGAAAAATAAATTATTAAAGATCCTTTGAAATTGTATTTTAACTTATTTATTATGAAATTTACTCCAAAGAAACCATAGAAAAAATATCAAAGATATCAAAAATTGAAATATCATAAAGAACTGGTTCAATGTGGGATTAATCTATATAAATATAACTCCAATTTAAATCTCATATAAAATTGGTTCCATCTAGGGTTACTCTGAATAGTGAATTCAAACATCATAAAAACATTTACAATAAATTGTAGAAAAAATTTCAACTGATTTATATTAAAAAATGTTCCAGAATTTATAGAAAATGAAATAAATATTCTAATAAATATAATCTTGTATTCAACATAAACCAAATTCATTATTAAAAAAATAAGGTAGCTTATGAGACTCAAAATCAATGTAAAATAAAAGAGAAATTATTTGATCAACAGCATGACTATCTATCTCCCCCTTATGTATTATCACCAAACCTATAAAAACCTAAATGAAAAAAGACAAATAAGCTTGATAGGTTGGAGTTATTAAACAATTAGATAGAGATCAATTATTATATTTATATCAAAATTTAATGTTTATCTATATTTATCCCGATTTATTGAGATTAAAAAGAAAGTATAAAAATTTATTGAATAAATTAATGTAGTAAAGAACATTATTTGAGTTTTATATAAGCCAAAAATAAATGCATTATAAAATTTCATAGGCTCATAAACATAAAAAAACAGGAAAGTGAAAATTAATTTAATAATAAGTGAAAAAATAAATTCTTTTATAAATCAAGTAATATTATAATATATATTGTCTCAATGATCAACATGTTAAGGTTCTGGGTTATAGGAATGATTAGGTTCATGTTTACCAGAGGAAGGGGTTACAATGGATAATGATTCTCAGAGAGTCTAGTTTACAACCATTAGCTCGACCATTATATCCTTAAAATTAGGATTCATAAATCCTACACACTCCTTATTCAAATATCATAATTCTGGACATATCTTCACCACTATAACCATAATAAACATTAGAAAATTATAAATGGTCTCATAAAATAGAAAATATATCTCCTTAATTTCTCCAACAGGTTGACTAAAAATCAAACTATTTATTGTACAGAAGAAAAACATTCAACCAATCATTTATGATTTTACAATATAGTGTGTAGAGGAATGCTATTTGACTAAAAATATTAATTCATTCATACTAGGACACAAGATCAGTAGATATAAGATCTAAGATTTTCAACAAGTCTACATACCCTTCTATTCATGATATAGAAGATCTTCCCTAATATAAATTTAAATACCTTAACATTTCAAATTGGCTTGATAAAAAATTCTTCATGCCTAAAATATTATATTTTTAAATAATTTCTTCATTTAGTATTCCTAACTAGATATAGAAAACTTTTGTAAATACTTTACAAACACCTTTATATATTGAATTCTCTTTCAATATTGAACACTATTTGTGGAGAGAATCAAACTCTATATTTCAATCTAATGAACATCGTAAATATTATACAACCTTATTAGAAATATTAAGTTTTATTTCTAGTTTTATAGCCTCTTATTTTAATAAATAAAAAAATGAGTATAGGATTTCCATAATCACATAACATGTTGTTAAAAATATAATCATACTTAGATTTGGAAGGCCCTCCTTCATCCTTTATATAAGGTTATCCAACTTAATCTAATTAAAGTGATTAATCTTATACACCTTTACTAGAATGAGAATCCAACAATCTATGCATTTTTATAACTCCAAAACCTACATCTTCAGTCCTTTACACGGACTTGTAAATAAAAAATAGATTAATCCCCAACCAATTCAATTTTAGTAGCAACTAGGGTACTAGCATTCAATTTAATATGAACTTCCTCAACAAGAAAAATTTCTTCTATTCTTTGTGACCCTTAAGAATGGGAATATTTATTTTTTATAGGTTCTAAAACAAAAAATACTTTCTCGTATATTTATTTTTTAATTGGATATGGATAAAAAATATTCTTTAATGAAACCAACATCCTACTCAATTTGTTAATCAAAAAAGGGAACCAACTGAACAACTTCCCTAATCTCCTCAATTTATTCAATACGTATATGCAGTTCTCTTTTTATAGTCCATCAAACTAAAACAAAATCTTTTTCATCATATGTATAGGTATCTTGATAATATATTGAAGTCTAAATTATTCCTCTAAGTCTATTAAAACATTTATCTTCTAATACCTACCTTATTCTAGAATGGAAGTTGAATGTTCTAGAAGAAACTATTGAATCTTCAAAACCATTAGCCATTTAGGGAATACTACCTACTCCGTCAACATGATAATCTCTAATTTTTTTTATAAAGACCATAATAATTAGTGACCTTAAAACTCTACCCCCTTAGCACAAGAATCATATTTTAATTCTTCTTATTGACCATATGGAATCATTTTACATCATGTCACACTCAAAAGGAATCCAAAAATTCTTAGCATTCTAGATGAAAAAATGTTATTGTGATGACTTGTTAAAACTATCACGATGTCAGAAATCATCCCACTATTGTAAAGTAAAATATACAATAATCTACAACATAGATTAAAAAATACTGGTATATTTATTACAACAACTATTTATGTATCTCAATATGTAACATCTTTTATTGAATATGGCATTTCTTAGCATCAAAAAAATTATATTCATGTCTAGAAAAATTGTTTTCTCGGATTAATTTATCATAAGAACTACTATTATCTGAATAAGTTGTACCAACACCTTTTCATCAGCTTCAAGATCATTTACTAGCATATTTTCAATTTGAGAGTTCCCAAAGGCAAAGTAAATAATATACTCTAACTTATGAACACCATCTCTGATGGATCTTAAATAGAAATATAACTATATTTTATGTAGACATACATATATCCAATCCATTACTATCAATGACATAAAAAACACTTTTTCATTAAAATATTTTCATGTAATTCCCTATATGAAATAATAATTCCAACTCTTCAAAACATAATCCTCATACCAGCAACATATTTTTCTGAAAAAAGCACTCAGACTCCATGTGATTTCACTATAGCACTTTCTGATATGAACGAGAAGTCCGATGCCTCTTCACACTACTATAATTATCCTCATCTTTCCTCCTTGAATTATCCATCATTATAAGAAACACCCTTTAGGGTTTGGAATTACTTGGGTTCAATATATTGAGACCTTGAAAAATGAATGGGTGTTGGTTTGAAGTTTGGGGAGGGAGAAATATTAGTTATGATTGTTTCAAGTGATGATTAAGTTTATTGAGCCAATTATTAAATGTAGTCATTAAGGTTTTTGGATTGAAAATAAAGTTATGGAAAATTAAAATATGTGAATAAAATTTTAGTCAAATAAATATAAATACTAAATTTACAAAATAAATAAATAAAACATTTAAAAAAATACATTATAATTAAAAAACTAATAATATAAATAGAGATCAACAAAATTATTAAATGATTTAATAAATATTAAATAAACCAAACACCCAAAAATAAAATAAAAAAAATCAATGGGAAGTGCCTTAGTGAAAACATTAGTAACTCGATACTTATTATTAACAATTTCTTGATATACAACTCTTTTATAAAAAATATTCAATCGGAAAATGATACTTAATATTAATACGATTATTCCTATAATGAATCACTATATTTAAAAAAAAAATCATATAACGTGTATTATCACATAAAATTGGAACATGATTAAAAATAAGTTCAAAATACATAAGTGTTTGTTTCATCCATAATGATTGTACACATCAACTACCCATAGATATGTATTCTTATATAGTAGTTAAAAATGAAATAAAACTATACTTATTACAAGACCATATAGTCATGGATTTATCTAAGAGGTTAAAGTCACTGATGTGATTTTTCTATATAATATAAAGAGTCAAAAATATGAATCTAATTATGAAATTAAATCAAAACCATATGTTTTTTGATAATGAAAAGATAGATAAATAGTACCTTTTAAATATATATAAATAATTTTAATAGAAATTAAATGAGACTCTTTTGGAATTTATTGAAATTGTACCCATAAAATAACCAAAAACAAGATTTATTGTATAATAGTATTAATATATAGAAAACTAGCTATCATATTTCTATACAAATTATTTCCAACAAGTTTTTAGACATCATAGAAATCATGTTTTACAATACTACACATGAGAGTTATATATGGATTACTGTTTTCAAGAACAAACTCTTTCAATAAATCAAAAATATATTTAATTAAATCTAAATTATTTCCAAAAACCTGTAATAACATTTATTTGTCAGAATGTATTTTAATTCCATAATAATACCCAATTAAAGTAATTTTTTTATATTTTTTGAAAAATAATGAAAAATGTTTTTATTAATTGAAAAAAATGTCATCAATAAAAATTCTAACTAAAAAACACTCAAAACCTAATTTTTTTCATATAATGAGTAAGATAACCTAAACTTGGTAAAAATTATTTTTCTATCTTAAATTACTAAATTATCATTCCATTCCCTTGATTCATT
Organism: Viscum album; assembly: GCA_963277665.1. Lineage (NCBI taxonomy): Eukaryota > Viridiplantae > Streptophyta > Magnoliopsida > Santalales > Viscaceae > Viscum > Viscum album. The sequence goes on along the minus strand of OY728162.1, from coordinate 922,877,964 downwards.
TTAAAGACCAACTAGAGATTTAGTATGTTTAAAAATAGAATTTAATAGATAAAGATTTTCAAAGACCAGGGGTTGTTCAACATAATCTTCCTCCACTAAATAACCATTTAAAAACTAGATTAAAAATCCATATTAAATAATTTAAAATTCATATGAGATTAAACTGATTAAATTATCCGAATTTCTTAAATTTTACAAATATGGGAAAAGGGTTCCACGTAGTTTATTCCCTTATAGTATGTGTAACACGTAGAATCTCACCAAGAATTATTCTTTGTAACTACACCTGATTATCATACTCATTAATAAAAACCCATTTAGATCCAATCACTGGATAGTTCTTGGACTATAAACTAATTCTCAACCTCATTCCTCCTAATATATTTTATATATTCTTGCATAGACAACATCTAAATCTCATTAACTACGAATTCTTCTATAAACATAGATGCATGTAGGGATAGAAAGAAAAATAACACAACAAGGTTTCCAATATTCCTCCTAGATCTAAGTCATTATTTTAGGTCTCTTATAATATTATTTAAAGTTTGTCTTTCAAACATCCAGTTTTTCGAGGTAATATACTTTCCGGTTCCTAATTTGTATAATTTTTTATAAATAAATTGATTTTGGTATTGTTATAATTTATGTTCAAACTAATTATCATAATTTTGAATCCTAAATATATTCAAGGAACTTATACATTTATTTATTTTAATTTTTTTGTGGTCAAATGGATTAATTTCATCAAACATCACATGAAATGATTCTTAAAATATATTTTAATTTTTATTATACACTATATATGAATTATATGTAGTATAATATGATTTAAATATATCTTCAATTTAAATTAGATCAAAATTACCAAATATTTCCTTAGTATTCATGATATACACCTTGTATCCATAAAAATTAGGTATCCAGCATTAGGTTTTATTTTATTCCACAACTCATAAGATTGATTTTCAAAAAACATTAAATTAAAACATTATTTATAATATGTCAAGTTGAATTAATATCTTATACCCAAAAATAGTTATGTAATTGTATTATTCAAACATAGTTTTATCCATTTTTTTAATAGTTCCATTTTGATCTTTATATAATTAAATTTTTTAATGGTGTACATGGCATAGAAAAATCATATTTAATAAAAAAAATTGAGAAAAAGAATTAATTTATTGATTCTCAAATTTCTATCCATGATCACAACTCCATTTAATTAATTTAAAATGAATAAAATCTTGAAAAAACATACAAAAACTCATAAAGGCTTAAAAAGTTTGAGTTTTTTGCTTAAAAAATTAAACCTAATTAACTCTGAAAAAATCAATATCTAATATAATGAAAAATAATATTCCAGATACTTTTTCTCCTCTAGACTATCAAAAAATACATTTGGATTGTTTATAAAGGATTAGATATAGAATATTTATTAATTTATTTGATATATTACCTAAGGCACATGCCCAATTGGAATTCATCAAAATTATTTTCCTCATCTAAATTTAGACTAGGAAGATTATAAACAAATTTATTCTTAGATAACTTAGATAGGGAAAATACAAGACAATAAGAAAGTCTCATATGATATATATATCATTTATTAATTTTATCACTTATCATTCCAATTTCTTTTGACAAAAGGAACTAATGGTAAAATAATAAACATTTTCATTTATAGATTCTATATGTTTAAGGAGTTTATCATTAAACACTGAAACACATTATTTAAAAAAGAAACAGTAAAACTGTCATCATATATTTGAGAGACACTTTTTTTATTATTCTTTAACCCTTGAACATTGATAACCTATTTAATCCGGATAAATGTTAGATCTCTTATTGATAAAAATACAATGTTATTCTCTATAGCATTTTCAACAAAGTTAAAAAAACCTCCTTCAACATTTGATAGAGAATGGAAGCTGGAAAATTTTCCACTCAGGTTCCCTGAAAATCCACTACTCATATATCAAATTTCATTTCTACCCTAAAGGATTTTGACCTAAAATAACTAAACACAAAGTTATTTTGGTATCAATATTCACTTTTGTCCTGAAACGTCAGTGAGAAAATATCTAAGAAACCATATCATGTTCACCATTCAAAAACAATCATTAGATAATTATCTTGAAAATTAATATTTCATAAAAATAATAATATTTCAATTGGTTAAAAAATAATAATTTTCATAATGCCCAATAATTCCAAAACAAAAATAGAAAATAAGTGACATGGTGTGAATGTTTGCTGTAATAAAAAAAAATATATATTTAATATGTTTATAAACCATAATAACATACTATATATTTCATTTCATTTCACATTATTTTTAGGAATTTTATATAATGACATTTATCCATTAGTAAACAATGAGAATCAATTCTAAAATATTCTACTTCAGCCTACAACTCTTTAATACTATTTTCGTGCTCAATGGAGATTGAAGTAGATCTACCTAATTTAGTTTTATGTTTTGCGTACTATTTTAAAATTATATATTTACCACTTAACACATAATTGTTAATATACATTAGATATTTTTCATTTTCTTTAGAAACACGTATTTTTTTACCATAGATCAATATTTAATTAGTTTATATATTGCTTATCCTTCAGTATTATAGTAAAAAATACAAATTGTCATACAATTTAACCTCAAAATCTTTATCTATAAAGAACATATTCCCTTTATAATAAGATTTCTCATATTGTAGATTATAAATTAAAGAGATTCTTGAGTCTTTAGATACACTATATCATGATTTCATTTATTTATTTATTTATTATTCATAATCAAATTTTATGAAGATATATTTTTTATCTTCTCCATTTTTTATTTTTTCTATTAGATGATTATATGCGGGTTTGATATGACTCAACTACTTTCATTCATGGTATTTTACTTCCTTTAGACAATGGCCATTCTCCTTGTAATCATTGAATGAATTCTTAAATCCATTAATTATTTAAAAAAATTGAATCATATAGTTAGGTGAGAATGTTATTTTCTAGAACTTATATAACTTTAAGAATTGGAGAGTATAACATCCTACAATTGCTTCAATTCACTTCCTATAATATAAATTTTATGGGATGAATTTTGATTTTTTTTCATTCTATCATCTTCAGTCTCATTTATTATTTTGGAAACATACATCATAAGTTTTCTAATCATTTCCTTTATTCATAACTCTTTGAGAGGAGTTGAATATCGTATTGTATTATATATTACATTATAATTAGATGAAAAAACTCTAAGTACCTTTAACCCATTATTTTTTTGATAATATAGAGTTCCCAAGGTAGCTACACCGATAATAATTTTTGACAATCTTCCATTCATTTGTGTAGTACATTCAAATTCATTCATTCTAAAAGTATTGAACCATAATTTTGAATTATTTTTTCATTGTTATCTATAATTATTGGAACCTTAATAAGAAATCAAAATTGTTTTTAACACTTTAGTAGTAGTAGTGAATTGACATACATTACTGAGTTAATCTTTTCCAAGTCGAAAAATGATTTCATTCAGGGCTCTTTAATTTAGATAATCTTCACCTTCTTTAGAAGTATATCATATTTATAAATCATATTTGAATACATAAAATAGATTAACAACCTTCATATAAAATTTTATTATGAGATTATTCAAATAAATTAGAATTTGAGCTTTCCAGCATCCATAATTTACACCATTGAAATATGGAGCTCTGATCATTGGCATACCTTCTTTAAGTTTATTCATTGAAATATTTCTTAGACTATATTTTTAACTCAATATTACATTTGATTAATAAGATTATTAATAGTATCACTCCTCAGGTATCAATTGTTAGTTTACAATGGTGATGAAGACACAATAGGTGGGGGTGAATCATGTAAAAACACTTGAATAATTATAAACTGACACCCCTTTATGATTTGGAAAGAGATCATGTTACCTTTTATATAAAAAGACTATATAACAAGATATAAATAAAATAATATAGTAGTTGTATTGTGGTTCGGGGATCAATGACCACAAATTACCCTAAATAAATACTCTCTATATAATCATGGTGATTTTCTGTGGCAAATCCATATCCAAGGGATCTAAACAGTTGAGTGGAAGAAATGTAAACTAGTTAAAAAATATTTTACAAGGATTAAAATGGGGAATAATTCCTTTAAAACAATCCAAACATGAATTTTTAAAAATAATAGGATATGTCATTAGTTGGAAAAAAACATACTAACATAAGTCATATGAATATGTTCCAATTGAAAAATGAAGAGATAATTAAAGTAATAGATAAATAGTTTCAAATAAATTTACTTTATAATAATATCTAAATTTATCATTAAAAAAATACCGATAAGGTAGAAGTTTCCAAAAAACTTATTATATGTAGTACGAATCACAAAAGAGTATATTATAACATGTAATATTCAAGTGAACTTTTGAAGAAAATATCAATTTACTACACTAGAAGAATAAAAGGAATATTAAAAAGAATTAGTAACATTTATATTTCAAACGATTCCAAAATTAATTTATATAACATCATTGAATCTGAGTGATTTTCATAATATTATACTATATTTGTTAACTCGATAAGTAAATAGTGATTAAATAAGAAACTCGAGTTACTTTTAGACAAACTGATCTAAATATTTTTCTATATAAATCATGAATTTTAAAAAATTTAACATATATTAAATTCAAAATTAACCAACCATGAATAAATTTCACCTAAATATATGATTTAATTAGTAATTTTTTTGATCCTTTAATATAGAATTTGAATAATTTTAGTGATATATTTACTCCAGATATACTAATCTAGACATCCCAAAAATCTTAGAAATATCCAAAATTTAAATCCCAAACACAAATGATTCAACATGCTGTTTATCTATGTGAGTATAAATCTAAAAGTATAGTTCACAACATATTGTTTATTCGAAACCTACAATACTAGATAATGATGTTTAATACAAACACTTTTTTTAATATACAAAACACTAGATACTAAAATTCATGGTTGATTCATGAATGATCAGTTCCCAAACCTAACGTTGAGTTTTAATGTGTGGTGTCCAAAGTGAAGTTAGGTACACAAATGTGAAATTACTTATAATATTTTAGGTTTTCAAAAATATCTTTAAACTTAAAAGTGATGTTAGAAAAGTGGTTTTAGATACCAATATTAGGAAGCAACATCAATTTTTGAACAATGGTTACAAACTACATCAAAACAATTAGGATAATTTATAGAAAAAAATTCCAAATGTATTATAATAAAATAAAATATAGAATTCATGGAAAAATAAATAAATATTCATATAAATACAATCCTAAAATAAATTTAATTTATCTTCATTATTAAAATAATTGATGGTGATTGAGATCATAAAAAACAATTATAAATTAATGATATCATTTGAACAAAATAATGCCCAATAATTATACCATCTCATGTAATATAAATCCTTATGTAATGAATATGATGGTGTTATAAGACCCCACCCATCATCATCCACACATATGAGTTCCAGAAGAAAACTAAACATTCATCATATCATAAATAACCCATGGAAAGATAATGGGTTTCTTAAAATCCTTCCAAATTTAGAAAGATAACAGTATGAGTTCTCCACTATTAAATATTTCTACTTACCCTAACCCATATTTAGTCACATAAAATGAAATCAAGGAGAAAATTGATAATTATTTTTAGATTTTTCTTAATGAAATGAATAATGTGGTCTCCAAACACACTTTCATTACCAGTGGAGGCATGCTAATTTTATAAACTACTTCCAATGAGATATTGTCTTCCAAACTGCATTATTAGGATGAATCATGTGGAAATATTAAGAAAAGGTGTGTATAAATTAATATAAGATGGATAATCCCTTATAGATTCATTCTAATATATATTTTATTACACTATAATATTTTAATTAATACATGTCTTTAATATACTATTATTTATCTTTTCTAGAAGTTCATTCTTTGTAATCAACAAATGTAAGACTATAAGAATCTATTTTTTAGTTGTGTTACTACCTTTATGATATGGAATATTATGTCTAACCTGTTCAAAGTGAATACCCTCTGTATAACTAACATACATGAGTGGATTAAAGACTATTTTAGGCTTCCTCTATCATATGAGCTTCTAAACACGCCACTTGTTTCCAATGCTAAAATTATTCATTATATATGGATTTAATAAAAGAGGATAATTCATGAATAAGTTACATTAAAACACGATGTAGTATTTTTTTCATATCATAGTTTATGTGATATAATTCAACCCACTTCAAAATTTTCATTTTCTGAATCTATAATGACCTCATGGTTCTTAAACATTTTGTAATTGCAAGTAATTTATTGCATCCTTCTAGAACTCTAGGGCTTTTGTGGTTTCCTCTATTGAATGGATGAATTAAATGAAATATTGATGGGGATTAAAGATGAAATACATCTCCTTATGGATTTGGAGTGGTAACTAGAAATGAAAAATGGTGATTTCTTGGGAAGCCTCTATGGTTTGTGGGGAGAATCCCCATTGATTGAAGCTAAAATTCATAGCATGATAAATATGGTTCAAATTGAAAGGAAAAGAGGATGGATCTACTTGTAGTTAGAGACAATTTGAAATTGAACCATTCACCTTGCATGGAATATATCTACCATGTGGATTACAGAAAGGAATCTCTTTCTTCCATGAGATACATTATTACACATACATAGCATGAAGATAATGTTTTGGTGGATGGGCGTCTAAAAAATGTTTCACTAGTAATGAAATGATCTGTCTCATTGTTTTATAATATAAAGATTATCCTACAATTAAAAGGGATTATTTTAGAAATCACAACTTTATACTCTTTCAAATATTTTATTTATTCAATAAAATAGACTTTTCAATTTTTACAATATCTCATCCTTTCCCCTAAAGAAGGGGTTTCTTAAAACATTCAACGAAATAACATGAGATGAATATAATAAATCATATAATATAAAAAATCACATTTTCTAATATAAATAATATAATAAAATATAATTGGTTATTAAAACATCACTACATGAGAAAAAACCATGTAGGGTAAATATGTATGCTAATAAAATGTTTTCTCACCAAACATTTTCAAATTTTGAATTACAAATTACTTTCAAAAAAAAAATTTTTTATGAAGGGAAAGATAAGACTTATAAAAACCTTATTAAAAATAGATCAAAAAAATATTCTTCAAAATAAATACTGGTTTGAAAAATGATAAGTGAAGATACTATGGAAAAAATTACTTTTAAAAGAATATTTATTTATTTATACTCGATGCAGACATAAATATTTCAAAAACAGATGTGAAAATAAATTGAAATTTTTTAATTTTAAAATAATATTTAATAATATGGACTTGAAAAAGTCATAATATTATGAAAAAATATGAAGTTAAAATATTTTTAATTTTTTTTATTTTTAAATATTATTTAAAAATATATACTTGAAAAAGAAAAAAATCCAAAAAGATACATGAAAATACATCGAAAACATTTAATTTTAAAATAATAATTAATAATGAAAATATATAAAGATTTCAGAAAGGGAATATGAAAATAAATTGAAAATATTAAATTTTAAAATTAGTATTTAATAATTTATACGTGAAACATATATAAATGATATCAAGATAAAATGTGGAATAGATGATTAAACCTTTTACTTTGAAATTATGGAAGAAATCATTTTGGCCATTTTGAAATAACAATATCGAAAACTCACATCCTTAAAAATATGATGAAACCATTATTTTAATATAAAAAAGGGGGATAAAATTTTCATTGGAGATAGAAAATGTGTTTTCACTAGGTAATGGATAACATTTGTGGGAATTCAATGAAAATAGAAGAAAAATACATTAAATTAAATGTGAATTATTCTTTACAAAGATGCATTTAATCGAAACAATGGAATTATCATAGAAGAAAAATTTGTTTTAAAACATTATATAAACAAATGGTGTAAATAAATACTAAAATATTCATATGATATTAGAGATAAATGTGGAAAATAATTGAAAAATAATAGTGATATTTAACTAAGAATAAGATAAAAATCATGAAAACCCCTTATAGCCTTCGTAACGTTAGAATCAAAACCCTGTGTCAGTTATAACATTAAATAGAACACTTGATACCATTAAATATTATTTTATCTTGATAAAAAAAATAGGGAAGTATTTACACCATTAAAGATGAAACATGGAATATTTCATAAACATGTCTGAAGGGATTCCAATTTGAGTAATAAAAACCTTACCTATTTACTATTTATTGAATTAAAATTCACTAGAAACATGAAAATCATTTGAATCATTAGATACCATGATTTTTATAAATTTATTATTCCAAAATTCATTCTTGGGTAGTATATAAACCATGTAACTATGAGATTGGTGCATCAAATTAATTTATGTCTCTATAGAGAGGAATTGAGATATAAATGCCCTTATAACTTTTATAAAATATCTAATAATAAGTCATTGAAATGAAGAGACCATGAATATTAAGTCTAATTACAATGAAGAAAAATAATACAAGGCATTAAATATAAATTTTGTATTATATGCACCATTTAAAAAAATTAGGTGCATAAAAGCACATTTGTCTCAAAGAAGAAAGCTATGAGATAATACACTTTCCTTATTTACTTACTTAGTTGATCACACTCTAACAACCTATAACCCACAACTAACAAACTGAATAAACAATTTCTTAACATTTATCATAAATATTACCCATTTATAATCCGTTCTATAAATTTTTTTGAGGGGAAAATTAATTAGTTACAAAATATTCTGACCATCGGGTGTTAATAACTGTAATGATTTTGCGCATGTTTTATATTTTTAAGGTTATTACATTTAATTTGATACAAATTTTATTATTGATATACAATTTTAAATTATATAATATTTAGTTTATATTTATTTAAAAAATTATTATTCCATTCAATATTTTTTGGTTACGTTATGTGAAATTAGGACTGATGACATCAAAATTTGGTAATTTAGCGAAAAAAATTTATACGTTAATAATATGTTAAATAATTAATATAATATATATAGGAACATATAAAAATAATTATTTTCTTTTATTTTATAATAATTTTTTTTCAGGTTCCCATTATCATCTATAATCAAATTTTAATGCATCATTCTTGTGGGTGGTAAAACCGACTCAAACATAAACACACTTTAACTCATTTGTTGAGTATGGTTAATGATGTGTTTATTTGGACAAAATATCATTATAAAATAATCTTAATTAAATTATTTTTATTATTATATAATTTTTAACGATTTGTGAATATATTTTTTTAAATAATGAAAAACATGAAAAAAAGTGAAAATTGATTTTTCTTGGAGTTGGTACTCTACGAACACGCACGATTGATGTTCCTTTGTTTTTTTATGTGGGTGAAAATTAATAAATAATATTTTTATATTGATTTAAAAACATATAAGTAGAATAGTAATACTCAATCCATCTTATTATTATGGTGATTAGATCTTTTAAATAATAATTTTAAGAATAAAACAAAAGAGGGAGATAATACATTTATTACGCATTTGATTTTTCCATGGAAATTGTATCCTCCTTACCCGAACCACCAAGATTGAGTCAGAATTATACAAGACATCATTCATACCTACCCATATGTAAGAGGCTATTGACTAACAGTGAGGCTCTAAATATGATTTTGGGGTATCTATACCCTCTATATAATGTCATTGACCAAGATAATAGTGAACAATAATAAAAAATGAATAAAAAAGAACAGTAAAATTCAAAAATAGATTAATTTAATACATATAAATGTATCCCCTAAGGTGGTAAACTTATAAATAGTGTATAAATTATATTATTTAATAAATAAATAGATTTCATCTAAAGAAAATCTTGCTATTCTACTAGCTCCATGCTGCTCTACTCATATATAAACCAAATGACCCATTTCCTTCGCTAGATTCATCATGAAATCTATAAGAGCATAAAAATGATCGAGTAAGGTGTGAGTACAAGACTAATTTAGACACCAACAATGTATCCTTGACCTGATATTATTAATTACACAATTTCATTCAATAATAATAATAAATATGTATCAATGACAATCATATAATCCAAAACCGACCAGTTGTGCGCTAACCAAGCCAATATACACCTTTGGTCGTACTTTCCTTGGATCCATGCCAAAAAATATATAAACATTCATTGAAATTTGTCAATTTCAGATTTGGCCTCAAGCTACTCGATATATATTCCGGCCCAAGTACTCCAGGTTAGACAACACTAGCCCACCATTCCCCATTACAATCTTCATGTCAGATCACATAGAGAATCTTGACCCAATGTTCCCACAAGGGTTTGATCACTCATGAACATCATAACCCATGATCATCATATATTGGCAAGATCAATATTGATCCTCATACCCCCAGGCCAATCCATACTAGTCCATTATGCATCTTCATCCATCTCTGTCTCATCATCAAGTCACATGTAGTGTCCGAACATGATCCCCTTGTAGGGTTATAGAGCCGCAATGGGTCCACCCATCACATTAGTACCATGCATAACACATAAACATATCATATATCAGAATATCACTAGGAAAAAGTGGAATAATACATAAAAAATCATGAGTGTTATCAAAGCTATACACCCACACGTGTGAGAAACACAAAAAGGTTTATATCATATGAACACGTATAATCATAATACATCAATAAAGGAAGTCTCATGGATATAATTATCACAAAAGGTCTTATAGGCTACACACTATTCCACATACAATCACAGGTCAAGCATGCATATCAATATATACACACATAAATTATAGCATGAACAAACGTGTATGAAAAGATCACAAAAAGATAAGGAACTTCTTACCTCAAAATTTGTTGATGTAATAATGATGGGGATAAACCCGTTAAGAAAACATATTTGTAATATTATTATAAAAACCTAAACACTTGAGGTTCATTAAGGATTCCTAGAACCAAAAAACCTACTTTATTTTAGAAATAAATAATACATCGCTTGCATTAAAACATTCTCTCACCTACATAATTTCGAAATTATCATTCTCGTGCAACACATGTGCTTACTAAAATCCTCCTTAAGAATAATTATCTTTTGGTAATTTCTCCTAAATTATACTTTTAAAATTATCTCTTGTATATGTATTATATAATATCTATTTTATAATTGTCTCCTGATAATTCTATAAATTATTTTTTTATAATTATCTCGTGATAATTTCTCATAAATAATCCTTTCATAATTTTCTTCTAATAATTTATCATAAATAATCCTCATGAGTTTTCTGACCAAACTTCTAATGTGCTTAAAAGTTATGTTATTCCTAGTATAAAATATCGTTCATGGATATAAAGGAGGTATCATATTTCTCATAAGACACATCTTTGGGGATATATTCAATTTTTTTGGATAAATCACTTATGTTTATTATAATATATTTAATATTTTTATTTAATTTTCACTGAGACTTTACATGTATAATAATCATTCATCAACTCATCACCTATGTCCGAAAATATTCCATAGATTATTCCAAATTATTAAATAGGATTTTAGCCTTACCCAAATCATTTAGAAAATTTATCATGTGATATTTTTTTTTTGAAAAATCAGTTTTTCACATACAAACACTTATAAGATGTCAACAAGAGGGTTTTATTATTTTTAAGAATTCATGATATTACAATTCTACCCCTCTACCCACTTCTCACCCGTATGATGTATCTCTAGAGATCTTGTTCAAAAACATTCGGCCACTAAGGATGAATATTAAACTCAGACTCCCACATATCCTCCTAGACCAATCCATGGGTCCATTAAATCTAGAATAAATGTATCATGTTTACTCATAGCATTAAATCACTTGGTCTATGATCCATACTGGATGTTATTTATACGATTCATCAGTCTCCACCTCAGCATCCTTATAATCAATAACATGCATAAAGTTAGGTATGCACCTCCAATGTTATCACACGTTGAACATGTCATTCATACCTCGATTGTGATAAGGGAGGTCCAAAAGATACACCATTATCTTTGTCCATTCATGAATCTCAAATGGTCTAACAAAACATGGTTCTACATTTCCCAAATTCCTAGATTTCTATTCCCTAACCATGGAGTCACACTCAATAAAAAAAGTAATCCCATACAACAACACCAAGGGTATCCTCCTACAGTCGTTATAAAATCTTTGTCTTCTCTGACGCTGATAAACCCCTTCAAAATAATATGCACTCTCTCATAGGTCTCCTAAACCATACTAAGACAAGAAAAAATACCTCACCAGCCTCATACCAATAATAAGTGATCAATATAGTCTCTCAAAAAATAGACTTTTAAGGTACTATATGAATGAAATCGTGGTACCTTTTATTGAATGAGAACTCAAAAAAGGCTATGTGATCCGCCCAAACTCAACTAAATTCTAGCACAAAAGCTTAATGAATATCCTCCAATATGTGTATAGTATTCTTGAACTATCCATTAGTCAGAGGATCATATGTCGTGATCAATATCAACTAAGTCCCTATTTATTTCAGGAATCCTTCATGAAAGAGAGTCATAAAACATTTGTATCTATCTAAAATAATGCTCAGGGGAACTCCATGTATGAATATGATCTCTCTATAATCTGTAATAAGTGACCATACTTCAATAACCAATCAACAATCTGCCAGCCTACATCCAGATTCCTCAGTGTCCAAAGTAACCCCATCACAACTTCTACTGTGATATCCCCCATCATGTGATATAATAGTCCCTCATCCTCTCTCATATATTGAATCAGCAACTACTGGCCTCTCATATACTAGGGTTTCACATCATATTTCAATGATGTATTAAAGAATTTTAGGTTAGGGAAACACAATTCTATTAGTAAGTAATGTATATAAACATATCATTGATATAAATAAATCACCAATAGTAAACATATAAGAAGGTCAAAAAGGCATGTTCAATATAGTAACTTATATAGTAATGAGTTCGTTATATGCATCAACTTGGTTTTGATACACTACATAGACTCTATTTTCCTCATCTCTAGGACCCACTCTATGACTCATCTGAGTCCTCATTTTTTGGCCTAGCTAATGAGCCCCCCCATACAATCCCATGTTTAGACTCCTTAGTCTATCAAAAACCCCCATGAGACATTGATCATTCAACCTTTTAATATAAGTGATATAGATTCCTTATATTACCACATCAGTGTAATATTCTCTCTAGTTTTTGGTATAATGTATAATAATTCCTCAAATCCCATAGTTCTAACACTGAGTACCTCCCTCCTTCACGGGATTTGTTAGTGAGCCTCTTCTAAACACTGATTTTCTGCCACTATACAGAAACCATTCTCCTTTATTTCTCTTCCTGCTTTCAATAGGAACTCCTTTAGTGAGAGAAATCTTAGTCCATGGGCCATCAGGGGATGAATGTAAGCCTAATTCCCTAGCCTCTTCTTGTCCCTTCTCAAAAATTAGGGCCTTGCGAGGAACTTGAGAGTATGTGATCAGGTCAAAGAACCTAACTAGACATTCGATCATTGGTCGTAATACTATCTCAAACTTTATAGTTTTTTATTCCCCACTACAAGCTAACAATGGAAAAAAGGTAAGAAACTCCATAAACTGAGAATAGTACATAGAGAAACTCAAAGAACCCTATCGTAACACCATTAAATCCAAGGTATAATCTAGATTTATCGTGTTAGCGAAATACTTTTAAATGAATAAATCAATAAATTTCATCAAAGTAAGTCCTTATCATCTCTCATATTGATTCATGGTAGTCCAACATCTCCCAGTGGGTCTTTAGAACATAAAGGATTCTATAATCACTCACCCTTCTTCGAAGGTATATAATAACTTTAAAATGATCTCAATATAGTCCATTGTGTCCTATGCATCCTATGGGCCACCTATAACTAGGAATGTTAGAGGATTCTAGAGCTTGAAATCTTAAGCATGATTGGTAATAGTCCTCTGTGTGAATTCTCCTTGATGAAGAACTATCTAAAAGAGTCCCGAATGAATGGGCTCTATATTATGAATAGCCTATTCTAGTACATGGGCATCCTAAGGTATATTCCACTATACTATAGGTTGTGTCATGTTAGTATAATGGGATTCTATAGCGGGAAGTCCCATAAAATGACTTTGAGGTGGAATCTATGTAGTAATAAAAACATTTAGAACATAATCAAATCCAAAATAGTATATGTGATCGAACATAGGATTCCCTAGGATACTACCCTTAACTCATGGTTTAACCCCCCCTACCACTAACCATTGTCTCCATCTCTGCATGTTATTCACAATCATCATATATATACTAACACCACAACATAAATAGTTCAAATAATTAATTCCAATAGAGCCGACCGGGGTTGGCTTAGTGGTACCGTGTAAGGCGGCCACTCCCTGGCAACGGAACTGGCGCAGGTTCGAGTCTCGCCACACTCGAATTTAGCTGGGGACGAGCGGCGCGCAGGTGGTGAATGGGGCCCAGAATAAGCGTGGCGTGGCAATCACCAATACCTCGTTACCCACAACTCGTTTAGATATATCACTAAACTTTTCTTGGATGAGCCCGTAAGGGGCAGAGCGGGAGCGGGCGGTTTCTGCGGTCTAGGGTTTTCCAGTCGTCGTTTCTTCTCCAGGTGGTGTCTTTGGGTTCGGTGACGCGGTAGATGCCCGAATGGTGTTGCATCGGGCCGATAAGTACCCGGATGGTGTTGCATCAGGCCGATAGGTGCGGTCGTTATTGCGATGGTTCACGGTGGAAGCACGTTGGCAGTGCGGTGGTCTACCTCTAAAAAATCAGATCTAGTTCGGAATACCAGATATGGTCAGAATCGGTCCTGGTGTGATGGCGCTGGAGACGACGGCGTGGAACGGTCTTGCGGCGGGACCTATCCGGTCTTCGGCGGCATCTCCCTTTGCAGATTCTCAATGGTGCTCCCCCCTGGGCTTCTTCGGCGGTACCTCATTCCTCTCAGAGTGCCTTCCGATGGTCTGGCTCGGTTCCAGATCTGTTCGAGATCGGTTGATTGACGCTGCGGAGCATTGGGGTGACCGGCGCGAGGCAGTCTGCGGGTGGGTGATGATCATCGAGGCTGTCTGACGATTAAAGGTCGGCGATGACGCTGGTGGTCGGTGTTTAGGTTTGATTCGGGCACCTATGTGGGCTTTGGATCATTTTTGTGGACTCGTGTTTTGTTTGAAATTTGTTTTTATGGTCTTTGGTTAACGTGTTCTCTGTTGTCCAAGGATTTGTGGTGGGTTGATTCCTCCTGGCTTTATTGCTTGTAATGGGTTTCCCATACCTAGTTTAAAAAGGGGTTTGTGTTGCATTTTTCTTTTCTTAATAAAGGGGCTTGATCCCAACTCTTTTGGTAAAATTAATTCCAATAGAGATATATCATATTTCATGTCACTTGATATATCAAATAAATAAATTATCCCAAATATATAGTGAAAATAAGGCATTTAATTAAAGATCTATTATGTTGCATAACAATAGTTATATACATGTAATGTGAACCTATGTTTATATTCATGATGCATGACCGAAATTAAAATAACATAAGTCAAATATCAACATCAGGTGTATCCCTCAAAGTGAATATAATCAACATGAATAGAAAAACCAAATGACCCTATATTTATAGCAACTCGGAGTTTCACAATGTAGTGATGGCATAGGACTAACATAGTCCCCATTCCATAGTACCAATTTCATATCTCTTATCTACCCCATTCCCTCTTAAGGAAAATAGAAGAACCACTTGGGGAATTATGGTCCTCTAATACCATTTTGTAACATTTGGACCCAATTCATATGGTCCGAGCCGAAATTCCTTACGAATTCATGTGAACCTATGCATATGCAAGAGGATAACAACTAGAATTGAGGGTCTAAATCCGAAAATGGAGAGACTATAACCTTGGTATAATTTCCTTAATAAGGAAAATAATTATCAATGATAAATAATGAATAAATAATCCAAGTAAAATGTGGAATCTAAATAATTAGATACATATAAAAGTTTTCCACAAAGTTGAAATCCTATACCGAGGGTATAAAGTAAGGAATGTAATAAATAAACAGTGATTCATCTGGGGTCCATCCTAGGCTTCTACTAGATATATATTACTCTACTCACCTATCTACTATATGGACTTTACCTTCACTTGATTCCTCACAAAATCTGTAAGAACATCAAAATTAATAAGTTGAATGTGAGTATAATTCTTATCAAGCATAAAAATAAAATCCAAAATTGATTGGTCGTTCACTAACCAAGCCTCCACACATCCCTGATAGTACATGCTTCTACTCCATTCCGGAAAAAATCATAACAATCAAGGAAACGTCTCAACATCGGATCTAGCTACAACATACTTGATTTTCATATAAGTCCTAGGACTCCATGTTAGTCCACATTAGGCCATCATTACCCAATGTAATTTTCAGGTCAAAACACATAGAGCATCATGCACCACTATTTCCACGCAGGTATGATCACTCATGATCATTATTCCTCATAATCATCACTTACGAGCCCAATCACTCATGATCATTATACACCCTGGTCAGGCCACACTAGGGAATCATACCCCATCATCCTTCTTAGTCTCATCATAATGTCACATGAAATTTCTAAATATGCACTACCCTCAGGGATATCAAGCCACAATGTGTCCACTATTCAAATTGGTAATATAAATAACACAACAACAATAATATACCAGTATATCATAAGGAAGTAGTGACATCATACATAACATCATGAATAAGAAAAAAGGAATACATGCACACATTTGAGCTACACAACTTGTTATAAATCATATCAAAATGCATAATAGTAATATGTCAATAAAGTAAGTCTAATTGATACAATTATCACAATAGGTCTCATGGGCTCAACACACACATGCTTGTGATCAAAAGACGCAAATGAATATCAATAAAGACACACATAAATACTAACATGGAATATAAGTATAATGAGAACCCATGAAGGTAAAAAATTTCAAAACATAGAATTCATGGGTGTAAAAAATAGGGGATAAACCACTCATTCACACCTCTATGCAACCTTATTATCAACACGTTGACACATGAGGTTCACAAAGGGTTCATAGAACCAAAAAACATCTATTTTATTTCATAAATAAATATAATACCACTTATAATGAAACTTAATCTCATCTAGATAATTTCAAATTTATCATTCTAGGCCAACACATGGGGCTCACAAAAATTCTCCTTGAGAATAATTATATTCTGATAACTTCTCCTAAATTATCATTTTATAGTTATATCTTGGTATTTTGTTATAAATAATAAATTTTATAATTTTTTATGTATAATATTTTATAAATCATAATTTTATAGTCATCTCTTGATAATTTCTCATAAATTAGAAGTTTACAATTATCTTCTTTATAATTTCTCATAAATTATTCTCACAATCAACCTGATTAAACATTTGATGAGTACGGAAGTTATATTTCACCGAGGGTGAACCCAATGCCCAAACATAACACTGGTATCATATTTCTATTATGATAAACCATTTTGGAGATATTAAATTATTTCAGTTACATTTTATCAATTTATTATAATATATTTTATTTTATTTCATCTCCACATAGGCTCTACAAGTCTCATAATCTTACACCAACTCAACGTCTATGTCCAAAAATTAACCATAGAATATTACAAGGGTTTAACTGGGATTGTACCCTTATAAAATTCCTTGAAAACATTTATTAATATTTTTTTACTGTTAAATAACATTTTCAGATAAAAACACTTATAAAATGTCAATAAGAGAGTTTTAATTATCATTAAAAATTCAGGATATTACAGTAGTTCCCTTGAAATTGAAGGGATAGGTTTGAAATGAGTAACTAGGGGATTAAATTTGGGAGATATGGTTCTAGGGAGAGTAATATATAATAGGTTCGAGTAATAATTCAAAGGTCGTTTGTGTGTTTTAATGTGTGTAGGTGATCCACTTTTCTAAGGGAGGAAAAACTGAATTTTTGAAACACCAGTTATATTTTAATAATTCCATGACACTATTCAATGGTCAATTGTTCCAATGCTTAGAAATAATTTAGTGTAAAGTTTAATTTAGTATATAAATACTCCAAAATTATTAAATATATTTTTAAACATTTTAAAGGGTTTTGACCCTTATGTTTATTCATTTCACACTTTTACTTTTAAAATATGTAACAATTTTTTTAACCATGTGATTGTAAGTTTTATTAAAAAATGAAATAATCCATATTACTAAATTTTTGTTTTATTGAACTAAATTTAAACTCTATTAAATCAAATTTAAATTCTAAATATTATGAAATTAATTTTTTTAAAATTTTATAATGTACAGAAAACCAGTTTTAGTGGAAAAAAATACATTTTTACCACTATGGATTCTTAATATTATCTAGTGTTTATTAAAAATTAAAGGAGTTTTAATATATTTAATGAAGTGTTTTAAAATAATATTATATTAATTAGATAAATTATTTCAATTTAATTTATTCTACATAAATTCATTTATATTAATAATAATGTAATTTTAAAATAATTATTTTCCAATTATGTTTGTAACTAAAATTAATATAAATTATCTACAGTTTACAGATAAAAATATTATAGAAAATATTAAATAGTATTAAAAATTTTATCTCATATATTATAATATTTTTATAAAATTATCTTTCAATATTTTAAAAAATAAATCTTAACATTCGCACATTCATCACAAAAAAAAGCTATTTTTTAAAAAAAGATTGATTTTAAGAAAAATTACGTATGATTAAGATAGAATTATCAATTCTATAATTTCCAATGAATTTAAAATAATTTTTACAATTCTATTTTTTTATTTAACAATTATAGAAATAAAAAACCGAATTTCTTCATGTCATAAGTAATTAATTAAAACAGTTAAAAAATATTTTTCATTAAAATGCTACTTAAATTTTATAAATGTTGAGAATGAGTTTATAAATCCAACAAACTATAATAAAATACTTTATTAAACTTTATAATATATAATCTATTAGGATAATTTTTCAAAAACTTCTAATTCCTAAAAAAGTGATGGTATTGGAAAAGCCTATATTTTCACAGTTCACATAAACATAAATTATTTGTTATAAAATATCCAAAATACATACTAAGATAATTTTATTATAATTAATTAAAAATGATTTTAATTTATCACATTTAAATTATAAAATTATAAAATTTATTTTTTCTAAATGAAAATATATAATTTCAAAGAAAATGAGTTTTATTTAAAATTGCATTCTTAATAATAACTAATTTTAATTATTTTAATTATAAATGTAATAAATATTAATTATTTAAAATTTTAGTGTTTATTACAGTGTTATTAGTAATTCCTTATTATTGTGTTGTGGATTGTTTATAGTGTAGAATATAACACAAGTTGCTTAACATAGTATATATTTTAATGTACCCAAAATTTCATGTCATTACATTCAATCCATCAATCAAATTTTATCCTCACATTTTTAATTATCAATTACTGATAAAGATAGTTTGGGGTATCCATAAGATTAATATTACATGGGAGTTAATTTCTAATGTGGTATCAACCATACTAATTCGAGTGTGACTATGAAACTCTTGTATTTCTTCTTAAGAGGCATATCCAATAATTTATTTTCATTCCAACCATTTGGTCTAATAATCCTTCATAATTAAGTATAATAACTCTTATAATTAAATTAGTTTCCCATATGGTTCATTATCACCCTAATTCTTATAGTTGATCATAAGTTGTTTTGAAATATAAAATTTTGAATTTTCCTATTTTTTTTAAAATGGATTCCATGTAGTGGTAACCAATACTTTTCAAAAATAACATTGAATTTATCAAAAGGATGTATTTTAATTCTTCATGAAACATGTTCCATAAATCTAATATTAGGATAAAAAATAATAAAGGATATTATCAAATCATTAGGTTATTGTTTTGACACTATTAAAAAACATCCTAGGCTTACTATGGTGTTTAGATCAAGACTCCAATTTGATATACAAAACTCTAGAGTATAGGGTGACTATAAATTTATCCTTTTATTGTGACCAACATTAAATAGTAGGGGAAGCATGGGATTTCCATCGTTTCCATGGTTTAGGGTGTTGCTGATTTTTATTATCCTCAATAGTTGTTTTGTGTAGGGAATTTTTTTCCGTAATTCAAAAACTCAAAACCTTTGAAGAATCATAGAGTTATCACCTTTGATTCATTGATCAAATTCATCATCCCATCTCTAAAATCATGAGATATATGGAAAAAACTTCCACATATGAAAAACTTTTTTATTCCTTTTAGAAAATCTCTTGGGAGATTATTCCCATGTTTTTGACATGTATGAGGTAAAAACAATTTCTCTACATCATCTTCATCAGTCAATATTCCAAGAAACATTATACCTCCCATATTTTGTAGGTTTGGATGTTTTTAAAGATTAATGTTGTTAATTATAACTCATGATAGGTTTTTTTATCCTGAAAATAATGTTTTCAATTTCATAATCTATGAAACATGGTTTTTTATTACCATATTATCCACCGCATCCATTATTTACTTGGTCTCCCTATGGTAAATCTATTTCTATAACCAAGAATTTAATCATGAGTGGAAAATATTTTCATCATAATGGAATTATAAAAAAACTAACCTTGAAATGTTTTTCTCTTCGAAACCATCACATTATATTTTAGTTTTATGTAAATCCATCTTGGTTCAATCATGGAATTTTTAGGTTGGGTTCTCTCATATGTATCCTAATTCCTTATCAAAATAAATCATTTCTTATTAATTGATAGGAAATTTTTATTAACCAATGAATATATTTATGAGTTTCAAACTAGGTGTGTGGTAAGGGATCATTCATTTTACACAAGATTAGTGTTTTAGATTTAATCCACCAAATAATTTTAGGATTATTACACCAAGATAAATATATACCAAAACCATATCCTCTTATATTATCCATAAAGGAATATATTTCTAATAAAACTACTTAATCATTACTTTAAAAAAATGTTAGGATGTTCTTATATAATTGGGATTATATATTAGTCTTACCCCTACAGTTCTCACTAATTTTCGATAAAATAATATTTAAAATAACCAATGCCAACAATGATACCAAATATAGTGACCCAAGATTAACATGAAAAAATAATACATTAATCCCAATATTTATATTATTCATGTCACAGGAAGTCATAAAAACCAAACAATTAATGTTTTTGTGTCGTGGATATTATCTACATAAAATATCATCTTCCAACACTTGAAAACATTTCTCTATATTCAAACTCTTATAAACCCTTTATATAGATCCGAAAAGATATAACCATCCTCATTTCTTGATGATTTGAAACATAAGAAATAGGAAATCAAAAATATTAAGTAAGGTAAATACATATCATAAATTATTAAATCAAAATCATAAAGGTGGATATGAGGAAGAAATAAAATATATTAATAAACAATAAAAATATCATGGATTATAATCATAAAACATGATATATCAACACAATATCATAAAAATATCATTAAATAATAAAAATATTTATATCCATGCTCAAAACACATATCAAAAATCATATAACATGTGTTCAAAATATAAAAGAGGGGAATAATATAAAAATAACTAATGCTTAATCATGATAACATGGGATTTCATATAAATGAATCCAATCATGAATATTTGGAATAACTTAAAAAAACATGGAAACATGGAATTATCATAGGACTTGAAAAATATTATAAATAATTATTTTCCGCATCACATTCACGCAACATCTTGTGAACAAAGATTTAAGCATCTCATTCACGCAATAAACTTATGAATAGAGATTCACACATCCCATTTACCCAATAATCGTTTTAAAAAAAATTCCCACAGATAATTCACACAAAAAACCTATGGGCAAAGATTCATGCATCACATTTACACAATAAGATTAAGAAAAAATATCTATACACCTAAATCACCGAACAATCTTGTGATCCTAGATTTCCAAACATAATTCATGAAAAATTACATTATATCATGTAATATGAAACCTTAACTAATTAGTTAGAGAGTTATATAGTATACCACACATCATTGTCCACACATTTAGGAGATATAATAAAATCAAACATTTATAATCTCATGAATTAACCATGGAAAAACAATGGGGTTCTAAAAAAATTAAAAAACATCACATGAAATGAACTTATGAAATCATAAAATATAAAATAACTCATTTTTAAAATAGAAAATTCATATAATAACATATAAATGTTGATCAAAATATCACTTCATGAAAGATAAACCATGTATGGAAAATATGAGTGAAAATAAAAAAAATAATGAAACCTTTTAAAAAATTGAAATACAAAATACTTTCAAATATTCATTTTTGTGAAGGGAAATAGGACACTTATGAAAAGAAATTTATAAGTAGGTACAAAGAAAATATCATTGAAAAGGAAAAATGGTTTAATAATGGATAAGTGAAGATACTTTGAAAACATTTACTATTAAATTAATCCTAAAAAATGGAGACATGAGGAAGAAATAATGTTTTCTAAAAAGGGAAGTGAAATTAATTTTAAAACATTTACTTTTAAAATAATATTTTAAAATAGAGACATGAAAAAATCATAATGTTGTAAAAAAGGGAATTGAAAATACATTGGCCACATTTAATTTAATGGTATATTTAATAATATATACTTTAAAATTATATAATGTTTTGAAATAAAGGGAAGTGAAAATATTTTTAAAATATTTACTTTTAAAAGAATAATTAACAATGGAGACTTAAAAAGGACATATTGTTTTCAAAAATGGAATGTCAAAATTCTTTTAATGTAATTAATTTAACAAAGAAACATTAATAATATAATATTTAAATAGAAATACAATTTATCAAAATAAAATTTGGAGTGGATTATAAAATATTTTATATTTATAGGATGGAAAAATGTTTGGAATATTTTGTAATAGCCTTTTAAAAAATACACATCATTAAAATGATCCTGAAACCTTTTATTTAAATTGAATAAAATGAAATAAAAGGATCATTGGAGATAAATAAAATGTTTGTTTCTACTATGTGAAATAGAAAACTTGTGAGTTGTAAAAATCTAGACATAGAAGAAGAATATACTAAAATAAATTGGAATTATTCTTAACAAGATCAATTTTAAAGAAATAATGGAATCAGGAAAGAATTTATTTTTAGGGAAATATTATTTCCCTATAAAATAATTTGGAAGAAAATAAAATAATAATAATATAGTAGGATAGATCAATCTTGAAAAATGATAGAAAAAGAAGAGTTATAATGACATAAGAAGTAGATTTGAGTTAGGAAAACTCATTACAACATGTGTACTATTGATTCCAAACTATAGGTGTGTTATAATATTAAATATTACATTTTATATCATGAAATATAAGATTATCATGATACAATATAAAAATATCACAGTATTAAAACTATTTCAGAGAAACATTTTGTATTACTTTAATATGTCCGAAGCGATTCAGATTTGAGAAAATAGAATCCTTACTGTTTAATTAAATTTTTAATGGAAATTCATTATAATATTGAAATTAATATGGTTCTATAAGTTTCTATAATTAAAACATGTATTATGGGGAAAACATTCAGGGGTTATATATACACCATATAAATAATAAATTAGTGCATAACATTAAATCATGTATCAATGAATAGGAATTGAGATTGAGAAATCCCATATGTATTAACATAGATTTTAATAAATAACCAATTATAGAAACATATAATTATGTTTAATTTAAAATAACTTGAAAAGGAATAAAACATGACATTAAATATTCAATTTCTAATATAAACCCCACTTAATAGAGATTATATGCATAAAAGAAAACGAGTATCAAAGAAAGAAGTTTTGAGACAAAATTATTACCACGTTTCCTTTCATTATAGATCACACTTTAGCCTCCTAAAAAAATAAACAAAACAAACAAAATATCCTATTCGAAAATAATTATCATAGATATTACTCTTTTATAATACTGTTTTTAATATTTTTTTTATAAGAGCATTTATTATTTATAGCATTCAATTACTATCAGGTTTTAATAACTTTTACTTTTTTACACATGTTAAATAATTTCCATATGTTGAAAATTTATATGAGGGGTTTTTTATGAAAAACTATATAAAATAATTTATCCCCTATATAAATTCAATATATCTTTCCCTAGATTGTCTCTCAAGGAGGATGCAATTTGAGTTGAAAACTGCGAATTTTGTTTTGTTTGATTTTGAAAAAATAATTTTTTTTCTATTTGATTTATATTTATAATATATAAAATAAATATAAAATATATTGAATGATAATTTTATTGCAAAAAATAATACTTAGGGGAAATAAAATGGGTTTGGAATCAGAATCAACAATGTAGTTGTGGATAAGCTTCTACCTCTCAAACACTCCCTTCTTCCTTGTTTAAAAATATTTCCGAATTTAATTTCTCAATTCCCACCCAAGTACACCTAGGAGAACATACGAATTTTTATATATATCATACCAGGAACTCAATATGATTTTACCCACTATAGAAGTGATTAATTTACTTGATAACCTCTAAGAAATCAAAACAAATTGAAATCATTATGCCCAATAGAAAGACCTCACTAAAGAAATTCAAATAGTGAAGTTGGTTATTTTACATCCTATATCTAAAAACCATAAATTTTTGTGATGAAAATGTATTAACAAAATAAAACAACCACTTTCATTCCAAAATTTATGTTCAAGAGTAATTCAAAATATATTACACCAGAAATTTGAAACTTGAAAGAGAGTGTATGTCGGTTGTCGTAGTCCACAACCTTTGGGTGCATAGCCTCACATCACTTGAGCACCCCCTAATTATTAATTCTATAATTAATGCAAATAATATTTAAAAATATATCTATAAATATCTTTCAATTTCTCTCTCAAGTGAAACACCTATTGGAATGATGAAAAGATAGAAATACATAGGGGACGTGGGCTGGAAATTCCATTATCTAGAATCTATTTCCCCGAAGCTGGATCATTTTTATCCACCTTCCGAGATGAATATCCCTATGGTTTTTTCTATGGAGTTGTTATAAATTCAATCATATGACTTCTTTCCAAATTTCTTGGGGTTCAAACATATGGTGAAAATTTTATACATTAATTACTAAAGCCAACTCTTTCATCCCAAAGTGACCTCTCATATTCCTCTTTTTTGTCGCATTTAAAGAATGATTTCATGAAATAATTTTCCTTTTATATTTATACATAATAGGTTACATTGAGATAAATTCAATATCCAACATTAATCAACATATTGGGACACTGGTATCCAATTTACACCTCATTCAATGAGGTGGTTTGCAATCTATCATCCAAAACAATTTTCCTCAAAGATAGTTTTACTTGGGCCTCTATATGATTGAATAAATACATGGTCCAGTTGATAAATATGTATCGCATTAATATAGTATTCCAAAAAAATGAACCACTGTATTTGGCTCAATATTGGAAAATATATGTCTAAAATATAGAAGTGATTGAAAATAAATAAAATTCCAGAATTATGAACATTTCAATTTCGAGCACAAAACTACCCTAAAGTAAAAACATTATGCTACAAGGTTAATTTTTTTAAATTGGTGGGGATTAAACCATTGAATTACAATATAAAATCGTGTAAATATTAGCTATATGAATTCCCCCACACATAGAACTTGGACTCGTGGACATGTTTTTATCAAAATCAACTCAATACAAATTCAAAACACATAACAATGAGGTTCACCAATTTATCACCCATAAAAAATATATTATTCCTCATAAAAAACATATTTAAATATCTAAATTCAATTAATTTAATAAATTTAAACATTTTTATTCTCTCATTAACGCAACACACTTACCCCACATAAATTTTATATCAAAAAAATATATAAATTTTGAAAAAGTCTTTTCTCGTCGAAACTCATGCCAGAATCATCATAGTCTTAATAAATATATACATCTCCACCTACTGTGATCCAAGAACATGTTATTATCATGGGTAATTTTCATTTTTTTTAGGGATGTTGTATTATTATTGTCAATTTTTTTATGCTGAATAAGGAGGGTTTGGCTCTTTTTGAAGAAAAAATGAAAGATTCTAATTTTCACTTAGGAATGGTCTCCTGTTTTCTCCCCTTAGAGGAAAATAATATCTAATCATCATTGACAAATATCTTTTTCATCCAGCTCCATCAAAATTTGATGAAAAATATGATTTTTTCTCTTTTTTGGAATTCTTTAAATTAGCACAAATTTTGTTTTTGAGAGTTCTAGAAAGACACAACGCTTTTTCCTTTAAGAGATCCAGATGGCATCAACTATAAATCATAAAATACACTTTTTCAGCAAACAAAATACACTTCAAAGTTTCAATATCCACCCAAATCAACACCAAATGAGTTATCACAACCCAATTCATCTCACCCTCATACTTAACTTTATATAGATCGTGCATTTATACCTTCCGAGTAGATTGTAAATGGAAAATTGGATTGTAATGTGGATAACCTAAGATTATATAAATGGATACTAGGGGATTAAAAAGATAAAATGTATAGAGAATTACAAAATAAAAATTATTCATGAAAATGGGTCTTTGAAATAAAAATAAATTCATCAATCGTTCAAATCACAAGAACCATAGCCCTCATGTTTTTCCATAAATAGATCAAGTTCTCATTAAAACATGCATTGATTAGTTCACTTATAAAATGATGTGAAAGTGAATAATATTTAAATAAGGTTACATAAGCCTCATGGGAAATGTATTTCAAAGATAATGATAGTGGGATGTCACAAGAAATTTAAAAATTAGAGGTATTTTCAAGAAATTCCCAAATTCATGAAATTAAAATAAATCCATATTCAACATTCATTTATGTTTTATTTCAAGATATAAATTGGTTCACCCATTGAAATGGGTTTCAAAAATTAAAATGATCATCATTTAAGCTCAAATGTTTTTTAACGTAAAATTTGAAAAATAATAAATGAAAATAAACACAATAAGAATTGAAATAAAACAAAAACTGAACATTTGAATGGAAAGAACAAAAAAATATAATTTAGTCAACATTTTCCTCCACTGAATGTATTTTTTTACAATGTACTCATTTTACATAGTAGTTCAAACTGTAATGTAAAAATCAAGAACACAATACATGATAAATAGAGGCATAGATGGAAGACACGACCTAGTTTTTATTGAGCAGTTGTAGTCTTGATCTTGCCTCATAGATGCTGCAACATGGAAACTGACATGAAAAACAAAAGCAAAACATCAAATTTTTATTTAATAAAAGGAAATAAAAAGAAAAATAAAGTGAAGGGAATATATCCTTGGTATGAACCACATAATTGGTTGCTAATATTTAACATCCCCTAGTCAAAAATTTCCAGCTGATCAACCCCAATTTGGAGGGGTGTAGTTTTTTCCTCACGAACCACCAAAAATAAATGTATCAATCACATTCATATCCGACATATTGTATAAGTTCCCAAAATTAGATATCATCATGTTCCCCTCTATGAAATCGTGATTCTAATGATGCAATGGAAGATGGAAAAAAATATAAGGGTATCTTCTCAAGACATTATCCTCACAAATTAGCTCCACTAGTTGATGAATTTCAATTATAGGATGTGGTTCATTTTCAGGTTTATTTGAGAAAATTATTTCTTCTTTTAAAAATTTCTTGGTACTTCCATTCTCATCTAAACCAATGTACTCTTCAACAAGACACACCATTTTTTCTACTATTTCAACCTTGAAATCCCCTTCATCTAAAAAATAATTTGAACCAAAATTCTAGGAAATGAATCTACATAAGTAGAAGCAGTTATCAATTTACTATCAAAATAATTTTGAAAATATGGATCAGAATTTAGAAATTATTCATATGGATTCTCTTGTTGCAACAATTTTTGGATATAGAGGATAATTATATTAAAATTATTTTGCAACTTCGTTTCCATCATATTCTATTCAAAGATGAATGGCTCAAGATTCTCTTCATAATTTTTAAAATAATAATAAAGAAGTTATGCATTTTAAATTTAAAAAGGTGGGTATTCACATAAAATTTCACTATCAACCAATTCCGCACAATAATTATCTAAGACATTTTACTTCCAAAAAACACATAAATTGGTGAATCAATGAAAGTTTCATCCTTCAAATTTGAAAGAGGTGAATCCAAATAAGTTTTCAACTCATCAGAAATAGGTTCATAAATAAAACAATTTGAGGGGATATGATTTTAATTTTCATGATAATTCGTTTGAGCATTCAATTCATTAAATTTTTTTAATGAATTGGAAAGAATCTCTTTTTTTATTAATTATTGAATCATGGAATGTTGATATTGAAGCTCCAAATCATTTTTTTCTTATGGAAATATTTTTTCCCATTTTATGTTTTAAAAATTAATCATGACTAGGATCTTAATATTTTTGATAATTAGGCCATGGATTGGAGTAGTTAGTCTAAAAATATATTTTTTGGTTTATTTAAAGAGCCTTAATTAGTGGTTAAAATCCTAAAAAGTAAATAAACAAATATGAAAACACAAAAAACCTCCTCAATAATGATTCTAGTTGATATTAGGGTTTTTAAATTAAAGCATCAATAAAATAATTTATCCTCTATAGAAATAAAATATTTAAGGCCCTTGATTGTCTCTTTAGAAGGTTGAAATTTGAGTTTCATAACTGTCACTTTTATTGTTTATTTTTTCAAGAATAAAATATTATATATTTAATTGAAATTTATAATTTAGAAAATAAATATAAACTAAATTTAAACAACATTCATGAGAAATAAATAATATTTATTGGAAATAAAATATGTTTGGAATATGAATCA
Source organism: Viscum album (assembly GCA_963277665.1). Taxonomy (NCBI): domain Eukaryota; kingdom Viridiplantae; phylum Streptophyta; class Magnoliopsida; order Santalales; family Viscaceae; genus Viscum; species Viscum album. The sequence goes on along the minus strand of OY728162.1, from coordinate 922,848,813 downwards.
AAATAGTTGTTATAGACAAGATTCAACCTCTATGAATGAAATATTTGACTCGATCCTACTCAAAATGTAACTGGATCAGTGTGTCTTCACCCCCTCTCCCTCTAGATAGTTTAATACAAAGGAATTATGAGGGATATCCACTCCCCGGGTGCAACATGAAAGCTCGAATGATCTTATGTGGTGCAATAAATCTCAACCAAATATAAATTTATTCTCTGGAGAATGAAGAACACTGTGATACCTTACGATGAGGTATTAAAAATGGGTATAAAAAATGCCTCCTGCTGCCAATTATACAACAAGAAAAAGGAAGAAAGCACTAATCATATATTCTTTGATGGTGCATGGGAACAAGAGGTATGCAATTTCTTTGGGGACACCCTAGAGATTTCATCTCCGGACCTACGAGACATGTTTTTTCTAGATATGTGGTTCTAGTGAACTATAGACAAGGGTCCTTAGAGGGTGGTGAGGACCATCATTTTCAGTGTCGGGTGGTGGTGTCTATGGAAGGATCGCAACAAGGCCAAATTTGAGGGATCTTTGTCCACAGGTCAGTCCATCATTATTAGAACTAGGATGATACTGATCGACATGTTCACCCTTGTTGATAACTGGAGAGACACACCCTCCATGTGGTTTCTACAGGGTTGGTTTTCATCGACCATTCCTCCGCCAGATAGAGTGCTGGGTCATTTGATTAAGTGGTCTCCCCCATCTTAAGCTATGAGGATAAATACATATAGTATTTCCATTATGAGGTATATGTGGGGAGGTGGAGTGGTCTGAAACCCCGAGGAGGGGGGTGGGTGTGTGTGATCCAGGCCTTCATAGCTCATTATGGAAATGGCAGCACACTTCAGGCAGAGGCTAATGCAGTCCACACTAGTCTCATGTTATGAAAACAGAAAAACATCTCTCTATCTGAAGTGGAAATAGACTCAAGGATTATTTTTCATTCATTAAGTGGTAGAGATTTCATTCCTTGTACGATTTCATATACTATGAGGAAGTGGAAATAGATCCTTGATAGGAAGATTCAAATCACCCACATGTAAAGAGAGGGGAACAAGGTTGCATATTATCTTGAATTTATGGGTGTCTCGGGATACAAAATGATTTTTCTCCCCAATACAGACTCCCTCAAGGCGGAGAGGACTATCCTCATTCAAGGTGATTACCATGGGATTCATTACTTCAGACCCCCATAATCCTAGGCTTCTTTGCTTTCCCCATTTTCTTGTTTTTTCCCTTCTTTTTTTCTCTCTGTATCTTCTTATTAGGAAAAAATTATAAAGATGATGATGATATTAATAATGAATTCACATTATATAAATAATGATATCTATATCAATTTTCCCTTCATCTCTTAAGAAAAACAACCCATAGAATTATGAAATTATAGAAATACAAAGGGGAGGAGGGATAGAAATTATGCAGTCCATAATTTGTTTCCTTGATGTTTTCTTTATTTTATCCACCTTAATAGATGAATCGCAACATAGTTTTATCAAGAGAGTTTTTTTAAATTCATTCATCTTCCATACCTATAAATTTCAGATGGGTTGGATACAAGGTACAAAAGTTATAAATTGATTTTTGAATCTAACTCTTTCTAACCAAACTAACCATTCATGTTCTTAGTTTTAGAATCATTCAAAGAATGATTTAATGAAAAATTATTCCCTTGATATTTATTTGTAACAAGTTTCATTAAGATATCATTCATATCCAATTGAGGTAAACATTTTTTGACATCATTATCCAAATATAAACCACATTCAATGAGTTGGATCCCATTCTACCTGACAGAACAATTTTCTACAAAGATCGATTTTTTAGGCCTCTAGATGCTCAAATCAATACTTGGCCTCATTGAAAAATATGTATCCCACGAATATAATAATCCTAAAAAATGAATCACTTGATTTGGATCAAAATTGAAAAGGATATGATAGTAATAATGAAGTGACTCAAAAAAGATAAAATTACATAATTTTACAATTTTAAACATCAATCAAAAAACTACCCTAAAACCCAAAAACAATGTTATTAAGATCAAATTGTTAAATTTTTGGCGTTAAAACTATTGCATTATAAATTAAAAATAGTAGAAAAATTATCTCTATCACACTTCATTTGATAAAATTTTCACTTTTGATATATCATTTAAGATTCTATACTGTATATCTTATGTTTATTTAATGTTCTCTGACTTCATTGAATATGTTTTTTAGGTTATGTTATGTGCATAAAAAATTTATATCATCTTATATTTCTAATTTAAGGAAACAAAAATTATACTTTAATAATAAGTTAAATAATTTGTATAAAATTTCCATCACCACATGCTAATAATGATTTGATTATTATAGTATAACGCTATTATTTTTCATGTTCCAATTTTTATTATCAAAATTTGAAGCATCATTCATGTAGAATGTTAAATGGGCCAAAAACATAGACACTCTTTAACACATTTTGTGATCACAATTAAAGAGGTTCTTATTTTGAAAAAAAATTATTAAAAGATAAAAATGAATTTATATTCAAATTAATATGACATTAAACCAGTCATGAATATTTTCATAAATACAATGAAAAACTAGAAGAAAAACAAAAACAATTTTTCATGGAGGTTGTAGTCCACACACACAAATAATTAACATTTTTTCATATCGAATGAAAATTAATAAATAAGGGTTTCACCATTGATATAAAACTATATTAGTATTATAATGATATTTTATCCATCATATTATAATGGTGATAAGATACTTTGAAGAGCGATATTAGTAATAAAGCATAAGAAGTAGATAATAAATTCATTGGAGACTTGAATTTTCTTAAGAAGCTCCCTTGAAATTGAAGGGAATACAAAACATATGATTGACTATGGGATTATTTTTATGGGATATGGTTTAGGTGAGAGTAAAAGAGCCTATTTTTATGGAGTAATTCGAATTATATGTGTTTTTTGGGGAAGGTTGTAAGTTATCACCTTTTCTAAGAGAAGAAAATGGGACTTTGGGAAACACTATTTATATTTTAATAATTCCACGACACTATTCCAAGGGAAATGGCTCCAAATTTTAAAAAAAATTTATTATTATGTGAATTTGAGTTAATAAAGGCTCACTAACGTCCTTAATGTTTTTTTAAATATGTTATACTATTCTTACGATTATGATTTTACATTTTTAACTTTTACTTTTAAACTAGGTAAATAGTTTTTAACTAAGGGATTTTATGTTTTATTGAAAATTCAGCATAACTAATTTTACCTAAACTAGGTGTAATGGAACTATATTTATCATATATTTAATCTAATACATGATGTAAATATTATTAAATCAAATTTTAAATTAAAACAGGTAATGAGTAGAAACATTTTTTCAGTATAAAAATTACATTCTAACCATTATAGATTCTTATTAATATTTTGTGACATCCTTATTTCAGTTACACCTATTTTTCAGCCATTTTATATATATTTATTATGGTTTTAGGTGTTTTTAGAATGTTTTAGGTGTTGGGGTGGTTGGTTATGTTAAGGGGATGAGTTGGTGAGAGTAATGTTGCATAAATAGTTACATTAGCTCCACCGACTAGGTGGTGGAATCCACTATCCAGGTAGTGGAGTATGAAGATTTAAATCATGGTTGTATATCCTGATAGCTAGTTGTTGGTGATCTTAGTAAAAATTAGGCCAACCCAATGACCACCGGTTGGCCGATGGAGGCCACATTCTCATTGGGGATGTTCGATGGAGCCTAAGGAGCACATCGAATTTATTAGTGTTTTTTAAATAATTCACCCTCTAGTCACCATTAATTATTATATTAAGCCATATTCAATTCTTGTTATCCTATAATACCACTCCTGTGATTTTGGGGTTCTTTCCCTCTCTTCCAATCCCTCTTTTCAATTCTTAAAGATCTAATCGATCATGGATTCTTTATCTGATAAGTTCTTATTTATTCTAGATTAATATCTTTCTCTTATAATTGATCATAAAATTATTATATTCATAATGAGTTGATTGAATATAAGTGTTTTGGTATGATTAAATATGGGATTCATAAATCATTGATAGAATCAGCACTATGATTGGGAAAATTGGTGTTTGCACAACCTTTAGACCAAGATCGTTGTTGGAAGCAGATCATATCTGGTATGTTTGACCATGAAATACCTTTTGAATGTGTCTCTCTTTCAAAATTGATGAAATTATTATAAATTGTATTGATTAAATATTATTAATATGTTTTTGTGGTTCTTTTTTACATGGATAGTGGTCCATGATTCCAAATCGTCATACACCTACTCTAAGAATCCCTTGACATTAACACATATTTACTACAAGTTCTTGGAATATAGTTGGTGTGAGTGTGTATCTTTTTTTAGACATATTCTTGATTTTTTCTCAAATATGTAGTGTTATTGCATAGTATTATTGTTTTAAATTACATGATTATGATTCATCACTCGTACCTTGTATCATATGAGTTTTAATTTATAATAAATAATTTAGTTTGTAGGTTTATCTTATTGGACTATCCCTTGACAGGGATGTGTTAAAAAATAGTTGGAATATTCTTGGGCTATCCAAACTGGTGGGATATGCCACACATGTTTTTGGGATATCCCATCATGTGAGATGTGTCTAGAGGTGGACTAATGTTCCACATGGAATGGTGTTGAAGTAGGTATAACCATTCACTAAGGACCTGTTATATATTTTATGATTTCTTGATATACATGTTTTTTATATTGGTTTACTTTCAAGTAATTCACTAATATATTATACTCACTTTTGTTAAAGGACGTTATTGGTGTCCTATAATGTCTTGTACTCACACCATACTTTGGAATGTTGGTACACTTTTAGATTTCCCGAATAGGGATCTGATGAAGGGAATGGTCCATGTGGGGGATGGTTGAGAAGGATTATTAGGTGGATGTAAACACTTTTTTCTATAGTTTATATGGGTTGACTGCTTCAGATTTTATTTAACTGAAATTTTTTTATATTATATACTTTTATTTAGTTTTGTTTTATTTATTAGATATTCCATATTAAAATTTCATGGGTTTTATTTATGTATTATTAAACATTGGTTATTGATTATTTATTTGTTATTTATATTTTTATTATGTACGTTGACACCCTCCAATTGAGCATTAGAAAATATACAAGGGAATAAATACATGAGTATGGGTATTATTTTTTCTATAAATTAAAGGAGGAATAATCCAACATCTCAAATTTTTTGTATATTATTTTTGGATATTATAAGGATTATTTGTTAGAGTAAGATCTATGAAGGTGTGTGATTTTGAGGCATAGTGTGTCAAGAATAAATGTTTGAAATATATTTAATATATTAAACAGAATATGTTCATCGATTCCCTAAAAATAGGAATAAATCATAACTGAAGACTCATATCAGAAATCTAAGGACACATTTGAATTTATAATGTGGTTTTTACCCTTGGAAGATCTTAACCTTGGTCGGAAACTGTCATTTGAATAAAATTCATCTCTGACACCAAAATGAATTAAATAATAAAATAAAATTTTTTATTTCAAATTCTTAATGTAGATATTAATTCATACATAAATAGTCATTAATGAATAAATCACAGGGGTATCTGCATAACCCTAGAACCATTGGAGAGCCGTTGGAGGGAGCTTTAGATGATTTCTCTAATATGTAAGATGACCGAATCATGGATCGACAATCAACTCACAACCGAATCAAGGGATCTTTCCAAAAATCATGGTGAATATATTTTCCATATTAGTGATCGATCCAAATCAAGGAATGGTGGATGTATTAATTGTTTCCTTTCCCCGTTCTTGATTCCTATGATGAACATGAACCAATCGATCAAAGGATTAATTTTTTGATCATGCGTATTTGTAGGATAAGTTTATTGCAGGGTGATTTTGAGATAATTAAATTGATTTGATGAATTATTCATTATTTTCTCATGGAAATGAATTGAGATCATCGCAATCATCGATCTAGGTCCATGCCTCTTTTCATTTTTTTATTTTCTCCCTCGTTCTTCATTAAACTTGTACATTCTCCATTTGGCCCATGGTTCAGCGTATCCCAATCAATAAATCATTATAAACTCGTTTCATTGCGCAACAGTCTGACATCATAGATATAGTATTAGTATGACCTACTAGTAGTCTGATGATGGAAGAGTTAGAAAATTAGATGATAATGGATACCTAATTTCAGGTTATTCTATTTTCGTCAGTTCATAATGAAAATGAAACAGAGATCCATTTTCAAGCATTTTTTATGTTGGAACGTGTGGTTTGATGATGGACATTATTGGATGGAATGGGATCTTAGATTTCTAGGGAAGGTAGTCTATGAATCAGAGACTAGAGAATCGGCCGAGGCGTGTGGAAGAAGAATCTGGATTTGTGAAAAAAATGTGTGACATGGTGTGTAATCAGGATCTATGCATCATGTGGGACCCCTAAGTGGTGTCTAGGGTTTTATGTTGGAGTTAATGATAAAATTCCATCTGACCCTATCACATGGCATGTGTACCTCCTTGGTAAACTCAATTTGTTCTCTAGAGAGTACACGAACACAATTTGGAGTACATGGCTGAAAGGAATGCTTTTTACTCCCACATAAACACATATTGGTCGGGTGTACAAAAGCATACCCTTGTAGTGATGCATGAGTAGAGTATAATGAAAGCCACATATCGTGTACTACTACATGGACACAACCACCTAGACATGGACACACTAGGAGACATGGGTAGGATACTGTGTGTCTCTACGCACGGTTTGTATAGATACTAATTCCACTTGGGTAGTCATGGGTATAGTAGTAAATGTCTTATGCACCCTATTACACATCATTATTCCCCTTCAATAGTGTATGTGGCTCTTTGTTTTGTTATTTTGGATTAGTATATGTTAAGATGGTTTCCTTGGTCCTTTCCATTGAGGGTAAAGCATGACATTACATCCATATCAAAGGATCATGATCCCCTCTAGAGGATAAGTCTTAGATACAGTTGCAGTTTCTCTCTGTGTCACTGGAGTGAGATCTTCTATCATGTTAGTTCCATAGGATGGGTTTGTGGAATCAGTGTGAGCTTCATATGTATGGAATCAATCCTCCATCTAGTAGGTCGTATTAGTAGGGTTTGTGGAATCATTTTCATACAAAATCCTATGTAACAGTATTATCTATATTGAGTTTGTGGTGTCCCCCAGTGGTTCTAAGAATGACCTTATATATGTGTATCAAGGTATTATTAGACCAGTGAGATTTCATGGGTGGGACCAATGATATTGAGCTCTTCGTCTAGTGTCTCTGATGACTCTATAGTTCATGGGGTAGGTTCTCCAAGAACAAGAAATGCTTCGAGCATAATCCTATGTCTGATAGTTGGTTATGACTTCTTAGTGGTGTGGTGTCTCTCATAATTATATTTTGGTTTTATGTTAAATAATCTTTATGATATCTTGTATTGAGCTTACTGTACTTTTTAGTTCTTATTTACTATTTTTGGGGTGTCCTACTAAGAATTTTTATACACATCTTTTCATGGTCTTTCCCTACAAATTTCATGTCTTATAAATACAATGACCCTTTTAATGGTGTCCTATGAGGAAAAGGAGTGGGTGGAGAATAGATTAATCTTGTTAAACCAAGGTGTTTTACTGGGATCTTGATTTTGAGTTATTCTTCTCCCTTGGAGCAGTTTTTACTCTTTATCGTTTTTGTTTGGGCTTGTATTAGGACACTTTTTCCACTTTTAGTACTTTTCTTATTGTACTCTATTGAGGTATCTTAGATAAATGTATTAATTGTTTCAGTTTTTTTATATTTCACTATTTTGTTGACTTGGATATGTGTGCATGTGTATAGGTAATTTAGGAAAAATCCTCCCATTTGTGGGATATACGTACTCGGTGTTGTTCACCATCCCCTGGCCTATTGGAGTCGGGCTTGGGGTAGTCACAGGCTAGACCTCGGTATGTCGAGTTGTGATAGAGTAGTGTGAAAATAGATTCTACTTTAGGAGAAAAATCAATGATATTGGTTGTGGGGAAAATGTTTAGTTTTTTGAGTTCATATTCCAGTCCAGAGAATACAATGTCGATGTAGTGGATGACGTATCCAAATACTACCACTCTGATCACCTACCATTCGACTTGGTATTTGTAAACATTGGTTTAAGGGAAAAATTTTCATAAATTATTAATATAGTAATGGTTGTGTTTTCAATGTCCATATTGAGTCATATCCCCATGTATACTCTTTTGACCGTGGTATATATTGTCTTTATTTTCGTATTCCTTCCTGCATACAAACATCTGTGATTCTACTTCATGATCATGTGTATGATCCACCTAGTTATGAGGCATCGATATAAGGACTTGTACTGGAGATATCCCCTTCGGGTGGTTTACCATCCAAACCACTACCCATTGAGTAGTAGATAAGAATTTATATACCAGTTGAGGATGCACACAGGTTGAGTGCATTGCATGCGTTTCATAGGAAAAGACCTCGGATGTTTCAATGTTATCCACAAATCAAGTTGGCTGATGACTAGCTACAGGTTGTCACTTGTGTTCTCCACCATATGAGGATGCTGGTAAATCATATGGAAGTCTTCATGGTGAGTCTTATTTTGGTCTCTACTAGGTGATGGTGGAATTTGGTGAATCATTCACATGATAAGACAGGCCTCTCCTAGGGAGACTTCAAGTGTCTCTTTAAAGAGGAGTTCTTTCCAACCGTGGTGCGATTGGTACACATTCTAGAGCTTTTGTATCCACATCAGGTCTGTATGACCATGGTAGAGTACTCAGTGAGGTTTAATGATCTCTCATGTTACTCATTATATATGACGAAATACTAGTTCTACAGAGATCATAGATTTGAGTAATAATTTTTCTATGATGTCAGGGATTTGGTGGCATCCCTTATAATTTACGCCTTTGATGGAGTGCGTGAGCGAGACTTGTTGGTGATGATATTTCTATCATAGTAGACACCGATTGTGGGAGCCATTACTGGGAATCATATATTGGAGACATCAGTAGTAGGTAGATTATGGTAGTCACATGGTTGAAATATTGTTATACACTTTAGGAGGTGATTCTAGTACTTAGGGCCAAAAGATAAAGGCCATCAAGGTGGATCGAGTCAGTCTCGAGACAATTGGTTCTTCTTCTACAATAGTCAGGGACATATAGTTTGAGATTTTCTTCCCCATTATAAAACTGATCATGAGATGATTGAGGGACCATCGAGGTATAGACAGAGGTAGGAGCAGGGTGCTCCATAGGGTGGATGATGAAGAAGCAGGACCCACAGGGAAATAGGAGGTGGTCAATGGTTCGATCTGTTATGACCAACACCCTAGGTGGTCCACACTAGGATGAGGGAGCTGATGGATAGGTACAAGTCCAGATATAGGATATTGAGTTAAATGACCCCAAGGATCTAGGGATTATTCAATGTACGATATGTGTATTTTATACTTTTGTTGTAGTATTGATAGACACAGTTTCTAGACATTACTTCCTTGCCACTTCTGTAGAGCTAGAAATAGATACTCCATTAAATCCTTTGACTTGACCCTTGAGGATGGAGATTTGACTGGTGGTGACTCAGATATTACATACATGTGAAAACAGTGAGAAACGTTTCTTGGAGATGAGTGTTTTGTATGGGATATCTTTATTGCATCTATGTGGCCTTAAAATCATATTTTGTATTGACTGACTATCCAATGTTCATGCCAAGATTTACTATTTTATGAAAAGGATTTGGTGTATCCGTAATTAAGGAATGAGGTTTCCCTTTGCTGCTAAAAGGAGACATTGGTAGAGAAAGATGTGATCACGATTAAGATATTACTTCTGATTACCCAATAGTTGTTTAGCATTACTCTTGGAGCAGTAGATGCTTCAGAATATCAGTTTCCTACAGTGGTGGAAGAGTATAAGGATGTATTTCTTGAAGATATACCAAGTTTACCTCCCTATTAAGTGCTGGAATTCTGAATCGATGTGCATCCTAGTATGGAACAAATTTCTACACCTTCATATATGAATTCTCACCTAGAACTTCAGAATATAATGATACATTTGGATTAATTGTAGGAGAAGGAATTTTTGAGACCAGGTGTTTCCCCCTTGGTATCCCTGGTGCTGTTTTCCAAGATGATATAAGGTATCTTGACATTATGTGTGGATTACTAGTGCTTGAATTAGGTGAGTGTGAAGAACATGTACCCACTAATGAGGATTGAAAACCTCGTTGATCAATTAAGAGGGGCATGGTGGTTCTCTAAGATCTACCTAATGTAATTCTATGAGTAGCTATGAGAACATGATGAGGATATATAGAAGATTATATTTTGACATTGTTATGGTCTGTATGAGTACTTTATGATGTCATTTTTCATGAAGAACACATCGGAGGTGTTCATGGGACTCATGAACTTGATCCTTTAGACCTTTTTAGACATGTTTGTGGTAGATATCATCAATGTAATCCTAGTCTATTTGCCATTTGGGGGGAGCATGTGAGAGAATAGAGAATGGTATTGGACACACTCTGAGAGCACCATCTTTACCCGAAGCTCATGAAGTGTCAGTTTTGGATTCAATAGGTCCACATTCTAGGACACGTTATATCAGAGGATGTATTTTTAGTGGATCCATATATGGCTAAGGCAGTACCTTCATGGGAGACACCCAAGAGTCTTATCGAGGTGTTGATTTTTCAAGAGTTTGAAGGGTACTATATGAGGTTCGTACCTGACTTCTCTAGAGTATAATTACTCTTGAATGCTTTGACATGGAAGTTGAATCCATTCATGTGGATATAATGGTGCTAATAGTGATTTAAGGAGCTTAGTTAGAGGATGATGATCACCCCAATCTTGAAATTTTCTGAGGAGGGTGATGAGTACGTAGTGTTCTGTGATGCATCTTGGATCAGACATGGTAGTCTGTGGATGAAGAGGCAAGTGGTTATTTCCTATGGTTTATGTCAATTGAGACCACATGAGAAAACTAAAAAGCCACATTATCTTGATTTAGTAGTATTAGTCTATGCACTAAAAAATTAGTTACACTAACTGATGGGTGAGATGGGTATCATCTAGTATTACTATATGAGTCTCAAATATATATTATCAAAGAATGATTTTAACTTGATATAGAATGGATGGATAGAGTTTATCCAGGACTATGAATTTGATATTTTTCCTACTCCCCGAAAGGGGAACATGGTGGCAGATGCTCTTAGAAGGAGATCGTGTTCTCATTTTTTGGAAGTGGCATTAAAGTAGTTAGATTCATTTCAGTTTTCCTTCTTGGATAATGAGAGTACTTCATATCGTTTGTATATGGTTGTTACCACACTAAATTTAGGGATGTTATGCATGGAGATACCGTCATATGGTGCCTCATTATCCAGGGATGATCTCGGGCTCTTGGCTCGCCTTCACCCTCTCAGGGTTTCGATATCCCCCCAACAGTGGTGGTTCTGATACTCCTCTCCCTTCTTTTATTTCTTCACTCTTGCATGCACTATGAATGTGATATGCTTTCTCCTACTCTTCTTATTATATACTTTGTCCCCTTTCTCCATTGTTCCCATCCAGGTCGAATATAGAGAAATGGAAACATTGGGGATTTGGGTTAAGTTGTTAGGAGGCGGTAGGTTTATCAGCGGATCCTTTCATCCCCTGTTTAGGGTTTTAGTCCTGAGTAACTCTCTATGGTTTTATCCCATTGTGGAGTTTCTTTTCGACATGCCTTCATTTCTTCTTTTTGGGTTTGAGATGTTTCTTTTTGGGAGAATTTGTCACTGTGCTCAGTGGCTTGGTGGGAAGGCCCTTCTACTCACACTCTCTCTAGCCTCATGGATATCTTCTTCCTTCTAGGTCGGTTAGGTGAACTGAAACTCATGAGTTTTTGGGTGTGTGGTTTGATGTAGAGGATGCTCCAGTTTATGCTTCTTGTGCTCAAGTGAGGTTTTTTTGTTTAATTGGGTGTTGTGGTGATGGCCAATGGAGTTTTTAGTTATGAGTCATGGATAGTAGTGGAAATGGTGTAGCGTCGATAGATGTATTTTTAGTATTCTCTTCCTTGGTCAAGTTCTTTGATGGCCCACGAGTTTTCAGGGGGAGCTTCCCGATTTTCAGGATTTTCGTCTTACGATATGTTGGGGGGTTCTGTTGTTTGTGGAACTCAGTCAGGAGGTCACCGACATTTGGGGCTCATGGATAATGGCAGTGGCCGCATTAGCATGTGTAGCTCTCAGAGGCATAATATGAGGTTTACTTCATTCAGATTTCTTTTCTAGTTTTATTGTACCCCTGGTTCATGGTTTCCCTGGTTGTGGGAGATGGAATCTTTTGCAATGTTGTCATCAACATTCATTTTTATGATGGTTGACAATGGTATTCCGGTATGGTTCTTTGGGCGATGACGGTGCCAATGAACTACTGTGTCGAGGGGTGATGACAATGTAGATAGTTGCGTCAGTGCTGATGTAGTGATGGACGAAGTTGGTGATGTTGACATCTGGGGAGGGTTCTTCCGGCTACAGGATGACTGTTGTGATGGTTTTGAATCATGAGATATGCACATGTATGTTTGGATATTTTTTTATATTTGAATGATGTATTTTATGGAAGGAAGAAATGGTGGTATAGGTCGGGGTTGGCAGCAGTGTTTGTTTAAAATTTGAATGTTGTATGCTATAATTCTCATGATGGGATGAATCTGGTGGTTTTGTGAGGGTACACACTTACCCATTAAAAGTATTATTAGAAAATAATAAAATATGGATTTATGATGGAATAATGAAGATACTAACTATAAGAGTCTATGTACTCAGATATCGATTGTACATGCTCCTTATGGATATTCTGAAGGTGGGGAGAACATTACCATTTTCTGAGGGTGGATGATGACACCTTTGATGTTACAGGAGGATGAATTTTTGGAGTTTTATATATCCACTTTGGAGGTAAATCAAGGTGTGGAAAATATTTACCATGACCTATAAGGTCATTTTTGGTGGCTAGGTAAGAAGAAAGGTGTTGTAGAGTTTGTCCCTTAATGCCTCACTTGTCAATAGGTGAAGGTAGAGCCCCATATACCAGCAGGATTAGCTCGTCCCCATGATGTTCTACTATAAAAGTGGCATGGGATATCCATGGAAGTTGTTATGGTATAACCACGTACATCTAGGATACACAAATCGATTTAGATGATCACAAACTGACTCACAATGTCATCCCACTTTCTTGATATTTGGGATTAGTGTTTAGTAGAGAGTTTGGGAAACCTCTACGTGAAAAAGAGAGTTCGAATCCATGGAGTTTCCTCAACACTAGTATCTATCCATGATGCTATCATCATATCCCAGATATGTAAATGATTACAATAGACCTTAAGGACTCAGTTATGCTTGAGAACAATGTTTCATTCCCAATCTAATGACCAGATAGAGTAGACCATTTAGGTCTTGGAGGGAATCCTACAACCTTGAATGATGGACTTGGACAGTAGTTGGGAGGATCACGTATCCAAGGGGTATTTTTAATAAAACAAAAGAAACCATTTAACCATTGTTATTTCACCAATCGAGGCTCTATACTGGTGATCACATTGTCGAGTACATCAAATTAGTTGTTTAGTTTTTACTATAATTTCTATAGTATAGCATGATCCCTAGGTCGTCTCTCAATGGATCCATAGATCATTAATTAAAAAATATGAGTTTTATTATTAAAATAAAATTGGAATGGCATATTTTATCACTTTTTCATTGATTATTTAAGAAGATAATAAAAAAAAGAAATAAAAAAATGTATAAATGAACAGAATTACTTAACTGTGGTCAACCTGAAGAAATCTCATGATGATCATCCTTTATCACATTAATAGACAGGGTTATGATCTTTTAATCCATGATTTTAAACACATATAACAATTATATTATTGAGTTTACACTTTTATGCCTCCTATGGTTCATATGAAAAGATAAGAATATTCATCGGTTACCATAGATGATTGGGTGAATCGTGTTCGACTTCATTGTCAAAATTCCCCAACGCAACATAAGAAGTACTTGATACATTTTTTAGGTTTTTAAGATATTAAATTTTAAAACCATGAAATAAATGTTAATTTTATAGATAGTGTATATAATAGTTCAATTGAACATTATGAACCACACAAACAACACACTTAAAAGAGAGAAGAAGAAATAGTGAATGGTTTGTGTAACATCACATGAAAGGGTACCCCAAACCAGATAATTTGAGTCGAGTATAACATACCTAAACATTAATATATAAAATAATAAGATACGATGATGAAAAAAAACACAAAAATAATAATTTAAAATACCGATCGAATACTAGAAAAACAAATCTTGGGATTTACAACATGTTCCTCCCTTGGTGATCATGAAGAGTTTAGAACACCATTGGAGGGGAAGAAGAAAAATATGTTGAATTAGAACATACCATAGAATACAAAATTATTGGGATGATTATAGGAATATTTTGGGAATTTGAAATGGTAGCTCCGTTCATCCTGGTCTAACAACTAAATGAGGTTCCCAATGTGTATTTTTATAGCCAAAATGTGGGGGTGGGGGGGGTGTTGGGCACCATGATTTTTAGAAAACATTTGGACCATGATTTTAGGACACTATAAAATCATATATCATATTATATAAATATAAAAATATGTTGGTAGATATATTTTTCATCTCGATGTCAGATGCTTCAGCCATATATTGTTTATAGTAATAGATATTTCTAAATTATTGAGGCAAACAGTTGACTCAGTGTAGATTCATTTGATTGAAAAAATTGATTCTTCTTGGAATTTAAATGGAATAATATTTCTTGGGATGATTCATGGTAGTTGTATCCACTGAATTTTGGATCCATACACAATATTTAAGTCTAATTGGGTGCACATATAAGTATCAGTATGCATTTTAGTATATTGATATTATTAGATCTCAGAACAAATTGGCCCATTTTTTATCAACATCATCTTGGGTCTTCACAAACACATTAACCTATAACAAAGACATCAAAAAAAGTAAAACAGACCTTTCTAATAGTAATAATCATTTAAATATTGAACCAAACATGAAATGAAATATTTTATCATACTTTTCATTTTCAATACATTTTTTAATAAATTGGTATAAGGGTAAAATAAAATAGTTAATTGTGGAATGATCACACCCTCACACTAAACATTTTCACTCCTAGGAAAAGTAATATATCCTAACCAAGTACCTTTACTAAATAAAAGGTGATAAAAATTACACGATTCTTTTAAAATTAAATTCATCATGTCTCGTTTGTGAAATAAAATTTTCTCTCATTTTTCTTATCTCACAATAAAATTTGTTTGACTCCATTTGTTAACCCATGAAACATGTAGAAACCTAACTCACTTAGAAATCATCCCACTTCACTCAAGGAACATATGAAATGTATATTTACACAACTTTTCCATATTTCTTGTGTTCTTACCCAATGATTTCCATGATTCAAAGTTCTCTATAAGACCCAAGACTACAGAGAATGTGATTAAAAGGAATAATATATAGTAAAGGGAATATAATGTATCTTGGGTAATATAATAAAATATTGGTAAGTGACAATGATGAATGAGTTTCAAAAATACATTAAACACATATTATTTTTTTGAAAATAAATATTCTTAAAAACTATTCCACATCAACATTCATTTGAAAAACATTTGTCAAAAAATAATGGAATTTTTCACACAATTGACTCAAGGATGAAAAATGATTAGGATTTTATTTTTAAGGTCAATATTTATCTAAAAAAATAATGAAAAAGATATCCAAATTGAAAACACATTTTTTATTGTATATATATATTTTTATAATCCTAAATATTCACGTCAACATACCCCACACCTAAAAATTACATTGTCCTCAATGAATGTATTTTAAATAAATAGATAGTTAAATAATGGTGGGGAGAAGGGACAACTTGTTATGTGGTGTAAAATGTTTCATCCATTAGATAGATATTCTCCATGTGATTATTTGGAAAATTACAATAGAAGGGTTTGATCCTCTACTCATTGATAGTAAACATCTATCCAATCTTCTCATAAAAAAACATGTATAACACAAAAAAGGGTAAACCTCAGTAACTATGTAAGTAACAATACATCTGGAATGAATCTTACCTGGGTGGATCTTTATCCAAGAATTATAAATCATTACCTTCTCACCAATATGAAAATTCTACTAATTAATCATCCCATAATATAATCCATTGTCTTATATTTATAGATTTCGGATTTCTCATGTTCATCAAACAATATTTCTTCCAACTCTTGAATCTACACTTTCCTATTCTCACCTGCAAATGAAATATTCATATTACATTATTTTAGCACCCAATATGCATGGTTTTCTACCTCTATCTGGAGCTCACCAGCCTTTATAAACACAATCTTGAATGGAGATATCAATCTATGTTTTAAAAGTTGTATGGTGTTCCCAAAGTTCATAAACCAAGTGGAAACTCCAATAATTCCTATTGGGTTGTATCGTTTATTCCAGGATTTTCTTAACTTCAAGATTTTTGATATCTTCTTGTCTATTAGTCTAGGGGTGATATTTAGTGGAGACTTTTTAAACAACCCCATACTTACGAATCATGTTTTTCATTCTATAATTTCAAAAATGTAAACCCTGATAACTAAAGATGAATCTTGGAAAACCAAACCTACAGAAAATTTGGGACCTTGCAAAATCAAAAACCACTCAAGATTTACTTGTCCTTATAGCCATTTCATTCTCCTATTTAGAGATATAGTCAACAGTAAATAAGATATACAGAAATATAAATTAATTTAGAAAAGGGACCATGAATTCAATGCCTCATACATCAATGATTTCACAAAATAACATTGGTTTTTTGGGAATTTTATTCCTCTTACATATATTCCCTACGAATTAACATTGCATGCATGTCTTATAAAACTAATGGGAATCTCTATAAAATGTTGGCGACTAAATTCCTGAGTTAAAGACCTTTCTATCTTTTTGATGATAGAAAAGTGTCCTCCATAAGCCAAACTATATAATAAGGTCAAAAAAGAGGCTAACTCATGGTCACAGACACACTGACGAACTATTTGGTCACTACAAATTCTCCACAAATGTGGGTAATACCAAATTTACCCTTGTTAATAATGATAAATCCTTCGTATTTTGAAGTGATGAAATCTGTGGGGACCTCAAATGTTCCTAGAAAATTCACAATCTATTCATACCATGGGGTAAGTCCCACAAGATCACAGAGATTATCATGAGGGAAGAAATATCCAATGGGGATGGGTGAGTCAATAGGGTGGTCCATTGGTGGGGACATCCTACTAATATTGTCAGCTACCACATTTCCATTCATCTCTTATTTCTAATCTCAAGGAAAAATAACTAGAGGAGGAGAATCCATCGAATGAGGTGCGACAAAGCTTCTAGTTTTTTTTGAGAAAACTAAGGGCATCATATTCAGAAAAGAAAATGATTTTTGACCTAATAAGATATGACCAGAATTTTTCCATGGAAAAAAATAGACAGATGTTTTTTTTCAAGTGGTCATGTAGTTTTTCTAGTTAGGATCAATGGTATATGTTGCATACACAATTAAATTAGGAGAATAATCAACCCATTGTGATAAAACTACCACACCTGTAATGTTAGAGACATCACACATAAGTTCAAAGTGGAGATCCCACCTTGGTGGTTGGATGATGGGAGGTGATGTGAGACTTTTATTAGTGAATTTAAATCATCCTCTCAAATTTTATCAAAAAAAATTCAGAATCCATTTACAGAAATTGAGATAGGGAAAGTGCAATCTTGCTAGTGTTTTTAATGAATAAATGGTAAAAACCAATATAAACCAGGAAAGATCGCATCTCACGAACACATTTTGGATATGGAAGGGTTGAAAATAATTTGTTTTTTATTTACAAACTTGAATTAAATTATTTGAAAGATCATTCCCAAGAAATATCCCCACTCATCCATGAGATGAAATGTCTCATTATTTAAAACAAGATTGTTTTCTATGAAATAGAGGAGGGTAGAACCTAGGTGTCCTAAAAAGTCATCAAAGGAAGATCCATATAATATGAAATAATCCATAAAAACATCCATGAAATTATCAAGTTACTCTGAAAATTTACTCAATATACAATGTTGAAAAGTTCCAAGAGAATTATAGAGACCAAAAGGCATTCTTATATATAAAAATGTGTTGAATGGATAGGTAAATGTTGTTTTTTATTGATCTTTTCTGGCTGTATGGATTTAAAAATAACATGAATAGCCATCAAGGAAACCATAATGGGAATTACCAGGTAGTATTTCCAATATTTAGTTAATGAATGTTAGAGGAAATTGGTCGTTTCATGTGACTTGATTTTGTCAATTGTAGTCAATACAGACTAGCCAACTGTTTTACACACATGTTGGAACGAATTCATTCCTTTCATTTGAAAATATTGTTATTCCAGTTTTTAGGTACAATTTTCACTATTCTAACCCATTTACTATCATATATAGGATACATAGTCCCAACAATAAGTAATTTACTGACATATAATTTACCACTTCAAAGAGATTGGGAATCAAATAGTGTTGGGATTTCTTTATAGAATTATCCTTTTCATATAAAATTATATAGTGCATACAAATAAATGGTATAATCCTCATAATATTATCCAATTTCCATCCAATTTATTTTTTGAAGTCTCTCAAAAGGTTGAGCAGTTTTTATTACTTCCCTGGAGAGAGGTTAATAGAAATAATGTTGGGAAATTGGTCAATAACGTCAAGATGGGCATATTTTAAATTATAGAGAAGTGGTTTTAATTCCTACATCAGTGGTTTTCTGATTGGGGAAGGGATTTTTGGGTGAGTAAGGTCCATGAAAGTGTATATCTTCTAATTTTTTTCATCCAAAGGAAGAGAATAAATGTAAATTATATATTTCTAATCATATGTGGTCATGGGTACCTCAAAATGAACACACTCATTAATTAAATCATAGAATTTATACTTTTTTGAACCCAGACACACTCAAAACATGATTCAATGCTGAAATAATCCAAGGGATAAGAAGAAGAAAATGAATTAGAGTATGGGTTGAGGATAAAATTTAATGTGTGTGAATCATTTAAAAGCACTTCCATCAAATATAAAGGAAGAGTAAAGTTCTCTCTAATGGGGTGTTTCATAGCCTAAATGATGTTAAAAGTTACCTTTTCTCCACCAAACTCCATGGACATCATACCATTATGAATGTTGATGATCTTATTTTCTATTTTAAGGAATGGACTTCCACATATGAGAGGTACATGACCGTGGGTTTGTGTATCTTCCATCTCAAGAATGATGAAGTTGATAGGGAAGATGATATTTTTAATTTTTACGAGGATATCCTTCACCACTCTTGATAGCTGAGTAATACACTAGTTGGAAAGATGAATGAAGATACTCATTGGTTGAAGCTCTCCAAACAATAGATAAGTGTACATAGAATAATCCATAAAATTAATTGCATCTCTTGAATCATGCATTGCATCATAAAATAGGGTCTCCCTAGAGTAAAATGTATCATGAATGTGCATGGATCCTTGAATTTTGGTTTGAATTTCTGGTTGTATTAATGATGAAATATTCCATCCCAATATGACTCTCTTATTCCACTTCAGTAATCGTCTATGGGTGAAAATATCTTTAATAAATTTAATGTATTTTAGGATTTGTTTAACTACATTTAATAAATGAATGTTAACATGTACATTTTTAAATGTATCCATAATCTTTATATCAATCTCATTATCAAAATTTTTCTTATATTTAGAAAATCTTTTTGGGAAATAAAGAGTAATGTATTGTTCATGGAAATCCTCAATGATATTTTGATTTCCAGTTTTGTCTTTTTTTTTCTTTAATTGAATTTTTTAAGGGTAGTGAAAGAGGGTTTTCAATAGGGGCGTATATTTTGGGTAGAATCATTGGATGAAGACACCTTTTTACCACTATAAAGGGTGATTGAATAAACATTACCTTTGTCTTTTAGATTACAAATAGGTTGGGATGGTATTTTTCTGGAACATTGCATCTTTATCTCACCAATGGTGTTTTCTAATTGTCCCACCTGATATCATAGGTCTTAAAGAGAAAAATGTGTGTTTTTTCTAACATGAGGTTTTGGGTTTCTATTTTCTTCACCATGACCTCAGGGCTTGGTTCAGAATGGGGAGAAGGAGGATTGTTATAATAAGTTAAAGGATAAATTTGTTCCATACCTTGGCCTTACTGATACCAGTTCTGCTTGGGGTAGCTTGAGTTTCTTCCTAGTTTGTATAACAGTTGTTATTTCCACCTAATATTTGTATTTGGCCTGAATGGTTCTTTATTTATGGGTGGTTCTTGTTGGAATGGATGCCTAGAAAATACTGTTACACAAGACTTACATGAATCCTAATGTTGTCGGCAGTAGTTAGAAAAATCAGTGTTATCAGAACAAATTCCACAATGTAATTGAATGGGAGGAGAGTGTGAATTACCTTATTCTTGATGTAATTTCCCTATAATTATATGAACCCCATCAAGTTTACTATTTACTTTTTGTTCTAGGTATAAATGACTTATCTCATGAACTCCTCGAGTGGGTGAAATTACTCATGAACAAAATTGCTGTGAATTTTAATCCATGTGGCTATTAATTCATGAGAAGTGGTTGGAGTATTATCAACTAGGGAACCACTAGATGTATCATCCATTATTCCATGATCCATGGGGTTAATTCCCTCATATAATTATTAAATGAGAAATTTTTCACTAATTTGGCGGTGGGGAAAATTTGAACAATGTCTTTTGAATCTTTACTAATATTAATGAAGGGTCCCTCTATGTGATTTCATAATTCCATATATTTTTTTATAATTGATTTAGTTTAGGAGACAAGGGATAAATTATTTTGAAAGAGTCGTTTTAGATCATTCTATCTCCCAATTGTGGTAGGCAGATTGTATATCCAGTATTTGGATACACCATTAAGGAAGAAATATAAGGACCAAAACTTAATTAGATCTTTAGACATATTTTTGGGTTTCATGGTGAAGCACTCCATGTTAAACTACTTGGTATGTTTTTGAGGGTCATCACCATGAATACCATGGAATTAATAAAGGAGTTGTATATGGTCTGATCTATGTTGGTTGTTTCCTCAGGACATTTGTTGTAATCGTGTTGGTACTCCACATCTGGGGTGGTCTGTTATTTGAATGTTTGATAATTTGTAGCCATCATTCCTGGGGTTTGATTTGGATAAATTATTTATTTGTTTGGTAAAAATTTAGAATCCAATAGGGGTCCCAGAATTTTATTTTATTGACCTATTTTAGATGACCTATTTTTTGAGTGAAGTGTATTTTTAATTTTTGGATCAAATTCAAGCGATTTTTTATTTTTCTGATCTGGTCATGCAAATAAGATATGATTTTTTTGGAATTATTATTTTTATCTTTTTTTTATGGAAAATGGATAAAATAAAAAAACTATGTTTAATTAAAGGATAAAATAAAATATATTGTAACCTTATATAATTAGAGAGAAAGATAGGAAGAGATAGAAAGAAAGAAAGAAGAAGAACCAGATAAAAAAACAAAAACAACCAAATGGGTTGGGTGATATTAAAAGGAGTAATAAATAAGAAGGAAAATAAATAAAAAACATTATGTAAAGAAATAAAAAATGATCTTGGATCAATATAAATGGTTCCAATATTTGAAAACTTTGTCGATCATATCAAATTTTTTGTTTTGTTTCTACTAGAATTTCGATAGTATAGTAGGAACCCTAGGTCGTCTCTAGATGGATCCTTAGAACATTAATTCAAAAATATGGTTTTTATGATTAAAATAAAAGGAGAATGGGATTTTGTAACAATTTTGATTATATTATTTAATATTACAATAGATAAGGGAAATTGATAGAACAAAGTAGATATGAATAGAATTAATTAAGTGTGATCAACCTAGGGGAGTTTCATGATGATCATCCTTAATTGCTTCAAGTGATAGCATTATGATATTTTAATCCCTAGTTTTTAACACCTATAAAAATTATATTACTAATTTTATACAATCATAACTCCTAGGGTTCAGCTGAAAACACAAGAAGATTCATTAGTTACTTCCTATGATTGGGTGATTTGTGTTTGACTTCATAAATAAAACTCACCAAGGAAACATATGAAAAATTCGATGCACTATCCAGGTTTGTAATTTATTTATTTTTGATTCCATGAAATAAATTTTAATCACATTAAAAGTGTTCATGAGAGTTCAATTGACCAATATGAACAACAAAAACACTGCAATTAAAAGAGAGAAAAAGAAATGGTGAACTGTGTGTGAAACATCACATGAAAGGGTGCCCCCAAATATAATAATTTGAGTCAGGTATGACATACCCGTACATAAATCAATAAATGAAGATGACATGGTTAATAGAAAAACACACAAAAATGGAATTTGAAATACCATTAAATTATTACAAAAACAAATTTCGGGATTTACAACATGTTCCTCCTCGGGTGATCATAAAAATTTTAGAACTCCATGGGAGGATAGGAAGATAAAATATGTTGAAGAGGATCATTCATGGGTGTTCGTTGCATGGATGAAGACTACACAGTTTTTTAGATGTCTTATTTGGACTGACGATAAAGACCTTTGGAGTTCAAGGAAGGATACCATGTGTTTTTGAGAGTCTCACGTCAAGGTGGATTGAGGATATTGGGAAATGAATGCAAGATAACTCATATATTCATTAGTCCCTTTAATATACTATGTATAGTTGGTGCGGTGGGGTACTGCATAGATCTAGCAATGTATTTAGACAAGGAACACGACATCTTCCACATGTTTAAGTTGAGGAGGTATGTGGATGAACAGTTTCACTTTATCGACTGGGGAAATATAGACATTGAGGATGGAGATACCTTTGTAGAGCAGCTAGTGGATATCGAGGATTAGTAGGAGAGTATATTTCAAGGGTGTTAGATTCCATTTTTGTTTGTCTAGTGGAAGAACGAGAATCTTCAGGAGAGCACCTTGGAGCAGGAGACCCAGAAGAAATCCCAGTACCCTCATCTTTTTAGTAGAGTTTTTCTATTTTCAGAATAAAAAACACTAAGGAGGAGATAATTTAACATCTCAGATTTTTTATGTATTATTTTTGGATATTATATGGATCATTTTTTAGACTAGGTAATTAGACGGTGTGTGATTCTAAGGCTAAGTGTGCCTGCAATAAATTTTTCAAATATTTTTAAATAGAATGCTTGCACAGTTTTCTATAAAAAGTTAAATAACTCTTAAATAGAGACTTGGATCTTAAATACAAGGGAATCATTGAATTCGGAATGTGGGTTTTACCCTAGGTGTGAATTATCTTTGGTCTTTGTGGTTCATTTGTATAAAAGTCATCACAATCGTGGAAATTAATAACATATTTAAATAATATTATTTTATTTCTTATTCAGGAAGTATTGATTAAGAAATATTTACATAGATAGTTATGGATAAATATTAGGTTTATATTCATAACATGGGAACCATTAGAGAGTAGTAGTAGAGAGATTCAGATGATTTATCTCAGATGAACGTTTACTGAATCATAGATCGATGATCAATGCAAAATGAAATCGATGGATCTCACCAACAATCATGACACAACTCTTTTATTCGTCAGTGATTGATGAAAATCGAGGTAGGATAATTTTTTAATTTTTTCGATTCCCTATTCTTGATTCCTATGACAAACATGAACCATTAGACCAATGTATAGATCCATGGATCATGTGTATATCCGCAATGGATTTATTTTGGGGGTGATTTTGGGATAATTACATTGATTTGATTATTTCTTAATTGTTTACTCGGTAAAAAAATAAAGATTTACATAAACATCGATCAAGATCCATTCCACTTATATGTTATTTTGTTTTTCTCCTACATTTATTTTTCCATCATAGGAATTCTTCCTTTGGCCCATGGTTTGACATATCACAATATGACGATTTCACACCTGTTACATGGAATAATGATCAGATATCATAGATCTTGGTTTAGCATGACACGATATTTGTGTGACGAGAAAAGTGGTAGTGAATCAGAAGGTGTTGGATACATGATTTTTTGTTCTTCAATGCACCAAAAATAAGGATACTTAGATCCGTTTTCCATGAAGATATTATGGTAGAATATTCTGTTAGATGACAAAAAGTCTTGGACAATATGGGATCTTCAAATACATTTCAAGGTGGTTAATGAATCATAATCTAGATAATAAGATAAGGCACGTGGAGGATGATTCTGCATTTCTAAAAAATTTGCGCTACATGACATGTAATCTAGATCTACACACTATGTAGGGCCCCATGAGTGGTGGCGATGGTTTTGGGAGGATTTATGGATTAAAAGGAATGTGACCCTATCACATAGGATTTGTACCTCCCTAGCTGACTCGGTGTGTACTTAGGAGATTACAAAAACATGGGTTGGATCGCATAGCCAGATTGAATGCTACGTACTCCCACACAGACACAGCTTGGTCGGGTGTACATGGACTTACCTATGAATTAGTACATGGGTTGAGTACAGAGGCAGTCACGCTTTATTTACTACTAAACATACATGACCACCTGAATATAAACATGGATAGGTGATATGGGAAGGATACCATGTCTCACTACATGTTATTCACTTCTTATACACAGTATCTATATAGATACTGCATGTCATGTGAGGCTCTTTAACTTGGGATGACAGGGGGATAACCAAACACTCTATTCACATCCTAGTACACATTGTGCACTAGGATGTGAAGAGATTATGGCCATTAATTTTCTTATTTTAGACCATTATAGGTTGAGAGGGTTCCCATGGTAATTTCCCATAAGGTTATAGTGAATGATTACATATATATCACGGGATCTTGATCCCCTCTAGAGGTTGAGTCACAAATAGATTATTGGTGTCCCTCCATGAGACTAGAGGGAGATCCTTTATCACCATATTTCTCTGGGTAGGGTTGATGGAATCATATTTACCTCCCTGGTCAGGGCATTGATCTTCCATCTAGAAGGTCATATCAGTAGGGTTTGTGGAATCCTTAGCATAGGATGCCCTATGTAGTAGTTTGATATAGATTGGGGTTTTAGTGTCCCCCAATGGTTTTGGGTGTGACCCCCAATATTTGTATCAAGGTCTTAATTGACCATTGAGGTTTCTTGGGTATGGACTAATGAGATATACTTCTTTCTTGATTGTCTTTGGTGATAGCATGGCTGGTGGAGTGGTTTCTCCCAGAATAAGCATTTCTTTTAGCAGAATATTGTGGTTGATAGTTGGTTATGACTGCCTAGTGGCATGTTGTCTTTCATGAGTATATCTGGATTTATTTATACATTGATTAAGATATATCTTATTGAGAATAGTGTACTTTGTGCTTCATGTTTATGGTTTTTGGGGTGTCCTACTAAGTATTATTATTCTCACCCCTATATAAGAATTTCCCACACATGTCATGTCTTATATAGATGAATAAAATTTAGATGGTTCCCTGGAAGGATAGGGAGTGGGTGGAGCATAGATAGATATTTTTAGACCGAGGTGTTTTATCAGGAGATTGCTTTTGACCTTGTCCACACCCTCAGAGCAAGCATGAATATTTACCATTTTTTCAGTCTTGTATTTGGCCCCATTTTCATTTTCAAAGTATCTACTACCGTACTTATTGTATGATATTAGATTTATGCATGCATATTTTCAGTTATTTTACATTTTATAATTTTATGTTCTTGGAGATGTGCGCCTCTATATAGAAAATTTAGGTTAATACCTCCCATTTGTGGGATAAACCTACTCGATGTTGGTCACCAACACCTAGCCCAATGAAGGTAGGATTGGAGTAGTCATGGGTTGAACCTTTTTAGATTAGGTAATGGGAAAGAATGTGTACAATAACATGTGGATTTCATGTATCTCAAGAGGATGCAAGATACCATGACATTTGGAAGGTCATGTGGATGGTCACACATAATACATAACCTAGAGCAGATGTCATGGAAACCCTTTAATGAGAAATGTTCAACTCTTCAATGCATCCAAGACACTGAAAGAAAATTTGGAGGTATCTAAATAATATCTCCCAAGTCCTAGGACTTGTAAGGTGGATCTCTTCTGACAAACCATTCAAAAATCCATGTAAATTATGGAGGAAAATATGAAAAAGGATGGTGCTTCTTGTGGTCATAAAATTCATGTGATGTTCCCTCATGGATTTAAATACGCCATGAAAAGTCCTAGCGACATATGTGACCAATTTTATAAGGGCCCACTGGCATCTCACCCTTGTCACGTGAAGGGACTTAGACATGTCTATGAGGTATTGGGGTCCCCGTCCAACTCCAAAGTCAAACCAAAGGGTTTCCCCTGTTAATGCTTACAAACCAATATAAGACACTTTTTTTGGTAGGTGATGCATCCCCATTGGGGAGATTTTTTTCTTCAATAATAATCATAAAACCTCATGAGATCAGCGACCTTTGTAAAAAATAAATGTAATAAAATAAAGAATGATGGGGGCTTATTGTGAAGGGAATATGGGTTTGTGCATCATGGATGATCACCATTGATCCCAGTAAACCCCCTTTAAATATTAGCATGAACCCATGGAAGTTGTCTATATGTTCCATATTGATATTGAATATTCCCATTGGAAATCCAACTTTTTCTTGAGTAAGACCCCAGACAAGTCACCTCAGATCATGTGAAGCCTTTTATCAAGCATTCTGATCTCACGAAGGTCCCAAGGCATATTTTCCTAAACATATAAATACCCCATGACATGTCCACATGGTTATTAAAGACCCATTTAATTTGAAATAATACAATGAATGTGATGGTGATGGGATGGTCTTGTAGTCAATGAAAATAATGAAACACCCCCAAGATAACCTATAGAGAAACCTTCCGTAAAATGTATCATCAAAGCCATCCACCGACTCAATCCAATATTTTCACAATATAGACCACATGAAGAGGAATAAAATTGAGGTAGAGAGGCCTATAAATCCCCCAAATGATAATGAAAAAAATGAGACTTTAGATCCTCACACTGGGACACCCAAGCATCAGAAAAAAATTCTTAGAGTGAAAAATATCACGATCACAATTTATTCTGCCAGATAAAATTTAGGTAAAAAACTAAGAAATCATGAATTATGCATAGGAACATTGTTTGATCACTGTAGGTCATGAAAATATCTTCTAGCACATCCACTAGGTTATGAAAAGAACATCCCACTTATCTATTTTGTCTCATGATACTTAAAAAATCTAGAACACTAAAAAATATATGGCACATTTGTAATATAGGATTGAACAAAATAAAAAGAGAAGAGATTCCTATACAATGAAATATATGTTGATCATCATGTTCTTATCCTGAACCACCCAAGTTAGGCTATAACCCTGGGACATGTCAACCAGATCACACAATTCTCATTTTATACACTATTTAGATCAAGCAAAGTCCCTTCCAAATACTAATTTCTGTCCTGGAGGATCCAGAATCACGTTGTGGCTATGGATGATCAGATCAAGAAGGCAGGTATCAGGCTAGCCTCCATATTTCACTATTGTCATAGCCAGCAGGAAGAGAGAATTATCCACGTGTTATTTGAAAGTGAATGGTCCCACAGTGTCTGGTCTTTATTTGAAACCCACACGACATTCTCCTCTTCCTACCAAGGTAACACTTCCATTCTGGATAGATGGTTCCACAATATTAATCATTCGAACATGGAAATTATGGCATGGTCTATCATATTTAGTGAATGGTGTTGGTGCATGTGTCACAAGAGGAACCAAGCCTTCTTCGAAGGTGCCATGCCCACTGAAAGATCCATTATTGTGAGCATGCAGAATCTATTGTTGGACCTGGTCACGCTCATCAAAAACTGGCAAGATTCTCCCTTGTTGAAGCTGATGTGGGTCAGTGCTTCTCTACTTAATCCTTCCCGTAACAGGCCACAAGGAAAATGGATAAGCTTGCGCCCTCCAGTCTCGGGCTACAAGCTCAACTCGGATGGTTCATGTCTGCTGGGTGATATAAGAGGATGGGGTTTCGTTCGGGACCTATGTGGAAGTATTGTGATGGTGTTCACTACTTATATGGGAAGCTCACCCCACTTCTGGCAGAGGCCAAAGGTCTACTTACTCTACTATCCCATTGTAAATAGACGTAAATTGTGATCACTCATGTGGAGACCAATTGTTTAATTCATCATAATTCTAGGAATGTTAATGGTCATACACCCTAGTAAATATCCTATATAGTTAGGAAATTCCATACCCTCCTCCACAATTTCATGGTGACCCAAAAATTGCTACATAGAACATAGTTATGGATCATATTGTTTCAATTGTGGGCACGAGCTCCAACTTCACCTACCTCCCTTAGATGCACTTTTTGAAACCCGGGGGTGTTGATTTGATAAGACAAGATTCTATTTGATTACAATTCTATAGTCCACCCTAGTCCCTGTGGTCCATGTTGCTTGTATATTGTTTTGTTTTTTCATCTTCGTTGTTTGTTCCATTGTTTCTCCTTGAATAAAAATTTTATGATGGTGATAATATCATGAAATGTCCCGAGGATATGTCAAATAAAGTCACATGGTACCCTCTAGGAATGCCACCTAAGTCCTGAAAAACCTTCAAGGATCACAATCTCAACCATGATATATTCTCTAGAAATGTATCCCACGTAATATGGTGGAACTCATGCATATCTGTTGGGTGTTGAAAGGGAACTAGGGCAAGTGAAATAAATTTCCTGACCTCCTTTAGATAAAAAATCACGGTCTTGGAAAAACCTCTAGAAATTTATGAATGTATCATGTGGTACCCTCCATTATTGTTAGCTGATATCATGTGATGGCCTATAAGAAAAACCATCCTGGTTTTATGATGCTTTTCAGACAATTCATCCTAGGTCATGAAATGTCCCTCAAACCTACCTTCTATATTTTGTAACATCCCTTGGACAAGCCTAATGGACAATGTGATTGTCTTTGGACATGTCGAAAATACAACCAATTGTGTCTAGATATCTTGTGACATGTTACCTATATTATCAAGACATATCACGTAGAATATTAGGAAAGTAATGTATACAACCAGGTCAGGTCAGGCAGACACCCAAGAACAAGAAAACATTTTACAGCCTAAACAATTCAGAAAAACCCTAGCATGTAATCCTCAATAATCAGAATAATATGATATGTCCCTCATATCAGGGTAACCCATGTGTTTAATCCCCATTCAGTTGAATAATATGACATGCCCTAAATATTAGGGTATCTATAGTTTGTAAACCATGATTATCATCATAATATGATACACCCCAAATACTAGGGAAAACATAGTGTATAAGCCCTGATCAATGGAACTGTGATGACTCTGATTCCTATTATAGCCAGGATATACATGAAACTATCCTATGTTCAGATATTAATATTGGAAATTCAAAAGTATGTCCTAGTACATTTTTCATGCATCTACATGCAATGACTCAGATTACTTGTTATCACTTGTTTCTCATGCCGACCACAGCTCACGGGGACTTATGGAGTTGCAATGGTCATACCCTTTTCACTATTAATCTCTAATATCTAGGGAAACATCAATGTGTAACCCCCAATGATTGGAATGACATTACTTCCTTAATACAGAGGAATATACCTTGGGGATAGTATCAAGGGAGTGACTGAACGATGATGACTCTAATTCCTACAATAACCATAATATGTATGATTCCTTCTTAAGACACAAACTCAAAAACCAAGTGCCTATGTTCCCTCATATTTATACATTATGCATGATGTTAAACTACATAGGTTTAATGAAATACATAGATTTTTATTCATGTAATTAAAATGATACATTGGATTCCTCATAATGACTCAATCCCATCCTCATCATATTAATTTCCCCACCACATTGTATCATATTTTGAAGTGCTTGGTAATATGGTTTCAATATATAAGACGCTACTCATTGGGGAAATGGATGAAGAACATCATATACATATAGATGGACTCACTAAAATATTCCCTTTCACACATGGGATAGTTTAACCCATTGTCATTTTGTTAGGGTAACTAGTTCCATATTGGGATTATGGAAAGATTCATGAACATATCTTAAATCTATAAGAGAGTCCCAGAGTTGGAAAAAATTCCCCCTAAAAAGGTGTTATTATCTCAACCTCCCATCCTCTCAACTGGAATGAGTTTCTAAGTTTCATTGGGTCAAAACCCGAAATGGTCACATTCCTTTTTAAATCAAGCCTGTATTTAGTTATGGATGTTGGAACCGTTGGGAGTTTCTATTAAATACAAACATGGTTAACTCGACATAAATAACTTTGTATCATATTTACACCCCTTCATAATCTATCATCGGGTGAATGACCATTTCTAGTTTTTTTTCAGAAAATAAAAGTGGTGAACCTGACATGAAAACTCTTAAACAATAAAATGATCGGTTGACCATGCATCATACCATTTTGTTTGAACATATCATCAAAACAAAAATGGTTAACATGATGTTAATCTATAAAATAATAGGGTAATTGGTTTAAAATATCACAAGACTCATTGTTTTCATATCCTACATGAGCATGGTAAACCTGATATAAATCAAATGGTTGATCCTCTATAACAGATGTTCTTATGAAATAATCTCATCCTCACTTTTACATGTCCATGTGAGTAGAATGGAAGAATCAGGAATAAAATGATAATTACATCACCCATTCATACCCTATTGAGAAAATATCATGCCTATAATGATGTTATGATTGGTGAAATTATTCCTTCTTGTATCTGTTATTGCAAATACTTCTCCCACAAACAACACCATAATCTGAGTTGTGTTCATCAAGTGACAATTAAAATAAATCAGCTGCAATAGTGATCCCTATGGGCCTTAGAATGAACTCTCAAACAAAAAACATTTAGAGTAGGGTGGTGAATGAAATGGTCTAGGAATACTATCAACATAGTACAATCCTGACCCTTGAGGGTTCCTGTGAGGGTCTCCACATGGTGAAACTGACTTGTTTGCATTATCTATGGAAAGCTACAATAAATCAGGTTTCACTCATCGCCACTTCCAACCTATTTGGTAGCCTATATCGGGAGCATGAAAATCACCACATTTAGTTTCTGATGAAGGTGTACTAGGTAGTCATATACTGATCCCTTCTAGTTTAGAAACTACTAAAATGGGGCTCCTATCAACCTTTATTCCCATCACCATACCATCAATACACGTAAGTTGCCTTTTGAGGGAACCACCTTACTCACTACCTCCTATAATACCAATTGATGGGAAATAATTAATATACATTAGGAAAGGGTGGTTATCGATAAATATGAGTGTTCTCGAACCCCCACTCTTGCTGGAGATGTATTTCAGTATAGTTTGGAAATAACCAGTGAGTCAGCTTATACCCCCAATCACTCGGAACAAGTTTTTGGGAATATTCCTACAAAAATCTTGGGGGAGGTACATATCCTTACCCCATGCATTAACTCCATAAACATATTATAGTTTCATAAATAATATATACATGGGATCATATTCCTAATTCCATTGTAGATATCTATAAATATATAGTAGAGATAGAAAATGTGACGTCTTGCATTTCAATGAAAATTTTTCTAAAGTTTCATTGCATATGAAGAACCATTGACAAACTCCATTAGAATATTTCTGAACTTGAATAGATAAAAGGACAAGAACATATTTGTATCCTTAAATTCAGGTTAACACAACACTCTTATTAGTTAAAAAAGTGGGTACTCCGAAATAAGCACACATTTTTACTCCCTCCTAGGAGGATAATTGAAATATTGTAGTAAAGAGAAACGAACTCTATCATGAACAAATTCATGTTCCAACCAGGTCTCACCAAGTGAGATCAGAACATGCCTTGAGATAAGGGAACATACCTATCAAAAAATATATACTACACATTCTACATAACCTAGATCATGCACATATCCACATTCTAGCAATGACTCACCATGTGAGAGTGGCACATTCCCCAATATTGGATTATATTCATGTCAAAGAAGACCAGAGACATACTATAAAGTCATATTTTTGGGCTCATATCTCTTTTAATGTTGGGTCTCACCAATTGATAGTGACATGTGCCTCGAGAAAGACTCATATTCCAATCAGTGAATCAACTTGGCACATTTCAATAGATAATAGAAGTCAGACTCATATCCCTTATTCCATAAATAAACAACTGCATCAACATCCTTCTAAGTATATACAAGAGGAGGTTCATATTTATTCACACATATTTTAGGTCTATTGGAATATATATATAGGGAATAAATATTTATACTAGGATCATATTACCAATCCAACTGGGGATCACCAATTGAGAGTGGAACATGCCTTGGGATAGGCTCATATTCTTATTAAGAAATACCAGTGGCATACTCCAAAGGATTTGGATCAGGCCCATTTCACCGTTCTGAATGAGGCTCACCAAGTGAGAGTGTAACATTCCATGAGGAAGGATAATATTCCTATCAATAATGAATAATATCATTAGAATATTCCATTATCTTTTGAGTAGTGGGCTCATATTACCACAACACTGTATGGTTATCAAAAATGTCCAGAAAACTTCATACAAAATGCTCATATCCCTACAAATTTTAAAAAGGTGGGTCGGAATATTCCATCCATGACACATAACGAGGCTCTTATCCCTAATCTTATCAATGCCAATATCCTTGAGTTTGTTCGAGTCATATTCTCAAAAACCTCAAATGTTCATCAACTCTTCAACCGATGTAGAAGGTGATCATTTCCATGATAGTAATCATCATAGTAATGTGGTGATGGATCACAGGGACCATAATCTTAATATCTACCATGGTAAACCTTCCCACAATGACATATCTCATGGACAAGGACATCAATCATCTACCTAGGGACCTCCATATCAAGAGGTTTTCTCAACTCATATGTCGTTGTATAGAGTGGTTCATGAAACATTAGCGGTTAAACATATATAGGTCCCCATAAACTTCCAAAAACACTACACACTGTCCAACATGGAACCCTAGAAAGTATCTTCTATGGTATGAAAAGATATAGGATTATAAGTATGATGAATAAGAGTCCATCAATATAAAATGGAGAGAGTTATCTAGAAACAACCACCCACTATTTTTTGACCCCTCCCCCCTTCTGACTTTGATATCCTAAATGATCTTGAGAAAGAGTGAGTGCCTTATATATGCCAAAATATGTGGTCTCATGATCAGATATTTAATTATAGGAACCTACTTTATCCAGGATATGAGGGTCACCTTTAGTCCATCAAGATACTCGATTGTTACGTATACCAAGATGCTATCTCCATGGACCGAGAAACAAAATAGGATAATCATGGTGAAAATATACAATACACTTGTAGTCATTTAATAATGACTATATGGTAGCTAAAATATGAATCCAAATCATGAAGTTTTATTCATGGATGGGGAATTTATATGTCATTTCATTTTTCTACACCCATGGAACAACATAGCCCCTTAGATACAGAATTATGTAATGTCATAGACTTCAGAGAAAACATGTTAATGAAAAATGAATGATCTATATGGTCACTACAATGACGTGCACCTACTCCAACTATGCTAACACATCACAAATAGAGGAAGAGGATACACAATATATCTTCAAAATGGTCCCCTCTAAGCAATGAGAATACCTTTCAGAAATGGATGAAAAAGTTTCAATCAACCAAAAAACGTCCCAAAAAGAATTACTCTCATCAAGGGATTTCATTGCACCCAACTATTACATGAGAACAACTAGGTCACATGAAACATATTACAATAATAGCTTCCATAGCTTCCATACAAGCGTAAAACCACCCCACTAGGCCTAGGTATTATCTATCACCACCTCCACCTCTTAGATCACCAATTCCCAAGAGAATTCAGGGCACATCCACAGCATCTGAAAACAAAATCCTATCCCACCGGGTTGGGGGGAATTTATATTTTAATCCCTGTCACTTCATTTATCATCCCCTAATGGGTTCCTAGGGAAATCAATGATAGTTCTATATCAACCCCATCCCATTGGGTTGGGAGAATTCATATCTCAATTTCCATTCTAGGAATCCTCAAATCCTCGACTAGAATCCTGAGATCATCATTAGAAGGATTAATCAAATCCAATTGTGGAACTGACTAGGCCTTATACCATAGGTTTATGGGAATTCTCATCACTGCCATCATTGTATAGGTAATCAGTATCCTCAGGATTGGGAGGTAAATATCAACGGTCCTCATTCCATCTATTTTGTCCACCAGAAGACAAACCTCTATTAATTAGTGTCCGTTTAGAAGATGTTCTCGGAAACTACCATAAGGTCACTATTTACAAACCAAGATGGGAGGAACATACCATGAAGGAAATCATACCCCACTAGGGTCACAAGCCAAAATATCCCAATATGGAAAATGGTTTGAGAAATGACTCTAATGAGGGTAGTGTAAAATCATCATGTTGTATTGAAAGTAATGGGGTAGCCATCATTTTCAAATATACCTCCATAAATGTGAATACTATCTACATAACAGATAATTTGGATCAATATGAAAATGTTGATGCTTGAAATATGGAAAAGTTACTCTGAGTGGAGGATCGGGATGCACCCATCATGGTTGCACGCATCCAAAACTAGAGGAGGAACCAAAACATGGCACCTCTGAATATCAATTTTCCACATATATAACAGAACACTACCAAATATAAAAGAAAATATTTTGGCCATATACCAATCACTACCTAGAAGAACTAAAAATCCTTCCATGGAGGAACATTTTTCATGATATGAGAATGATATGAAGACACTCAAATATCTCAATGAGGAGATACTCAAGGGAAACATTCCCACTGGGTATTTTCTTCAAGAAAAGATGAGTATTCCACCACCTAGAGCTGATCCGCAAGAAAAAGACGCATCTGAGCATCAGATCAGGTCCGGATCTAGGTATCTGTTCTACTTAAATGAGGAAGTTGAAAATTATCATGACATACATCCATTGTGGTGATATATTATCCATATCTATCATGATCATTCAGTCATAAGACATATATATAATCAATGATATATAAAAATAGGGCTGCAAAATTAAACCATGTCCACTCCCTGTAGATGGAAGACGAAATGGATAGCAGTACCTTAAAAACATTTCCACATGATCAAGTCCCTGGCTACTTGAATGGAATCCATGGAAGGGTGATGTTCACCTATGTTGCCAAGGAAAAAAAGTAATATCCTTAATGGGGGGATGAAGCTTTCCCTTGACTCAACTTTAGAAATCCTACCTTCTCTACCTTTGTTACTGCAGGATACCCTGAGTAGAAATCAAGGATACAAGGGACATCATGGGTGTGGTCTAACCCAATATTTTAGTCACATCCCCATAGAAGAGATATATGACGTTGAGACCCATGGGAATTCACTCCAATAATCACAAAAGGATACATGGATATGTCCTAGAACGCTCTGGTGGTTGTCCTCAATAAGTTATCTTGCACAACTGCCTAGAGGGAGTACAATTATCTGATTGGACTAGACAACGAGGAACATCAGCATGACCTACACAAAAAGAAATAGATGATCCATCAGTCTCTTTATATGTATAGGGAACTTCCACCTCATATGTCCCAATTTCTATGCCTCATAAAAGTATCAACTCGACCTCAAGAATCTATGAACTATAACAAAAAAGTATGACACTCCAAAACACCTGGTATTTTTTCCAACCAAGATCTCAATACTAATCACACTATATACTGAAAAAGAACATAGGGAGGAACTCATTGAAACCCCCAATATCCAAAATGAGTTTTAGATAGAAGTAAATAAAGCCAAGGTCAATCTACTGGATACTATGCCAGCAGAACATCATGTTGCCATCACATTCATAGGCCAGGATTTGGAAGAGGTCATCCAGGGACACATCAAGCTCCTACAGGTTTTGGGAAGACACTATAATGATGTCTAATGTGATCTCATTGAAAATGGTTCTGAGATCAACCTCATCTCTATTCGGACAATTCGATGTTTGGGATATAGATAACGAGTCTTTTCTCCCACAAGGTTTACTATTCTATGGTACAATAAGCCTGAGTAATGTCCTCTTAGGAAGATAATTCTCAATGTTCTATTTGTGGATCTCATGTATAACATTTATTTTTAGGTTATCCAGCAAGACACTTCATACAATGTACTTCGTTAAAGGTCTTAGATTCATAGACACTTGGAAGTACCCTCAACATTTAATCAGTGTTTGAAATACGCCATTGATGGAAAGGTTGGAATACTACATGGTGATAGTTTCCTCTTATGAGTCTTGTGAATCCACATATACTGAAGAAGGATTCTACATAAGGGAAAGAAATCAACCATTGGTGGATAATGATATATAGGTTTTATCCCCCAACGTATTGAGGACTGCCCCAATAAATCCCTAGAGTATGCTCAGTAGTGACAATGTTCTCTGCATAAATCATATTAAAGAAAAAGAATCAATACTAGATGTTCAAGATCTATCTATCCCGAGTGATAGTGTCATAAATTATAATCTCCAGACTCTCTCTGAAATGATTAAAAAAATATGGGATGATAAGGGATTTTCTCATGGGAAAATTT
Organism: Viscum album; assembly: GCA_963277665.1. Classification (NCBI taxonomy): domain Eukaryota; kingdom Viridiplantae; phylum Streptophyta; class Magnoliopsida; order Santalales; family Viscaceae; genus Viscum; species Viscum album. Next base: position 922,811,848 of record OY728162.1, on the reverse strand, counting down.
ACCATGATAGTGTTAGAGAAGCCCCAATATTTTTTACATCATATAAGAATTCCCCCACAAACTCATAGGTTGATGAAGATGAGGATTACCATTGGGACACCCCTCTTGCATTTGAAGAGGGTATCACAACCACCATTGATGTGCTCATGAAAGTAAACATGGGAAAAATGAATACTGGTGGCCTACACCTATTATACTATCCATTATTCTATATGAAAAATATATGTACATTTCATTTCTAAAAAAACACCAATATATGTTCTCTTGGAACTATACATAAAATTCTTAGAATGAATCCAAATGTAGCTAAACACCATGTCAGCTTACCTGATGACCATCGAGGCATCAAATATCCATTCAGGAGGATTCACCCCACTCGTCCAACCAATTTGAAGGTAGAAGTTGAAAAATTGATCATATAAACTTTTTTGAGAAGTGAAATACACATGTTGGCTCTACAACGTCATCCGTGTCAAGAAAAAGAATTATAATATTAGGTTCTACATCGATTTCAAAGACAATAACGACATTTCCCAAAGAATTAATTTCCATTTTTGATCACATAAAAATTTATCCATTCATCTAATAAATTACCAATCCTTTCTTTTTTATAAGGGTAGTCATGGTATAATCAAATGATTATGGCCCCTAAAGATGAGGAAACCACTACCTTCAGAGCACCCCAAGGGATATTTTTCTATTAGGTCAATCCCTTTGGATTAAATAAGGATGGGGCTACATATCAATACTCCATAAAACATATTTTCAAGCCCTTATTGAGATGAATGGTCAAATGTTATGTTTATAACATGGTGGAAAAATTAAAATAGTATTGTAATCACTCCATGGATCTTAAAATAGTATTTGATAAGATACAATAACATTTTATGATGATAAATCCAGTGAAGTGAACTTTCAGGCTAACATTGGGGAAGTTCCTTGAATATTTGGTATACCACCATGACATCGTGGATTACCCTGAAAAGGCTAGTGCTATTCTTGACATTTTACCCCCTGAATCTAAATAAATTGAGGGGGATCCAAGGTAAAATCACTTACATTCTACATTTCATATCCAATTTGGCTGGGAAACCTCTCCCCTTCACCAATCTAATGAATATGGGATTCACTTATCAATGGGATGGGGACTTCCATGAAGTCCTTGAATGTCTCAAGTAGTACCTACTACACCCATCGTTCTTAATGCGACAGGTGAAAGGAAATCCACTCATCTTATATGTGTCCACCATGGAATGATCACTAGCTGCTCTAATTACAAAAAAATGACGTGGAGAGAAATAAAAGTCTTTGATACCTCATCTACATGATTCTAGCTATAATGAACTGATAATTTTATGTTGAGGAAATTTACCTCACATCAAATTCGTAGTGTAGAAGCTAAGAAATTAAATGTATCACCACAAAGACAAACTAGTCTCTCATATTGTTCTTCTCAAGTACATCCTTTGTTGTCCCATTCTATCTGGGTTCTCGGACTATTGGTCTATTGTTCTGTAACCATATGATATCTAGTTCATATCATAAATGTTAGTGAAGGGGAAATCCCTGGTTGATTTCCTTGTAGTACATCAATCCCTAGAATGTACATCAATAGAGACCGGGATTCAGGACAAGGATGTTTTAAATTCTGATGAAACTCCATAGAAATGGGATATGTATTTTGATGTAACCTCCAAGAGTCCAATTGGAATGTGGTTGTAAAACACAAAATTCATTGCGGATGGAATTTAAATTATAAATTTTTCTCTGGACAAAGTTGTTTTTCCCTACTCTTTTTCAATGTTTGAAGGTTGAACAAATAATGAGGCTAAGTACCACGCGCTTAACAATGGATTGGAATTATCTATACATCTACAAAATAGAATACTTGAATGTCAAAGGGGATTCAGAATTAGTGATGAAGTAGATCACTCGTGAATATGATATATAAATAGATGAACATACCCTCTCATTGGATATGTAAGAAGACTAATGGAATATCTCTCTTTTGATCCCACAATACATCATGTCCCCTGATCATAGAATACTTGTGCCAATGCATTGGCTAATGCAGCTACAATATTGGGTGACCCTAATCAAGAGGAAGAAGTATTCCACATCACTCACTGACGAATGGTCTCATGCATCATCGACTGTGAAATGGAACAAATCAATCTGTTTAGAACTACCTCAAATATTGAACCAATGCCCACTCCCAAATGGATGGAACCCATAATTTGTTATCTCTAAAATGGGACACTCCCCACATACCAATACAGAAGGGAACAAATTCAATGTCAAGTAGTGATATTTACCCTATAGGATGGTCCAAATGAGTAAATATCCATCTAAAATAATGAATTAGATGGAATCCTCCATAGAATCATAGTATTAGGAGATAATTTCACCCTCATTGATGAGGTCCAAGTAGGATCCTACGGTGCTCATCAGTCTAGAACCTGGCTCTCCCACCAAATCCGAAGGCTAGGAATCTTCTGAAAAAACCTGATTCAAGAATGTGTGGAATTCAACCGGAAATTTCATTCATTCCAAATCCATGAAAACATTATCTTTCACCCCTATTAATTTCTAATTATAGATAAATGTTCTTATCCATTCTCCATATGGGGTGTCGATGTTGTGGGGACATTTCCCCTTTCCATATATAAGTAGTTCAAGTACATCCTTACTGGTACTGATTTCTTCTCCAAATAGGATGATTCAATACCCCTTAATGAATATGGGATGAATAAAATCACCAAATTTGTAAATTCTTATATCATCAATAATTTTAGAGTCCCTTAGGCAATACTAGTGGAAACAACACCAACTACTGTTCAACAAAAATGAAGAAACTATACCAAGAGTACAACATATAGTCCAATCACTCATCCTACTATCATGAAATGGAAAACAAATAGATATAGGACTTCAATAAAAAAATTCAAATATACTCCAGATGATGGTGAATAGTGACAAGAATTACTAGCCGAAAAAGCTTCTCCATGCTCTATAGGCCTACTGTACTTCCTCGCCTACTACTACACAAACAATGCCATATTCATTGGTGTATGGAACATCGCTAGTGTTACCCATAGAATTATTTCTTCCATCACTTTAAATAACCATTTGTGGAAAACTCTTAGATGATGATAAATTGCCAAAGGGCCTACATGATCTTGAATAGATCTTTGTGAATATGTTGCACTCATTACACAACCTCAAAGTCCATCAGAAATGGATTTCTGGAGCTTTAAATAAAATGGTTTTCATTCATTTCTTCCTATATAGAGAACTAGTTTTGGATATCATAATCCCAATGATACTAGGAAATAAGTCACTGATGATGGAACCCAAATGGAAAGGACCGTATACCATAAATAAAGTCTATCAAAAGATAGCGTACTCCCTATCTACAATGGAAGAATATAATATCACATCTCCCATTAATGGTAGGTTTATCAATAAATTATTTTCATAGCTTCCGTCAAGAATCTCACATCCTTTATAAATTATGATAAAAATGGATGATTCCTCTTGACCACATAAAATTAAACTGTACAAAGTTTTTCCTTGTTTTATGATGTTAAACCGCATAAATTCATCCTGACCACATGACATTAAAATTTATGGAATCATCCCTGGAAGAAATAATTTAAACCACAGACCGTTTCTCATCCTTACTACAATACAAAAAACTAAATGATTAATTCCTTCACTACATGTTCTTAAACTACACGGTAATCATCGTCTCATCGATGATTCGCCACACAAGAGCTAGATCGATGAGAAGGACCAATGAAATGCCCTAATAACAGGGTGAGATTCAGATCTGCATAAAAAATAACATCCCCAAAAACTATTGTTTGATTCATTTATACCATCATTTGATACATAGTGATTCCTAGACCTCTATTCCATGTAATATCCACAATATTACTTTTCTTCCATGTTGGGTGACCCACATCCTTACCAAAACACATTAAACTGCACAACTAATGTCCATAACACATGATTTAAAACTACACAGATCTCCAACATTCATCTTATTTCACGTTGAATCATCCATGTATTCACCAAATGATGTTAAAATTTCTTGGCTAATGCCATGGTCAAATGATACTAAACTGTATGAGTTTCATGAAATAAACACGTCTTGAATTTCATTCTAATGAGTTACATAGGGACTCTTGGATCCTATATCCTTATCATAGCCACCAAATGATACAAAATTTCCCTATCAATTCCCTAATAACTTCTATACTATGATGATCCTTGGAAAATCCTTGTTTGTCACACCGAGTGTAGATCATGTGGTATTATAAATTTTTTTAATGGATTCCCTACATGGTCAAGGAAAATCAACACATGATAGGATTATCATGGTCCTAGATGTACGAACCTAAAAGTCACACCATGGTTCCTTGATGCATGATGTTAAACTACACTGTTGATGCCTCTCACATGACACAATATTGTACATTAATGTGCACCTCACATGAGTGGGAAACAATCCTTGGGGTTAGTCTCCTACCACCGCTCCATTTTAGAACTACTTTGGCTTGATTCCTTTTATCACAGGATACACAACATCGCCCAGATCACCAATCATATGTCCATCTACAACAAACAAACATTAAAAGGCCCACCTCCCTGCATATGGGTCATAAATATAAAGGGAGATTATAATCGAGAACAATGAATAACTTTATTCTTGTCATTATAGGGTACATAGTGACCCCCAAATATCAAGTGTCGAGTCCAGCCTCGATATTCCCTTTTCACATCAGGGAGCATACACCCTTTTCATGTGAACATAAACTACACATTTCTCTTGATCTATGTGTATCTTGTTTCCTAAAATCACATGATACATAGTGGTTCATGGATATCCATTGCTAGGACCAACTACAACAATTAATTATAATAATTCCCTCTTTCCGTATGGATCAGACCTACATAGAGTTTTTTCCATTCATGAAGTGTGAGTGGAATGGTTCTAGATATCATAGAGTACATAGTGACACCCAGATCTTCCATACTATGCTTAGCTACAACAAACCATAAAAAACATGCACCACCAACTATATAAGGGTCATTTAATATTAGATAATTTTTCTTATGTATGTGTCAGATATTTTTAGGGATTTCATGTGCATTATTGGGTCTGAAATATTTTGCATACAAAAAGAAGAATAGAATTCCAGGATCATGAAAATGTGTAGAAACAAATCTAATGTAATGATTTGAAGGTAAAATGTTAAAATTGGACAAAACGTTGAAGGAAGTATTGGGTACAAATAGTAAATATCACTATGTAGAATGCTTCTTCATGTAGAATTTATTCTCTTCATGAATCTCTCCACAAATGAAATCGTTTGAGGGATGAGATGATGTCACTGGTGCTCACAAAAGAACCCATGTTGTTTAGGGATCCAAATGGAAATTTCTTCCCACATGAATGAACATACACAACGAATGACCATCTCACCTGAAGGAAATAATTCATCAGGTGATACGGTATTTCCTACCCACGCAAAAGAAACCAACCCATTTGAAAGGGTGAGTTGTGATTTCCACTGCTGTGAACAACCATCCCCTGTAAGATAAATTATTCATGGAATGAGACGGTACCTCCGGAAGATGAAAATGAAACCAATTCATTTGAGGGTCCATATAATTATTATCATCCCCATAAAAAACGCCCTTTCAAACAGTTTCATTCATGGGATGGGTCATCCAACATGGGCTCCCGCAAACAAAGCCCCGCAGCCCACCACAGACGACCAACTATGCAGGTATCAAGTACCTCCATTATTCTATAATATTCCCTAAAGGGGAACCAAGTAATGAAGATAAAAAGAATCATATATAATTGTGATGAGAAGGATACATAGAAAGTGGATCCTAAGAGATAAATTGGAAGAGAGATGTCGATTCTCATCTTGTAAACCCACCACTTGTCATTAAGGAGGAAATGAAAATCCCCCTGCCATTTGCAACCATAAAATCACTTGGAAGATTACATTATATTGGGAAAATTGATTTTCCCTTTGCATAAAATCTCCTTTAATAGGAAAATGATTCGTCAGAAAAACCCTTCCCCACCTAGAAAAACACTATGCCCGAGGAACTCAGCCCTACTTAGTAACACGCTACATGGATAGAACCTAGCACATCGTAGCAAAATTCTACATGGGAAGAACCCATGTCGGCATAACACAATGAAATGTAGATAGTATTCTCACCAGTATAGCAACATTTTACATGGATGGAACACCATCCCGCATAAGAACCTACTACACATTATTGGTCATCATGGGGTGGTCTACTCTCCACCACCCATCACTCCCTTCTTTCATTTCATTAGGCCCGACTATGGACCCTCTAGGAAATAGTCTAATGGCATTAGTACGAGGCCATTTCAAATTTCACCTGACATGTATGATCAGATTATCAAAAGAATCACCATGTCCTCTCATGTCTACATACCTTTGTTAAGTGGTGTCATGTGTGTAACCTCCTCTATAAGGGGGGCGGGCCTAAAAATGTGTTCTACTATTCATTCACATGGTAATGAGGGTCCTGAACATGGAAGTACCCATTCCCTTAGATGTTCCCACATGGATCTCCACATTCTAGGGATTGAGGGAAAACACTATCATTTCCTTTCGATGAGGGCTAATGTTGGTCACTCCTCTCTTCCACAAGGACCAACATAGAATCCCTTATGCAGTAATCTCCTAGCCCTTATTGTAGGAGGTGTTAATCTTGCTCCTCCTCACCAATATAAGACCTAGGCATAAGGATGACAATATGTGACTATCCTGGTTACCAGAATGAAATCGGATACTGGAACACTCAATGCCCTCTCTCTCCCTTTGGGCTTGAGAATCTATCCACTAATAGACAAATTTTGATTTTGTGATCTTCAGATCTACTGCTTTCTCTTTTTTATCACACTGAGCATGACTCATATGAGATTATATGTTAGTGGAAATCATGAAATCTATAAAATCTGAAACTTTCAATGGACCTCCTATATAATATATGCCACAGTCATTCTCATTGGGAATCCTTCAGAGTGTATGCCCCAATCAAGATCACCATTAAAAAACATGGTCCTCATATATGGTGTAATCCTTGAATCCAAGACTCAACATTTAAAGGGGAATATTCCCAATGAAACCTCAATATATGTACAACCTAACTAGTGTAATCCATAACCCTTAGATTCAGTAGACCTACTATATAATATATGACCTAGTCATTCACATTTGGAATCCTTCAGAGTGTAAGCCCCAATCAAGATCACCATTAAAAAAGCATAGTCCTCATATGTGGTGTAATCCTTCAAACCAAGACTCAACATTTAAAGGGACAAATTCCCAATGAAACCTCATTAGATGTACAACCATACGACTGTAATCCATAACCCTTACAGAACTACGTGGGATTTGATTCCCAACAAATTGGGATATGTAGGAAGCCTCCCCGAGGTCGAAACTAATGAACCAATTTTTACCCTAATGTTCTCCAGGGTCGTAGTCTTAGTAAGTCATATCCACCCTACATACCAAAACTCTTATGGGTCCCCCATCCCACCTCGACATATGTTCTACACCAAACTTCGTCTCATAATCTTTGGAATGGATGTCCTTTCTGCATGACATTAAACTACATGATTTTGTCCAAGTCACATAGACATAAATGCTGACGAGTCCTATTAAGTGGAACTAAACGTTTTTGATTTTGATTCCTCTCATGAGGATACATAGCATGCCCATATTATGTGTTTGATCCAAAAATAAAAATATCATTCTTCTCTCTAGATGAAAGAAAACTTCAGAGTGCCTCACCATGTGGATTAAAATCAACATCGTCCTAATGAATGAACATAGATATCCCTAAAAAATGAGATCCTCATATACATACATAATATTCTAGACCCATGAAGATTCATAATTGATCACTACCTTAGGGTGATCCATGAATACATACTTTGTAATGAAAAAATGATTCACGAACATATCTTAAATCTATACGAGAGTCCCGAAATAGGTAATAGATTCCTCAAAAGGGTGTGGTGATCCCAAATTCACATACTCTTGACCAATGTGAGATCAAATGTGTCCTTGGATATATTATACTAACAGATTATTTACTTTGGATGTTAGGTTCGTGAGACTTCATGGCTATGAGAGACATTGTCTCTTTCCGGATCCACAAGAAAACCCTGTTGGAGATTGTTTGGAAGTAGTAAAGATGACATGAATGATAATAAAAAACTCAACCCTCTAAAATAAAACATTAGGTTACAAATATTTCATTGAAAAAAAATGGTTGAACTGACATGAATCATTAACCATGGTGGTGGTGTTACCCCACGTCAGGCCCCCTTCACATCCAAAATGAAACAGTTCCAAATGAGATCATCAAATATGCATGTGGTCTTTAGATGATACTTTGAAGAGGTTTTTTTGTATGTATTAATCAAATATATTACATAAAAATTTCACTATAATTCTATTCAATCTAATAGTGTGTCAGCAGCTATCGTAGACATGCACATCAGCTAAGGCATAAGTTGGGTCTTTAGTCAAACAAAGGCTGCCATCACCCACCAAGTTTCTTCAATGCAAGGTTTCAAAATTCATTGGTCTAAGAGTACCACTGGAATAGTACTATCCCCACCCTAGAGGTTCCTCCATAGGCCCTCCAGTCCTTGAAACCCATCCCTCCATCCTTTTAGTGATGGTTGGTGGTCTAGAACTAGAAGTCCCTCATAGTTGCCTCAAATCGTTTTGGGAGATTTTCCTCGGAATGAAATATTGTGTTCATCCCCTTCCATATTGAGTCTAATGATGTTGACTCTAGTTACTTTATCCTAGTGAAACATGGGTCCTACTTAAGGTCCCTCTCTAGTAATCATCAACAACAATGTCTTATAGCTAAGTACCCTAACTTTTCTAAGGATATTTCCCCTGCTATCCCCATCAAAATTCATACAAACTGGGGTCCCCGGGTTAGCTCGTTGAGGGAGATGTTAGAAAAATCAATAATCTGCCATAATCTTCATTATTGTTAATGAATACCACCAAGTAAATGTGGAATAAAACTATGGGTATATTTATATTCCTACTCACTATAATTAATACCTTAATGAAAATACAATAGAAAACTACAAGAAGATGCCAATTCATTCTCGTTCACATCAAACTCACCCTTAAAATATTTCAGAAAAACATTAGTAGATTCAATTTATTTCTAATTCATATAAATTAAATCATCCAAATATGGTGGGAAACTACAAGTATATGAAAATTATAGTAGATTCACATCAATATCTCTAGCCAAATATGGCAGCAGACTACGAGTATATAGAAATTATTGTTCGTGCACATCATGCTCACCCACAAAATATTGAAGCAAAGTATGGGTAGACACAATTTCCTGCTCATTCACATCAAAAATTTCATACAAATATGAAAAACATTTAGGGAAAACATCTAGCATATATATGTTTTGAATCAAAGGATTACACATACCACATCCCCCACACATGAGGATTTTCAGAACTTGCTGGAAGAAATGAAGGATCAGAGCATACACATATTCTTGCTCTGATACCAGAATAGGAATATATTCATATTCCATCCTAGGAAATATCTCAACACATATTAGAAATTATAGTTGTTTAGATACCAATCCCTAAACATATCTAATAGACTTTAAAAGATGTAATAATATCTGTAGTAATATCTACTAGTTTAGCCCCCAGCCCCACCTCCTCAAGTTGGGTGACACATCCACGCAACGAGATGGTCACTCAAAAGCATACATGCATCCATGATCTCAACCAGGATGTTTGTCAGTAATATTCTTTGATAAATGGAAAATGGTATTGGGTAGAAATACGAGTTCCAATTAGGGGATACAAGTTCACTTCGATGGCCCCTCTAGGGAAAACATATATCCTTGCTATAATTAATGAATCTTATCAAAAAATACTAGTAGCACCATGGAATCCCCTTGAACTGTCACCCATATAAAATTTTGTAACTTACTAAAATTGGTTCCATTATCTCACAAGAGAGGTCCCATAAACAAATCATTCCTAAAGAAACTATAAAATGATGAGTATAATAATAAATCTGCTCTCTTGAAAGATGGAGTTCTGGATGCTATCCAACACCTATAAATGGTGGTATTGGATCAGTTGACCAGATTATAAATTTTGGGAGTGGTAGTATTAGTTATGAAGGTCCTCCCAAAAGCATTGTTACCCTGATGTTCTGGAGGTTCTCCCCTTAGCTTATACCATGAAGGCTTCCTATGTGGTTACAAAATGATTGATCATGATATTTTGTTTTCAGATGAGAGTTGTGGTATCCGTCATCATGGTTAGAAGATCACATATTAAATAGTTCCTCACCTTTTTCTCATCCACCCTGAAGGTCCATCCGAAGGTGTACATTGTACAAATTCACTTTTAGTTGAACATAGATATATGATGGTAGTCATCTCCATAATATCACCAACTCTGAAGGTCCTCTGAAAAGTAAAATTTCATGTGGACAATAAGGTCCTCCACTTGCTGGGTTAAATATAATAAAGACCTCATATTCTATGGTTAATGTAAATATGTCTCTAGGTATTCTTGAGAACCTATCAATAATAATAAAAATACTCTCTCAACAAGAAGATGGCTCAGGGAAACAATCATTTTTTTGATCCATGCTCAGGCCATTCCTATACCAACGAGACCTACACGAGCCCCACTACATTATATAAAACCATCAAGAATAATTCATTTTGGGATGATTAATTAGAGAAGTCTCTCAAAAAACGGAAAAACGATATTTTTGTCATGAGAATACCATTTTCCAGTGATGACATATCCATTATTTTTTTCCCTCAGCCACTTCTCAACTCGACATTTGAGATGACTTGTCAGAATAAAACATACACAACATCTATCTTAATCTCTGTACAAATATCTATCACCTAAAATAAAAAATATTGTCTCTAAATGGGTATGTTGACCATGTAAATATATTGAGAGAGATTATTCTTCAAATTAACTTGGGATCCCTTTTGTCTACGTGGAGACCATGATCAAATAAGAAACCAAATTAATTTTTTTTTGGCCTGAATTAATGCATTGAATGCGGTATTTGTTTTTGTAATTTTCAATTCCCCACCTGGTGTTAATATATGTGAATATGAGGAAAATGTGTCATTTTATTTCAGCTCACCATCCATACAGTATAACCCAAAAAATGAAATCATGTAATTTCATTATTCCAAGGAGGCTATCAAGAAAAACTCATATTAAAGAAGGAAGACAAAGTCAGCAAGATTATACCTTGAATAAGTATCAAAAGTGCTAGGATTGAGGAGAGAAATCCATAAAAAACTATTGAAATAGGTAAATAAGAACATTCATCATGATTTTTACTTAAAGGGAATCCAATCACCATACACTGATAATGTCCTCAGAAGAAAGAAGTCCTTGTGATGATACAACATTGTATTCATCTCATGCCCAAATAAGAATTCATGAGATCAAGGGAGTGGTGATAGTAACAGAAGACTCCATAATATAGGATCAACCCCATCCTATGGGAATGGGGGAATTTATAACCCAAAATTCCACCTGTAAAAACGAAAAATCAAAATTGAGGGATAAAAATAGTAGAATGGGAGCAACCCCGGCCCACAGGGCAGGGTGCATTTTCACCCAAACCACCCCTCAATAAAAATTACACTTTTAGTGTTTATAGAAAATTAAAAAAGTTATGTTCTCTCATTATATCCTCTATTATAACCGATTTTCACAAGAAGGGAGGCATACATATAGGCTGAGGTTCCATCAAAGTCACCCTTTTCCAAAATGATCAAATAGGATTTCAGAAAGGGAGAGTTCCATCATAGGGGGAAACCCCCTATTATCATTTCATATCCAATACAATGATTATAATTCATTTTTCATCGATAAAAATCATGGAAATAAACCATGAGGATGGAACCATGAATGATGCATACAAAGAGGAGAAAAGAGAGGATGGAACCATCTGAAACACAGTCCACAGAGGGATAAACGAAAAATGTGTAAATTCCAGGATTCAGATAATCACCTAAGATTTGGGTGCTCCCTTCATCAATTTCATATTGCCTCCGTGTTTAATCTCTAACAATAATAAAACCATGGCCATATACAAATCACCTCCTCCTTCCAATACATATGACCTACCTACGCTTGAAGAACAATTTTATCAGTAGAAGGGATAGATGAAAGAGTTAAGGTGAAATAAATTTGAGTTTTTTTGAGGTAGTGTTCCTATCGAAAATTCCCCCTGGGTAAATCCTCAACGTAAAATTATAGCAGGAGTACTTATACAAAGGACTCATCCCAATGATTGAAACAAGGCCAGGATATCTACCTAACTCATTCCTAGACTATCAGTTTACCTGGACCTGATCATGTATGGATATCATGATTTCCCTCTAGTAAATGGAAAACCAGAATGCTTTCAGGAAAATCCTCAAAGGATGTCCCTTGATAGATTTCATCCTCAAATGATGGCACAACTGGTGAATCAAATCATACTGATTGCTATAAATTTCCAAGATATTGTTCAACTAAACAATCATCAAGGGTTTATGAAAACTATAAATTCTTTGGAATATCGATTGGAAGACATGGAGGTGTTTCGTTCTCTTGTACATCAAAAATGGAAACCTTACTCTATCTAGGTCAGAAACCACCCACAACCTCCAAAATATAAGAGTCCTATGTTTAAAATAATTAATGAATCATGTGTCTTGAAATAAAATATGATATAATTTGAATCCTATTGAGATCCCATGATGTGAACTCAATTGAAATAAGATTTTTTTAATATCATATGCTTTGTATGAACATTATAAGGGCCAGAATTTTTATGGTACACCAGTTTTCTAGATCAGTCAATCATTGGATGGGAGGATCTCAATTGGAAATTTGAATTTCTGTTTCATAAAAAATATAAAATAAAAAAATAAGGTACCTCTTAAAATGATAATTGAGATAAAATTATATATTCACATATTTCAATTCTAGATGGAAAGGTTTGACCTACCCCTTGAACTCACTACTTCCCCCGAATTTCTTCTTAATCTTTTCATAGAAAAACATCATGACAAGCTGAGAATGCCGCTATTCCCAGTGAAATATACAGGTGGGTATTGGGATATCTCTCACAATTTAACAAATAGAGGGACATTACATATAGATTACCATTTTTATGCCCTATATAACTACACTATTCTTAGGGAAAGGCATTGGAGGGGTGGACGCGACATATGTCACACTTAATCAAGCCTCCTTACCAGCTCCATCTATGAAACCTTAACTGTGTCATGAAACACCACTTAGGTGTCAAAAACAATCCCCACATTTAACTTATGTATAGATAGGAACCAATAGAAATACATATTAGGAGATAAGGAATAAATGGTACTCGTTTTGAGATGATCATGTTTGTGGCTATTTTATAGTCGCTTTGGACAATGATTTAATCTTCCTTCCAGATCCCAAGGTAGGTCCTAATGACCAACCATATTATTTTACCTTTAAATGGATACTAGGATAAACCATTCAGTAATAATTCATATTCAAATACATCCAAAAGAACAATTAATATTTCTTGAACGTAATGATGGGAAGGCCACCATCACAAGTGGCATATGGTTCTGCCACTACCACTAATGAAAAAGGTTGGTGAATAGAAGTCATTAGTAGAAGTAGAAAATAGTTTTATGTTTGGATGAATTGAAATAAAAGTAAATGAAATCTTGGTGTTCTATAATAACATCAGAAGCAACCAACTATGCCACCATCCGCTTCCACTACAACATAGCTGATGTCATTGAACCCACAAACCACCATATGATAGCCTTTCAAAAAGAGTCCTGAATGAAAATTAAGGAAATATTCACATGAGGAGGAACCTGCATCATTTAAAAAAGTTGTATTTTACTCTCTCAAACTTTATTCCCTAATATTTGAATCAATGGGCACCACCCCCAAATGGAACCACTATAAATGGATAGCCAGAAAAATTTCTCATCGAATGAGGGGTTGATCTTGGGTTCCTTTAAATACATTAACTTAAAGAGTACCTTATCTAAATATGAGTATTGATATGATCTTGATTCCCATACATATGATTGGGTTACTAGAAGAAGAGGCCCCATGAGCTAAAGATACCGGGGAAGGGACGGTTGTAGAAGGAGCCAGAAATCTAGCCACATCCATACTGGGATGGTCCATATTGTAAAAACATGAGTAGGATCCATTTAGAAGGCCCATTAATAGTAGGAAAATACCAATTAACCTACTAAAATCAACCATAACTCTATCACTATATAATATCAATCTGAGGGGGTACGGGTGTCAGATCACTCTCAACAGGAAGGAAGACTCACCCGACTAAACCCACCAAGGATAGAAGCACATCCAAATCCCGTTTTAAGTGATTATGTATCTTCATCAAAAATGAAATCCCCTAATGTTCATATGAAAGAAAATCCCCACCCATGGAAGCACATTCCTTTAGATCAAAAGTATGAAATTTGGAAATAGTTATCCTTGGTACTAGCTAAGCTATGAATCTTGTATTCCCAGAGTTTTTTCAAAGACCTCAGGGAAGCACTCATAGTGGATTTGTGAAGTCCTAAAATGTTTGGAACTAATGTTGTCACTACTGAGGTCTATCAAGCTGATGCTTATAATTAAGATTACCACACAGTTATATATTTCACAGATCATGATGAAGAATCTAGTATACAGGGACACATCAAAACATTATATGTATTTGACAAGATAAATGGTGTCGATGTTCGAGAATATTTCATTGATAATGGGTTTAGAGTAAACATCATTCCAGTATGAACACTTCACTTTATAGGATGTGAAGAGGATAACCAAGCACCTTTCTCCATAATAGTATAATAATATAATAAATCTGTGTAAATTCAATTGAAAAAAGTAAATCTCATGGATTATTTTTGAGACCTCATAACCAACGCAGAATTTTTGGTGGTTCGGCAGAACATAGCCTTAATTGCCTTTCTAAGAATGAACGGGTTGCATCAACATTCCAAAATCCCATAATCATACCATTAATGCACTAAATACTACATAAATGAAAAAATTGACATGTTTCATGCTGATAAGGCCCTGATAAAATCCTATGAGTCACATTATATCGAGGATGGATTCTATAAAAGGGAAGGGAAACAACCCCTAGTTGATGGTGTTTCATGGGTCACCACCCCCAAATGGATTGTAAATAATCATGGACAACCACATCAAATAGCTCAGTGAAGAGTGTGTCTTTCCCATAAATGAATTCATGTATATTAACCCAAATACAAACACATATTCAACATTATTTATGGTTTCATCCATGAAAACCGAGTCTAGTAGTGTTGAAATGTTTGATGACTCCCTATATATTGATGAATGGTCAGATAAAAACACCCTCATTCTATAATTATTTTTCTAGGAAACCCCTACCTCACCAGCTGATGTAGAAGAAGTTTAATATTCATCCAATGAGGATGAAGATGCTCATTCTCCATCTCTCACTATATACTCTCTATGGTTTCAAGGAAATCTTATATTGTCATCTATGTTAGAGTAAGATACTTCATTTTCATATTACCATGATATATCCTCCTCCCCCAACACTAGATAATTTATCCCATTTCTTTCTCCGCCTATGGAATAAGAGGAATAATATTAATAGGAGTAAGAGGATGAAGTGGATGACCTCAGGGACACTCCTCGAGAAATTGAGGATGGAATCTCAACCACCATTGATTAACTGAGAGAAATAAATATGGGTACTGTAGAATACCCACGACCCACATTGATCAATACTACCATGTCTCTTGAAGATGAAGAGGTATATACCACTTTATTGAAGCAGAAATGGGATTTATGTTCTTGGAACTACAAAAAAATGTTAAACCTTGATCCAGTGGTGGTCACTGACCACCTGGGCCTGTCGGAGGACAACCGGGGCTATAAACAAGTATCCATATGGACACACCCGACACATTATACCAGAATTAAGGCTAACATTGACAAGATCATAAGATAAATCATTAATTGTGTTGTACAATATCCCAAATTTCTGAACAATATTATCCCAATTAAGAAGAACTATCAAATCAGAGCCTACATTGATATTAGGGATCTCAACTGACACTGGATGGAGGATGATTTCCCAATTCAAATCATAGATATGTTGATTGATGCCACAACTGGATATCAAATTCTGTCTTTCATGGATGGCTATTAGGGATACTATAAAATCTGAATAGACTATGATGAAGAATACAATACCACCTTTAAGGAACCCCATGGAGTATTTCTCTATTGTGTAATTCCCTTCGTCTTGAAGAAAAATGGAGGCACATACCTATGTTCCATGTATATCATCCTTAAACCCTTACTTGGACAGTTTTTCAAATGATATATTGATGACCTGGTGGTAAAATCAAGAAAACTCTATAACCACCTATTGTATCTAGAAATGTATTCAATAGACTATGAAAACATATCTTGAAAATGAATACCTTGAAATTTTCATTTGGAATTAACTCAGGAAAATTCTTTTTCTTCCTTACACACTCTTAGGGAATCTAAGTTGACCCTAGGAAGATAAATGATATTCTTGGAGTGTCAACTCCTCACAACTTCATGGAGTTGAGATAACTACACGGACACATGGCCATCATTTAGTGGTTCATATCCAACCTGGATGTAAAATTTATAACCATAATAGTTGATGAAAAAGGGGGTTACATAATCTTGAATTGATGATTGTTCAAAAGCATTTAGTGGTATCAAGAAATATCTCTTATGAATCCCATTGTTGATGTCTATAATCAATGTAGGGACTCTTATTTTTTATGTGATAGCCTTAGAGTTATCACTGAGTGCCTTCCTCATAAAAAATAATGACACTGGTTTTGAAAACAATCATTATTGACACATTTGAAAGATGATGGATGGTGAAACTCATTATTAAGATATCGAGAAGATCTATCTGACACTAGTATTTGCAGTCATGAAGTCGAGGCACTAAAATAGCATCATGAGGTCTATTTTTCCTCTCGTAGAAACCTAATAAAATACATTCTCAATCATTCAATATTGACCAAACGTCTATCACAGGGGGGTGGACATCCTAAAATAGTATGACATTCATTTTTTTCCTTATAAATTATTCAAAGGCTAGGTGTTAGTAAGATTTCTGGATGAGAAACCCTTGGAAGAACATACTTCATTTGATACTGACCTACGTAATTAAGAGGTTTCCTCAATTCAAAAGGGCCCTAAGATATGGTACATGTATTTTGATGGTGCATCAAGATGTACAACATTGAAGAGGATGGAAGACCCTTGACTCAAAAAAGTCATGATGAGCGTCATGCTCATCTCTCATATAAAAGAAGTCCTACCTTGTGCCTACCTGCTGTTTCCAGGGTGCGTGAATGATGAAGAATAATATAAAGCTCTCATTGTAGGGATAGATTTGGAACTTCTTGTACAAGTCAATCACTTGAACATATAATGAGATTTGTAACTACTTATCAAGAAAATAAAAGGGGATTATACAATAAAAAATTAAGATCTAATCCCACTGTTAAACAATGTATGGGGACTAATAGCCTGATTCCCTTTGGATCCAATATTCACTCAAATCCCATAGTCATAGAATTCCCAAGACGATGCATTGGAAAATTCATCCACAAATCAAGATGATCCAGACCAGGATGAAATATTCATTAGTATTATGCATCACTAGATGGTATAACCTTTCATTCAATTCAACATATAAGAGATTTATGAGATTATCCCCATCCCTAAAAAAATGATATGACCACTTCCTAGATGACACCCATTGTGGACTACCTTCAAAAAAGATATCTCTCACTAAATAGTGTTGGAAGAGAAAAAATCCAAAGACAAGATATTAAATTTGTTCTATATGATAGTAAAAATCATCAAAAGGTACTCTATAATTGGATCCTTGTTGTGATATTTCTTAGGGGCATTAATGGATAAGAGACTGTAGTTGTCAAGAAGGAAGTTCCTATTGGGGCCTATGGCACCCACTAGTCAGGATACAATATTTCATATCAGATTCATTGTCTAGGTTAATAATGGACCACTATAATGTAGGAATACACTAAATTCTCCAAAAAGTTTCATTCTTCTAGTTTAAAGCCAGATACCATTCACCTACCCTCATTGTTTCTTCACACAGCAAAATACTATTTCCTATTTTCCATATGGGGGATGGACATTTTAGGACTATTTCCTCCCACTACGAACATGAAACGAAAGTACATTCTCACAATTAGTGACTTATTTTCCAAGTGGTATGAATCTATGCAACTCAATGTAGTTGGGTAAAGTAGCATTGTCAGCTTCGTGAGAGCCAACATCATCACCAGATTTGGTGCCTCTCATACAAAAATAATTGGAAACTATACAAATTTATTTTATTCATAATTGGGAAAACTATATTAGGAGAATGAAATCATGAATAACCATTCATCCCACTACCATGAAGAATATTATAGTTAGATATAGCCCTTCAATAAGACTCTGCAAAATATACTCCTGAGAAATGATAGATATGGAAAAAATGTCTTCAAAAAAATATATTCTACAAACCTTGTTAGATTACTAGAATATAACCCATAATGCCGAATATGAAACCCCATACACATTAGTATACATGACAGTGGCTTTCCTTGTAACACCCCAATCATCCACGATACATTTCTCTTTGAATAATGCATTACCTTTCATTGTACGCAACTTCAAGATTCAAACACACCAAGACCAATAAAACCAGCAGTTATGAATAGTAATACCCACCTGTTGAAATTTTATAAATTTCATCATTCAAAATGGTCTTCATTTTTGAATTCAGAATATCGAAATTAGCTTAGGGTGAATTTTTGGTATTTTTCTAAAACATTCAATTTTTTATGAATAGTGAAAAACACTACGTTATAAGTAAAAAAAACTTTTGATTTAAAAAATCAGTTATTTTATTTTAATTTATTTTAGGAAAAAATAGACACATAATACCAATTTATTTTCAATGTAATTCATTGGTTTCATTTTATAATAAGTTTAGATATATAAAATTTTATCGAACATTTTACTGTCTTTTACCCACCTCTTAAGAGCATTTTAAAATTTGCATAAAACATAATTTTACCACTTTTGTGAGTTTAATTTAAAAAATCATACAGACATTATTAATATCAGTATGTAAAATTTGGATCAATAAGATGAAAATAAATTTTTTTGAATAGTACTTTTGGACTTTTATTTACCATAGTTAAAAGTAAGTAGGGTAATTAAGGGTAAAAATGATATCATAATTACCACAAAACAAGACCTAATTCTATTGGATAAGTATAATTGGACCAAGAATAACCTTAGGAATAAAATATGATCCTCTTTGGTCCATTTTTTTTAGATTAGGACATTTATTAGTATTTTATTTAAAGAAGAGTTAAAAGAGTTAACTTCAATGTTTATTAACTAAACCATTTTTAATATAGGGTTACACACCATATAAATTTGACTATAAATATTCATTAGAAAGATAAAAATATTTCGAACATAATGGTATTTTATTTATAATAATTAGGAATTATATTAATTAATTTATTTATGACACAATGATAATGCAATAATTATCTTATTAATGAAATATTAAAATAAATGATATTAAAAATATCCAAATAAATGAAAATTGAAACTTATGATGAATTCCACTAATTTTATAAGTTAATATGAAATTTTGGGGTTGGTTAAATAAATTTTATTCGATGTGACAAATTTTTTATGGCTTTAAAAAATCAAATACTAAATAGTTTCAAAATTGACATAATTGAGTTTTTAAAACAAATATTATATAATTAATTGATATAATATTCCAAAAAATATAAGGTTAGGCCAAAAGACATAGATAAGGTTATATATATTAATAATGAACCACATGGGTTTCTCTTGGCTTTTTATAGTTTGTTTATTAAACATATAATAAAAAAATACAAAGAGAAGTGGTGAATGTCAAACTATTTAGGTAATATATAAATCTAAAAGATAAGGCTAATATGATGACCTAAACCTATCTAAAACCATTAGTTTGAGAGTTTTTAGACCCATAACTACCTTATCATTTAAATAATTCATTTTTGATCCATTAGAAACTGAATATTATTTTATTATAAAATAAAATTTCAAGATTTTCCTAAAATGATTCTCACCTCTCTTATAAAAGGGTACTTTCCCTTATATTAATTTCACACCACCAAAGCCTTTTGTCTCAGACAAAACATGCCCCAATATCCTCCCAACATTACTCCATTCATCTTATAGGCATTATTATGGTCATTAAGCCAACTTATAGAGCCCTTTTTTCAAATCAAATGGAAGAACCTGACGAAGAGGTTAATATTTCATCACCTCTTTCTAGTTCTTTTCTTCTTCCACTTACTCTTTCTTTGTTGTTACTATTCTAAAATAATAATGCCAGTATCTTCTATATAATTTTATGTTTTTATAAAAATGGTAAAAACAAGTTCATTATTTTATCCATCCTATAAATGAAAAATTCACCATACGTGCGTACGTTCGACTTACCATCTCCACGTCATGGTGTAGTTTGTTATTCATACAATTCATTTTCTGGATTGGTATAATAATGAATATCACCAATGTAAATAATAAATATAATATTTTAATTATTAGGTATATATGATATATCATCCAATTACATACTATTTCACCCTAAATATAATTATATTGTCGCTCGTGCGTACGTACAGATTACCGTCTCGATGAACTCGATGAGATTCATTTCCCATCATAATCATTCAAGAATAATTTTAATTTTATGATGACAAATAATATTTAAGAACTTAAAATATATCTGGATATGAATAAAATACATCCAATCCATAACAAACATGGCTTACGTAACGGAGCATATAAAGGAAAATGAATTAGTTTACACCCGAAATGATGATACTACTAAAATATTTTTAAGAAATAAATATTAGAGGATCATATCTGATATCATATTTAGATATATATTTTTTATAATTTAATAACAATGTTTTAAATATTATACTATAGGTTAACATACCATCGTCTAAGTAAATTTACAAGGTAAGGTTTAATTTCATAATCACTTTATTATCCGAGGTTGTTTTTACGTATGTATCAACTGGGACCTCTTTATCATCCATATCCATTTTTTTAAAATTTATTTCAAAATATTTTTAATACTTATTATAAAATGTTTTAAAATCATTTATACCATTATTTTACCTTATATGTTTTGAAATGAATCTTTTAATTGATTTCCAAACAAGGTACTTTATGACCTTTTCGACAAAATTAGGGTAAGAAAGTCTTTTTTTAACTTATACAGTGGGTGAGGATATTTTCTACCGTTATAAAATCCTCAAACCATCCCATACATTCTTATAAAAATATTTTAAAAATAAATGTTTTCTTTTTTAATTATATGACTTTTTAATGATTTTAAAATATAAAGAGATATTCCTCTAAAAAAAATTGATTTCATCTATGTAAACATACTTTGATGAATATTAAACTTGTTTGAAGTTGATTTATTATGATAAAAATCATAAATATTTCATTGAAGGTTTCATGATATATTTGACTATGGATGAGTTATTTTTATACCACTCATGGTTTATGGATAAAGTGTTGGCATTTCGTATGCTAGTTTTAATACAAATGTTTATGTTATTTTCAAACCTTTTCATATGTGGAATGCATTGGACTTTGTAATTGATGGGTGGAGCCCGCTATAGCTCCAGATGAATCGGTTGGTCTCATTAGACAATTTAGTGTCTTGGCACAAGACCTTGACAAAATCTTATTTGTAGTCTTGGCCCAAGTCCTTGATTATGTGGTTATGAGGTTTGGTATTATGCATTCCATCCTTATGAAAGTGGCTATTGACATTGCATGTGATTATTCGACTACTATTATTTCATTGTGAATAAGTAAATGGAATTATTTGATTTTATCTTTTCCATATTATGCTGAACTTTATGTTTAAAAGGATTTTATTTTAGTCTTATACATTTCCTTAAATTTTTATGATTATTTCCAAATGTTTATATTTTTATCCTTACTGAGCATCTGAGCTCATCCCTTTATATGTTTTATTTTCCCCAAGATGTGATGAATTATTTTATGGTTTAAGTGAAGGGATATGATAAGGATATAAGTGTTTTGAAAAGGGGAAAAATGTTGTTTATAATTTTATTTAATGATGTAATGTAAAACTTATGGATGAATATAGTACTTCCAAGGCTACTAAACTGGTCGGTCTTTTGGGACATGATTCCTTGTATCATGCCATTGTTATGTAATAATGAATTGACTCTGGGTAACTGGGGTCGGGGAATTACATTTGGTATCAGAGGAAGTTTAGTACAAACCTTGGAAACAAGATTTATAAAAACATGTATTAGAGAACACTACCCAAAGATCGACTTTGAGGATTAATATAGGATAACTTCCTAGAAGTTTTGTACTATATAGATTTTGTGTGTATTAAAAGAAATACATCCTTGACTAGATACGAGCAGGTAGAGGTAGCTCTTCCACAGATATACTTGGGGTTAAAATCCAAAAACACAGCATTGAGCTGGGCTCGAATGGGAAGTGGTGCACGACAACGGGCCTTACTGTACTCTAGGTTACAACACTCCTGAGGGATATGCTTAGGATAATTCTCATTTTATTTAAAAATAATTATGAAGGGTTTATGAGTATATAATTCTTCAAAGAAAACATTTTTCTGATTAAGGATTATATCCATAAAATGTTCATTTTATTTCAACTTTTTTACAAGTTTGGAATTATGTATTGCGATTCATGAACTATTCTATTATATGCCATTGTTTAGAACTAGAGCCTAGTGGATGGAATGGAAACTGTATCAATGCCTGTAATCCATTTAGGGATTTCCCTCTTACTCAAGATAATTATTATGATGATGGTGAAACAACTGGTTTTTATCAGCTTATCACCAAACTTGGACAACTCACTCAGGTTATGAATAATAACCTTACCCGGATGGAGCACTCTGATCCACAATGTAGAGGATCAAAGTTATACCACCTCATGATGAAAACACCACAAACATTAAATGTGAGTTCAAATAAGTTAGTATATTAGAAATGGATAAGTTCCTTAGAGATAATTTTTCATGCTTTGGGGTGTAGCGAAAGGTAAAATGTTTTCATGGCAGTTTATGGCCTCTCGGTAGATGCAAATTAATGGTGGTCATTGATTCAAAACACAAAGGAAGATGACAAAGTATCAAAAATGGAATGGAGGGAGTTCAAATAGATTTCCATAGAGAAATACTTTCCTCGTGTCCATCGAGTGGATATGGAAAGGTAATTTTTGAGTTTGAGACAAATGGAGGATGAGAATGTTGAAAAATATGAGGCTAACATTACAAGGTTAGCAAGGAATTTTGTAGATTATATACGTAACCCCAAGAGTATTATTCATCGATTCATTGATGGGTTAAAACCATTTCTCTGGAAAGCATTAGTCTCACCATTTATGTTATCATACGAAGATATTTTCTCATGTGCAATCAAGACAGAAAAATCATTCTCTAAGTCTTATGAATTTAAAGCAAATAAGGAGAAGATGAGATCTTTTGAACACTCTGGAAATGAAAATAACTGGAATAAGGGAAAAGGTGATTATCAATTTTGTGGTAAATGTGGTATGAGACACCTTGATACTTTCCTAAATGGAATGGGATTCTGTTACAAGTGTGGTGAAAAAGGCCACCAAGCTCATGATTGCATGGGAAAGAAAGAGGCTGTCAATGTTGAATGCTACAATTGTAAAGAAAAGGGGAATTATGCAAACTATTGTCCTAAGAACCAAGGAAACATACCTTAGAAAAGGCCAAGGGAGCAAGGACAAGCTTATGCGATCACTACTGCTGATTTTGAAGCTCCGAAAGATGTGGTGATAGGTAATTTAATTATTTCCTCATGTTTAGCCGATGCATTATTTGATTCTAGATCATTGAATTGTTTCATATTATCCATGTTTTCTTATAAAATTAGATATTTTCAATTTGACTTAACAAGGGATTTGTTAGTCAAAACACCTAAGGGAAGTATCATCACAACAATGTTTTCTGAATTAGTTCCCATTATGTAATATAAGGGTTCTTTATCTGTTGATCTCATCATCATACCCATGATTTAATTTGATATAATCCTCGGAATGGATTGGCTTTTAGACCATGATGCATAAATTTATTGTAAGAAGATGGTTGTTACAATTTTTGATGATGATAATGAGTAAATTATCTTTATAGAAGAAACGACACTACCTGATTCTTATCTAGATCCACCATTATTAGCTCTAATAAATTCAATTATTGTGTAGGATGAGAATAAAATAATAATGTGTGAGGAAAATAATGTTCGAATAGAGAATGTACCTATTGTGCAATAAAAAGTGGATGTGTTTCCATAGGATTTACCGGGACGTCCACTAGATTGAGAAAATGTGTTTTCCATTGACTTAATTCCAGGTTCATGGCCCATATCAAATACCCATTATAGAATGAACACTATGGAATTAGTGGAAATAAATAAACAACTAGAGGAATTTAGTAATAAGGAATTTATTCGCCCTAGTGTTTCATCATGGGGAGCCCTTGTCCTTTTTGTTAACAAGAAAGATTAATCTACGAGGTTGTGCATTAACTAAATGGAGATCAATGCTATAACAATAAAAAACTAGTATCCCCTACCTCACATTGATGATTTATTCGTCCAACTTCATAGAGCTCAATATTTTTCAAATATGGACCTTCGATCTGGATATCATTAGTTGTGTGTGAAAAAGGAAGACACTCTAAAAACAGAATTTCGAACCAAGTACGAGCATTATGAGTTAACAATAATGCCTCTTGGGTAGACTAATGCACCCTATATTTTCATGGATATAATGAACGGAGTATTCAAATGATATCTTGATTACTTTGTTGTGATATTTACTGATGATATCATGGAATACTCAATAAGAAACGAAGATCAAAAAAATCACTTGCACATTATTTTAATGAATCTTAAAAGAAATGAATTATATGGGAAGTTTAGTAAGTTTTAATTTTGGCTTCGAGAGATTTATTTTCTTGGCCATATTGTCTCTAAGGATAGAATCACTATTTATCCTTTAATGACCAAGGAAATCCAAGAATGGCCAGCATCAACAAGTATAACTGAGGTACATAGTTTTATTGGTTTAGTAGGTTATTATCGGTGTTTTGTCCATAATTTTTCCCAATTGGATAACCCATTAACAATGATCACACTAAAGGGGTTATATTTTTTTGGAAAAAATTGTGTGAATAATGTTTTGAAGAACTGAAGAGAAGATTATTTAATTCTACAATCTTGACTCAACTATTGGGGAACGATGGGTTTGTTATTTATAGTGATTCTTCAAAGAAAGGACATGGTTGTTTCCTTATGCAAAATGATAGAGTTATTTCCTATGCATCATGAAATCAAAGAATCTATGAGAAAAACTATCCCACTCTTGATCGTGAGTTAGCAGCTGTAATCTATTCATTGAAGATATAGAGACACTATCTCTATTGTGAAAAAATTAAGATTTATACTGATCAAAAGAGTTTGAACTATATTTTCTCACAAATAGAACTCAACATGAGTTAAAAGAGATGGCTTGAACCACTCAAGAATTATGATTTCATAATACACTACCACCCGGGGAAAGAAAATAAAGTGGCAGATGCTTTGAGCAGAAAGGATCCTAGAGTTTTGGGAAGAGACTTTGTGTTCTAGATATACCTGATCTAAAAAGGGTATTTTTAGTTGATGCTCATAGCTCAAATTTCACTATACACCTAGTTAGCACTATGATGTATAGATATTTGAATTAACATTTTTGGTGGGACAACATAAAGAGAGATATTGCTAATTTTGTATCGAGATGTATGGTTTTCCAACAAGTGAATCCTGGAAGACAACATAATAGAGGTAACATGCAACCAATTCCTATACTTGAGTGGAAATGAGATGATATTATGATGGACATTGTTATGGTACTACAAAATACTCCTAGAAGGAATAATGCAATATGGGTCATTGTTGATCGTCTTACCAAGTCAACACATTTTCTTCTTATAAGATAAGATTTACCACTTGAACGTTTAGCAAGACTATACATTAAGGAAGTTTTAATAATTCATGGATTACCCTTATCGATTATTTCTGATCATGGTCCCTATTTTACATCAAGATTCTGAAAAAGTCTTCATAATTCCCTGGATATTGATCTTCGTTTGAGCACTTCCTTCCACCCTCAAACTGATTAACCATCAGAACAAACTATTCAAACCTTAAAAGACTTGTTGAGATCTTTCTCACTTGAATTTCAAGGTATTTCTGATCAATATTTACCTCTATTAGAATTTTCCTATAATAATAGTTTCCATTCAAGTATTCAGAAGGAACCATATGAAGCGTTATATGGAAAGAGATGTTGCATACCGACTTGTTAGGATGATGTTGGTGAAAGAAACCTCATAGGCCTAGAACTTGTTGAGGAAACGATGGAAAAGGTGAAGGTTATCTAAACCCACATCAAATTAGCTCAAAGTATGCAGAATATCTATGATGATAACCGAAGGAAGGATTTAAAATTTCATGTAGGAGATCATTTTTTTCTTGAAGGTATCTCAATGGAAGGGAGTTATAGGATTCTGTAAGAAGGGTAAATTAAGTCCTAGGTATATCAAATCATTCAGAATTATAGAATGAATTGAGGTTGTGTATTACCATTTGGAAATGCCTCCATGTACCTCCAAAGTTCAAGATGTGTTCAACGTATCACTATTTATAAAATACATCCCTGACCCAACACATGTACTCACCTATGAGGAAATTGAACTGGAACTTGATCAGTCTTATTGTGAAGATCCTGTCAAGATTCTTGATACAAGAGAACAAGAGCTAAGAAACCGAATGACTCATCTGGTAAAAGTTATATAGAGAAACCATAAGATAGAAGAGGAAATGTGGGAACCCGAGGAACATATGATGAAGAACCACCCAAAAATTTTTATGCTGTAATATTCTTGAAATATTGAGGGAATTATTTTGAGAGAAGAATATAACACCCCAAGCTTCCATAACATATTTCCCTTTGAATAATAAAATAGCTTGTATTATACGCAACATTGATATTCTAACGTACCACGACCAATCAAACTAGCCATTATGAATAGTAATACAAACAATTTGAATTTTTATAAATTTAATTTTACAAAATGAAATTCATTTTTGAATTTGGAATATCGAAATTAGATTAGGGTCTAACAACCCAATATTTAATGAGAATTGTTTTTTTTTTAATTTCTTTGATTTCTTGTCTTGTACGCTACACCAAAGGGAGCTTGCACTACACGCATCCCAGACATGGCTTGCATTATACACAATCGCGACCTTCCTTGATAGCGTGGGTAGTATGCAATACCGTGTTTCACTAAACAACGATATATTATTATAATATTATAATGGAGTAGCTGTTATGAATAGTATTAACTACATTTCGAATTTTATAACATTATTATTTATCTTACACATTTTCTAGAACATGGTATGAGAACAAAATAAATTTTTCAGGTAAAATAAGTATTTAAAAAAATGTAGTTTTTCCACCTTTTGATGGAGCACCCACATAAAATTTTATTTTTTACATGTTTATAAGTTCAATATGACAAAATGAAATTACACTTTGGAATCAGGATATAAAAATTTACTTCGGATAAATTTTTTATATTATTCTGATAACTTTCATATTTTAATGTATAGCAAAAACACAATATATTAATCACAATAATTTATATGGTTAAATTATAATATTTAATGGTTTAAAAGTATAAATAGAATATATTTTTACCATTTAATATAATTTATTTCATTACCATTAATTTTACATTGAATTCATAGGTAAAAACATTTCTATCATGGGCAATGTTTTAACTTTTAAAACCCATTTTCTTAACAACGAGATTAATTTTAAATTAATTACTACAAATTATATATTTTGAATTTCAAAAAATGGATTCCATATTTGAATTCAGTGGGTCCAAATTATGTTAATAGGTTACCTTTTTTTTGATATTTTGAATACTAACTATGGTAATTTTTATTTACAGTAGTTAAAGGTAAATCAGGTAATTAAGGATAATAATAAGATTATAAAATTACCCTTACACCTACCAAAATTCTATTGGATGACTAAAAGTCTACCCATATCACCTATGAATTTTAATAGAATCATTTATGGACTTTTGAACATGAAAATAATTTAATTATTATTAAAACCGAAGAAACTGACAACATGTCACTCTCTTAAATCTTATAAGTATACTAAGTTTAATTTAGTGATAAACTTCATGAAACTTTGAACATAAATAGTATAAATAAATATAATAACATTATCTACATCATGTGAATTTATTTAGAATTTATAGGGATTAAATAATTATCATTAAATGTGACAAAATAGTGATGTTGAAATTATGTTATTAATTTGAATATCAAATAAATGGTTTTAAAAATATTAAAATAAATATTGTATGAAGTATTTAATATTCTCCACCACTTTTCTAGATACATATGACATGTTATGAATCTATTAAATATTTTATTTCGAACTTATCTTTTGTTTGAATTTTATTTAAAATCAAAGAAATTAATAGTGTCAAAATTGACACTATTGTTATTTTATAAAAATAATATAATATAAAATTGTTTAAAAATCACATAAATATTTAAAAATTATAAATTAAAATTTATTTGGTCTAAGATTTCATACACTCTCCAATTATGGAAAATTAACAACACATAAGAAATTATTTAAAATAATATAAAATTTAGAATCTTATTACCACAAATAAGATTAATTAAATTAAATTATGATAAAGCAAGTTGATAAGGATTAAAATAAATTTTCAACATGTAAAAATTGTATTTTTTGATGATATTACAACCTTATATGTTCTAATATTCTAATATGAGTCATTTTTGGAGGTTTTTAAGTGGGATTTGATTTATTATAAATTAATATTTTGAGGTTTCCAAAGGTGCCCCTCTCCTTTCTTATAAATGGGAACCTCCTCCCTCTCCACTTCACAACACCTTGAGCCTTAAACCTCGGCTAAAACCTAACCATTTCCCTTTTACAATTTCCTAGAAATATTCTGGAGGTTCTGGTATTCTCAAAAGACCAGCTCTAGTCCCTTAAGAGGAACCTTAAAGGAGGTGCGTCAAAGAAGAGGTAATCTCTTCTACCGATTCATTCAAGTTTCATTCTTATTCAACTTCCTATTATTTAGATGTTTAATTTTAAATTAATAAAATCAGTATATATAATATACTGATATTATATTATAAATATGAAAGAACCACATTTCACATTCTATCCATCCTACAAAAAACGAAATCACCGCGCGTGCGTACGTAAGAAATACCGTCTCCACACCGTGGTGTAATTAGTTTTTCCACCACCGCCTTACTTGGATGGGTATAATGGTATAAATAATAACTATATATGGTTTTTATAACATCATACTGATTTTGATATATTATATCATTCATTCCAATTCTATTCAATAATTATGGGAACGGTATCATCGCTCGTGCGTACGTACGGACTACCGTCTCCACAAACCCGATGAGATTCATTTTCCATGATTAACCATTCAAGTGTGATTATAAATTATACATATAGTAAATAATCATGAAAGATATTACATAATTATGATACTGAATTTATGTACATTTATGTTTCATTTACTTAATTCCATTCAATTCAATAAGAAAATGAAAACAACATTCATGCGTATGTACGACCTACCATCTCCATGAATGGTGTATTTCATTCCATTTATCGATCTATAATATATATTTATATACTGAATATATGTATTATATATGAATCATGTTTTACATTCTAGAATTATGTAAATCAGGATATGATTGATAATATCAAGAACAACAAATTGAAACACAAGAGATAAATGAAACGATTTTACCCAAAACAATTCTTTAGTCTGGAATTATCTAAAGAACAGGTAATATAAAGTCATAAGTGAACCATATATGATATCATAAAAATAAATATGATTCATTAATTATTCAATGACATTATTTAAATCATAATACAGGAGGTTCAAATACAAACAAATCATATCAGACATAAGGTAATGGATTTTATCTGATATTGCTTATACGTATGTACTTAATGGTGTTATTTTAATCATCCATTTCCATAAAAATGTTTTTAATAAAAAGTTTAATATTATAAAATTCATGTTTACCCGTCCTTGACTTTTACATTGAGTTATGGAATGAATCATTCTTTTTTTTACCATACGGGGAACTTTTTGACTTTTCCAGCAAAAGTATGAGGATAATGTCTTTTTAACTTATACAGCATGAACAGATTTTTACAGTTTCATAATGCCTAACTTTCATGAAGCTTACACTACAAGTATTCATGATTATTTTCAACAAAAATTCTTTTTCTTTTAAAATGTCATGGAATTTTTAAAAAAGAAAATTATTTTGAATAAGAAAGGATATTTTCTCCAAGAATTCGTTTCAAGTGTTTTATCAAAACCATTTTACATCTAAGATGACATTATTTTATATGTGTATGTTTATAGTATAAGTTCCCTATGATTGACATGGTTTCACGTTTCTTATGATGAAATGATATCTATTTGTTTTATATGGATTATGCAATGATGGGATGCTGTTTATGAAACCCATTTTACTCGTTGGGTTATGATGAATGATTTATGTTTATTTAGTGGAACAAGTAAGAATGATTTCATTATGATATGGGTGGGACCTATATTTCCCTCCACTTAATTGGGTAAATATTTATATCTCACGAGATAGACATGGTTGGAAGGACAAGTTTATCTGGTTCAGTGATACAGGACTGAAACGAGGAGTGAGCATGATTCAGTAAAGGACTTTGTCTACTAAGATGATCTTGGAAGCAATGCCTTGGATACTATGGAAATAATATCAAGTGCATAATGGTTTCCCACAATTTCATGTTTTTTTACCATGCTATTTTGTCATGATTGATGTTTCATTATGATATAAGCCTTACGTACTTCCATGTTTTATTTCATTTCTCAAGATTTTGATGTTTAAATACTATGTTCATGTTTTTAAGTTCAAATGTAAATGGTTTGTTTTATTTTCTCCATGCTTACCCTTACTGAGAATTTGAGCTCACCCTTTATATGTTTTCTTTTCCCCAGGATATAAATAAAGGTTTTGAGAATGAAAACAAAATGGGAATATCTTTATGGGAGATGTTGAAGATCTTTTAGCATGATTAGAAGTTTATGTTCCGATTTTCCAAAGACACTAACCTATTATGTTCCTTGGGTTTTGGTTTTGGTATGTATTAATTATTCCTCAAAAGTAATGTAATTTCCATGTACCTCAAGTTTGGGGTCTCTACAGTTGGAATCAGAGGAATTGTTTAGTCAACCTTTGGAAACTAGGATACGAGAACTTTAGTGAGATCCCTAGAGATATGTCTAAAGTGTGTCTAGGGATGTCCCTAAGGTTAAGTATAAGTACAGGTTATAGTCCTAGAATTACAGTAATGATATTATAATTAAACCTAAGATGTTAGATATTGAAGGTACTCCCTGTTATTATGTTGTTTTCCCTATAATGAGTTTTGGCTCTCACACTATTCTTTTTGGGTTTTCGACGATGGATGTAACTTGATGGAACTGTGTTGATCAATGTAATAGATAATGAAATGATTGATCTTCTGAACAAACCAATGTTATGGGAGATGGAGTGAAAAATCTTATTGCTATACTTACACAAGCTATGAATCATTCTAGACTTCCAAATGAGCAGAAAAAGGAACAATATTCTATTGAGTCCTTCATGAGGCAACGTCAAACTTCTTTCAGTGGGTCTTCTAATCTAGTTATTGCTGAAAAATGGATCAGTACCGTTGAAAATATATTTTCCATACATCGCTATTGAGAAAATGAAAAGTTCATTCTAGTAATTTATCATTTATAAGGTGAAGTAGACCAATGGTGGACTCTAATTAAGAATACCAGGCCCCGAGATGAAATTGAATCCATAGAATGTGATGAGTTCAAAAACTTATTTTTCAATAATTAATTCCCTCGTATTCTTCGAACAAAGATGGAAAAGGAGTTTCTTTAGCTTAAGAAAAAGGATGATGAATCTATTGGTATATACAAAGAGAATTTTAAAAGGCTTGCAATGTATGCATATGGCATTATCATCCAACCTGAATGTAAAGTTGATTGATTCTTCAGTGGGTTAAAACCAAGTCTTCTAAGGGCATTAGC
Source organism: Viscum album (assembly GCA_963277665.1). Classification (NCBI taxonomy): domain Eukaryota; kingdom Viridiplantae; phylum Streptophyta; class Magnoliopsida; order Santalales; family Viscaceae; genus Viscum; species Viscum album. Next base: position 922,779,269 of record OY728162.1, on the reverse strand, counting down.
TATAAGATACATTAGTAGCTATGAAGAAATTGTGCGTTGTGATATTAAGGTAGAACGGTATGTTAGTATTACATATCCATCTCATGGGTTTGACAAGAAACGAAAGTTGGAGTTCAATGAAAAATCTCATAACAAGGGTGAAGAGAAGATGAATGTTACTTTAGGCTCAAAGTGTGGAAAGAAGCATGGTGGAGATTTCCTAAAAGGTAATAGAAATTTTTTTAAGTGTGGAAAAGAAGGTCATCAAGCAGTTGAGTGGAAAAGTAATGGAAAAAAGGTAGCTAATGAAGTGAATAGAGAAAAGACGACAGAGAACGCTCCACCAACACATCAATGCTTCAAGTGCAAGGAAATGGGGAATTATGTTAATAAATTCCCTAATCCAAGGGTTAATGATGATCGATGTGAGAAACCTCTTAATGAAAAGGATAATGGGAAGTCACATGCTATCAATATTTTTGATGTCGAGTACGACAATGATGTTGTGTAATGATTAAGTGTTTATGTAATGGGAATTCAAAATAGTATCACGGAATCTCATGTATGGTATTATGGAATTTTGGACTATCTATGTATTGGTTTTTCATAATTATATGGTACCAGTGACCATGAAAAGTGATTGAAATATTTTTGTAAATAAGAAGATATACGAAAAATGAAGGGATAAAGAGAAAATGAAATGTGCTCATGACTGATATCATTGTTTGAGTATATAGAAATTTTGGGATTTTGGTATGTAGAAAGAGATAACTTTTGACAGCATTCATGTTTTCCCTAAGGTTTAATGGGTATTCATTTATTCAAGAGGATACATGATTAAGGTATTTGCATGTTTGGAATGTGACCAACAAGATATATCGTTTGATATATGGGGGATAAATTATGGTATTCACAAGCTCGGTAGATGACTTTTCTAGGATTTTTTTCTATAGTATGAGCTTGGACATAAGTATTTTAGATAAGCGTAAAGATTGGAATGGATTATCTTGGACATATGTTAGTATTGTTTAAGGAAAAAAAATTTCTATATTATTCATGGGATGTTATAATAACATAGTTTTAGAAAACGGACAACCTGCAGGATGGGTGACAACTCGTCGCGTCAGACAAGGCTGTAGGAATTGAACCCACAAACGAAGTGCGATATGCCCTTATCACCTACTAGTAGCCTACAGGAAGTCCCTGGTTAGTTGAAACTAGTTTTATTTTATTAAGCAGTATGATATATGAAGTATAACTCAATTTTTTGGAATCATATATGAATAACCTCATCATAGATGGACTTATGTATATTTGATAACGTTTTCTAACCTTTTGTTTGAGACAGATGGAATGGCCTGTCATTCTATCACATGATCTACTAACACTTCAGGAATTCCAAATTCAACTTCATTTATTTAAGAGTTGAAGAAGAAATTGTTAACGGAATGAACAATGGTTAGATCGTACTGAAATAAAGTAATTATTTCTTATAATTCAAATTCTTCAACATTATGGAAATGATCTTGAAAACCAAAAATGTTGTCCTAGTTCCCTTATATATGATAAATCAAATGGTACCTTATATCATCACAAATTTATGGCTTTGTGACTATTGGATTTTTCATAGCCATGTTCTCTACCACTATCCATCAGAACATGATGGTTATATTTCTCTTCATATCCATATTTTCACCTATGTTCTCTTATGAGGGAACCCAAGTGATGAGTTACATTGGGTATCCATTTTTTTTTCTAACGTTCATTTTTAAAATTAAGTTTTTGTATTCTCTTTTACGATGTGTGTTTCTATGAAAGATACTTTCATGTAGTAAACCATTTATAACCCCGATGAATTTCGAGGGAGAAATTCATTTTAAGGGGGGTAGAATGTAACAACCTGAGATTTTATGAGAATAATTCTTTTTAATTTCATTGATTTCTTGTGTTGTACACTACACCTAAGGTTTCTTTCACTACACGCATCCCGAACATGGCTTTCATTACACGCAATCACGACCTTCCTCGATAGAGTGTGTTGTACGCAATACCAGGTTTCACAAAACAACGATATATTGTTATAATATTATTATGGAATAGCTGTTATAAAAATTATTAACTACATTTTTAATTTTATAACATTATTATTCATCTTACACATTTTCTAGAACATTGTATGAGAACAAAATAAAATATTTCGCGTAAAATAAGTATTTTTTCAAAAAATGTAGTTTTGCCGCCTTTTGATGGTGCACCCACATTAAATCTAGTTTTTGACATGTTTATATGTTTAATTTGAAAAATTTAAATTATTCTTTGGAATCAGGATATAAAAATTTACTTTGGATAAATGTTTCATATTATTCTAATAACTTTCATATTTTAATGAATAGTAAAACACAAGCTATATTCACCACAATAATTATTATGGTTAAATTATAATATTGAATGGGTTTAAAGTATAAATAGAATATATTTTTACCATTTAATATAATTTGTGTCATTACCATCAATTTTACATTGAATTCATAGGTAAAAACATTTCAATCTTTGCCAATGTTTTAACTTTTAAAACCCTTTTTCTTAACAATGGGATTAATTTTAAATTAATTACTGAAACTTCAGTGTTTTGAATTGTGAAAAATGGATTACATATTTGAATTAAGTGGGTCCAAATTCTGTTAATAGGTTACTTTTATTTTTTTGATAATATGAATAGTAACTACGGTAATTTTTATTTACTGCAGTTAAAGGTAAATCGAGTAATTAAGGGTAAAAATAAGATTATAAAATTACAGTAACACCTACCAAAATTCTATTGGATGACTAAAAGTCGACCAATATCACCTAAGGGTCTGAATATATTCATTTTATGGACTTTTTACCAAGAAAATAATTTAATTATTATTAAAACCAAAGAAAGTGACAACATGTCACTCTCTTAAATCTTATAAGTATAATAATATTAATTTAGTGATAAACATCATGAAACATCGAACATGAATAGTCAACAGAAATAAAAAAAACTTATCTACATCAAGTCAATTTATTTATAATTTTTAGAGATTAAATAATTATCATTAAATGTGACACAATAGTGATGTTGAAATTATTTTATTAATTGAAATATCGAATAAATGGTTTTAAAAATATTAAAATAAATATTGTATAAACTATTTAATATTATTCATGCATTTTCTAGACAAATATGACATGTTATGAATCTATTAAATATTTTATTTTCAACACATCTTCGTTGTGGATTTTATTTGAATTCAAATAAATGAATAGTGTCAAAATTGACACTATTGTTATTTTATAAAAATAACATAATATAAAATTGTTTAAAAACCACAAAAATATTTACAAATTATAACTTAAATATTATACATTCTAAAATTTCATAAAATATCCAATTATTTACAATTCACAACACATAAGTAATTATTTATAACAATTTAAAATTTAAGATCGTATTACCACAAATAAAATTAAATAAATTAAATAAGGATAAATCAAGTTGATATGGTTTAAAATAAATTTCCAAGATGTATAAATTTTATTGGTTGATGATATTACAACACTACCTCATCTAATCTTATAATAGGAGTCATTTTTTGAGGTTTTTAATTATAGTTGGATTTATTATAAATTAATATTTTTGAGGTTTCCAAAGGTGCCCCTCTCCTCCCTTATAAAAGCGCACCTCCTCCCTCTCCACTTCACAACACCTTGAGCCTTCATGATCAGCCTAACCCCTGACCACTTTTCTTCTCCACTTCCCTAGAAACATTCTGGAGGTTCTGGTCTTCTCAAAAGACCATCTTTAGTCCCTTAAGATGAATCTTAAAGGAGGTGCGTCGAAGAAGAGGTAATCTCTTCTATCGATTCTTTCAAGTTTATTACTTCTTCAAATTCCTATTATCTAGTAGTTTCATTGTAAAGTAATGCAATAAGTATCCCAAATATACGGATATGATATTATAAATTTGAAATAACCCCATTTTACCTTCTACCCATCCTACGGAAAACGAAATCACCGCGTGTGTGTACGTACGGAATACCATCTCCATGCCGTGGTTTAATTAGTTTTTCCACCACCACCTTACTTGGATGGGTATAATGGTGTAAAGAATAACTATATACAATTATTATATTATCATACTAATTCTGAGATATTATATCATTCATTACAATTCTATTCAATAATTATGGGAACGATATCATCGCTCGTGCGTACGTACGGACTACCGTCTTCACGAACGCGATGAGATTCATTTTCCATGATTAACCATTCAAGTATGATTATAAAGAATATATATAAAAAATAATCATGAAAGATATTACATAATAATGATACTTTATTTATGTACATATATGTTTCATTTACTTAATTCCATTCAATTCAATAAGGAAACGAAAACAATGTTCACGCGTACGTACGACCTACCGTCTCCATGAACAGCGTTTTTCATTCCAATTATCGATCTATCATATATATTTATATAATGAATATATATATCATATATGAATCATGTTTTAAATTCTATAATTAATTAAATCTGGCTATGAGTAATAATATCAAGAACAACAAATCGAAACACGAACGATAAATGAAACGATTTTACCCAAAATGCTGCTTTAAAATGGAATTTACAAAAGAACAGGTAATATAAATCCATAAGTGAACCATATATGATATAATAACCATTAATATGATTCTTTAATAATTAAATGACATTATTTAAATCATTGTACATGAGTTTCAGATACATTCGAAGCATATCAGACATTAGTCAATGGATAATTTTACAAATCTCATTTTTATCTGAGATTACTTATAGGTAAGTATTTACTGGGTTTATATTTTTCATCCATGTCCATAAAAATATTTTTCATAAAGTTTTCAATATTCTTAAATTCATGTTTACCCCTCTTTGACTTTTACATTGTGTTATGGAAAGAATCATTCTTTTGTTTACCATACGAGGAACTTTTTGACTTTCCCGGCAAAAGTATGAGGATAATGTTTTTTTAACTTATACAGCATGAATGGATTTTTACGGTTTCATAACGCCTAAATTTCATGAAGATTCCAATACATGTTTTCATGATTATTTTCAAAAAAAATTATTTTTCTTTTAAAATTTAATTACATTTTGTAAAAATAAAATGATTTGGAAGAAGAAAGGATATTTTCCTCAAGAATTCATTTCAATTGTTTTATCCAAACTATTTTCCATCTAAGATGACATTATTTCATATGTGTATGTTTCAAGAATAAGTTCTATATGATTTACATGGTTTCAATTTTCTTATGATGAAATGATATCCATTTTTTTTATTTGGATTATGTTATGATGGGATGATGTTTATGAAACCCATTTTACTCATTAGGTTATGATGAATGATTTATGTTTATTTTGTGGAACAAGTAAGAATGATTTCATTATGAGATGGGTGGGACATATTTCTCACTCTAAGTCATTGGGTAATGATTTATATCTAATGAGATAGACATGGCTGGAACAACATGTTAATCCGGTTCACTGATATAGGACTGGAATTAGGAGTGAACTCAATACAGTAAGAGACTTTATCCACTAAGACGGTCTTGGCAGCAATGCCTTGGTTGTATGGAAATAATATCAAGTGCTTAATGGTTTTACACAATTTCATGTTTTATTCCCATGCTATTTTATCATGATTTATGTTCCATTATGATCTATGCCTTACGCACTGCCATGTTTTATTTCATTGCTCAAGATTTTGATGTTTAAACATTATGTTCATGTTTTTAAGTTCAAATGTATATGGTTTGTTTTATTTTCCCCATGCTTACACTTACTGAGAATTTGAGCTAACCCATTATATGTTTTCTTTTCCCCAGGATATAAAGAAATGTTTTATGTAAGAAAACAAAAGGGAATATATTTATGGGTGATGTTGAAAATCTTTCACCACGATTAGAAGATTTTGTTCCATGTTTCCCAAGACACTAAACTATTATGGTCTTTCAGTGTTATTATTTATGTATTAATTATTCCTCAAAAGTACTATAATTTACATGTATTTCAAGTTTGGGGTCCCTACATAGGGTGAATTTTTTTTATTTTTTGGAGAACTTTCAATTTTTGATGACTAGTGAAAAACATTGTGTTACTGGTTAAAACTGACTTTTTATTTAAATAATTAGTTATTTTATTTTAATTTATTTTAGATCAAAATAGATACAGAATACCTATATATGTTCAACATAATTAATTGGAGTCATTTTATAATAAGTCTAGATATATAAAATTTTATCGAACTTTTTACCGTCTTTTACCCACCTCCTATGAGCTTTTGGGAATTTGTATAAAAAATAATTTTACCCCTTCTATGAGTTGAATTTCAAATATCTGAGGGACATGGTTAATATCTGAATGTAAAATTTGGTTCAATAAGACGAAAATAATGTATGGTGAATATTTAATTTTGAATTTTAATTTCCATAGTAAAAAAGTAAATATGGAAATTAAGGGTAAAAATGATATCATAATTACCCTAAAACATGCATTAATTCTATTGGATAGGTATAATTTGACAAAAAAACTACATTAGGAATAAAATATGATTCCTATTTAGTCCACTTGGAATATATTAGGACATTTACTATTAGTTTATTTAAAGAAAAGTTAAAAGAGTTAAATTCAAAGTTTAATAACTAAACCATTTTTAATATAGGGTTACACAAAATATAAATTCGACTATAAATATTCATTAGAAATATAAAATGATTTCCTATATAATGATATTTTATTTATAATTTTTATAAATTATATAATTTAACTAATTTATTACACAATGATGACTTAGTAATTACCTTTTTAATGAAATATTAAAATAATTGATATTATAAATATACAAATAAATGTAAATTGAGAGTTCTGGTAAATTACAAAAGCTTTTTAGGTCAATATGACATGTTAGAGTTTGTTAAATAAATTTTATTCAAAGTGATAATGTTTTTATGGAATTAAAAAAATCAAATACTAAATAGTGTCAAAATTAACATAATTTAGTTTTTAAAACAAATATTATATTAATAATTGATATAATTTTCCTAAAAATCTAAGGTTCTACCAAAAGTATTAGATAAGTTTATATATATTAATAATGACCCAAATTGATTAATATTGGATAGTTATATTATGTTTATTATCAATATAATATAAAAATAAAAAGAGACATGGTAAATGTCAAACTATTTAACTAAGAGTTAAATCTTAATGATAAGGTTAATATGAGGACCAAAACCCGTCTAAAAACTATTGGATGATAGGTTTACGACACATCCCCACCATATCCTTTAAATAATTAATTTTGGAGCAATTAGATACTGAAAATGATATTATTATAAAATAATATTTCAAAATTTTCCTAAAGTTACCCTTACCACTCTTATAAAAGGGTACAACCCCTTCTCTATGGAGCACTTTTGATCAAATCAAAAGGAAGAACTCAAGGAATAGTTAAAAATTTCATCACCCCTATAAGGTTATTTTCTTCTTCCACTTCCTCTTTATTTGTTGTTTCAATTATAAAATAATAACTCAATTATCTTCTATATACTATGATGTTATTATAAAATGGTACAACCATATTCATTATTCTATCCATCCTATAAATGAAAAAGTCACCAAACATGCATACGTAGGGATTACCGTCTCCACGTCGTGGTGTAGTTTGTTATACAAACACTTCATTAATTGGAAGGGTATAATAATGCGTATAAATGAGGTAAATAATAAATATTACATTTTAATTATTTTGTATAGAAGATATACCATCCAATTAATTATGATTTCTCCATCTATATAATTATATTGTCGCTCTTTCGTATGGAAGGATTACCGTCTCCACGAACGTGATGAAATTCATTCCCCATCATAATAATTCACGGATAATTATTATTTTATGATTAAAAATAATGTTTATGATCATAATATCATTCTATATATGAATAAAATTCATCCTATAAATAAAAAACATTGATTATGTAACTGAGCATATAAAAAAAATGAATCTGATAACACCAGAAATGAGGATACTACTAAAATATTATTAACAAAGAAATATTATAAGATCATATATGATATCATATTTATGTATATAGTTTTTGAATAATTTAATAAAAAAGTTTTAACTATTATAAAAGGGGTTAACATACCATCGACTAAGGAAAAGTACAAGGTATAAGTTAATTTCAGAATCTCTTTATTTTCTGAGGGTGTTATTAAGTATGTATCTACTGGGACCTCTTTTTCTTCCACATCCTTGTTTTCTAAAAAATGTATTTCAATTTTTTTTTACTATTTATTAGAAAATTGGATAAAGCCATTTATACCCTTATTTGACCTTATATTTTTTGAATGGAATCTTTTAGTTGTATTCCAAACAAGGTACTTTATAACCATTTCGACAAAATTAAGGTAAGAATGTCTTTTTCTAACTTATACAGCAGGTGAGGCTATTTTACTCTCTTATAACATCATCGAAGATTCCCATACAATCTTATAAAAATATTTTCAAAATATATGTTTTATTTTATAACTATGTGACTTTTAAATTATTTCAAATTAGAATGATATATTTCTCTCAAAAAGTTTTGATTCCATCTATGTCAACATCCTTTGATAGATTTTAAACTTAATTGATGTTGATTTATTGTGATACAAATCTTCCTTATTGTATTGAAGGTTTTGTGATATATTTTTCTATGGAAGAGTTAATTTTATACCATTCATGGTTTATGGATAAAATATTGGCATTTCGTATGATAGTACTAATATGAATGTTTATGTTATGTTTACAAATTTTCATATGACGAATGCATTGTACATAGTAAGTGATGGGTGGAGCCCACTATAGCTACTCAATGCATCGGTAGGTCTCATGAGACAAACTAGTGTATTCAAACAAGTCCTTCACAAAATCTTATTTGTAGTACTCGCACAAGGCATTGACTATGTGGATATGAAGTTTCGCATTATGCATTACATCATTATGAAAGTAACTATTGATATTGCATGTGATTATCCGACTAGTAAAATATCCATGTGAATAATTAATAGGAATTATATGATTTTATCTTTTCCATATTATGCTCAATTTTATGTTTAAAAGGATTTTTTCAGTCTTATAAATTACCATAAATGTTTATGCTTATTTATTAAAGGTTCCACTGAATTGTTATCTTTACTAAGTATATAAGCTCACTATTTCTATGTATTATTTTTCCCCAGATGTAAATAAGTATTTTGGGGTTGACCTTAACGGATAGGCTAAGGATATAAGTTTGTTCAAAAGGGGACAAAATGTTTTTGATGGATTTATTTCATGATTTAATGTAAAACTTATGAATGTATCTAGTACTTCCAAGGCTACTAAAATGATTGGTCTTTTGGGACATGATTCCTTATATTATGCCAAAAGTTATGTATTAATGCACCGACTCTAGGTAACTGGGGTTAGGGAATTACAGTCCTACCCATCGAATTACAATTGACCTTGCTCCACATTTAATCTGTGATCAGTTATTCATAGATGATAAATCCCAAAATATGATAAATGAATTGGAACAACTCGTTGAGAAGAGATTTCATGCCTTGCATCATTTGGAAGTCCACCAAAAATAGATTGATGGATCCATTAACTAATAATTCCTATGATATTTCCTTGATAAAGAGATTTTGGTTTTCCTTAGGACTCTTATGATACTTAGAAAGAAACCTCTAAAGTTGGAGCCAATGTGGGAGGGACCCTATTCCATACACAATGTCTACTCCAATAGAGCCTAATTTTTATCATGGATTGATGGGAAGCAAACCATGAACCCCACCAATGTAAATTTCCTTAAGAATTATTTCATGTAATTATAGGACTCAATAATCCTAGTTGCATGACATTAAATGTAGGGTACATCAACCTAATCGCATGATTTTAAACCCTTTGGTAAGTCATCCTAGTGGCAAGATGATAAACTACGTATTAGTTCTTTGTCACATGACCTTAAAAAGAATACAATTTCCATCCATGCCATAATAAAATAAACCACATGAAACCAATATCATCATTGTATAAGATTAAACTACATAACACCATAATGTTATTTACTGAAGGGACATTGACTTCGACATCGGTCATCTACCTATCCATATTCAAGAATTATTTGTGGCTTGATTCCTATTATAACAGGATATGCAGTGAAACTTATACCTCTTATGTTAGTCCTAGCAATGAATTTTCCTCAATTGATAAGATAATTTTTCTACTCACCTTGAGCCTTATGGATTCCTTTCACATCTGGAATATGTTTCTCAATGGTCCAAAAAATCACCATCCCCATAACTACTAGAATCAATCATCCAGATCACATTATGTTAAACTACACTATACATTATCATAATCCCATAATGTTAACCTACATGGTAATTCATCCCAGCAGCACAATGTCAAACTTCATGGTACGTCATCGTAATCACATGATGTTAAAATACATGGTAAATCATCCTAGAGACATGAAGTTAAAATAAATAGTTTGTCTTCATCACATGACCTTAAAAATCACAACATATTCATCCTCATTACAAGAAAATAAACAGCATGACACTAATGTCCTCGATGTATGATGTTAAACTACAAATAACCATAATTTTCTCACCCAAGAGGACATATCACTCGACATCAGTCACCTACCATGCCATATTAATAAACTATATTTGTCCTGATTCATTTACACACTAGATATATAGGGACGCCTGAATTTTACATCTCGATCTAGCTACCCCAAACATTAAAAATTCTCCTCCTTGTGTACGGGTTATGCCTAAATAGGGATATTTCCATGAAGAAATATATATATCTCGATTCCAATCCATAAAAGATATATAGTGATAACCAGAAATCTAATCCATGTTCCAAAGGTAATAATCAAACAATCAACAAAAAATGTCCCCCTCTACGTATGGATTAGAACTGCATAGAGTGTTCACATTAATCACAATGTGCGACTTGATTCCCGTCCTCAAAGGATATATATTGATTCTCATATATCTAATATTGGGTTAATCTACAAAGAAGGATAAAATTTCCCTGTAACCTATGTACGGTTCAGACCTACATAGGGAGTCTTTATAGAACTGCTTATGGGTTGATTATAGTCCTCACTGGATATGTAGTGACACACGAATTTTTAATTTTGGGTTCATCTGTAAAATTAACCATCATTCACATTGTGTCACCTTCTTACTTGCTGAATGATGTTAGACTATATGGGGTCCCAAAATGTAACAACCTGACCCCATTTACCCAGATTCGGTGAATTATTACATAACATTGGCATGATACAAGGAATCATGTCCCAAAATTTCGATCAGTTTAGTAGCCTTTGAAGTACAAGATACATTCATATGTTTTACATTACATCATGATATAAAAACAAAAACAAAATTTTTTACCCTTTTGAATAGACATATATCCTTAGTATATCCTTTCCGGTCAACCATAAAATACATATTCACATCCTCTGAAAAATACAACATAGAAATGTCTGAGCTTAGATGCTCAGTAAGGAAAACAGTATAGTGGAAACATTCATAAATAAGAATAAACATTTAAGGAAATGTATAAGACTAAAACAAAATCCTTTTAATCATAAACTTCATTATTATATAAAAAAGTTAAAATAAAATAATTCCATTTACTTAATCACAATTATTTCTACTAGTTGAATAATCACATGAAATATCAATAGCCACTTTCATAATGATGGAATCCATAATGCCAGACTTCATAACCACATAGTCAAGGCCTTCTACCAAGACTTCAAATATGATTTTTTCAAGGCCTTATTCCAAGACATTAGTTTTTCTTAGGAGACCTACTGATGCATCGAGAATATATAGAAGGATTCACCCATCACTTACTAAGTCCAATGCATTCCTCATATAAAAAGGTTTAAACATAACATAAACATTTTTATTAAAACTAACAAACGAAATGTCAATAATTTATCCATAAACCATGAGTGGTGTAAAAATAACACATCCATATTCAAAAATATAAAAAAACCTTCAATAATATATGAATGTTTTGTGTCATAATAAATCAACTTCAAACAAGTTTAAATCCATCAAAGGATGTTGACATAGAAGATTTCAAAACTTTTTTAGAGAAATATATATTTCTATTTTGAAATAATTTAAAAGCCATGTAAATTTAAAAGAAAACATTTATTTTGAAAATATTATTATAATCTTGTATGGGCTGCATCAACGATGATATTATGGAAAAAAATATCCACACCTGCAATATAATTTAAAAAAAGATATTCTTTCCTTAATTTTGTCAAAAAGGTCATAAAGTACCATGTTTGGAAAATGATGAAAATATTCCGTTCAAAATCTATATGAAAAAATAAGTGTATAAATTAATTTAATTCATATTATTGTAAATATTAAAAAAAATTGAATTACGTTTTTATGAAAACACAGATGTGGATGATAAAGAGGTCCTAGTAGATACTTATGTAAAATCAACTTCGGATAATAAATATATTTTGAAATTAACACTTAACTTGTAATTTTACTTAGTCGATGGAATGTTAACATCATTTATAATATTTAAAACATTGTTATTAAATTATAAAATAACTATATACATTAATATGATTTCATATATGGTCCTATAATATTGCTTTGTTAATAACATTTCTGTAGTATCTTTGTTTCGGGTGTTAACTGATCTGTTTTCCATTATATGTTAGGTTACGTAAGCCATGGTTGTTATGGATTGGATGTATTTTATTTATATCAATAATGATATTAAATTCAGAAACATTATTTTTAATCATAAAATGAAAATTATTTTTGAATGATTAGGTTGGGGAATGAATCTCATTGTGTTCGTGGAGACGGTAATCTGTACATATGCAAGAGAAACAATATCATTATATTGATGGTGATATAGTATGTAGTTAGATGTTATATAATATATATAGAATCATTAACATGTTATATTTAATATTTATATCTTTTATAATCATTATTATACCCATCCAAATAATGAAGTGTTTGAATAAAAAACCACACCACGACGTGGAGACTGTAAGCCGTACGTACACTCATTTGCTGACTTTGTCATTAATATGATGAATAGAATAATGAATATGGTTGCACCATTTTTATAATAACATAAATTTATATATAAGAGATTGGAGTTATTATTTTAGAATGGAAACAACAGGGAAAGAGGAAGTGGAAGAAAAAAAGAACTTGAAAGAGGGTGGTGAAATTATTACCTATTCTTCTGGTGTTTCCATTTGAGTTGATCAATATGGATCCATAGGTTGGATTTAAAACCACAAAAGGACTCTAGGATGAATTGATGGAACTGGGGAGGATATTTGGGCAGGGTTTGGCCAATCAAAAGGGCTTTGATGGTGTGATTTTGAGAGAAGGTGAAGTGCCCTTTTATAAGAGAGGTGAGGGGAACCTTAGGAAAAGATTGAAATATTATTTTATAATAAAATCATTTTCGGTTTATAATGTACCAAAAATGATTTATTTCGATGAAATGGTGGGTATGGGTATAAAAAATCTCAACCAATAGGTTTTAGACAGGTTTGGGTCACCATATTAACCTTATCTTTTAGATTTAACTCTTAGTTAAATAGTCTATCTTTTACCATGTTTTCTTGTATTATTATAACAATTTGTTAATAAAAATACTATAAAATTCCAATAGAACCTAAAGTGGTTCATTAATGATATAACTATCGTTATATAAGTTCTTTGGCAGAAAATTTGATTTTTAGGACTGCTAAATTATTTAATAATATAATATTTGTTTTAAAAACTCATTTATGTCAATTTTGACACTATTTAGTATTTATTTTTTGTGAAAGTACTCACAACATTATTTATTATAACAAAACACATAGAATCAACCCAAACATGAAATATTCTCCTAGAAAATTCTTGGATGTCATAAAAACTTTGAAATTATTTTTATTTTAATATTTATAAAACCATTTTTTTATTCTTTCATTAATAGGTTAATTACTCTATAACCATTGTGTTATAAATTAATTAAATTATGTAATGTATATACATTATAAATATAATAAAATTATGTATGAAATATTTTTAAATTTCTAATGAGTATTTATATTTAAAATAATAACTTATATAACCCCATTTAAAAATTGTTTTACAAAAATATATATGTTTATGTAATTTTTGTCTTTACTTTAACTTAATTAATATAAAGTGTAATTATCACTCTCATGGGGCTCCATGGGGTCCAAAAATCGAACCATGGATGCACATGGTCAGACATGTATCAACCAATATAAATAGATCACATTTTAGTGTAATTTAATATTATTATAATATTATTTTTACCCTTATTTACCGAATTTACCCTTTAACCATGGTAAATAAAATATTTACCGGAGAAATTATTCTTAATGTCTAAAAAACGTTACCTATTTACACAATTTGGATCTCAGGATTCCAAATATGGAATCCATTTTTCTAAATTTAAAACATATAATTTACCAAATTTAATTTAAAATTAATTCCTGTTGTCCAAACAAAAATCCTATTTTTAAGAAATAATAACTATCAACAGACTGACACTTTTTTATGACCAGTTTAAATATGAAATTAAATAAAATGACATAAAATATATTAAATGATAAAAATATAATCTAATGATACTTCAAAACCACTCAAATGTATAATTTGACACTATACATTATTTCGATTAATTTTTTTTTAATTAAACTTTAGTATTTTTCACTATTAGTCAACAATTGAATGTTTTTAGAAAAGTAAAAAAAATTCACCCTAGGCTAATTTCAATATTCCAAATCTAAAAATGAAGTCCATTTTAAAAAATAAAATTTATAAAATTTAAATAAGTGGTTTTTAATATTTATAACGTCTAGTTTGATTGGTCGTTGTGTGTTAAAACTCCAAGTTGCATACAACGCAAGTTATTGTATTATTCAAGGGGAAATGTACCTTAGACGCTTGGGGTGTCAGATTCTCCCCTCCTTAAAATAATTTCTTCGTCAAAATTTCTAGAATTTTACTTCATAAAACAATTAAGGTGGTTCTTCATCATATGTTCCTAGGGTTCCCATGTTGCCTATTCCATTTTACAGTTTCTCCTTAGAAATTTTACCAGAAAAGTCGTCCAATTTCTCTACACTTGTTCTCTGGTGTCAAGAATTTTAATAGGTTCTTCATAATAACACAGATCAGGTTCCAGTTCAATTTTTTCATAGGTGAGTACATGTGTTGGGTTAGGATTGTATTTTCTCAATAGTGATATGTGTAACACATCCTGAACTTTGGAGATACTTGGAATAATTGAAAAAAAATAAGCTATAACTCCAAATCGTTCTAGAATTTTGAAAGTTCTGATGTACCTGGGACTTAATTTACCCTTTTTACCAAAACATTTAACTCCCATCAATGGAGATATCATCAATAAAACATAATCTCTTAGTTTAACTTTAAAATCCTTCCTTCGGTTATCGGCATAGCTCTTTTTCATACTTTGAGCTGCATTGATGTGGGTTTGGATAATCTTCACTTTTTCCATTGTTTCCTCAACAAGTTTGGCAGACTGTGAGTTATTTTTAACCAATATCATCCCAACAAGTTGGTGTGAAACATATATTTCCATATAATGCCTCATATGGTTCCATAAAACTACTTGAATGAAAGCTATTATTATAGGAAACTTATACCAGAGGTAAATATTGATCCCATATACCTTTAAAGTCAAGTGAGAAAGATCTCAAAATGTATTCTAAATATTGAATAGTCTGTTCTGATTGTCCATCGATTTGAGGGTGTTAAGATTTTCTCTAATGAAGTTCAGTATCCAGGGCTTTCTGAAGACTTTTCTAGATTCTTGATGTAAAACGGGGATCATGATTAGAAATAATTGATAGGGGTACTCCTAGAAGTATTAAAACTTCATTAAAATATAGTCTTTACATACGTTCAAGTGGTAAATCTTATCTCATATCTTGAAAATGTGCCAACGTGGTATGATGATCAACAATGACCCCTATTGCATCATTCCTTCTAGGATTCTTTAGTATCCCCATGAAAAAGTCCATCGTATTATTATCCCATTTACACTTAGGTATGGGGAGAGGTGGCATGACTTATTTAGGTTGTTGCCTTCCTGCTTTCACTTGTTTAAAAACCATACATCTTGACCGAAAATCAGCAATATCCCTCTACATGTTGTCCCACAAAAATTGTTCTTTCAAATATCTATACATCTTGGTGCTCCCCGGGTGTATAGAGAAATTGGAGCAATGAGAATCATCCAACAATTAACTTTTTAGATCAAGTATGTTAGGAAGACAAAGTATCTTCCCAAATTTCAAAATTGCGTCTTCGTATCTGAAGTCACTCAATCTCCCATCATTCAGAGAATTAATCTTTTTTGGAAAATCCTCATCATCAGTCTGAGAACTCTTTATCCTTTCTAGTAAAGATGGGTTGGAAACCATTTGAAAAACTATTGACGTTTCACCTTCCATGGTTATTCCCATATCCATATTTAATAGATCCATGAAAATAGGATCCCTTTCAATTCTCATCTTATTCAAAACTCCATGATCCTTTCTACTAAAAGCATCTACCACCTTATTTTCCTTGCCTGGGTGGTAGTGTATAGTGAAATCAAAATTTTTGAGTAGTTAAAGCAAACATCTTTTCCTCATTTTAAGTCCTTTCTTTGAGAATTCATACTTCAAACACTTTTGATCAGTATAAATCTGCCAATATTTACCATAGAGATAGTGTCTTCATATCTTTAGAGCAACGATTATAGGCGCAAACTCAAGATCATGAGTAGGATAGTTTTTCCCATGAATTTTTAGTTGTCGTGATGCATAGACAATAACTCTATCATTCTTCATAAGGACACCACCAAGTCCATTCTTTGAAGTGTCAGTATAAATAACAAACCAATCATTCCCCGATTATAGAGTCAAGAAAGGATCATTAACTAATGTTCTCCTCAGTTATTCAAAAAATTATTCACACTCTTTTTTCCAAACAATTATAACCCCTTTATATTTGAGCTTGGTTAATGGGTTTGGAAATCAGGAAAAATTTTGGACAAAACTATGATAATAACTTGTAAAACCAATAAAACTATGTACCTCGGTTATACTCATCGATGCTGGCCATTCTTCGATTGCCTTGGTCTTTTAAGGATAAATAAATATTCCATCCTTAGAGACAATATGGCCAAGAAATGAAATTTCATGAAGCCATAATTCACACTTGCTAAATTTCCCATATAATTCATTTCTTCTAAGAGTCCTTAGGATAATGTGCAAGTGATTTTCATGATCTTCATATATTTTTGAGTATTCCAAAATATCATCAATAAATACCACTAAAATGTCATCATGATATTCCTATAAAACTCTATTCATTATATCCATGAAGATATAGGGTGCATTAGTTAATCCAAAAGGCATTATTGTAAACTCGTAATGCCCGTACCTGGTTCGAAATGTTGTTTTTGAAATGTCTTCCTTCTTAACACAAAACTGATGATATCTAGATAAAAGGTAAATTTTTGAAAAATATTGAGCTCCATGAAGTTGGTCAAATAAATCAACAACGTGAGGTAGGGGATACATGTTCTTTTTTGTTATATCATCGATCTTTCTATAGTTAATATACAACCTCATATATTCATCTTTCATCTTAACAAAAAGAATAGGGGCTCCCCATGGAGAAACACTCGGTTGAATAAATCCTTTATTACTAAATTCCCATAGTT
Organism: Viscum album; assembly: GCA_963277665.1. Lineage (NCBI taxonomy): Eukaryota > Viridiplantae > Streptophyta > Magnoliopsida > Santalales > Viscaceae > Viscum > Viscum album. The sequence continues at coordinate 922,761,416 of OY728162.1, read as the reverse complement.
TTTTTATTTAGTTACACTAATTCCAAAGTGGACATTATATAATGGGTCTTCGATATGGTCATTGAATTAGGAATTAAATCAATGGAAAACTCAATTTCTCACTCTAGAGGATGTCCAGATAAATACTCTGGAAACACGTCAACATATTCTTGCACAATTGGTATGTCATCTACTTGAACATTATTTTCCTCTCCAATAGGTATTTCATTCTCTTCCTCCCAAATAATTATATTTAGTAGAGATACTGTGGTTGGATCTAGATAAGAATCTGGTGGTGATTTTTCTGCTCTAAAGATAAGTTACTCCTTATCATAATCCAAAATTGTAACCTCTTTCTTGTTACAATTTTTTTTGCATCATGGTTCGAATTCCAATCCATACTGAGGATTATATCAAATTAAATCATGGGTATGATGATGAGATCCAAAAATAAAGAATACTTATATGACCTAATGGGAAATGATTCAAAAAACATTATTGCGGTGATACTTACCTTAATTGTTTTGACTGACATCTCCCATGTTAAGTAAAACTGAAAATATCTTATTTTCTTAAAAAACGAGGATGATATGAAACAATGCAATGATCCAGAGTCAAATAATGTATTGGCTAAACATGAAGAAACCATTAAATTACCCGCCACCACATATTTCAGAGCTTCAACCTCATTAGTAGTGATCACATAAGCTTGGCCTTACTCCCTTGTCCTTTTCTGGGGTAAGTTCCCTTAGTGCTTAGGATATTCATCTGCAAAATTTCCCTTTTATCTACAATAATTTCATAAAAATTGACAACCTTTTTATTCCCCTTGAAATTACGATCTTGGTGGCCTTTTTCATCACACTTGTAACAGACTCTCATTCCCTTCAAGATAGTACCAGGGTGTTTTTTCAAACATTTACCATAGGATGGACATTTAACATTCCCTTCTTCACTATTTTTCCATTTCTAAAGTGTTCAGCATGTCTCTTGTTCTATTTCTTTGCTTTCAAGTCCTAAGTCTAAGAGAATTCATTTTCTCTCTATATAGGGAATGGGACAATAACTTTGTACGATGAGAAAGATTGTGAGACTAATGCTCAACAGAGAAATGGAATTATCCCATCAATGAATCATTCAATCTTACTCATTGGGTTACATATATAATCTTTGTCGTTCCTGGTGATCCATGTAAAGTTAGCCTTATACTTTGTGACATTTGTATCCTCCTTTTTCCTCAGACTCAGAAATTGTCTTCCCATATCTACTCAATGGTCAGAGGGAAAGTATTTTTCTAATAAAATATCTTTAAACACCCTCTATTATATATTTTAATCTTATTCATCTTGCTTTGTGTTTTCGATTAATGAACACCATGGACCTACATCACCCGTGAGGCGATAAAATTCAATGAAAAATTTTTCCCTTTCGCTAGTCCCCAAAGCATGAAATATTTTTTCTATGGAACTTCTCTGCTGCTCAGCTACTAATGGATTTTTACTACCATTGAATTTTGGTGGTTGTAACCTCATGAAGCGGTCTAACATTGATCTACCACATTTTAGAGCAAGGTGATTTATACGGGTATAGTTATTATTCATAACCTGAGTGAGTTATCCCAGTATGGTGACAAGATGATCGGCACCAGTTGCATCACCAGCTCCACTATAATTATCTTGAGTATAAGGTAAATCCCTAAATGGATTACGTGGGTTGATACAGTTTCTATTCCTTCCACTATGCGCCATTTATAAACAATGTCATACAATAGATTAGTTTATGAATAGCAATACATAACTCCAAACTTGTAAAATAGTTAACATAAATTGAACAGTTAATGGATATAATCCATAATCGTAAAAATGATCTCTTTGAGGAATTATATACTCATAAACCCATTCATAATGGTTTTAAAAAGTAGAATTATCCTAATAATATCCCCTAGGAGTGTCGGAACCAATAGTGCAATAAGGCCCACTGTCATGCACCAGTTCCCATTCAAGTCTAACTCAAAGAAGTGTTTTCATGTTTTATCCATAGGTACATTTATTCCAGAGAAACCACTACCTACTCGTAGCTAGAGAAGGATGTATTGCATGGAAAAATCACAAAATATCTACATTACCAAATTTCTAGGATGTTATCTTATACTAATCCTCAAGATCTATCTTAGGGTAATGTTCTTTAATCTATTTTTTTCTATATATAGCTTCCAAGGATAGTACTATGCTTTTTATTATAGAAACTGTAATGCCCTAACCCCGGATACCCAGAGTTAGTGCATTATTACATAACATTGAAATGAAACAAGGAGACATGTACTGAAAGACCGATCAATTTAGTATCCTTGGAAGTACAATATACATTCATAAGTTTTACATTAAATCATGAAATAAAAACAACCACAACATTTTTTCACATTTTGAACACAGTTATATCCTTAGCCTATCCTTGCATGTCAACCATAAAATACTTCTTCACATACTAGATAAAAGAAAACATAGAAAGGGGTGAGCTCAGATGCTCAGTAAGGATAACAATATAGCCGAAACATTCATAAATAAGTAAAACTTTTATGGACATGTATATAAATAAAAAAATCCTATTAAACATTAAAATCAGAATAATATGTAAAATATAAAATAAATTAATAACATTTATGTATTCCCATGTATATTCTACTAGTCTAATAATCCGATTAAATATCAATAGCCACTTTCATAATGATGGAATGCATAATTCTAGACTTCATAACCACATTGTCAAGGCCTTGCGCTAAAGCTACAATTAATATTTTGTCAAGGCCTTATTCCAGGACACTAGTTTATCACATTAGATCTACCGATGCATCGAGGAGCTATAGTGGGCTCCACCCTTCACTTACTAAGTCCAATGCATTTTTCATATGAAAAGGCTTAAACATAAGATAAACATTTGTATTAAAACTAGCATAAAAATATCAATAAATTATCCATAAACCATGAATGGTGTAAAAATAACACATCAAAATTCAAACATATCACAAAACCTTTAATACAATATGGATTTTTTGAGTCATAATAAATCAATTTCAAACAAGCTTAAAATACATCAAAGTATGTTGACATAGATGAAATCGAAACTTTTTTAAAGAAAAATCTCTTTATATTTTGAAATCATTTAAAAGTAATATAATTATGAAAGAAAACAATTATTTTGAAAATATTATTATAAGCTTATTTTTTAAGCTTTAACGATGATATAATGGTGGAAAATAGACACACACTCCGTATACGTTAAAAAAAGACCTTCTAACCTTAATTTTGTTGAAAAGGTCATAAAGTAGCTTGTTTGGAAATGACTGAATGATTCCTTTAAAAAAATATATGGTCAAATAAGTGTATAAATGAATTTAAACCAGTGTATATTAAACAGTAAGAATGTTTTGAATTATATTTTTAAGAAAACACAGATGTGGATGCTGAAGAGGTCCTAGTAGATAATTACGTAAAAATAACCTCGGATAATAATGATATTGTAATATTAACCCTTAACTTGTACTTTTCCATAGTGGATGGAATGTTAGCCTCCCATATAATAGTTAAATAAATTTTATTAAATTATAAAATAACAATATACATAAATATAATATCATATATGATCCTATAATATTTCTTTGTTAATAATATTTCAGTAGTATCATCGTTTCAGGTGTTAACCGATCTATTTTCCTTTATATGCTCAGTTATGTATGCCATGTTTGTTATGAATAGGATTTATTTTATTCATATCAAGAATTATATTATGTTCTTAAACACTATTTGTAATCATAAAATGAAAATTACTCTATAATTGTTATGATAGTGATTGAATCACATCGCATTCGTGGAGTCGATAATCTGTACATACGCATGAGCGACAAAATCATTATATTGATGGTTAAACCGTATGTAATTGGATGGAATATCATATATAAATAATCATTAACATGTTATATTTATTATTCACATCATTTATACTCATTATTATACCCATCCAAATAAGGGTGCATTTGAATAACAAACTCTCCCATGACGTGGAGACAGTAAGCCGTACGTACGCACATATGGTGACTTTGTCATTCAAATGATGGATCAAAAAATGAATTTGGTTGTACCATTTTTATAATAACATAATTGTATATAGAATATACTGGAGTTATTATTTTATAATGGAAACAACAATGAAAGAGTATGTCGGCGAAGAAAAGAACGTGGAAGAGGGTGGTGAAATTATTACCTCTTCTCCAGGTGTTTCCATTTTAGTTGATCAAAAGGGCTCCATAGGTTGGATTTATGATAAAACTAAGTCCTATAAGTTAATTTAAGGGAATTGGTAGGATATTTGGTCCAGGTTTGTCCAAGCCAAATGGATTTGGATGTGTGAATTTGAGAGAAGGGAAAGTTCCCTTTTATAAGAGAGGTGAGGGGAACCTTAAGAAAAGATTGAAATATTATTTTATAATAAAATCATTTTCAGTTTCTAATGGCTCCGAAATTGTTTATTTCGAGGATAATGTGGGTATGGGTCAGAAAAATATCAACCAATAGGTTTTAGATAGGCTTGGGTCACCATATTAACCTTATCTTTTAGATTTAACTATAAGTTAAATAGTTTAACTTTTACAATGTATGCCTTTATTATTATAATAATTGGGTAACAAAACATTCTATAAAATTGAAAGTGAACATCAAGTGGTTAATTTATGAAATAAATATAATTACATAAGTATTTTGAAGAATATTATATTTTTATGACTATAATATAATTTAATAATATAATATTTGTTTTAAAAACACATTTATGTCAATTTTGACACTATTTAGTATTTGGATCTTGTGAAAGTCATCACAACTTAATTATTTTGAATAAAATATATTAAATCAACCCTAACATGTCATATTCACCTATAAAATTCTTTTATGTCATAAAATGTTTTAAATTTTATTGATTTTAATATTTATAATACCATTTATTTGATTCATTCCTTAATAAGGTAATTACTGCATCAGCATTGTGTCATAAATAAATTTAATTATTTAATTTCTAAAATAATAAATCAAATTAAATTATGTAGTAAATATTTTTTTTTAATGAGTATTTGTAGTCGAAATTATAACTTATATCCCCATTTAAAAAGTGGTTTACTAAAAGATATATATTTATGTCGTTTTTTTATTTACCATAAATTAATTAATACAAACTATCCTTATCACTCTCATGTAGTTGTTTGGGGTCCCAAAATAGACCCATGTATGACCATGGTTAGAAATGTATCAACCAATAGGAATAGAACACATTTGAGGGTAATTTAATATTATTAAAATATTATTTTTTACCCTTATTTACCAGATTTACCTTTTAACCATGGTAAGTAAAATATTTACTAACGTAATTATTCATAATGTCTAAAAATAAAAGTTACCTATTTACAAATTTTGGACCTCCATATTCTAAATATGGAAAAAATATTTCCAAATTCAAAATACAGAAGTGGAAAAAATTAATTTAAAATTAATTTCCATTGTCAAAATAAAAAGAATGTTTTTAAGAAATAATAACTATCAAAAGATTGACACTTGTTTATGTCTAGTTTAAATGTGAAATTACATAAAATGACCTAAATTATATTAATTGTTAAAAATAAAATCTAATGATACTTTAAATCCAATAAATTTATAATTTAACACTATAAATTATTTTGATTAAAAAAGTTGTTTTTAATTAAAATTTTGTATTTTTTCACTATTCATCAAAACTTGAATGTTTTCAGGAATGTACCAAAAAGTCAACCAAATATAATTTTGATATTAATAATTCAAAAATGAATTATATTTTGAAAATTAATATTTATAAAATTTCAAAAATTTGTTATTTCTATTTATAACGGCTAGTTTGATTGGTCGTGGTGTGTTAAAACTCCAAGTTGCGTACAATGCAAGCTACTATATTATTCAAAGGGAAATGTACCATTGAAGCATGAAGTGTTACAATGAACTAAATTTTTCATGATTCTAAATAAAATGGGATATATAGTAATTCCTAGATTTTACACCCTATTCCATCTCCACATATTCAAAATGCCCATATCCTTTATTTTATCACATATGTATGGCAGAACGAACCATTACCATCCCTTGTTTATCACACCAAGCATAGCTATTATGGGATTAAGAGTTTCGAGAGTGGATTCCTTGGACTGTCAAGGCATATTATTCCATATCATGTTTTCCATGGTCCTTGAGAAAGACTATAAAAGGAACATGATATGTCTTTATTTCATAGCATTAAAATATGCGGTCAATCAAACTTAGAGAACAATATATGAATTGATTCCTACTATTATAGGATACACAGTGACACACATGTCTTTAATTAGGGGTCAAACCTCAATTCGTCTTCTTCTCATTATGGAAATAGTTCCATACCATATGACATTAAACTACATGGATAATTTCCTTACTATAATACATTAAATAGCATGACATATCAATAAATACATGTGGAATGATTATCATTTTGATGAGATACGTTGTTACTCCTAGACCTCATGTCCTTTTATCGTCCATGGGTTAGAAAAAAAACCCCATCTCCTATATAAAAAAAAATTATTCATGAGATATCATGTTTTGGTTCCTCATTTAGGAAACAATCAAGTAAAAATAAATGATCCCCTTACATATTATTCAAATCTATATATGTAATTTCACACTCCCTGGATAATAGCGGTCTGAATGTTTCTAACATAGCCAACACATTCCTTCCACTCATTATAAGTTGTGGCCAAAATAGTTTTGGACCTTTACAATCTTCCCCTGGACTTTATAAATGGGGATTTAGTGTGCAGAAGGAACATTTTTTTGACACTTCATAATCTTCCCCATTTGGATCTTCATAAGTCACCCACACAAAATTCCTTTCAACCAAAGGAAAACTAATAAATAGGGGAGTCCTCTTCTATCTCAGTAAGCCCCAATAATGTTATTTCCCCATACTATTTCTCATGATCCGAGAATTCCTTGAATCATGATTTATAGTTTCTTTCCACACATGTCTAAGGAATGTTAGAACATCCCTACCTGATTATCCTCCTATTACACATTATTTCTATGAAAAATAGTCCTCATCATATGACCTAAAACTACAAGACCACATGATGTCCTCACCACTTGAAGATAAACTGCATGGCTAATGCCCTAGTCACATAATTCCTAACCGCATGATTTCCTGAACTACATATGTATTGATTCTTTACTTCACATGATTCATAGTGGAACATGAATATGAAAACAAAGGTCTAGATACAGTAAAAGATAAAAATTTACTTTCCTATACATGGGTCAGACCTGAATTGGATCCCTATAAGAACTACGTATGGTCTGATTCTCACTATTCTGAGATACATAGAGACACTTTAATTTAATACCATGGTTCGAACACAACAATAAAAGTTATTTCTCTCTACTATACATGAGATTTATTTGCATAGGAGGGTCAAATATATATCTCACCCCACTCATGAGCTCATATTTCAAGGAAAATTCCCCTTTCCCACCCAAGAGTAAAATCGATGCATGGAAAAAACATCCTAGAACTACGTATGTATTGATTTCTACTCTCATTGGATACATAGTGATGTCCAGATATCGAATATTACATCAATCTACCATAGCTGTTAAAAATTTCTATTTTCTGTGCACGGTTCAGACTTGCAAAGTGAACCTTACTAGAGATATGCATGTCTTTAAACTCAGTTTAATGAGATATGTAGTGAAACCTAGACCTTATATATTGGGCACATTCATAATGAAAAATCCTTCATATGTATGGCTCAAACCTATGTAAGGGAAAAAAAATTACCCATTCTCGGGAAATTTTGACATGAAATTAACCTTTTAGGTTCAAGCACTATCATTTCACAAACCAAACTGTATTCCTGGGGAATTATGAATCTCTATAAATATCCCTAGATAAATTAAATGGCAGGTTTGTGTCATGAGGAAAACCTTTTGTGACTATATACAATATTTACCTTTTGACTATGAATATGTTTTCCACAAAAAAGAAATATCAACCGAAGTAAAATCCATCCATTGGTGAGGCATTTCTTATCTGCTTATTCAAAAATATAGTTTTCTCCCCATATCAACCCTCAGATTCGATAACCCTAAGATTATAGCTTACAACAATTACCCTTCACACCTGTGGATGAAGGAATATTCTATTATAGAATAGTATGAAAAGGAAAACTTCTTTAGTCCTCAGTCAAAGCTAAGTGAACTTAAAATGTATCCCCCAAATATCCTCAACATAAGACATTAAACTACATGGTTCTTGTCCTAGATTCACAACATTAAACTACATCATGATCCAACCATCCATTATATAATCCAAATTTATGTTGGAGTGGATTATCATTCATGCAAAGTGCCAATATGGATTCCCTTGTCATTATCAGTCATAATTATCTTGATAATACACCCATTGTGGTCTTGAGGATTCATATTTTTCACAAAATAATTACTATTGGGTGTGTAGGGTAAATTTCCTAAGGATACCTTTGTTTGAACATGAAAAATATGCCCCAGTTGGCTCTGCACAAGTTTTCCACAAAAAATTCCTATCAACCAAAGGAAAATTTGTTTCTAGGATACATTCCTCCAATCTCAGTATGCCCCCAACATTATCTTGTTGGAATCTATTCTTATTGTAACTCCTTGCATACATGCACTATATCACATTTCATATTCAGAAATCATAAAACAAGGGTTTGAAAATATCACAGTAATGTATGATGAAAATTGGCACATTCTTAGACAATTAGCCCAATTGAGGTTCTCACCCCATAATTCATGGTCAAATATTTTCGACCAAAAATATCAGTTTCATTATTCTTGTTTGTAAGACATTAAAATATCCATGAAAAGAAACACAAAACCCACTAGGTTCAAAACAAAAAAGGGGAACCCAAGGAAAAGTTCAAGTACCACCTCTCTAGGTCTGTGATTTTCATAGTTTAGGACAAAAATTTCAATCAAAAGAAAATTAAGAAAGAAAAAACATTTTAAGTGGATAACCCAAAGATGGAGGCCTATAATAAATTCATATTACACCCAATAATCCCACACCACATTAGACTTAAGAATAAATTAGGGTTGTAATGGAAAATACACAACATTTTTTGGGTTATACATGTAACCCTAGACACAGTCAAAATTTTGCAAGATAAGTCCCTTGGCTCCAAAAAAAATTAGAGAATTACATGGTTATGTCAATCTAGTTATCCCATAGTGTTATTGAAATTGATATTCAGAGGAGATTATCATTCAAAATGCGACCCGTTATGACCTATTGGCATTATAAAAAATTATAAAGGATATGCATGGGTGGGAAAATAATTTTTCATTTATTTATTGAAAGAGAATAGAGGAGAATCCACAACATTAAGTCTCTCCATGTGAGCCGAAAATTGTGACTACAAATACTACTATGATTATTCAAAAAGTTGTAGTACCCAGTCCGAGTCCTCTATGACATGGAGATGCTAATAGAAGTTTGTCGTCTCAGCACTATCACCGACCTGTAGTGCATCAACCCTCTCAACTACATCCAATCATGCCTCCACCGCCTCTACAAAACATTTCCCTTCATCAACATCTTCCGCAATTTGTTCCAATTCTTACTTGAGACACTCTAGTTATGTACTAAGATGATTCACCTCTTGATGAGTCTCTCCACTGAGGTCCTCTACTTTGAAACTTCTCTCTATCACCTCGGGACCATCCCAGCAATCTCACCAGCTTCATTAAGAAGGTTCCACCTAGCTAAGGAAAGGTGGGTCCCAGAATCTATAGATGAAATATAAGAGTGGATATTTCTAGTTCTTTCTCTTGTAGTAATCACCTATTTAAAAATTCCACGGATTGAATGATAATCAAACCCCCATACCCAAAAAATTAAAATAGGCGACATAATTTGGAAATTTCATTGGAATGTTTTTTATTGGGGTTTCAGAAATTAGCTTCTAGATACCTCTATATATTTTCTAATGGGAAATGTGAAGGACATTCAAATCCTCCTCTTACACCTCATAATACATATTCGATGCATGAATAAGATGAATATATTCAAGATTAATTTCCACCAAAGATGGGATTGACTCGGTAGCCTCTTCATGACATGATTTTGGGGTAGCTAAATCCTTTTCAATGTCAATAGGCTAAGATTTTAAAGCAGCAGTTGTGATCATGGACTCTTGTGGCAGTAATCCTGAAGCCATATATTTAAGAAGACGAGTTGGTAAAAACAACCATATCACCTCTTCGTCGGTGTTATCTCACAACACTTGGAAGACCACCATATCCTCAATATAGTCTGACCGGTGAAGCCTATCATTTACAGATTGAACATATGTGTCAGTATAATTTAGATAAATACATAATTCATGAGTATTTTCCCATGCATAGATCCACATATGAGTGGTGAGGAATCTAAATCTTATAATCTCAATGTTTTCAACCAAAATCTTTCTACAAATATCTTTGGCAGATGTGCTGGTTCCCAAGGTATCCCATGCTCTCCAAGCCCCTGGGAGGTCGTAGTGATTAGAATGGATAATGCTGGGAAATCCTGCCTAGGATGTAGGGATGGTTCTTGTCAATGCACTTTCTTTCTCGGTGCCCCAGCCACAATTGAAATTTCTAGGGCTGGGTGCCTATGAGACCCTTTATGGGAACAAGGAATTTTCCCCAACCTAGTTTTGGTGTGGGTCAACCTCATTGTCACCCCCCTGATGTGTGACTATCATCCTCATCATCCTCATTAAAATCAGACCTCACAATTGAAATCAATCACTGGGAATATCTATGATTGTTCTTTAGGGAATGTGATGAGTTATCAAGATCTCGAATATAGGTTTACACCCTTGATGGGTCATCATCTTAGAATATAGTGGCGGGAGCCAACACATATCCATATCCGGTCAATGTAACCATCTTCTCATATAGAAATCAAAATATAGTGTGAGCTTAATGAGAACTCCTCACAAATCACATTGTATCCAGAAAATCAGAAATGAAACATCATGAGGGACGCATAGATGACTTTAAGAGGCAGCACCCACAATGTGGGCGGTTGAACCCCAGGCCTCCAACATCATCCTCGGGAGATCATAAACCATGGATTTTCTGGGAAACATCATGGGCCTAGAGTTATGGAATGTTTTCCATTGGATCCCTCTAGCCTCAGTCATATTTTTAGGGACTGTATTTTCAATTTGATCTTGGGGGTATGATCGATTCCAAACCATAGCATAAGATTTGGTAAGTGCAAGCTTAAAACCCACAAATGGTTGAATCCTAATATGAAATCGGGTTTCATCCTGAGTAAACATAAACCATAGTTTCCAAGATTTCATTAGGTGTTTCTACTGGTTTTCGCTGTTGATGATCGAAGGACATCTCATTTGGACATAGTTTAGTTGATGCCCAAATTGGGCGGGTGAATACCACATGAATATAAGATCACCATCAATACTAACAAATAATACATCATCTCTGTAAGAGATAAGATATCCAATCCTAGCATGGTCTCTAAATCCATCATATACTGAAGTATGAGAAGGGGGAACATAAGGATCATAGATAAAATGATATTAATAGTTTAGTCGATACATTGTTTCCCACTCACTCTAGTATAAATGAATTTCCCCACTTATTCTTTGTAGATATGGTCAGATGGTAGATTCGGATGTATTTTTAGTGTTGATATAGTTGTAACCTCCCATATGGGAATCCACCCATCCCTAGATAACTTGGATGGGACCCTCCTACTGGTACGTTGGCCTCCCCTCATTGATTTATCCCAACAAAATCTAAATATTCACATTCCCTGGAATAGAGATGTTAATATACCTTTCGATATCCAATTGAGCAGCCATTATGAACATCAAAACTCTATTCCCAGTACTATAATCATGCATCGATAGAATCTAGCCACTTAGAAATATGGCTGGAAATGCTACTTGTTAGAAAAATCAGTTGGCATTAGAGATGATCTTCTATCCCCACTCAGTAAACTGACCCTTCTCAAGTGTAGGCTAAATGGATCCTATATGACATCAGGTATAAATATTTGGGTAAGTTCTCATCTTCTGTATACATGGATCTTGGACACATAATGTAGCAAATTCATTGATCCAGTCTTATAATTGGACATCCTGCATCTGATGAGGATCAACCATTAATAGATCCTAATCCCTATCAATAAGTTTCTTTGAAATATGATGGGTCATTTTAGATTCATCCCAAGATTATGGAGGTGGAAGAAACTCATCGTACTTATCACCTATGATGGGAACCCCTGCATTCAATCGAACATCCTAGTGACTAATTTTTACTTCCCTAGGCAGCAAGTGGAAGGTATTAATGTCTAGGATCCATCATCAAAGTATCTTCAGGACAATTTTTTGATTTAGGTGGTAGTAATTTTACAACTCCTAGGCAATTCATACATTCCAATGGGTTTCAAGTCAAATTTTAGTTTCTTTCAAGTATAGAGGAACCAGAAGAGCCATCCCCAATCCAGGATAAATGAGAATCCAGGTCAGAGGATCCACTTTTATGACCACATAAGTTTATCACATCCAATGGAATTTTGTGTGATACTATGATAACAATGGATGATTTCATCTTCAACTCACATAGCTTCCTACAGTGACTGAGGAGTGTAGTTTAAATGAAATTTGACAGCATGGGTTTCTCATAGGAATTCTCCCTTGCTGAGGGGTAGTTTTGGGTAATATTTATATTATTGATTATCTAGACCACATGATGATTTATTGTGTGTTGTGCCGAAATCAAAACATCATATGGCGGCATGAATCCTTAAAGATGTAACTTTTTGGATATTGGATATTACTTTTATCCTGCACTCAAAATTACCTCTAGGGATTGATGAAATGGATCAACAATGTTTTTGGCATTTTCTTTTACAGAATCATCCATGGATTTCCTCCTCTAATTAGTAGAAAAAATAGAACCACCGACATCAGAAATTTCATGTGAGTATACATCATTTTTATTCATCAAAATAATTGGGTGGGAGGGGTTATTATCCATAAAAAATGGAAAATTATACATCAATGTGAACCATCTATCCATGATTCTCTGCATCAAAAGAAAAATTTAATGAAGTAATGTCTAGTGGAGTATTGTCCAGTGAAACATTGGCCCAAGAGGTGTTCGGTACATGGGAAATTATATCCATGGAGTAACTATTTACTCACTATGTGGGAGATGTAATTATTGTGTGTGGGTGATGTTTTTCAATTAATGGAAAATTCATCCACAAATAAAGACTTCTACAAGGATGTAGAGGACGATTTAGAGTTCATGGAGGACTCAAGATTAGTGAGGAATTGGTAATGGAAAAATGAGTGAGGCCCCATATTTATTAGTGTGTCCCATCTTAAAGGTCTACTTGCATACCATAGACGAGTTTAAAATAGTTCCAATTTCTATATCAGAACAGACTCCTCATCATCCTGATTGAAACCCATTCCTCAGGGGGAAATTTGTTTGGTCCAAAAAAATATTCATACAAGAAGAATAACATAATTCCATTATAAAAAAAGATGATATAAATAAACCCAAATAAATTAATTAAAGAAACACGTTCAAAGGGGACGAAACATTGAAGGAAGGTTAGGGTCCACGTAGTAAAAATTCCTACATGAACCACCACACCACATGGAGTTATTCCGCTTCATGAAGCACCCTATCAATGAAATCATTAATGGGATGAGATTGTACCTCAGATTCTTGATGAAAAAACCAAGTCATTTGTGGGGATAAATTTTGATTTCAACCCCCATGAATGAAAATCCCCTATGGGCGACCATCCCTCATGAAAAATGTTGGTTGTGGGATGAGATGGTACTGTCAACACCATCAAATGAAACCAGGATGGGGGATGAACATTGATTTCCACCCACCAAGAATGATCACCCTTGATTGAAATAACTCAGGTGAAGAGATGGTAACTCAGACACCAAAAAATTAAACCAAGTTGTTTTCAGGGTCGGACGAAGATTTATGTCCCTATGAATGATTGCCCCTGCAAATAAAGTTGTTTTCAAGCTAGTGAATCCTTCTTGGCCTCCCAAAAGAAGCCACATAGCACACCACATATGTCATTCAATTTAAATATCTTGTCCCACCATTCTACAATAAATGACCAATGTGGTGGACTAAGGAATGATGAGAAAAATAAATGGAGAGATGAGCAATGAGAAGGGAACATAAAACGTAGATACTCGGAGAAATATTGGGATAGTTCCATTGATTCCCATTTGGTAGACCCACAACATGGAATTAAGGAGGAAATAAAAATCAATCAACCATTCAAAAAAATCCCTTTGTGGATGTCATTCCATAGGGAAAAAATATGTGTACCCTTGGTAGATAAGTACCCCGCATTGAAAAATTAAATCCAAGTGGAACCCTACCTCATGTATAAAAACACTATATAGCTGGAAGTCCACCTTGCATAGAAACATGCAACATAGATTGAACCTAGCCCCATGTAGCAACAAGCTATGTGGGCAGAACCCAAGTCCTCGTAGCACAAATCTTTGTGGATGGTACCCTTAACTGTGTAGAAACATGATACACTGAGGGGGGCCCATCCCACATATGAACCTGGAACACAAAATCAGTTATCCTAGGGAGTTCTACATTCAACCTTCTATCACTCTCTTCCTTCATATAATCAGGACCCATTTTTACTCTTCCATTAACTAGTCTAATATCATCAGGCAAATGCCTCAACCAAAGCTATCTTCTATGTATGATCCTATTATCGGGCACATCAGTGTGTCCTCTCGATTCTACATACTCGTTGTACAAGGAGTGACCTATGTTACCTCATCAATAAAGGTGTCCCTCAGAATGTCTCCAAGTATATATTCTCAAATTAATGAGTGTCCAAACCTTGGATGATCCCTTATCCATATAGGTTTTCCCATGAAACATCCTATTATATGGATTGAGGGGAACCACATGCCCTTCCTTTCGGTGAGGGACAATGATAGTCACTCCTCTTTTCCTCGGGGACCAACAGAGAATCCCTCTAGATTAAGCCTCTATATATTATTGGAGGAGGCAACACTCTTTCTACTATTCACCATCTTAGGATGTAGCTGTATGGATCACCATATGTGATTATTCCAGTTACCTGAATAAAAGAGGATACTTGAAAACTCCATGCCCTATACATCTTCCTATAGGCTCCAACATCCATCCACCAGTAGAAAAAAGTGGATTTTGTGGTCATAATATCTATTGTTTCCTTATATTTCTTGTACTGAGAATGACTCACATGGTCTAATATGTTAGCAGTGATCATGAAATTTATATGATCCCAAACACCCAATGGGCCTCATGTATGATATAACCCCTAATCATTCTCAATTGGAATCCTTTTGAGTGTGATCCCCAATCACGATCACCATTCAAGAAACACGCACCTCCTATATTGTGTATGCCCTAAAACCATTCCTCAACCTTCAAAGGGCCATATTCCCAATGAAGTAGTACCAGATGGATGTAATTCCAAGTGTATTCCCAAAACCTTACATAACTACATGGAATTTTATTCCCCACTAACTATGATACATAAGAAGCCTCCCTAAGGACCAAACCCAACACCCATATTCACCCTATTGTTCTTTGGGTCCACATTCCTGGTATGGTCATATCAACCATAGAGACTGCATCTCTTCCATATCCCTTTATCCACCTTGGCATAATTCATATACTAATCTTTTACATGGAACCATTTCCTACTCATCCTTGTCATGTGACATTAAACAACATTGTTTGATCCTGGTAACATGAACTTAAAAGGTGGTGTATCCTATTACATGAGAACTGAACTATGTGGGTTCTTATTCCACTGAGGAGGATACATAAGAAGCCCATTTAATGGGCTTGATCTGAAAATAAAAGAAAATTGTCTCTCTAGATGATAGAAAACTCTATAGAACCTCACCACATGGATTAATACCTGCATCATCCTAATGAAAGACAATAGATATCCTTACTAATGGAGAACATCAGATACATACCGAAGATTTTGGACCCATGCATGTTCAAAGACGATCATTACCTCTCTGTGATTAGGGAATATGTACTTGCTAATGGAAAAATGATTCATGAACATATCATAAATCTATAAGAGTGTACTGGGATAGAAAATAGTTCCCCAGAAAAGGGTGTGATTGGACCGACTTTCAATCCTCTCAACCAATGTGAGTTCTTAATTATTGTTTTTAAATTTTCCAAATGAACACCTGCTTTTGGTAAGTCATTCCATGAGTAATATTTCATATTAGATCTATTGGGTGTTTTAGTTTCCATGAAAAAAACTTATCGGAGAATGTCCATATGTTGTAAACCGAATGTAAATTATTTTTACGAAAAACAACCCCCTAAAACCAAATTTCAAGAGACCAATATTTCATCGGTAACATGCACTGATACATGTTGCAAAAAAATCATGATGGTTCCAAGGTCCTTACAAAATGATTTTAAACTTAAAGGGAACAAATACCTCATTACCACATGATGTTAAACTGCATGAATAATTTTCTAACTACATGAAATTAAATTGAAAAAAAATATTTCACCACAACATAATCTTAAGCTGTATTTAAAATTTCCTAGCCACATGACATTAAAACGATCTGACAAATACATCCCCACAACATAGCGTTAAAATTTTAGGGTCATCACCCTTCACCATCCCATATAAATGGACCACAAAAGCCTTACCGTGGTCAATCAATGTATAGGGTTCTTCCATAAACTTTTAGGAAACACAATTCATAAACCACACTTCATATCTAGAGTGCCTTTAGTTACCACAATCCATCCATGTCCCTTTTAAGGGAAAATACATCTCTTAGTTTTTTCCGTAAAAGCAATGCATAAAGGCTCATACTGACCAACCATTGAAATCTTGTCCCTCTACAATGATATTTATAGTTATTATGAGGATGGTGTCACCATATTAGAACTCATCACCTAAGGGTGTTCTGGGCCATCCCCAATATGATTATCACATTTCATTACTCATGACCTCAAAACATTGATCCGTGATTTACAACATTATCATCTCCCACTCAAAATGATGTTAGAATACTCTTGACCCTTTGTATCCTAATCTGGATCTTGTGTGGAATTCAACTCAGGTTAGGTCCATGTGCATCCCGAACATAAACCGTATGCACATTGATCCAATATATATGGCCTTAATCTCTAGGCTTTGATGGTCCAAATCACAAGAACTTAAGATCCTAGTGAAAGAGGAAAAAAACATTTCAGGTTTAAAACTAACAAAGGGATTCCTGAAAAAAAAAAGTCAAGTATTTTCTTACTTAAGATTAAATATTTATAGTTTAGGAAAAAAATTAGACAGAAACAAAATGTGGAATAAAGATCACGGGGCCCTCATTGTGGCCCTAGTAAAATATACTACATGCACACTAGACCCAATGGATGATGTGATATTTAGTATAATGGTTTGTCACATCTTCTCACCATGATAACATGTTCAATAGGTGGTGAGAAACCTTTTAGGATGCTCGAGCCACTCTTAAGTATTACATTATCCAAAAATCACACATTATGATTTAAGAATCTTGGGACACTATAAACAATTCATGGACCTTGGAAACGAAAATAGATCTCTTTATTTTACCAATATATTGATGAATAAAGGATCAAACAAACCAATAAAAGACATCTTGGCACTATATTAAGAGATTTTTTATTCTTGTGAGCCTGACGTCACCATGGTGGAACCCAACACCAACATGTGTTCTAGGTGATCGCTGATATGATTATCCCAAACCATCCTCAATAACAAAGAACTCTAGACCATGATTTACAATCACTATAAATAGTTTATTTAATTGGAATCAACATCCTTGATATTACATAACTATGTTTTGTAACCTTTTTCAATGTAGGACTGTGAATCTCCATTCCCAAATCATTGTATGGACCTCACCTCATGACTTGAAATCCCATGGCATAGTACCTGAGCATCATAATTAATGAGATAAACTACCCTAAGGTTCCATAATATTTATTGGATGGATTTCACTCAATACCCAACATCATCATTCGAATGTTTGAGTCTTCCAAAATCTGTCATTACCTTAGAAAATGGTGAAGACGCCTCTGTTTGACCATGATTAAAGTCAATTTTTTTATTGAGAAAAATAAAAGGAAACAAATAAAATGACATGTGTCAAACCATTTAAAGGGGGAGGAAATAATGCAGGCCGAGGGAATCCTTTCATATTACACTGATACACTCAACGGTCAGAGAGTTAAGACCACTATAAACCATTAGCTTCTCATCTGGGCGACCCATGCGAGCCAGCAAGTCCACCGCACAAATAGTCTCCCTCCAAATATGATGAACCTTACTACCATGATTGGTCTCTGCCATACATCTACGGATGAGATACGTTGTCTCCAAAAAAATCGCCTCTCGACCCTGTAAATCCTTCATAAGGACTTCAGATCCTGACTCAATCTCCTTCGCTTGATGCCCCCAACTCCTACATACAGTCATACCAGAATACAAAGCATGACCTTTGAATATAATGAGTTACCTGGACCATAGTATGCACTGAATGAAACATGCACTGATCCCCATGAATCTCTAATAACCCCACCGCCTCTCATAACCCTCTCCATGTAAGAGATGTCGATGTTTAGTTTCCAACTGCTATCCGGGGGCTTCCACCTAACCCAACGTCTCCTTCCTCTGATCTGTAGGTGTGGACGGTTCATAAGGTTTCAAATTGGGGCCGATGTGTACCCTTCTTTAACCAGAAAATCCAACTCAATGGTGGTTGATCTTAACTACATATGAAGGTACAGAAGAGATTTCTTGGACCGCAGTCGAACCTGATACCTCACCTCCCAAATGACCCAGAAAATAAAAAATAGGATAATAATCCATGTTGTGCATTCGATAGTTCTATACTCTATATCCCGAAACCACTCCATCATGAGTTCTTGTAGAGAGCAGGAATCGTTATCGATGTTCGGATGTGGGTTGAAGAAGGACCAAATATAGGAGGCCCATTGTCCTTAAAAAAACAGATGGCACGTCGACTCGGTCTTCGGTCTCTCGCAATAGTGGCATCGAATGGCCATGGATATACCCTTCCATTAGATATTATCCTCCATTGGAATAGCCTTATTTCTGATCCTCCACATCAAGAAACTCATTCTCATCGGGATTTCAGTGCACCATGCTATTTATGTCTCCTCAGTCGAAATATCAACCGTCTGGATAATCCTTTTGTAATCCCAGGCATTATACTTTCCAGAACATGACCCAAAAAACCAGAAAATATCCGGCTCATCACTCAAGACAATATTTTCGAAAAAATTCACATGGTAGGGATTCAGATCCCTATGTATCATCTCAAAAATTCCACTAGATTTTCTGAAAGTAATGCTCAGGGAGGTCTATCCATCGTAGGCAAGAATATCCCCAGACCAGTTAGTATCCTAGAAGCTAACCTCTCCTCTGCCGAGGACCCATCGAGTGTGGCTGGAAAGAGTCTCAATATGTGAGAAAATGTACCTAGAAAAACATGTTTCCCTACACTGTCCATCCACTTCATATAGCATGAATTGAAGAACCTTTCCCACATCGTCTCCAATGTGATAACCTTCCATGCCAGCCAGCCATGCATGCCCAGAATGGATTACTAAATGTCCTGAAGACCCACACCTCCTTCAGTAACTGGTCTACCCAAACCCTTCCATGATTCCCAGTGGGTACATCCTTCATGTTTCGAATAGAGGCACCTTCTCCTTATAGTAATGGAACCTCATTCCCTGTGATACTTGGTAACACCGTGGTGGAACCCATCACCTTAGGGAGTTGTGGGTCATCCCCACCCTATCTTCCCCATCCAATATTCAATCACTCAATATTTTGGTATATGGATTACATCACCAACATTCCAACTATCCTAGTGGACCTAAAATCCCTAGTATTTCACCCTCAATTAATAATCCCCCTATAAATCCTCTATGATCTTTGAAAAAAGTGGATACTCATCTATTTGATAATGCTACCAACACATAAGGGATTTGACCTACCACCCAGAGTCATCACCTCCTTGCAGGAAAGGATCGCTAATACCCCTGATCCTCGAAAACAGTATCGAGTAGCTCAGAATCCAACGGTGTTTGGGTTATCCAGGGAATATATGCCTCATATTTCATATTTATGTCATTTTTGAAACACTTTAAACTACATTAAATCTCAAAGACAAATATAAAAGACACAAAAATACATGTGATAGAGGTTCTGAGAAAAAATAAAATAAACTATAGTGGTAGTAGGTATGAACTAAGCATCCCTAAACTAAATCATGGGATGGTATGAGTGGAAATTCTCTAAACAGCCAGTAATATAAAGTTTGAGCTAATAGAATCTAAACGAAAGTGACTGCAGGTCTGATATAAAAAAACCCTAAACTACCAGCCATAGAATGTCAAATCTAAAAGACAATTAACTATAGTGATATAGTTTCTAGGCTAAAAGATCTGAAAATATAGTTATAGAAGGTCCGACCTAAAATACCTAAAACTATAATGATATATGGTCTAAGATGAATTTTCCTAATCTACATCACATCAATTATTTAGTCTATAAGAATTGAAATGAAAATAGGGTTTTTGAGGACCTCCATATGGCCTTATCAAAAAAATTAGATATGAATTTCAATTCCACTGACTCTGGAAAGATAGATCACTCTCCCTCTGGGACATCTATTATACACATATTATACTTGTATGAATCAGGTAATATCATGCTAACGGGAGAAAATACATTAGTGAGGAATCTCATGTTGGTAGTTTTTCAAGATCATTTCTCAAGATGAATCTATTATGATTTAGATATTCACGTCCATACATTCAGGTTTAAATGATATTATATGAAAGATGGGTATCATAGATGATTCATACAACATCAGTTCAAAAAATTGTTATAAACATCATGAATAAAATAAATATGGACAAAGAAATATAATGTTCATTGTATCTATTTATTGATAGCATAAATCAGGACGAATCTCAACATTTTTTAGTCTCTACATGAATTGTATCAAAATAAAATACATATCAACAATTGAATTATAATATGATTCGATCGACAGAGGTAGCCAGGTCAGAAATATTCTACAATGAAGCGTCAATGTAAATCTGATGTAACACCCCATGAATTTACAATATTTTCCTTTTATAATAAATTTGTTTTTTGGTAGCTTCCATTATACGGAACACTATATTGGATTCTATTACACACAATACTAAGTTTCTTTGATATCCTATAAGAAACAAAAGACTATGTGTAAGATAGTATATAACATCTTTAGATTTATGAAACATTTATTTTTATATTATATACTCAATAAAATGTTTTTAAATTAATACAATAGATTTGATTGATATAAGATAAGAATAAATCCATTTTTACACTTAAAACGTTGTATATTAATAAATGATGTTTTACTGCCTTTTAATAGTGCACCTATTTTATGAGTATATTTTAACAATTTTATAAATTTTACTTTTAAAAAAACTGCATATTTTAATTTTTCATTTCAAAATTACATTAGGGGTAATATTTTCTATTTTTATAAGATGTTTTATTTTTTGATGAATAGTGAAAAATACTGTATTTTGGATGAAAAATGCATTTTTTTTATGTAATTATTAATGTTAAATTATATTTAAAAATTCTTTTCAAGTCAAAATATAACAATTATACATATATTAATCTAATTTAGGTCATTTGAATCATTTTTTAATGAATTTAAATATAAAAACCTAAGGAACGTTTGGGCATTTTTACTTTAAAACCCCACTTTCTTACCACATATGTGAGATTAGATTTAAATTTAATTATTTCACTTTTGTGAATTGAATTTAGGAAAAGTGATGGAAACAGTTATAATTATTATAATATTTATATTCAAATAATATCAACTTATTTTAAAAATATATATTAGTGAAGGCAATTAAAATTAATTATAGAGATTAAGGTGAAATTGAGTTTACTTTGTGGATTAACTTTAATATTAAAGACAAAATGACTTATAAACATTCAAAAAATGAATTTTATGGAAATATTTAGACCATATCCTCTCTTGGATATAATTTAGTTTATTATTTGGGGAACATTATGTAAGCAATAACTCCCAATAATGTTTACCTTTTTATATTTATAATAATGTCACTCTTCCTCCACTATTAAAGGAAACTCACCCCCTCACTTATTAAAACCTCTCTAACCATTTTATGGTCAAAAACCTGAAATAAATAAGCTTAAAACATTACTTCTATCATAATTTAAGCATAAATTTGGTCATAATTTAATCCAAGTAAGTCTTCTGGCATAATCCAAAAGTAGTTACCCAAATAATAGGTAGCATACCTCAACAAGCTGATTTATTTTATTTCTTTCGCACCACTTAAATTTATATTATATCATGATTATATAAAAACATCATAATAATAAATATATTTATATATTGTTATCTTAAGGTCATTACCAATCTAAAAAATTCTTCAAATGGGATACCCAATCACTATTCGCGTGTACAGCGGACTACTGCATCATGAACCTGCGTCATTCATTCTTCCGTAGTCACCTTTCAAGGATAGGAATAATAATGTGTTTATAGTTAATATACGATATATATGATATTTATAATGCCTTTATGTTACTTTGGATTATTATATGACATGTACCTTCATGTATTCCATTTTATGGGAATATTATTACATCATTTGTGGACGTGTATACTACGGCATCCTCAAAGCAAGGTGATTCATTCATGCGTTTCATGGAATGTATTAAGGATGGTTTTAATAAACCTATGTTATGAATATAGAATAAATATTATCCTATAATTATGACATACATGTATATAATTTACTTTTAATTATTTTATTATGATAAGAATATGGGAATAACATTCATGCATAGGTCTCACCAACTGTTTTCATGAAGGGGGTATTTCATTTCCGATCTCCAATTTTTATAGATTACTCAAAATAGATATATACCGAATGCATAAAATTTTTATATCATGATTTAAATTATAGAGATGATGAAATAATGATCTAGTTAATAGGAATATAAAATTGCATGTCAAAACATACTCGAAAAACATGGTAATTAACACCTGAAATTGTGAAAATAATGAAAAATTATTAAAAAGGGTAATATTATTTTATAAGAATATAATATATGATGTCATAAATATAAATATTGTTATTTTATAAGTTAATAACACTATTAAAATAATTATAAAATATTTAAATGGATTTTTTCACAAAATAGAATGTAAGGTAAGGTATTTTCATCTCACTTTTTACATCTTTGAGATAATTGTCATATTAACAACTTACTTATTTTGTTTGGTGTTTAGAAAACCCACTTTGATATATTGTATCATTAATTCGTTTATATTAATGTTATTTAATTTTTTTCATTCAATTATTTTTACTTTTGGGGATTCTGATTTAGATGTTACCACATTTGTAAGGGATTTCGTCTCAATGTACATTCCATTAACACTTATTTGTTATTAGGCACATATTATATTTTATGTGGTGTATATACTACCAATTTAAAAATTAATATGATTAATAAATTATTATTCATGGTATTTTAAGATTCAATTTTTATTATTTTATCCAGTAGATTTGATTTAAAAATTACAAAGTGATGAAAGTTATTGTAAAATGTCAATTTTTTGATTAATAACTTTCTATTAAAACAATCACATTATTATAATCATTTATCACTAGAAATTAATATTATACAAAATATTCATATTCATGGGTGATGGATATGATTATTTCATAAGCTATATACCAAATTTACATACAGTGTTTACATTAACAATTATTTTATTAATTGTTGAAATATTGATAAATCATTAATCTTTAATCAACATGGATAATTGATAAGGATATTTTTTAAAATAAATATAATATTATATATATAAGGAATTATTTGTATGGGAAGGGATGTTTGGGGCCCAAAAATTGAATAGAGACTCGATGCATCAACTGATTCTCATGAGACAAATCAATTGCGCAAATTAATTGGGTTTCTACCTATAGTTTTTAAAAATCTTGTGAAATGTCTTCAAGACATTGGTTTTCATGTGACTAAGACATGAAATACAATAATTATGAATTTATTTCATTCATAATTTAGTTATTTTTGTTATTTATACATTAGTTCTTCTCTTTTTCATTTTTTATAGACACATTTTATAATCAGTTTATTGATTAAATGGTATGTGTTTCAGTTATGTAAATTTCAATATTGATTATGCCATAAAATAATTTTTAAATGGAATGTGTGATCATTTATATACCTTTCCATGTTGATTATTCTTATTTATTTATTATTTCATCCACTTTAATTTACCCATAACAATTTTTTCATCTCACTGTTATTATTTTTTCCTTATCTCAGGATATAAAGATGAATTCTTGAAATGTGTTTCAAGTATGCTAAAGACATTATTTATTTTCTTTTCCCAATATATTATGGGTATCATGTATGTAATCGTATTTTCAAAAACTCTTAAACAGATCGGTCCTCCTGGATTTGTTTCCTTCTAATCATGTTAATATAATAAAGTAAGGAACTGAATTTGGGATTTTGGGGTCTGCGAATTACAATTGGTATCAAATAAATTTGAGTAGAAACCATGGAAACCTGATTTAAGAGATCATATATTATTGAACATAAAACTGTGAAGGACATTGAGGATAAGTATAGAATAAAATCTAAAATAATCCATGTTTTTTTGTTATGAGATTAGCTACGCAAACATTTTTTAATTTATGTTATGTTTTTCACTAGTTTTGGGATTGGGAATTATAAGATCTAATAATTTCTATGTAATAATTTAGAAATGAAACCTATCAGAAAGAATGTGAACATCCTCAATACACATGATCCAAAGATTAAGACTGATTATTTATTTTATGGTCTTAAGACAATCATTGAAAGCAAATTAGTCTCTCAAACATTATCATCATACGATGATATAATATCATATACTATCATAGAATATAAATTATTATCTATGTCCTACGTCATAAAATTGAAGTAGAAGAAGAAGATGATGACAGATAAAAATAAGGGTAAATGGATGAAGGGAAAGAATGATTTTACAACATGTGATAAATGTGGAAGGAGACAACATAGTATATTCTTAAGTGGAAAAAGTTTTTTCTACATGTGTGGAGAAAAATTACACCATGATCATTATAAAAAGGTAAACAATTAATATTATAATGTTCATTGCTTAATCTATTTGGATATAGATAACTACACAAATTAATGTCTCAATCATCAACAAAATGTACCCCAAAATAGGCTAACAGGTCATGGTCTAGCTTCTGTTTCTACCACACACAGAGGAATTATTAATATTCCTATGTTTGGATTGAAGAATTATGTCATTAGATAATTTAACTAGTAATCTACTGGTTATAATAATTATGAAATATGTAAGTATTGTATTGTACTACTATTTCATTAAGTATTTGAGAGCATATAGTTAATGGTAAAAATAAACGTGATTTAGTAGAATGTTGGAGTATTTTGAAAACACATGGTTGAGGAAAGGATATCAAATAATATACTGATGTAATTGTCTTGAAATAAATTTATGATTTATTTTGATAGTTTAAATTGGATAGTACTAAATACCATATAACTGATTAATGAGTTTTTTTTGAAAAAGTTGTTTATGATATCATTGATGGGGTTTACAAAATATTTGAATTTATGGAATATATAAAATAACATGTCTTGTACATAATTCGTATGGAATAATTAATATTTCCTATATGATTTTATGGTAAATCATGTTATTACCATTCTTCAAGTGAATACATGATGATGGTGTTCACATGTTTGGAATGTGATCATTCAATAGCTACTTCATGTTGATTAAAGGCTAATGATAAGTTAAATTTTGATATACAGTGAACATCCTTATAAAGTGTCGGGTCATAATACATTGGAAAATATAACCATTTATGAAATGGATTAAGTTGATATTTGGATGAGGTTTTAGAGGTTAGTGTATTACTTCCTCATATGAAGAAACTTTTTCGAAGAAATGTAGTAGATTTAGTTTAAGGAACTACCAAAGGATAATATTGTGAAAATGAAATAAAAACATATCAAGTAATTATATTTCCATAAATTCTTATAGAGTAATAGAATTTATAAATTCTTGTAAAAGAATCATGGAACATGTATTTTTTCATATTATCATCATTTTCTATGCAACCAATGACATTATTCACACGTCTGGATTATGGCTTTGTTGTCAAGAACATTATCATGAACATGTTCAGTATCACTGTCCATCAGAATATGATAGTTAGATTTATCTTACATGTCTATGTTTTCAATAATTTTCTTATATTTCAAATCCCAGTTCTGGGGTGACCTTATCATTTCTTTTCCCATCATATTAAGAATATTTTATATTTAACCTATTTGCGACATGGGTTTCTCTACAATAGTATTTTAAAATATCAATCCCTCGGTTACAGAGATAAATTTTAAATTCTCTGGATGAAATTTATTTAAGGTTTGAGAAAATATAACACCTGATGACTTTATAATATTCTTCTTTTGGAATAAATCTTATATTTTTCTATCCTTTTTTATATGAACACTATTTTTTCTTGTGGTACACACAATACCGAGTTCCTTCAATAGAATATAAGATATATAAGAACAAGTATAAAAGTGTATATATCATTTTGAGACATTAAAATATATATTTATTTTTATATTATACTTTCAATCATAATTTTTTACATTTATCTAACATATTTTATAGACTTATGATAAGAACAAATATAGTTTTACACAAAAAGTTATACTTTTCTAAAGGATGTTTTTCCGCCTTTTAATGGCACACATATTTAAAAAATATATTTTCACTCTCTTATAAATTTTATTATCAAAAATAAACTTCATTTTTTAATTTTTAATGTCAAAAATATATTACGGTCAATTTTTTTTTATTTTTCTGAGAATTTTAATTTTTTGATGAGTATTGAAAAATACTGCATTTTAGTTGAATACTTTTTTTTGTTTAAAAAAGTATTATTATTAAATTATATATTAAATTGGTTTTAATTTCAAAATAGATCCTTTATAAATATATTAATACAATTTAGGTAATTTTAATCATTTTCATATTGAATTTAGATATAAAAACATAATTAACATTTGAACATTTCACATTGAAACCCCGCTTTCCCGCCACATCTGTAGGATTATATTTAAATTTAATTTTTTGACATATGTTAAATGATTTTGAAAAAATGGATTTATATAGTTTTAATAATTATAATGTTTATAGTCTAATATGATTAACTTAGTTCGGGCCAAAACATTTAGTGAAGGAAATTAAAATGAATTACAACGATTAAGGTTAACATGAGTTTACATAGTGGATAAACATTGATCTTAAGGATAAAATGACATATAAAATGATAAAAACCCCATTTTATGGGAATATTTATACCATATACTCATTTTTTATAATTTATTTTATTAATTGGGGAATATTTTGTAAGGGGTGCCTCACAATAGTGTTTACCTTTTTATATTTACAAGAATTCGACTCTGCCACCACTATAAAAAGGATATCACCCCTCACTTATTCAAATATCTCATGACCATTAGATCATAAAAACACAAAAAAATTAATCCCCCAAAATATCTACCCTCATCCATTATACGTCATTCATTTCAAATAGAAAACCAAGGACGTCTTCTTAGTATAAACCAGAAAGAGTTACCTAGAGAAGAGGTAATGTTCTTCAATGAGCGCATTTTTTTTATTTATTTATCCACCACTTAAATTATTTTTATATCATTTTTATATAATAGAATAAGTTTAGTAAATATAATTATATTTTTTTATCTTGTGTTTATATTCTACACTTTTACACAATTCCATCAAATGGGATATGCAATCATCATTCATGTGTATGGCGGACTACCGCCTCATGAATCGATGTTGTTTGTTATTCTAATGAAACCTTTCAGGGTTGGGAATAATGGTTTATTTAGAGTTTATAAATGATATATATGATATTTAAAATTTCTTTAGGTTTTTTTAATTATTATATAAATCATAAATTCATGCATTCCATTTAGTGGGAACACGATAAAATCATCTGTGGATGTGTGGACCACTGCCTCCTCAAAGTTATGTGATGCATTTATACATTACAAGGAATGTATTTAGTATTATTTTAATAAAAATATTTTATGAATATGAAATAAATATGATACTGGATTTATAATAAAATTAAAATCATTTACTTTTCATTATTTTTATACGACATGCAAATGGAATGAACATTCATGCATACATATGACCCACCGTCTGAATGAACGGTGTATTTCATTTCATACATCCAAATTTTATAGTTTATTACAAATACATATATACTGAATTTATATTATATTTACATCATGATTTTAATTTTTTATATTATGAAATCTTGATCAATATAATTTTGAAAAAAACAATTCAAAACATACTAGAAAAACATTATAATTAACACCTCAAATTGTGTAAATAATGAAATATTATTAACAAAAGGTTAATAAGATTTTATAGGAATATAATATATGATATAAAAAATATAAATATGGTTCTTTAATAAGTTAATAAAATTATTAAAACCATTATATATGATTTTAATGAGATTTCAACCCAAAATATAGTTTTTGTTAATGTATTTTCATCTCACTTTTTACATCTATGAGAAAAATGTCATATTCACCATTTACTTATTTTTTATGTTATTATACATACAATTTTGAAATATTTTATAAAAAATTAATTTATATTCATGGAATTTGAAAAATTCATTTAATTATTATTAATTTTTTGGCATTTTTTTTAGATGTTACCATTGTTGTAAGGGATTTTGTCTCAATTTACATTCCATTGAGACTTATTTGTTATTATTTAGGAAATAAATTTTATGTGGTCTATCTACTTCTCCTTTGAAAATTAATATATTGAATAATTTATTGTTCATGGTATTTTTACATTTAAAATGTATTATTTCATCCATTATTTTTATTTTAAAATTTCCAAGTGATGCATTGTATTATGAAATCTAACTTTATTTTCCAATTGTTAACTTTATCTTGATTCAATCACTATATTATCATTATTTTTCCTTGTAAATTACAATTATCCTAAGTATAGTTATTCTTGGGTGATGAATATGATTACTTCCAAAATTTTATACCATTTTTACATATGGTTATTACTTTTATAGTTATTTGATTATACATGGAAATATTGATAAATCTGTATTCTTTACTCAATATGGATATTTGACAAGATGCAATTTTTTTAAACTAAATCAATTATTTGATATATAAGTAATGATTTTCATTAAGATTTGTTGGTTGGGTTTAGATTTTATATAGCCCCTAGATGCATTGATAGTATCTCAGGACAAAAATTAGTTACTCAAATTAAATAGGTTTCTATCGATAGTTGTAAATTGTCTTGTGAAAGGTCTTGATGGTTGATCGCACCACGATTCACTGTATCATTTTCACCCTTACAACACTATGCTAAACAAGTTTTGTATTGAAAATTATAAAAATAATAACTAATTTAACACCGTGTTTGATTCAATTATTTTTTATCACAGTTAAAATGGGAAATGTTACTTGTTTTGATAATTGTATTGAATGTGGAGGTGATTTGGAGGACCCATGATGAACATTATGAAAAGTGGGTCAAATTTCACTTGATCCATGCACACTAGTGGAATAATATAATGGAAAATACCTCTCTGGTCCATTCCATTGCTGAAATATGGTTTCTATGGTCTTATGGGCGGTCCAAGTGGCTTATCCCCAACACTTTTCCAAATTTCTAGTTCTATGGATAGTGTTACTATAATCAGTAGGTATATAGTGTGTCTAGAATCGGTAAGTGTATAGTGTATCCATCATCGGTAGGTGTACAATGTTTTTAGCATCGTTAGGTGTATAGTATTTCTAGCATCCATTGGTGTATAATGTTTCTAGCATCAATAGGTGTACAATATTTCTAGGTTCCTACAATTTAACCCCTTTTACATTTTCTTTGGCGTTAAATAAATTTAGGGCCTTGTTTTAAGTGATTTAAGGTCAATTAAAATCACATAAATCCTATTTTAATTTTCCTATGTCTCGGTATGCCGTTACTTAGTCAAACTGCACGGTTTAATGTGATCCACTGTTAATGGCAAATTTAGTGTATCTTAAACTATTGCTTCGTAAATATTATAATAGGATAAGATACCTTCCTCCCTTATTCTACCTCATTGCTCCATAGTTTGAGAAACTCCAACCATTCCTTCATCCCATAGGAGTGTTGTGATTGAACCTTAATCTTTAGATCACTTCCCTTGGATGTTTCTTACTGCTGCAGGTGCACCACCAGTTTTGGTGCTAGCAACAAGTGTCGATCTGTCATCGATAAAAAGTATGATCTGCCATTGTTTTTTGTTTTTTCCTTGATCCTTCATCTCGCATTTCCCCTATCCATGTTATAGAGTATTTTCTCCATGCTTCTAATGGGATTTTCATGGTTTTTGGTTGGTGTGGTCGGGGGGCGGCATCCTCAGGTGGATGCAGTTATCACGGGGAGAGGAAATAATTATCCGTTGTGCAGATCGTTCATGTATAAAGAATTTCAATAACCTTTTGAGGTAGGGGATTCTTTACTTCTCTATTATTTTACATGAATTTGTAGATTTCACATGTTTTAGCCACAATACCACTATGGAATGGACATAATAAATTATAGAACTGGATAAATAAATTGGTATCGATTGTATGTTATTACCTCTTGTTTTACTAGATAGTGTCATATATTTGCTTACCTTGTTTAGCATGTTCTTCTTCATGGAAATTGGTAACGAATGTTAGTTGGGATTACATATTATTTTTGTAAAAGATAAAGAGGTTTGAAAATGAATCCATTTGTTATTGTTGTAATTTTATGTTAATAAAATTGATGCAGAAAGAATATTTAATCAATTTGTGATAGCTATAATAGATTTCTTTTTTAGGTTTCCCATCATTACAACCTAAAAATAATAAAGTTTTTAATTCCATATGGATTAATGAACCAGATGTTTGAAAAAAGATAACGCCTCCTAGGGTTCTGAGTTTCCCTCTATCTTGTAAGGCCGAGTGCCATGTGCTTTGGAGCGATGAGTTCTCATTATGTATGAAGGATGCATGCCTTTTTTAAGGGCCAATATCCTAGTTGATATGATGTTTTTTCTAATTGGTTATGTTTTAATGGGATCATAGATGGTTGTTATTCTATATGGGGGTAGGGAGGCCCATTGGTTGTGGGAGAAGATGATGCATACGGTGGAGAAATGCATCGGTTTATGCATGGGGGTGTAAGGGAGGACACCATAGATGATGAAAAAGGTTTTATGTGACTGATTGGATGTTTTTTGAATATTGTTGGTTTTTTTATCTACATTACTTTCCCGAATTCTCAAGGAAGCTCTCTATTCTTACCCTCCTTACAAAAAGTGGCGAAGACATGTGGGGTATGCCACATGCTTTTTTTGTATGTTTTCGGGAGGGTGGATAGGTATAAGCTCTTTTTATAGTTGGAAAAGACATGACATGTAGTTAAACTACCCACCATGTCCAGCCCCCTTTGTTTAGTAGCTAATAATGCTTTATCAATAATGGTTGGGAATATGGGAATGTAATATTGTTATTAATAAATGACTGAACAAATGATGTTAAACCAAAGAATTAGAGTTTGTTGGGATGCAATGCTAAGGTAATATTTTTGAGAAGATTTGGACTTTGTTTTTTTATGCCTAGAGGGCATGGAACTTTGGTGTGAAGCTAATGAAATATAATGTGGAATTATTAATGGTAAATTAATATTTAAGCAATTAATTAATATAATGTGAAACTAATAAAAAGGGAATGATTTAATGTAATAAATCTATTTAAATGGTTGTATGATCAGAGGATACCTAGTCTTAAAAGTGGAATTCAGGAGTCCGAGAGACAGTAGCTGTATTTGAGTCTAATACTAGTTTATGACCATAGTGTGGATCTGAGTTATAGTATATTCTGTACTTTTTGTGTTTCTATACGCTTCTAAACCCCATCAGTAAGGGAAACTGACACCCTGTAGATTCTATGACTTGGGGGTGCTTTCTCCAACATTCTGGTGGGAGGATGGGTGGATGACTACCCCCCTTTGGCCCCACTCTCTTCTATTGGTAGTTATTTGTGCTGGTAGCCACAAAAGTTAGTTGTCCCCATATATTTTTTTAGAGGGATGTAATGGCTTGTGGTTATTCACACTCATATATTCTAGATATAGTTTCTTATGGACATCTATAGGTGTAACGTGTATAGGCTATGATAGCTTGAAGATCCTTACTCGGTGTATGGGTTATGATGGATTGAAGTATAATTCCTAAATTATGATACATGTTATGAGAGATAGGGTAGATCCTAGAAACTACATGTTTTCTTTGGTTGTATGGACATGATGGTTGTGCTACCTGGTTGCCCAAGTGTCTGCGAGCAAGCCTTTTTGGAGAGAGATGCTCAGGACATGCAATGTTGGAGAAAAGCAGAAAACCAGTGGGGAAGTAGTAGTTGGGTTCCCTTGATATTCTTTATTATATTACATACTATTGTATGCAATACATGGTGAGAGTATCCATAGTGATAGTAGGAACATAGTATAACTATTTAGGAGGCAAGTTAGTTTCACTTATTGATCACTATGCTTCAGTATGATTTCATTCCTTTTGCACGAGAGGATTTGTATAGGATCATATTGAGTATACCGTTATAATCAACCTATGTATATATAAAATATTTTTTAGGTCACGTGAATCAGGTTGTAGATCATGGTGGTTACAACTACCTTGGGGTTGTAGGAGCTGTTCAGGCATCGTGGTTTCTCCTGTTTTTACTTTCTTTTAGTACTTTCAGTTTTTCTTTCAGTTTTAGTAGTTTTTCATGAAATTACATATGTGTACTTGGGTTTTATTTTATATTGTATTTTGAGTTAGAGTTGGTTGGTGTCTGTCTTATCTCTCTCTTTCTCATGTGTTCTCTTAGAGGGTAATGTCTCCCATTTTTTTGTTTATTATACCCTCGCTGGTAGTACCCAACCCGGAGCCTACTAGAGGACGAACTCAGGGGTATCTATCTCCCTTCTCACATTTCATGGCTAGGAGGGGTAAATCTTGTGGAGAGGGGGTATGAAATAGTGGTATCAGAGGATCTGGTTGAGGGATCGGATGGAGTTTGGTGTTAGGAACATGTGAGGTTACATGGGTTGGTAGGGAGAAAATGTTAGTTAAGTCTAACAAAATATGTAAACACTACAGACCAGCTAATCCATTGGTGTTTAGGGCCCCCTGTGATATAATTCATGGACTTTTATGTTTACATTTTCTAAAAAATAATGTGATACTGGTTGAATTGTAGAGACCTAGGAAAGATCACACAACATTCTTCATTATGCCTACGTTTGAATCGGTAGACCTAGGGATAGGTTATTCTAAAATTAATATAAGAAAACAATTAATTAATTAATGTTGAGTATTCCATATTATAGGTTTCTGATCTTTAACTGTTTTTTTATTTTATAGGTATGGCTCCATGTCGATGTCCTCATCAGGTTCATGCAGAAGATGTCTAGTAGGTTGTTCTAGTAGATCAATGCAAGGTAGAGGTTGACGAAGACAAAAATTGGAGGAGGACACTCTGATATTTTCAGAACTAGAGTCTGCAGAAGTACGCACGATCTATTTTAGATGCATTCATTGAAGACTTATTGAAGGAGGTCAAGATAGCCTTTAGTTTTTTCCATGCACAAAAGGATAATTGGGTATCATTGGTTGTGAGCATGCTGTGTATATCAGAGATGAAATGGTGTTTCTTGTTCCTTAGGGATCATGAGGAGTTTGTGATCTCATGGGGGGAGTTTCGAGACAAGATAAGAGTCGATTTTCCTTCTTCGACCATGAAGGCGTCCAGTCTCAAGGAGCATCATACCCTTTGACAGGGGATCTCGAGTGTGAAAGGGTTTGGAATCCTTTTCAAGAAACTTTTACGATATTCATAAGACATATTTCTAGATGAGGAGGATATGGGGAGGCATTTAGAGGAGGCTTTTCATCCAGAGATCTTGCACCAGGTCACCCCATTTATGCTGATGACATATCATGAGGTGCAGGTGAGGGTAGAGGTCATCTAGATAACATTGGACAGAAGTGAATTTTCATGATAGTATAATCTTTATGATTCTTCATGAAGCAGATATGTGGTCTAGGGTTCCCTATTTTCATAGCAGAAGAGTTTACGTTCGGCCGAGGGTAGGTAGCAAACCTTAGCATCTCATTCACCTGGGGGAGCATCTCTCATGCCTATATCAAGGGATCATGTTATTTATTTTCTCGTGGATTATGAAGTCATTAAAAGCAAGAGTACCTGACTATTCAAAGAAATCATCGTGTACTAGGTGTTCCAATCCAGGATCCTCCATTGAGGCAGTTCCAGCCGAGGTAGAAGCAGAAAATATCACCAGCTTTGGATCAGTAGAGAGCAGATGGGGCAGGCATAGGACCACACTATGATGCTCCCTGTCCTCAGAGAGAATAACACGACCATGGTGGTGTTCATCATCAGGGTCATAGAGGCCATAGAGGATGTCGTGGTCATCTTCATTCTTTAGCATTCCCATCTCTACGTGAGCCAGATGTTGTTCGAGGTACCCTTTTATTATTTTATTGATGAGTGTGTGCCTTGTTTGATTTAGGGGAGATGCAATACTTTATATTAACTATATTTGTACATGCTTTGGTAATTGAGGTAGAGAGGCTCCCAGTTACCTTAGTGTTGACTACATGAGTTGGAGGTCGACATGACTTGTTTGAAGTATATAGAAACTACGAGCTAGTGCTGGTGAAGCACCTCTCTTGGGGTGATATCCTATGTCTACAGATACGAACATATGATTTCATCTATGACATGGATTTTTTGTATTCAGTAAGGCTATCATGGATTTCTTAATGTGGCGGGTGGTGTTCTTCGATTCTGATGGAGAGTCGACGATGTTTGTTGGTGAGTGAGACCCTTGGATAGGTTAGTGTCATGTTTTTACTTGTCATCCTTGATGGTTGGGAAGATGCTAGGTTCTTCAGAGGTTCATAAGATGGAATTTCCAAGGGTCATAGAAGAGTACCCTGATGTCTTTCTAGAAGAGGTTTTAGAATTACACCCTTGACGAGAGATCGAGTCTGGGATCGATATACAACGAGGAGAATCTATTATCTCTATGTATCTATAGAGGATGTCCCATTATGAGTTACAGTATCTGCGTATACATCTGGATGGTCTGTTACTATGTTGTTTTATTCGGCAGAGTGTGTCACTATGGGGTGCACCAGTTTTGTTCATGAAGAAGGTTTATGGCAGTTTGTGGTTGTGTATCAATTATCATCTCGTAAATAAAGTGGTAGTGAAGAATCACTATTAGTTTCCCTGGATTGATGATTTATTAGATCAACTGAAGGGTTCAATATGGTTCTAAAATATTGACTTGTGATTAGGATATCATCAGATGCGTGTGAAGGATGAGGATATTCCAAATATGGCTTTATATTGTCAACATAATCATTACAAATTCATTGTAATGTCGTTGGGCGTGAAGAATTCTCTATCTATGTTCATGGGATTGATGAACACTTTATTTTGTGAGATCTTAGATAAGTTCATGGTGGTTTCCATAAATTACATCCTTGTGTACTCCACGTTTGAGGAGAATCATGCAGAGCATGTGCATGCAGTTTTGAAAGATCTTCATCAACAAAAGTTGTTTGGGAAGTTGTTGAAGTGTGGTTTTTGGGCATGAGAAGTTCATTTCTTAGGGGAATGTGGTGTCCCATAAGGGATTATATATGGATTGATCAAAGATAGAAGCAGTTGTGTCTGGTTAATCCCTCAAGATATTGGTAGAAGTGCGAAGTTTCCTTGGTCTCACAGGCTACTACGTGAGATTTATAGCCAATTTAACTTGATTTGCGACTCCGCTGATTGCTTTGGCAAGGAAGGATTAGTTGTTTGTGTGGATTGTTCAGTTTCATGCAGCTTTTGAGTATCTAAAGTAGAAGTTTCAAAGTGCACTAGTTCATTGTCTTCCAGTAGAGGGAGTTCAGTTTGATGTTTTATTCGATTCATCGTATATGGTATTAGGTTGTGTTCTTATGTAATAGAGATCATTTTTTCTTATGGGTCTTTGCAGTTTCTTCCCAATTATTGTAACTGTAACGACCCGAAATTTTGAATAAATCTTGTTTCCTAATTTTGTGTGATATTTTATTTTATATTTTTATACTCAAAAAAACTGTTTCATTGGATAAAATGAGTATAATCAAAATGAGACTGTTGGGTTTTGACTGTTATATGACCATTGGTCAATATCACCGCTGGAAACTAAACATTTCGATATTTGTCTCTAAATACAAGTGATCTTGGTTAATTAATATAGAAAGAATATTTGATGGCCTCACCCAGTAGTCTTGGACCGATCGAAGCCCATCTAACAAAACATGAGAAGGTGGTAGCACCAATTGGCTTTGCTCTAGACAAAACCCAAGCCGAACTTCACCGTATAAAGCTAGAACGGAATCGCCTTTGCGAGAAGTTCAAACTGATAGAAAATACTACTCGTGCGATGTTGGTCGAGCCTCCCTCAAATTCTCTCACCTTAGCACACCTCACACTTAGGTCCTATGCTGGTGTGATAAGGGGCTATGTAAGGAGACCGTAACTGCCTTATGTAATCCTTTGATTTAAATTTTTTTTATTTCTTCTTATGATGAAGTTTATGAAGTTTCAATTGTCCAGATAAATATAGTATGCATATTATTGGTGAATTTTAGAGAAAATATATTTTAAAAAAATGTTTATGTAAACCTAAAATAATTAAAAATGTGTAATGATTTTCAAAAAATGGTCTTCTACTATTATGTTCAGTACGAAATTCAGAGTCTAATAAGATCAACTAAATGTTTGATGAATAGTATATTATGAATAGTGATTTTATGCTTAGCATTAGAAATGTGACCAAATGGATTAGTAATCTCACTTAAATAAAGCATTAATATAATCTAGGCACCTTGATTAAGTAATGTGATTCAATAAAATGGTTAAATAACGGTTTCATAAATTATTAGTCAAGTATTGGTTTTTTCGGGTGAATAGTGTTTTTAATTAAAAATTTAATTAAAAATATTTAAAAAATTATCTTTATAAAATGGATTTCATTTTCGAACACAGATCGTTGATATTATGTTAAGGTAATTTTTGGGGATTTTTCTGGAAAAAATGAATTTTCGGTGAATAGTGTATTTGATTAAAAATTAAATTAAAAATATTTAAACAATTATTTTTATAAAATTTTGTTCATTTTTGAAATCATATCATCGATATTTGGTTAAGGTGAAATATTGGGATTTTTCTGAGAAAGTAGAATTTTCGATGAATAGTGTAAATACAGTTTTTAAGTTACGGGTGTTTAATGACATCATTAAATGATGTATTAAGTATGTAATCAATATGGTCGACTTATGAATAGTAATATAAGGTATTAGGTGTCCCAAGTGGCCAATACCATGGGGAAATACCATGGGAAAGCCCATGGTTTTGCCAAAACCTCTAATGAGGTGTCCCTTGGCCATTAATGCCTTGTCCCCTCACTTTCCCTATAAATACCAAGCCATCCTCTCATCCATTCGACTCTTGACTCTCCCCAAATGAAGCTCTGGTCTCATTACCTCCCAATTAGTCCTCCCAAGGAGTCCTCCCAAGGTTCCACCAAGACCTCAAGGTCCCAACCTATGAGTTTTAAGAGTTACGTTTTAAGGTAAGAGATCCTACCTCTCTCTTTCTTTTCAAGTACTCTTGTTTATGTCATATCTTCTAATCTCCATGTTCTTATATTGTGGATGATATTTTATATTCATCCTACTTCCCTTTTCATGTTAATATGATGATAAATACTCTCTTACTCTCATCATTTTTTTTATGAATGTTTAAGTGGCGCCGTTAGGCTGCCGAATTTTTGTAAAGGATTTTTTCACCCTTCTCATTTTCAAGTTATATTTTCTTGTCAAGTCTTTCAAGTTCGTTTTTATGTTGGGGTATGATATCTAAATCTATCATTGTGATATTTTATGTTCATATTATGATATAACCTATTTGATCTCTTCAATTCCATATTTTGATGTTTTAAGTGGCGCCGTTAGGCTGCCGAATTTTTAAGGGATTCGTTCACTTTTCTCATTTTTCAAAGTCTACTTTCATGTCATGTATTTCAAGTTCCTTTTTATTTTGTTGTGGTATTATCTCTAAATCTATAATAAGGATCTTTTATGTTCATATGATGATAGACCCTATTTTATATCTTCAATTCAGTATTTTGAAATTTTTGTGGCGTCGTTAGGCTGCCGAATTTTTAAGGGATTCGTTCACTTTTCTCATTTTTCAAAGTTCTACTTTCATTTAAAGTATTTAAAGTTCATTTTTATTTTTTTGGGGTATGATATCTAAATATATAATACTGATAATTTATGTTCATATGATGAGAGACCCTATTTGATCTCTTCAATTCAGTATTTTGAAGTTTTAAGTGGCACCGTTAGGCTGCCGAATTTTTTAGGGA
The DNA here is from genome assembly GCA_963277665.1 of Viscum album. Lineage (NCBI taxonomy): Eukaryota > Viridiplantae > Streptophyta > Magnoliopsida > Santalales > Viscaceae > Viscum > Viscum album. The sequence continues at coordinate 922,722,493 of OY728162.1, read as the reverse complement.
TTCCATCACCTTTCTCATTTTTCAAAGTTCTACTTTCATGTCAAGTCTTTCAAATTAATTTTTATTATGTTGGGGTATTATCTCTATATCTATTATACCTCTCTTTTATGTTCATATAATTAGAGACCCTATTTTATCTCGTCAATTCATTTTTTGAAGTATAAGTGACGTCGTTAGGCTGCCAAATTTTCATAAGAGAAATCTTATTTTTGTCTTCCTTTCATGTTCTTCATTTTATATGGTATATATTTAAAATTTCATTACCATGTTCATATATCCTTCATATTCTGTCCCTATACTATTATATGGGTCATTTATGATTGTTTGACCCATGTCCCCTCTCTTTTCAATGTTTTCTAAAACCCCGAATCATAGCCGTTATGCTGCAGAATTTCAGTCTCACAATGTCTCTCTCTTATTCTCAAATTCATTTATTTTATTTATTGAATACTCAAAGCTCATTCTTCTAAATTGTTATTCATATATATAAAAAAATGGTCTATTTTAAATTCTGGTATTTACATACAGGAGACCCACTTTCCCTTTCCGTGGGTTTAAAGTGACATAAAGATCAAGTCTTTAAAGAAGTTTTTAAAACGTTATGATTATGAAATGAAACCCATTCCTTTTATGATATATGGGTTGTTTATGAAATTATTGATGATGATATATGTGGCTCACCTGATAATAAAGACATTTCAAGGGTGCACCCTGATAGTGCTCCAATGCATTGGGTAATGACTTAATCTCTAGAGATGACTATTTTTAACGACGCCATAGGGAATAACCGTGGTAATTTTTAATGACACATTAGGGATGGAACATGGTGAAACAGAAATGATTGCCAATATTAAATGTTGTATCCACATCTTCAAGTTATGAAAAACTTTATTATTATTATGATATGCCTCATGATTTCATTCTCATACCTTAAAGTTCTTTTCATGACTTTATTGATGTATCTCAAGTTCACATGTTATATGTTTCCCTTGTTTCCCTTACTGGGACTTCTGCTCACCCTTTATTTTGATGTATGTACCTAGGTAATGAGATGCAGTAATGAACCTAGGATGAACATAAGTAGATGTCTTTCAAGTGTTTAAAAAGAATGTTATTTTTTGTTTCATGTATTATATTCTTGGTTTCCATGACACTAAACCTTAAAGATCCTCAGTTTTGTAAAATGTAATTAAAAGTTATGTTATAAAAAGGTGGGATGCTATAGTTGGTATCAAAGGATGGTTTAGTTATTTGTGGAAATTAGGATATGAAAAAATTATGCTGAAACCTATAGAAAAGTTTAAATATAGGAAACCTTATTGGTATTTTGGTGAGTATTGAGTAAGGGGTTGCCAAGAAAATACATCCTTGTCTGGATACGAGCAGGTAGAGGTGGCTCTGGGACAGATGTACATAGGGGTAAAACCCGAAAACACCGCTTTGAGCTAGACTCGAATGGGAACTGGTATACAACAATGGGCCTTGCTGCACTTTTGGTTACGACACTCCCGGGGGATATGCTTTGGTAAATTCATAAGCTTAGTATGAACCATTTATAAAGGAACAAAGATAAAATAAAATAAATATTCACATAAGAATATATTATCATGGATAACCTAGATTGGGACATAGGGGATCACAAGTTAGGGTATACTTTTCTTCTACAAGTTTATCCTTCTATGATTTAAGTTTCTTTTTAAGGATTATTGGCTAAGTATTTAAGCCCCTAATTGTAATTTCTTTCTGTAGTTAATGGAGGGAAATGGAAGAACATGTCCCAACAACCAATGTGATAGGAAATGTGACGATTTCCATATTAATATGACAGAGATGATTAGGGGATTAAAATATGATTATTATTTTTGAATATGTTCACTATTTTGGGAACCCTATTTGATCGAGGTAAATAGATTACTACGGTATTTTATTTGAGGAGTAAAGGATGAATTATATTTTGAGGAATAGAAGAATTTAAGGTGAACTTATGGTATTATAGGTTACTTATGGAATTGATTGACCTATCTTGGGAAAATATTTTTAGGTTAGTTACTTTCGTTATAAGATGTTAGGAGTGGTTGATGTTGTATGGAGATGAACGATAATGTTTATCTTGGAAGACTATGTTATCAAGTCCATCTTGTATTTGGGTTTCAATATTAGTTTGGGTTATTTTGAGGAATTTTTAGGATAGTTATTAATGGAATGGTCTATGATGAACTTTGGGTAGTACCATGGAACTTTGAAGATTTAAAGTAGTTTCCCTTCCTCTGGTGTTCTTTATTTTGGAAGAGTTGTTTTATCTTACCATTTGAGTTTTTGGGATAATGTTCAAAGATATAAGAAATAGATAGTTAATATTTGGTGGATTATGTGATTCTTTATAAGATCATTCTTGTGCTTTTATGAGACCAAGTAGTTTTGAATGCTCATCGTTTGGAGAAACGATTAGTTTTGGTAGAAACTTATTAAAAGATTAAACTCTACTTGAAGGTAGGTATATTTCTTTATGTTTTTATTCTACGTAGTAAATGAATTCCTCAAAACTATGAAAAGGAACATAAAACAAAAAACCTTGCCTGTTAACGTTTCTTACTAGGAAATCAAATACTGTTTTACCCATCATAAGTTTGTAATTTTCTTGTTGTTAACTTTCTCTTAATCATGTTTTCTATCACTCTCCCTTAGAACTTGACCCTTTGCTTTTTTCCTTCATGTCCATGTTTTCCTAAATGGGATCCTAGTATGGGTTTACTTTGGTGACCTTTTACTTCCATTTCTTTATTTTAATGTAATAGTTTTACTGACTCCTTTTCCGGTGAGGTACTTTCAATGAAATTTCAAAACCCAGTTTTAAAAATTGCGAGGATGCAATTTCTTAAGGTGGGAAGATTGTAATGACCGGAAATTTTGAATAAATCTTGTTTCCTAATGTTGTGTGTTATTTTATTTTATTTTTTTATACTAAAAAAAACTGTTTCATTGGATAACATGAGTATAATTAAAATGAGACTGTTGGGTTTTGACTGTTCTATGACCATTGGTAAATATAACCGCTGGAAACTAAACATTTTGATATTTGTCTCTAAATACAAGTGATCATGGTTAGTTAATATAGAAATAAGATTTGATGGCCTCACCTAGTAGTCTTGGACTGATTGAAGCCCATCTAATAGAACTTGGGAAGGAGGGAGCACCAATGGGCTTTGCACTGGACCAAACCCAAGCCGAACTTCATCGTATGAAGCTATAATGGAATCGCCTTCATGAGAAGTTCAAACTGATAGAAATTACTACTCGTGCGATGTTGGTCGAGCCTCCCTCGGATTCTCTCACCTTAGCACACCTTACACATAGGTCCTATTCTGGTGTGATAAGGGGATATGTAAGGAGACAGTAAATGCCTTGTGTAATCCTTTTTTTTAAATAAAAATTTGGATTTCTTCCTATAATGAAGTTTATGAATTTTCAATTGTCCAGATAAATATAGTATGCATATTTTTGGAGAATTTTAGAGAAAGATATTTTAAAAAAATTATTATGTAAACCTTAAATAATTAAAAATGTGTAATGATTTTCAAAAAATGGTCTTCTACAATTATGTTCAGTAGAAAATTTAGAGTCTAATAAGATCAACTTAATTTTTGATGAATAATAAATTACGAATAGTGATTTTATGCTTAGGATTAGTAATGTGACCAACTGGATTAGTAATCTCACTTAAATAAAGCATTAATATAATCTAGGCACCTTGATTAAGTAATGTGATTCAATAAAATGGTTAAATAACGGTTTTATAAATTATTAGTCAAGTATTGGTTTTTTCGGGTGAATAGTGTTTTTTAATTAAAATTTTAATTAAAAATATTTAGAAAATTATTTTTATAAAATGGATTTCATTTTTGAACTCAGAGCATCGATATTATGTTAAGGTAATTTTTGGGGATTTTTCTGGAAAAAAATGAATTTTCGGTGAATAGTGTATTTATTTAAAAATTAAATTAAAAATATTTAGAAAATTATTTTTATAAAATGGAGTTATTCTTTGAAATCAGAGTATCGATATTTGGTTAAGGTGAAATTTTGGGATTTTTCTGAGAAAGTTGAATTTTCGATGAATAGTGGAAATACAGTTTTTAAGTTACGGGTGTTTAATGACATCATTAAATGATGTATTAAGTATTTAATCAATATGGTCGACTTATGAATAGTAAGATAAGGTATTAGGTGTCCCAAGTGGCCAATACCATGGTCAAATACCATGGGCAAGCCCATTGTTTTTCCAAAACCACTAATGTGGTGTCCCTTGACCATTAATGCCTTATCCCCTCACTTTCCCTATAAATACCAATCCATCCTATCATTCATTCGACTCCAAACTCTCCCCAAACGAAGATCTGGTCTCATTACCTCCCAAAGAGTCCTCCCAAGGTGCCCCCAAGCCGTCAAGGTCCCAACCATTGAGTTTTAAGAGTTACGTTTTAAGGTAAGAGATCCTACCTCTCTCTTTCTTTTCAAGTACTCTCGTTTATGCCATTTCTTCTAAGATCCATGTTCTTATGTTGGGGATGTTATTTTATATTCATACTACTGCCCTTTTCAATTTCATATGATGAGAGATACTCTCTTACTCTCATCATTTTGTTTTATGATTGTTTAAGTGGCGATGTTAGGCTGCCAAATTTTTTTAAAGGATTCTTTCACCCTTCTCATTTTCATGTTCTATTTTCTTATCAAGTCAATCAAGTTCGTTTTTATGTTGGGGTATGATATCTAAATCTATCATACTGATATTTTATGTTCATATGATGAGATACCCTATTTCATCTCTTCAATTGAGTATTTTGATGTTTTAAGTGGCGTCGTTAGGATGCCGAATTTTTATGGGATTCGTTCACTTTTCTCATTTTTTCAAAGTTCTACTTTCATGACAAGTATTTCAATTTATATTTAATTTTTTAGGGGTATTATCTCTAAATATATCATACTGATCTTTTATGTTCATATTATGAGAGACCCTATTTGATCACTTCAATTCAGTGTTTTGACGTTTTAAGTGGCGCCGTTAGGCTGTCGAATTTTTAAGGGATTCGTTCACTTTTCTCATTTTTCAATGTTCTACTTTCATGTAATGTATTTCATGTTGCTTTTTATTTTGTTGGGGTATTTTCTCTAAATATATCATACTGATCTTTTATGTTCATACGATGAGAGACCCTATTTGATCTCTTCAATTCAATATTTTGAAGTTTTAAGTGGCGCCGTTAGGCTGCCGAATTTTTAAGGGATTCGTTCACCTTTCTCGTTTTTCAATGATCTAATTTCATGTCAAGTCTTTCAAGTTAATTTTTATTTAGTTGGGGTATGATCTCTATATCTATCATACTGATCTTTTATGTTCATATTATTAGAGACCCTATTTGATCTCTTCAATTCATTTTTTGAAGTTTAAGTGATGTCGTTAGGCTGCCGAATTTCCATTAGAGAAATCTTATTTTTGTCTTCCTTTAATGTTCTTCATTTCATTTGGTATATATTTCAAATTTCATTACCACGTTTATATATCCTTCATATTCTGTCCCTCTACTGTTTTATGGTTCATTTATGATTGTTTGACCCATTTCCCCTCTCTTTTCAATGTTTTCTAAAACCCAGAATCATAGCCGTTATGCTGGAGAATTTCAGTCTCAAAATGTCTCTCTCTTATTCTCAAATTCATTTATTTTATTTAGTGAATACTCAAATATATTTCTTCTAAAGGGGTTTTCACATATATATCAAAATGTTCTATTTTAAATTATGGTATTTACATACATGAGACCCGCATTCCCTTTCTGTGGGATTAAAGTGGCATAAAGATCATGTCTTTAAAGCAGTTTTTAAAATGTTATGATTATGAAATGAAACCCATTCCTTTTATGCTATATGGGTTGTTTATGAAATGATTGATGATGATATATGTTGCTCACATGATAATAAATACATTTCAAGGGTGCACCTTGATAGCGCTCCAATGCATTGGGTAAAGATATAATCTCTAGAGATGGCTTTTTTTAGCGACGCCTTGGTGAATAACCATGAAAAGTTTTAATGACACCTTGGGGATGGACCTTGGTGAAACAGAAATGATTTTCAATATTAAATGTTGTAGCCACATCTTCAAGTTATGAAAAAATTTATTTCTATTATGATATGCCTCATGATTTCATTCTCATACCTTAATGTTCTTTTCATGACTTTATTGATGTATCTCAAGTTCACATGTTAAATGTTTCCCTTGTTTCCCTTACTGGGCCTTCTCCTCACCCTTTCTTTTGATGTATGTACCCAGGTTATGAGATGCAGTAATGATCCTAGGATGAACATAAGGCGAATCCTTTCAAGTGTTTAAGAAGAATGTATTTTTGTTTCATGTATTATGATCCTGGTTTCCAAGACACTAAACCTTAATGATCCTTGGTTTTGTAAAATGTAATGAAAATTTATGTTATAAAAAGGAGGGATGCTATTGTAACTAAGTCACCGAAGAACTTGAGTTATTTGTAGTGGTGTTTCCTCTGAAGTTTTGGAGACATTACCTCATTGGTGAGTACATGGTGGTTTTCATCTATCATAAGATCCTGAGGTATATTATCTCCGAGGGTGACTTGAACATGCGACAGTGTCGGTGGATGGTGTTATTATAGGAATATGACTGAAAAATATTGTATTCACTAGGAAAGGGGAATGTTTTTGTTGATGCGCTGAGTAGTAAGTCATGTATTGATGCAGTGTGTGAATCTGGTGATTCCTGGAGAGTGATGGAAGAACAGTCAACATTATATCTCGGTATGGGAGAACATGGGGGAATATGTTTAATTTTTCAAATGACCATGCAGTAATCTCTAGTTCAGCAAGTGGAAGAGTCCCAGTTGGGGGATCTAGATGTGGAATTATAGAGAGACAGTGTATTTTGTGGCGTGGCCCCTAATGTTTGGGATAAGGATGGACAATATATAATGTTTTATTAAGAAGTATTTTTGTTCCTTTTTCAATATGTGAGAAGATTCTAAGAGAGATCCATACCTATCCTTTAGCGATACATCCTCGCATGACAAAGATGTACTGAGATTTGAGGAGTCAGTCTTGGTGGCCTGGGAAGAATCTTGCAGTTGTAGAGTTTCTTTCTCGATATTTGTTTTGTCAGAAGTTGAAGGCAAAGCATCGTATCCTCGGTGGTCTGGTCCAACTGTTAGATATAACTCAATGGAAGTGGGAAGAAATCTCAATGGACTTTGTTACCGGTTTACCTTGATCTCAGGGAGAACATGAAAAAATTTGTGTAGTATGAGATCATTTAACAAAATCAGCTCAAATTATAGTGATCAAGGAGTCAATCTCAGTGGAATTTTTTTCAAGACAATACCGGGAGGAGGTGGTGAGACTCCACAGAGTCCCTAGGATGATCATTTCTGATGGATATCCACGTTTTAACTCTAGAGTGTGGATAGGTCTCTAGCATGCCTTTGGTTCTCAGCTATGCCTTAGCAATGCTTTTCATCCACAGACAGATGGTCAGACAGAGCAAGCTATCTATACTCATGAAGACATGCTACAATCTTGTTTCCTAGAGTATGGAGGTTCCTGGATAAGGAACTTAATATCGATGGAGTTTGGTTACAACAATAGTTTTCACTCCACCATCGGTATGGAACCATTTCAAGCCCTGTATGGATGATTATGAAGATCTCCATTGTGCTGGACTAGGGTCGTAGAGGTAGAAATTCTCAGACCATAACTAGTGCAGAATATGACAGAGATAGTTCAGGTGACTCATGATAGGATGAAGATAACATAGGATAATCCGAAATAATTTTTCGATCAAATGAGGAGATCGTTGGAGTTATATGTTGGGGATAACATGTTTCTGATGGATACTCCCCATCATGGGAATCAATGGTTAGGTCGTGGGAGTAAGCTTTATCCCTGTTTTGTTGGGCCTTTCAGGGTTTTGGCTCATGTTTCATCCATGGCGTATCAAGTATCACTTCCCCCACTAATGATCCAAATACATGATGTTTTTCATGTGTCACGGATCCATTGTTATCTTCATGGTGAATCGAAAGTCATTGATTGGGTCTAGATTGATGTTGACGATGATGCGGCCATTGAAGAGCAGATTATAGATATCCAGGACTATAAGAAGAATGTGTTGCATTGGAGTGTTACCCCCTTGGTTTGTGTCTTGTGGTGACATAGTGTTGTGGAGGAGAGTACATAGGAATGTGAGTCGCATATACAGGCTCAGTACCGGGAGTTGTTTGATGTTTTACTATTTTCATGTAACGATGTTCTCTTTTTGGTTGAAGAAATTTTGTTTTTATGAGATGGTTTTTTTTTGTTTTTTTGTCTTTATCTCTTTTGTGATGTATCTTTATGGGTGGTTGTTTGAACTGCTTTCCTTTTTTCCTTTTAGGTTGGTTTTGAATTATCAAGGATGATAATGTATTGATAGGTATCTGATATAATTTCACAGACCCATCTAGTCTATTCCTTTGCTAGAATTTGGTGTCTAAGTTTTTCTTAGAGGTCAAGGTGTCTTATCCCCAACAATTTACGGAATTTCTAGTTCTGTGAAAAATGATTCCAGCATCAGTAGGTGTAAAGTGTTTCCAAAAACAATAGGTGTACTATATTTCCAGTATCGGTAGGTGTATAATGTTTCTAGCATCGGTATGTGTACAGTGTTTCCAACATCATGAGGTGTATAGTGTTTCCATCATTGATAGGTGTATAGTGTTTCTAGAATTGGAAGGTGTACAATGTTTCCAACATCGGTAGGTGTACATTGTTTCTAGCTTCCAACACATTCACCCCTTTGAGTTTTTCTTGGACATAAAACACATTAAAGGCCTTGTTTTAAGGAATTTATGACCAATTAAAAGCCCATAACTCCTATATTAATTTTCTTATAGTACATGATGCCATTACTTGGTCAAACTGTGTGGTTTAATTTGATCCACTTTTAATGAAAAATCCATCATATCGTAAACTACTACTTTATAAATCTTCCAAACATATGAGATATTTTACTATCTTGTTCTACCTTTTTGTTCCCTGGCATGAGACGATCAACCCTTTCCTTAATCCCATAGGATTGTTGTGATCTAACCTTAATCCTTGGATCATTTCCACTTGAAGTTTCTTTCTACTGCTTGTACACCCCTTGTTTTGGTGCAAGAAAAAGTGTTAATCTGTCATCGATAGAATGTATGATCTACCTTTGTTCTTGTGTTTTCTTCGATCCTTATTCTCCCATTTCTCCTTTCCATGTTATGGAATGTTATATCTATAAAAGTAATGGATTTTTCTTGGGTTTCAGTTGGTACAGTCATGCCGGTGTGTCCTCGGGTGGTTTCAGTTGTCATGGGGGGAGGCAACCATGATCTGTTGTGTGGATCATTCTTGTATAAATAGAATAAAGAACCTATTGAGGTATGGGATTTGTTGTTTCTATATTATTCTATTTTCATTCGTAGGTTTATCATGTTTTTTCCACACGACCAAAATGGAATTGATATAATAAATATTTGAACTAGATAAATAAATTGGTATCAATCGTATTTTATTGCATCTTGTTTTGATAGATAGTGTGATATCTATGCTTTCCCTTTTTAGCATGTAATTATTGGTTGATGTTTGTGATGAACATAAACTGGGATTAATTATAATTATTTCTATGAGATAAAGAGGCATGTAAATGAATCCATTTTTTGATGTTTTTGAAATTTTATGTTAATTAAATAGATACTGTGAGAATATTTAATTAATTTTTGATAGCTATGATTGCTTTTTTGTTTAGGTTTCTCATCATTGGAAAATACAAATAATAAATCTGTCAATTATATATGGATTAAAGAACTGACTATTTGATAAAAGATAAAACCTAGTAGGGTTCTGATTTACCCTGTTTCTTGTAAGTCCGAGTGCCTTATGCTTTGGTTCCATGAGTGATATTTATGTACGAAGGATGAATTTTTTATTTAAGGTCCATGATCCCAGTTGATATGATTTTTGTTATCCTGCTACATGTGTTGTGATGAGATCCGAGATGGCTGCTGTTATATGTGAGGGTAGGGAGGACCATTGGTTGTGGTAGCAGTTGATGCCTAGGGTGGAGAAATGCATCAGTTTATGTATGTTGGTGTCGGGGATGACACCAGAGATGATGAAATGGTTTGGATGTTTATGATTGAATGTTTTTTGAATCTTGATGGTTTTTTATCTAAATTACTTTCCCCACTACTCAAGGAATATGCTATTTATTACCCTCCTTCCAAAAAAAGGATAATACACCTGGTGTTTTCCACGTTCTTTTCGTTTTTATCTTCTCGAGGTAATGTGTCTATTCTCTTGCTATTAGTGGCAACGACATTATAGGTAGTTCAAATATCCACCTAGTTGATACACCTGGTGTTTAGAAACTTAAAAGTTCTTTCTATAATTCCTTAGAATATAGGAAAGTAGTAATTATGGTCAATAATGATTGAATAAATGATGTTAACCCATAAAATTGAAGCTTTCTGGGATGCAATGCTGAAGTAATATTTTTGATAAGCTGTGAAAATAGTTTGGTTATGCCTAGAGGTCATGAAACCTTTTTATGATGCCAATGAAATATAATATGGAATTTTCATAGTAAAAATGTTTACAGAAATAAGTAACATAATTTGAAATAGATAAAAGGGAATAACGTAATGCAATAAATCTCTTTAAATGGTTGTATGCTTATAGGATACAAAGTCTTAGAAGTGGTAGTTGGGAGTCTGAGATATATTAGATATAGTTGATTCTAATACTAGGTTATGCCCATAGTATAGTTTTGATCTATAGTATATTCTGTAATTTGGTGTTTCTATATGCTACTCCACCCCCATCAATTAGGGAAATTGACACCCTGAGGATTCTTAGCCCTGGGGGGTATTTTCCTCACCATTCTTATAGAAGGATGGATGGCTAAATACCCCTTTATCCCCTCTCTCTTATCTTAGTAGATACTTATTCCAGTAGGAACAACAGTTAGGTAACCCCATATATCTGTGTAGAGGGTTGTAATGGCTTGTGGTTACTCACACACATGTGTTATGGATATAAATTCCAATGTAATATTGTAGGTGTATTGTGTATTGGTTGTGATGGCTTGAGGATCCTTAATCAGGGTATGGGATATAATGGATTGAGGTATAATGCCTAACATATGAAACATGTTATGTGTGCTGGGGTGTCTCTCATAAAGAACCTAGTTACATTGGATGCATGGATGTGGTGGTTATGCTACATGAGGTACATGTTGTGGTACCTCTCCCAAGTGTCTGTGGGTATGTATTTCTGGAGTGAGATGCATAGGAAGTGCGGCGTTGGGGAAGAGCGGAAAAAAATTGGGGAAGTAGTAGTGGGGTACCCTTGATATTTTATACTATATTATATATTCTTGTATATGATACTTGGTGAGAGATTCCATGTTGTGGATGGAAACTTAGTAAACATGTTTAGGTGATGAGTTAGTTTCACTTATTGTTCATTATGCTTCAGCATGATTTCTTTACTTTTTCATGAGAGGCTCTGGGGAGGATCCCACTGAGTATACTGTTATACTCACCCTATGTATGTATAAATTTTTTTTATGTCACTTGGAGATGGTTAAGGATTAGGATGTTTACTACTAGCTTGGTGTTTCAAGTGTTGGTCGGTATTAGTGGTTGATGTTATTTTTACTTTCTTTTGGTACTTGATATTTTCTATTTCAGTGGTAGTATTGTTTAATGACATTGCATATGTGTGCTTGGGTTTTCATTTATATTGTTGTCTGAGTTAGAGTTGGTTGGTGTCGGTCTTATCCCTCTCTTTCTAATGTGTTCTCTTGGAGTTTAATGCCTCCCATTTGTGTGTTTACTATACCCTTGGTTCTTGTTCCCAACCTGGGGACTATTTGATGTAGGGCTTAGGGGTCACTATTTCCCTTATCACATTTTCGTCCTAGTAGGGGAACACTGTAACACTCGAGACTTTTATGTTATATAAATCATCAAAGGAATATTTTTCTACACAGAACACTTGCTTGGCTTTCTTTACACGAAATCGCGACCTTCCTCGATAGCTTGCGTCGTACGTAATACCGAGTTTCACTAAACAATGATATGCTAATAAAATATTATTAAAACTAATCATTATGAATAGTAATAACCACTTTTTGAAATTTTATAAATTTTATTTTTCAAAATGGATTTCATTTTTGGATTCGGAATATCCAAATTATCCTAGGGTGAAATTTTGGTATTTTTTTGAGAACTTTCAATTTTTGATGAATAGTGAAACCACTAAGTGGTAGTTAAAAAACTGAATTTTTCATAAAACATAATTTTACCGCTTCTGTGAGTGGAATTTAAAAAATCCGAGAGACACGGTTGATGATAGTAAATAAAATGTGGTTCAATGAGATGAAAATAAGTTTTGGTGAATAGTAACTTTTTACTTTTATTTACCACGGTTAAAAGTAAATAGGGTAATTAAGGGTAAAAATGATTTTATTATTACCCTAACACATTTCCTAATTCAATAGGATAAGTGTAATTAGACCAAATACAAACTTAGGAATAACATATGACCATTTAGGCCCACTTGGATTAGATTAGGACATTTATTATTAATTTATTTAAAGAAGGGTTAGAATAGTTAAAATCAAAGTTTAATAAGTAAATAATTTGTAATATAAGGTTATATATAAGATAAATTCGACTATAAATATATTATAAAGCTAAAAATATTTAATACATAGTGGTATTTTATTTGTAATTTTTAGATATTAAATAATTTAATTTATTTATGACTCAAAGATGATGCAGTAATTATCTTATTAATGAAATATTGACATAATTGATGTTATAAATACCCAAATAAATGTAATTTGAGGCTATTTATAAATTCCACTAATTTTATAGGTTAATAGGACATGTTATTATTGATTTAATTAACTTTTATCGAACTAATCATTTTGTTATGAGTTTTACAAAAATCAATTACTAAATATTGTCAAAATTGACAAAAAATAGTTTTTAAAACAAATATTATATTATTAATTGTTATTTTATTCCTAAAAATCTAAGTTTCGGAAAAATGACTTATATAAGGTTATATATATTAATAATAAACAACTTGGGGTTCGTTTGGATTGTTATAGTAAGTTTATTAACCTTATAGTGTAAGAACACAAGAAGACACGGTAAAAGTAAAATTATTTAACTTAATGTTAAATCTAAATGATAAGGTCAAAATAGGAACCTAAACTTGTCTAAATTCTATTGGATGAGAGGTTTGAGACCCATCCCCACCTTATCTTTGAAATAAATCAATTTGGAGCTATTTAAAACCGAATTTGGCTTTATAATAAAATAATATTTTTAGTTATTCCAAAGGTGCCCCTCTCCTCCGTTATAAAAGGGAACCTCCTCCCTCTCTTCCTCACACCACATTGAGCCTTCATGCTCGGACAAACCCTGTAACATTATCCTATCCACTTCCCTAGAGACATCCTAGAGGTCCTGGTTTTCTTCAAAGACCAATTTTAGTTCCCTAAAAGGAGGTCTCAAAGGAGCACTTCAAAGAAGAGGAAATATCCGTTACTGATTATTTCATCTTTATTTCTTCTTGCACTTCTTCTTCTTTAATTGTTTCATTATGAAGTAATAACATAAGTATAAATCATATACTTATATGTTATTATAAGTATGAAACAACCCTATTTCACCATCTATCCATCCTACGGAAAATTAAATCACTGCGCGTGCGTACGTACGGAATACCGTCTCCACGCCGTGGTGTAATCTACTTTCCACCACAACCTTACTTGGATGGGTATAATGGTGTAAATAATGACTATATATGATTATTTTAAAGTGATATTGATTCTTAAATAGTATACATACACTCCAATACAATTCCATGATCATGGGAACGATATCATCGCTCGTGCGTACGTACGGAATACCATCTCCACGATGTGATGCGACTCGTTCTACATGATCTTCATTGCATAATGATTATATAAATGAAGTGAATGAATTAATATGACATATATTACACTAATAAAATTCTGTAAATGAGGTATCTATATCCTAATGAGAAGAATAATAATTTATTCGACAAAACACGCATAAGAACAAAAAGTAATAAACACCCGAATAACAAGTTATAATGAAATATTACTAATAAGAAGCTAAGAATATGACCATATGTGATATCATAACAATGAGTATGATTATGGAATAAGTCAATAACATTATTTAACTCATTATACAGTAGGTTCGGATACGTACAAATCATATCGGACCTAAGGTATGGGAAATATCACAATCTCATTTTTATCCGAGATTGTTTATACTTTCGCATTTAATGGGGTTTATTTTATCATCCACATCCATGTTTCCTCAATATGTAATATTATTTCCATCCACCTACAATTTTGTAAATCCAATTTTACCCTTCGGTGAGTTTTTAGTAAAGGATATGAAAGGAATATTTTGTCGTTTTTCGTATGAGGTACTTTTTGACTTTTCCGACAAAAGTACGAAGAATGTTTTTTTAACTTATACGGCATGAATGTATTTTTAAAACATTATTTCCAAGAAGATTCCATTACAATTTGTCAAGTTTATTTTTAATCAACTTCTTTTAGTTTATAATTGTACGACATTTTAAAAAAGGAAATGTGTTTTTTTTAAGAAGAAAGGATATTTTCCTCAAGAATGGAGTTCTAGTGTTTTATCAAAATTATTTTCCATCTAAGATAATCAAGGGTTCTGTTTTTATCCCTATTATTACATTGATTTGATTATGTTATGATGGAATTATATTTTTATGAATTCCTTTATCTTATATGAATTGTTTTATGATGTCACGATGTTAAAGATTTCGATTTTTATTACATGGGTTATGCTATGATGTATGGTTTTCTGATTTTGTGGCACACATAAGAATGGTATCATTATGAGATGGGTGGGACCTATATCTCCCTCCAATTCCTTAGGTAAATATTTTATATCTCATGAGATAGACATGGCTGGAACGGCAGGTTAAACTGGTTCAGTGAAACAGGACTGAAACGAGGAGTGAACTCGGTTCAGAAATGGACTTTGTCCACTAAGATAGTCTTGGCAATGAGTCTTGACTAATAAGAAATGATTCTCTATGATTATGTGTGTATTCCAAAAAGTTTCATGTTTTAAGTTATGATTATTGGGATTACATTTCACTACTATGATTTATCCCATGTTATGAAATTATGATTTATTTTGCAGGTTAAGATTTCCAAAAGTTATGCTCTTATGTATATTATGTGATTGATATTTCTTTTGTTTACCCTTACTGAGAATTTGAGATCACCCTTTTGTATGTTTTATTTCCCCAGGTCAGGAAGAAGGTTATTAAGTAGAATATGCCAAAAATGGAATCTAGATATGATGAAATAAATGGGAGGCAAAGTAGATGCTTTATGAACCAGTTGTTTATGCTTTCCAGCTTCTAAAGACATTATACCTATACGGTCCTTTCATGGTTTTGTTATATGTTCTAATAAGTGTGCTTAAATTTTGAAGTAATAACAATGTATGTAAATTATGGGTCGTTATAGTTGGTATCAGAGGAAAGGTATAGTAAACCTTTGGAAACTAGGATGTGAAATCCTTAGTAAGAACCCTAAGGATAATTCTAAGAATAGAACACAATCTTAGTGTTTTAGAAATGACCATGAATAACCTAGGATAAGACCTTAAGTGTGAAATTTTATTCTTGATTATGTGGTTTTCCTATTATAATTAGTGTTTCTCACACTATTCTTCTTGGTTTTAGTCAATGGCTGGAACCCGAAGGAACCGTGTTAATGCGGAATGCGACAGGCAATGCAATGATTGTCCCCCGGAGCAACCAAACGTTATGGGAGCTGGAATGAAAAATCTTGTAGCCATGCTCACACAACTTTCTCAAGCTATGAATCATGCAGGACTTCCAAACGAGAAAAGAAAGGAGCAAAATTCTGTTGAATCCTTCATGAGGTAGCTTCCACCTTCTTTCAGCGGGTCTACTGATCCATTAGTTGCTGAACAATGGATTAGTACTACTGAAAAGATATTTTCAGTTCTTCAATGTTCTGAACATGATAAAGTCATCCTAGCAGTGTATCATTTGTAAGGAGATTCTGATCAATGGTGGAATCTTATTAAGAATATGAGTCAAAGGGATGAAATTCAGTCCATGGAATGGGATGAGTTCAAGAACTTATTTTTCAATAAGTACTTCCCTCGTATTCTCCGAACAAAGATGGAGAAAGAGTTTCTTGAACTGAAGCAAAAGGATGATGAATCTATTTGTACTTATGAATCAAATTTTACAAGACTTGCAAGGAACGCTTTTGGTATTATTGTCCAACCAGAGAGTAAGATCGATCAATTCTTTAGTGGCTTAAAACCAAGTCTTCGAAGGACGTTATCCATAAGGGACTTCAATAGCTATGAGGAAATCGTTCGATGTGCTCTCAATGTCGAGATGGAGATTGGAGTAACCCATCAGTCATATGGGTTTGATAAGAAGAGGAAAATAGAATTCAAAGGAAAATCTAAAGAGCACACAGAAAAGAAGATGAGCTTTCCCTTATTCTCAAAGTGTGGAAAGAAACATGGAGGGAGTTGTCTTAAAGGGAAAAGTAAATGTTTCAAATGTGTAAAGGAAGGTCATCAGGAATTTGAATGCCGCAATGATGGGAAGAAGATGTCTAATGATGAAAACAAAGGAAAGGGTACACAGAATGACCCTACTACACTTCAATGTTTCAAGTGCAAGGAGATGGGGCATTATGCCAATCAATGCCCAAATCCAAGGGTTGATGATGATGGTCGACGTCAACAAACTCTTAAGGCTAAAGACAAAGGAAAGTCACATGCAATTTCTGCCAGCTATGTGGAATATGATAACGATGTGGTGAAAGGTACACTTACCATCCACTCTAAAGTAGCAAATGTTTTATTTCATTCTGGATCCACCCACTCCTTTATTTCTGAAGAATTTTCTAAAGATATCAACGTATTACCTCAACAATTAGATGTTGAGTTAGCTGTGACAACCCCTAATGGCACAACAGTCACATCAAAAGTTTATAATTCTTCTCTGATTGAAGCTTGTGGGAAAGTGCTTCCTGCAAATCTTTTTATCCTTCCTATGGTGGAATTTGATGTGGTTCTTGACATGGATTGGCATTCTCTACATGGAGCTCATATTAATTTCCAAAGAAGGGATGTCACATTTCATATTCTAGATCAATATATGATCGTCTATCGATGAAAGGATGAACATAATATTCCGGTGGAAATTTCTTCCATTTTATGGGTATTGATTCCACTAAATGAAGGTTATTTATCTCAAATGGTTGGTGAGAAACTCACGATTAATAATATTCCCATTATACGGGAGTTTAATGATGTCATTCCGGAGGAATTAGTGGGTATTCCACCGAATCGTGAAGTTGAGTTTTCAATAGAACTCGTACTATATGCTTTTCCTATTTGAAAGACAACTTATAGAATGGCCCCAATTGAGTTGCAGGAATTGAAGAAGCAACTCCAAGAGAATCTTGATAAGGGGTTCATACGCCCTAGTGAATCACCTTGGGGAGCACCTGTTCTATTTGTTAAGAAGAAAGATGGATCAATGAGACTATGCATTGATTATCGAGAACTTAATAAGATCACTATCAAGAACAAATATCCTCTCCCGTGCATTGATGACCTATTTGACCATCTACGCAGAGCTCAATACTTTTCCAAGATTGATCTTCGTTCAGTGTATCATCAATTAAGGGTCAAAAGGGAGGATATACCAAAGACGGCTTTCCGTACAAGGTATGGACACTATGAATTTATAGTGATGCCATTTGGTCTTACTAATGCCCATGTTATCTTCATGGATCTAATTAATAGAGTATTTAGAGACTATCTTGATCAGTTTGTGGTAGTCTTTATAGACAATATTCTTGTCTATTCAAAGAGCAAGAAAGAACATGAAGATCACTGAGAATTATATTGAAGACCCTGAGAAAGGAGAAGCTTTATGCCAAATTTTCCAAGTGTGAATTTTGGCTTCAAAAAGTTTCATTTTTGGGTAACATAATCTCAAAAGAGGGGATATCTGTGGATCCAGAAAAAACAGAGGTTATCGAAAGATGGTCGAGACAAATAACAGTAACTGAGATCCGAAGTTTTCTTGGTTTGGCTGGATATTATTGACATTTTGTGAAATATTTTTTACGATTATCTAATTTACTCACCAAGTTGACTCAGAAAGGAGTTATATTTGTTTGGACGGAGGAATGTGAAGATAATTTCAAGGAGTTGAAAAGAAGGTTATCCAGTGCACCTGTACTCACACTGCCTTGTAGTGGAGAAAGGTTTGTGATCTACAGTGATGCATCCAAGAAGGGTTTGGAGTGTGTTCTTATGAAAAATGATATGGTGATAGCTTATTCCTCACGACAGTTGAAAATACATGAGCAAAATTACGCAACTCATGATTTGGAGTTAGCTGCAGTAATCTTTGCATTAAAGATTTGGAGGCCATACCTATATGGTGAGAGGTGTGATATTTATACTGATCATAAAAGTTTAAAGTATATTTTCACAAAAAAGGAGCTGAATATGCGCCAAAGAAGATGGTTGGATCTGATTAAGGATTACGACTTCTCAATTCATTACCACCCTGGGAAAGCAAACAAGGTAGAAGATGCATTAATTCGACAAGACCATGATAGTTTATCCATGATGAGGATCACAAAAGATCCAATATTTATAGATTTACAAAGGATGGATCTTGGAATTATAATGAAAGGGGAAAATCGTATCTTTCTCAAATGAATGTTCAACCATCTATACATGTGAAGATAAAAGAGGCACAAAAAGAAGATGTCGAGTTAAAAAAGAAGGTGAGAAATGTTCCTGAATTCAACCTCGATTGTGATGGGATAATAAAGTTCAGGAATAGGATTTGTATTCCTCCCATCCCCGAATTAAAGAACGAGCTACTGGATGAGGCTCACAGTTCTTCATTCTCTATTCATCCTGGAAACACGAAGATGTATAGGGACCTGATAGAGTACTTCTGGTGGGATGGCATGAAAAGAGATGTTGCTAAATATTTCTCTCGATGCTTGGTTTGTCAACAAGTTGAAGCTGAGAGACAGAAGTCTAAGGGGATGTTACAACCATTACCCATACCCGAATGGAAATGGGAAAACATCATTATGGACTTTGTCACAGGACTTCCTAAAACATCCAAAGGCAATAATGCTATCTGGGTCATAGTTGATTGTCTTACAAAGTCTGCACACTTAATTGCTATTAGAGAGGATTTCTCTCTGGATCAGCTTGCCAGGATATATGTAAAGGAAGTGGTAAGATTGCATGGAGTACCACTTTCTATTATATCTGATCGGGATCCGAGATTTACCTCGAAGTTCTGGCGAAGTCTTCAGCATACTCTGGATACAGAGTTGAGTTTCAGCACTGCTTATCATCCTCAGACAGACGGTCAGTCTGAGAGAACAATTCAAACTCTAGAAGATATGTTGAGAGATTTCTCTATGAATTTCAAAGGTGGTTGGGATCAACAACTACCTTTGGTGGATTCTTCTTATAATAATAGCTTTCACTCCAGTATTCAGATGGATCCTTATGAAGCTCTCTATGGAAATAAATCTAGGACTCCAACTTATTGGGATGAAGTTGGGGAAAGAAAGCTATTAGGACCCGATCTCGTTGATGAAATGGCAGAAAAGGTCAGATCTATTCAACAACACATAAGAGCAGCTCAGAGTCGACATAAAAGTTATGCCAATAACCAAAGAAAAGACCTAGAGTTTGAAGTGGGTGATAAAGTGTTCTTACGAATATCTCCCTGGAATAGGGTCATGAGATTTGGAAAGAAGGGGAAGTTGAGCCCTAGATATATCGGTCCTTTCGAAATACTGGATTTTGTTGGGAAGGTAGCTTACCGATTGGCACTTCCACCGAATCTCTCTCAAGTTCACGATGTGTTCCATGTATCTCTCCTGAGAAAGTACATACCTGATCCTTCACATGTACTCAGCTCAGAAGTTGTACCGCTGGAGCGGGATCTTTCTTATGGAGAACAGCCAATAGAGATTCTAGATCATAGAGAAAAAGTCCTACGAAACAAGACCACTCGATTGGTGAAAGTTTTATGGAGGAACCACCAATTAGAAGAAGCTACATGGGAGCTTGAGGATATGATGAGGGAGAGGTATCCTCATCTGTTTGTTACAAAGTGACGAATTTCGAGGGAGAAATTCATTTTAAGGGGGGTAGAATGTAACACCCGAGACTTTTATTTTATATAAATCATCAAAGGAATCTTTTTCTACACACAACACTTGCTTGGCTTGCTTTACACGAAATCACGACCTTCCTCGATATCTTGCGTCGTACGCAATACCGAGTTTCACTAAACAATGATATGCTAATAAAATATTATTAAAACTAGCCATTATGAATAGTAATAACCACTTTTTGAAATTTTATAAATTTTATTTTTCAAAATGGACTTCATTTTTGGATTTGGAAAATTGAAATTATCCTTGAGTGATATTTTGGTATTTTTCTGAAAACTTTCAAGTTTTGATGAATAGTGAAACCACTAAGTGGTTGTTAAAAAACTGAATTTTTCATAAAACTTAATTTTACCGCTTCTGTGAGTGGAATTTCAAAAATCCGAGAGATACGGTTGATGTCAGTAAGTAAAATGTGGTTCAATGAGATGAAAATAATTTTTGGTGAATAGTAACTTTTTTCTTTTATTTACCACGGTTAAAAGTAAATAGGGTAATTAAGGGTAAAAATGTTATTATTATTACCCTAAAACATGTCCTAATTCAATTGGATAAGTGTAATTCGACCAAAAACAACCTTAGGAATA
The DNA here is from genome assembly GCA_963277665.1 of Viscum album. Classification (NCBI taxonomy): domain Eukaryota; kingdom Viridiplantae; phylum Streptophyta; class Magnoliopsida; order Santalales; family Viscaceae; genus Viscum; species Viscum album. The sequence goes on along the minus strand of OY728162.1, from coordinate 922,701,487 downwards.
AAATATGACCATTTAGGCCCACTTGGATTAGATTAGGACATTTATTATTAATTTATTTAAAGAAGGGTTAAAATAGATAAAATCAAAGTTTAATAAGTAAATACTTTTTAATATAAGGTTATATATAAGATAAATTCGACTAAAAATATTCATTATAAAGATAAAAAGCTTTCCTACATAATGGTATTTTATTTGTAATTTTTAGACATTAAATAATTTAATTTATTTATGACACAAAGATGATGTAGTAATTATCTTATTAATGCAATATTGACATAATTGATGTTATAAATACCCAAATAAATGTAATTTGAGACTTTTTATGAATTCCACTAATTTTATAGGTTAATATGACATGTTATTATTGATGTAATTAACTTTTTTCGAACTAATCATTCTGTTATGATTTTCAAAAAAATCAATTACTAAATAGTGTCAAAATTGACATAAAATAGTTTTAAAAACAATTATTATATTATTAATTGTTATTTTATTTCAAAAAGCTAATGTTTGGCCAACTGACTTAGATAAGGATATATATATTAATAATAAACAACTTGGGGTTCGTTTGGATTGTTATAGTAATTCTATTAACCTTATAGTGTAAGAACACAAGAAGACACGGTAAAAGTAAAATTATTTAACTAAATGTTAAATTTAAATGATAAGGTCAAAATAGGAACCTAAACATGTATAAATTCTATTGGATGAGATTATTTCGACCCATCCCCACCTTAGCTTCGAAATAAATCAATTTTGAGCTATTTAAAATTGAATTCGGCTTTATAATAAAATAATATGTTTAGTTATTCAAAAGGTGTCCCTCTCCTCCCTTATAAAAGGGCACCTCCTCCCTCTCTTACTCACACCACATTGATCCTTCTCTCTCGGCCAAACCCTGACACTTTCTCCTCTCCACTTACCTAGAGTCATCCTACAGGTCCTGGTATTCTTCAAAGACCAATTCCAGAGCCCTAAATGGAGGTCTCAAAGAAGTACTTCAAAGAAGAGGTAATGTCTGTTACCGATTCTTTCATCTTTATTTCTTCTTCCACTTATTCTTCATTAGTTGTTTCATTATGAATTAATAACATCAGTATCACTCATATACTGATATGTTATTATAATTATGAAACAACCCTATTTCACCATCTATCCATCCTACAGAAAATGAAATCACCGCACGTGCGTACGTACGGAATACCGTCTCCACGTCATGGTGTAATCTACTTTCCACCACAACCTTACTTGTATGGGTATAATGGTGTAAATAATGACTATATATGATTATTATAAAGTGATATTGATTCTGAAATAGTATACATACACTCCAATACAATTCCATGATCATGGGAACGATATCATCGCTCGTGCGTACGTACGGAATACCGTCTCCACGATGTGATGTGACTCGTTCTACATGATCTTAATTTCATAATGATTATATAAATGACTTTAATGAATGAATATGATATATATAACACTAATAAAATTCTAGAAATGAGATATCTATAACCTAAAGAGAAGAATAAGAATTTATTCAACAAAAAACGCATAAGAACAAAAAGTAATAAACACCTGAATAACAAGTTGTAATGAAATATTACTAATAAGAAGCTAAGAATATGACCATATGTGATATCATAACAATGAGTATGATTATTTAATAAGTCAATAACATTATTTAAATCATTATAAAGGAGGTTTGGATACGTACAAAGCATATCAAACCTAAGGTAATGGAAATATCACAATCTCATTTTTATCCGAGATTGTTTATACTTTGGCATTTACTGGGGTGTATTTTATCATCCACATCCATGTTTCCCCAATATGTAATATTATTTCCATCCACCTACAATCTTTTAAATCCAATTTTACCCTTCGGTGAGTTTTTATTAAAGGATATGAAAGGACTCTTTTGTCGTTTTTCGTACGAGGTACTTTTTGACTTTTCTGACAAAAGTACGAAGAATGTTTTTTTTAACTTATACGACATGAATGGATTTTTAAAACATTATTTCCAAGAAGCTTCCTTTACAATTTTTCAAGTTTATTTTTAATCAACTTCTTTTATTTTATAATTTTACGACATGTTAAGAAAGGAAAAGTGTTTCTTTTGAAGCAGAAAGGATATTTTCCTCAAGAATGGAGTTCAAGTGTTTTATCAAAATTATTTTCCATCTATGATAATCAAGGGTTTTGTTTTTATCCCTATTATTACATTGATTTGATTATGTTATGATGGAATTATATTTTTATGAATTCCTTTATCTTATATGAATTGTTTTATGATGTCACGATGTTTAAGACTCCCATTTTTATTACATGGGTTATGCTATGATGTATCATTTTATGATTTTGTGGCACACATAAGAATGGTATAATTATGAGATGGGTGGGACCTATATCTCCCTCAAATGAATTGGGTAAAGATTTTATATCTCATAAGATAGACATGGATGGAAAGGCAGGTTAAACCGATTCAGTGAAACATGACTGAAACGAGGAGTGAACTCGGTTCAGAAATGGACTTTGTCCACTAAGATAGTCTTGGAAACGAGTCTTGACTAATAAGAAATGATTCTCTATAATTATGTGTGTATGACAAAAAGTTTCATGTTTCATGTTATGATTATTGGGATTACATTTCACTACTATGATTTATCCCATGTTATGAAATTATTATTTCTTTTGCAGGTTAAGATTTCCAAAAGTTATGCTCTTATATATATTATGTGATTGATATTTATTTTGATTACCCTTACTGAGCATTTGAGCTCACCCTTTTGTATGTTTTATTTCCCCAGGTTAGGAAGAAGTTTATTAAGTAGGATATGCCAAAAAGTGACTCTAGATATGATGAAATAAATTGGAGGCAAAGTAGATGCTTTATGAACCAGTTCTTTATTCTTTCCAGTTTCTAATGACACTATACCTATACGGTCCTTTCATGGTTTTGTTATATGTTGTAATAAGTGTGCTTCAATTTTGAATTAATAACAATGTCTGTAAAGTATGGGTTGTTATAAACACCTTGTGGGGAGGGGGTCGTGAAAACTAAACCACACACTTATATTAAACCATGTATCCAAATGGTATTATATTTTCTCTTCTAGTCCAAAATTCAATTAGATAAATTTCATATGAATAAATACAAGCCTCATTCGGCCATCTGGTGGCCCATCCGGACTGATCTATTCAGTACACCGAATTTGCATGATGTCAAAAGCGGTGTGATGTGATCTGTCCATATCATAAGATATATATGTCCAAATGAAGCCAAAATTTATTTATAGATAATAAAGAGTCGGTTCAACAAATTTTTAGTGCTTCCAAAAGCTATATAAGGATTCTTATACACCGAAAACAATGGGACAAGTGGTTTCACACAATCTATGTGACCAAAACCACCGTCCACTTCACATATAAAATGATAACTTTGGAACCTCATTTGGAAGTTCATCCAGGAGAAAAAGCTATTGTATTTTATAGACCCAATGTATTACTCTCTTCATCCACGAAGTTATGGAGGCCCCTATCTTTATAGGGGGGTCAAGGATGAAGGAAAAGTTCCACATACGCCTCCTCCTCCTCTCGATGGTGAGCTAAACAGTGGAAGATCATTTTGAGGGAGCTACACATAATTGGGATGGATTTTTGGAACTTGTTATTCTTCTAGTTTTGTTTAATTTGTGTGGTAAATATTTTTCATGTTTTTAAATTTTATGTGCTTCTCCCTGGAATATATTTCCTTTATTTTAATTTAGTGAAACACTATATATTTCAACACTGATTTGGTTGAGATTTAAAGTGGGAATATTGGGTTGTTTCGATTAGAGAGGAAAAAAATCCTCTTTCTCTCAAACATACATAATATTTCAATATTATTTGGTTGAAATTTTTCTCTGTTTTAAAACCATGCATTGAAACCATGATTATTATTTCAAGGGGTGATTCTTTGAGCATCATTTCAAGAGGTAGGAGGGAAGTCGAGATCATGAAAACCCTCAACCATAAGAGTACATAAAGCCATTTAATTTTTATAGAACAGTGATCTACAAATGATGTATAGTGAACATGAAATGATATATTTGTCACATAATTATAAAACTCTATCTTTATTTATCAACTATTAAAATATTTAAATAGAGTCATTTTCTTATAACTATTTTCAAAAACACCCCACTTTTGTTCAATTTTATTAAAAACACAGACACTAAACTTATCAATTATCCATGAGAGATGACCAGGGGTCTTCCCTATCCTATAAATAAACCATAAAATCATAAACAAATTGATGTGTCCTGAAAACATGTTCAAATTTTGGCATTGTTTCTGGGGATCATGTTTTTTTACTGTGCGTAGTTTTAAAAATATTGGGTATTTTGTAATTATTTGTTCACTTATTTTCTTCCTTCATTTTTAGTTAATTTCTAAAATAATCATGTTTTTTATTATTACATGATGTGATCTTCATCGAATTAACTAATTCCATTCTAACAAGAACTGAGTATGATCTTACATCATCAACACAAAGAAGCACCAAACAATCCATTGAAGGATGACACACAAAACATCGACATGCTTCTCGATCCTTCATCTTCATCTTCGAAAAACAAAATGAAAACTAAAATAAACATGAATAATAGGGATTAAAATAACCATACAATAAAACAACTAACCTCTCATAATTTTGATATCCAACCAACTAATATTCAATTACAAGGCGAGGCCCCCAATTTTGAACTTAAATCTAGTTTAATTCATTTATTACCATGATTCAATGGACTCTTGGGAAAAGATCCACATAATAACTTACAATAATTTCATTATATGTGTTTGAAATTAAAACCTTCTAATGAGGATGAAGACAATGTTAAGATTAGGGTATTCCCATTGACATTAGAAGACACAATTAAAGATTGGTTGTATTGCGTTAATTCACCAATTTGAAGTTGGGAAGACATGAAACTCCTTTTTATCGAAAAATAAATCCCAACCACTAGAACCACAATAATAAAGAAATAAATATGTTTTATAGTACAATATCAAGAGGAAATAATTCCGGAATATTGGGAATTATTTAAAAGTATTTTTTTTAAGTTTCCCCACCCCCAAATAAGTGATCAAATTTTAATTAAGTATTTTTATTAAGGTTTAATTCCAATTGATCAAAATATGATTGATGTTGCTATAGGAGGTGCCTTATTTTATAAGACCCAAATTTCTGAAAGAACCCTAATTGAGATCATGGCACGGAACACTCAACAATTTGGTTTAAGATTCTATGTACTAACTCGTGGTGTCCATGAGTGAAAAGTATTGAATTTAAGAAGAAGGTGTACATTATTTTTGAAGACGTAAGTACCCTTCTTCAAAAAAAATTCTCATTCCCAAGGGAAATCCCAATCTCCTCCTTCCATCCATTGTGGAATATGTTCTTCTGACACCCATTATTTTGACCAATTCCCCAAAGAAAGAAAAACTTCTGAGAATCGTGAGGCAATATTTCTAACTCACCCATATAACCAACCCTTTAGAAAAAATCCATACTATAAATAAAACACTTGGGTGAAATATAAACAAGCTTATAGGTAGGGGTATTCAAATAATCCTCTATAAGGATAGAACCAACAAGGGTAGAGTAGTCATCCTCTAACACCACCACCCAGAAATACCCAACCACCAAAAAGTCCTTTCCAAAAACCCACAACAAAACCAAGGCCTAGCCCAGATGATATGATGAAAAAAATGGCTACCAATAATTTCAAATTCCAAAAAATAACTCAATCATCCAAACAAGTCCTAAAACCGAAAATTTGTCCAACTCGCTAACTTTGTGGGAGGAATTCAAAGTCATGGGTCCGGTAAACTACCCTATCAACATATAGTTAATGCTAAGGATATAGGAAATGTTAGTTCCATCACCCTTATGAGTGGAACTCAGCTTAAATTCCAAATGAACCCTCCAATAGATTCATCCACTTCTAAGGAATCCACCATCCCAACCACAGTAGATGATCCCAGTGAGGTATAACCTTATCCTGAGAGAATCCATGACAAAGGAAAGAGTGTTATTGTTGATGAGGTGCCTAGACCAACCCTTCATCTTCCATTTCCCCAAAGGGATGACCAACCTAAGAAATAAAAGGAAACTAAACTTTATAAGGAATAATTAGAGTCTTTCAAAAAGGTGCAGGTTAAAATTCCTTTGCTTGATGTCATGATGAAAATTACAGGATATACCATGTTTCTAAAGGTAATCCATACACACTGAAGTGAACATCAAAGTGAGGAGAATATGTTATTGGGTAGGAATGTATTATCATTGATAGATCCATCACTTCCCACCAAATGTAATGATCTCGCAACATTATCGTTTTTGGGGACCATAGGGCAGTTTTCATATTCCAATGATATGCATGATTTGGGTGCCTCTAAAAATGTGACAAATCACTCAATTTACTCTATATTTACGTTTGGATAACTAAAGACAATAGTAATTTTTGAACAACACGCAAATTGATGTACAACACACTCCACTGGTGTGTTCGAGAATGTTCTTGTGATGGTGAAAGTTATAATTTTTCCTAGTGATTTTTATGTTCCTAAAATGGAAGATGATAGGATGAATGGACATTACCTAGTTATATTAGGGAGACCATTATGGGAAACATAAAAAACCAAAATTAATTTCTATAATGTTACATTATCTATTGAGTTTTGTGGTAACATTTCTCCCTTCAATATCCTGGATTTCATTAAGAACCCCTCAGAAGAACATTTCTCTCTCTCTGCTAATTCAATTGATTTACTCCCTTACTATGAAAAAACATCTTTTATTTCCCCTGATCCCCTTTTTATGATTTCATAATTGATTGAAATATTGGGAAATTAATCGTGAATAGAATGTCTTGGTTGTATAGATAAATGTCATCCATGTTTGTTAATTGATTATTTCTTGAACACTGAGGATCACATGACCATAAAGGATACTTATAATATTATAATATCTCATTACTCATCTTATGAAGTTACCATTGATTAGTTTGATGATATTAGTGGACTATTAGTTCCACAAAAACTCCCATCAATCCATAATCTACATGAATTGGAACTAAAACAACAACCTCAAAATTTAAAATATTCCTATCTTGATAATGTAAACAAGTTTCCTATCATCATTTCTATTTCACTCCCTCTTGAGCATAAATTGTGACTGCTGGAACTTTTGAGGTTGTATAAAAAATATTTGGGATGGGCACTTTCAGACATTCCTTGTATTATCCCATCAATTTTCACACATCATATATTGTTAAATAAGGAGGATAAACTAGTGTTGTAGTAACAATTTTGATTGAACCCAAACCCTATAGATGCTGTTAAAAAGGTGGTAATAAAATCATTGGATCCTGGAATCATTTACCCTATCTATGATGGAAAATGGGTTGGTCTAGTACATGTGTTTCCAAAAAACAAACTAGTCGTACCGTAATAAAAAATGAAAATAATGAATTGGTTCCAAATCATGAGTAGAATAGTTGGAATATCGATATAATCAATCATATATTAAACCAACACATGAGGAACAATGATTTACCATTACAAATCATTGAATAAAAGCTATAGAGGCTAGTAGGGAAGTCCGATTACTATTTCCTTAATGGGTATTTTTGGTACATTTATATCCACATTTCCCCCGAGGATCAAGAGAAGACAACCTTCACTTGCCCCTTTGGAACATTTTCATATACAAGGATTCCATTTGTTCAGTGTAATGTTTTGGATACTTTCCATCATTGCGTGGTTAGTATTTTTTTAGATTACTTGGAAAATTTCATGGAAGTATTCACATAGGATTTCACTATTTATGGATCCTCTTTTGATGAATTGTTGAATGGGCTTGGTTCATTTCTATTTCACTGTATTGAAAATAATCTTATATTAAATTATGAGAAATTCCACTTAATAGTGCGATAAGGTATATTTTGGGGAAATGTCATTTCGGGGAATGGTATACAACTAGAAAAATCAAAATTTGATACCATTTCTTCCCTACGATTACTAAAAAATTAATGGGATGTGAAGACTTTCCTAGGTCATGCGGGATTTTCCCATCGTATCATTCATGACGTTATTAAAATTTCACTCCCCCTCTCCTGATTTCTCAAAAAATAAATGGGATTTGTTTTTGATAAGGAATGTGACAAATCTTTAAATAAGTTAAAATGGTGTCTCACATCACCCCTAGTAATCTAACAACCTCATTGGGATTTACCTTTTGAACTAATGTTTGATGCCTCTAATTATGTAGTTGGGGAAGTATTATTACAATGGGTCGATCGAGATCCACATGTCATGGCCTATGCCTCATGTACACTAGACCCTACCAAAGAAAACTACAAAACAACTGAAAAATAATTTCTTGCCATTGTGTTTTCCTTGGATAAATTCAGGTCGTATATTTTAGAGTCCAAAGTCATTGTGTTCTCAGACTATACATCCCTCTGGTATCTCCTTATGAAACTGGAATCCAAAACACATCTCATTCATTACATAATCCTCCTTCAGGAATTAAATTTATAAATTATAGATAAAAAATGTGCAGAGAATGTGGTGGTTGACCATATCGGTTGGATCCACCCATCCTCATACATTGACTCATCCCCCTATATTCCCCTAATGACATGATTCTAAATGAGAAATTGTATCAAGTGCATGATTATATCAATTTTTGTAAAAAAAATTAAATTATTTGGTATCATATTTCATTCTTGCTGATTTAAAAAAAATCACTTTAATCGTCTAAAACATGTGTCTCATTGGTAAATTTTGGATGAAACCTACCTTTGGTCCACATGTAGTGATCAAGTACTCAGGCGTTGTGTTCCTGATAGTGAGTTTCATTATTTCCATAGGTTCTATCACACACTTAATTTTGGGGGCCACTTTGTTCCCCAACAAACTGCTCGCAAGGTCCTTGATTCTAGTCCCTTTTATCTAACACTTTTTCAGGATGCCCTTGATTTATGTAAATATTGTCCTCAGTGTCAACGAATAGAGAATGTATATAAAGAAAATAAATTCCACAAAAACCCTTTCACTTCCATTTCATTTATTATGTTTGTGGAATTTAATTTTGGGACCACTCCCCAATTCATTGGGGAGCATTTACATTATTTTGGTAGTGTATTAGGTTTTAAAATGGGTAGAGGCATGATCCACAAGAACTGAGGTTTATTTTGATGATTTGGAATTTTTGAAATCCCAATCTTTTTGTAGGTTTAAATTACCACAGTTAATAATTAGTGGAATGGGTTATCATTTCTATAACTGAACAATGCGATCACTTTTACATCGGTATGAGGTCAGGCATAGAGTGTCTACTGCTTATCACACATAAACCAATGGTCCATTAGAGGTGTAAAATTGGGAGTTAAAATAGACTCTTTAAAAAACTGGTCAAACCTAATAGAAAAAATAGGTGTCTTCGATTATATGATTCATTATGGGCTTATCGTACTACTTTCAAAACTCTCAATAGCATGTCACCATATCGGCTAGTGTTTGGAAAGAGTTGTCACCTCCCAGTTGAGATTGAGCACCTGGCCAACTGGGCCATCAAAAAATGTAATTATAACTTTTCTGGTGCATGTGATCCGAGGAAAATGATTATTAAAGAGTTAGAGGAAATGATAAGAGATTTATTTAAGAACTCCTAGATTTATAAGGAGCGAACCAATGATTCCCACGACCATCTCATCCTTTATCCTCAATTCCAAATTAGGTAGAAAGTCCTATTTTACAATGACTTGCTAAATTTATATCCAGGTATGCTTCGTTCCTACTTGTTCAGACAATATCATGTAACTAATATTTATATATTTTTTGTTTTTAGGTTAAAAATGAATAAAAAAAGAAAACACTCACTATTAATGGGCAGTAGTAGAAGCACTTTTATGAATCCATTCTGAAGTCCCCAATGGAGGAACTCTATGTTCTAGAATTAGCCTATGAATGAAACCCACCTGGTATTATCCTATTTCCACAATATATTTAATTAAATTGAAGACACAACACACATTAGGTTTGGGTGATGGGTATATTTTTGGATTAGTTAGGAATTAATGTTATATTTATTTCTTTTTTATTTTTCCTCTTGTTGTATAGTATTTTCACACCCCCTCATTGCCCACAAACTTTTGTTCTGAAATGTTAATTTTTTATTCCCACTTTATCATGGAACATGATACCCCTTAATAATGAATGTTATTTATAATTCAGGAATAATTTTTATATTTCATATTGTTTTAAAATTCAAAACAATTGATGAAATGTGAATTTGAGAAATAACTAAATACTATGGTGTGAATTTATTTTGAAATTTGTTTCTTTTTCAATGATATAAATGGTTTTATCACCTTTAAATATTTGAGAAGAATGGTACTGTTTATGTGAGTAGTTTAAGGGGAAAACGACTTCCTTAATTTCTCTACACACCTTTGCACCCGACCATGAAGTCTGAAAATATCTTACTCAATATATTTTAAATGTAAGATAGGTTAATATTTATCTACTTAAAAAAATTATTTTTCCATATGTTTATTCCTTATCTAGTATATTTCTTCACTATAATGGATTGACCTATACGTGGGTACCTGTTATCCGACTATTTCACACCTTCGAAAAAATGGGTTGTGTCTTGGTCAGGTCAAAAACCACCCTTCCTCGACTTTTGTTCTTATTTTAACTATAATAATTAGTTTTGTTATGAGATCAAACCGGTGTTGATAGAAGAGTCTGAGATTTGTCCCAAGGGAAAATTTCGAAAAAAATAAATGAGGGGAGTGATGAAATATTAAACATATGGGGATATCTTGGTTAGGAGATTATGGTTTAACTCATTGGACCTCATAAGTTAGTGGGTCATGAAATTTCATTGTAAAGGATATAGGGTATGTTTGGTAGAAAGGATTAGGTTTGTCGACCATTTTTAAAATTACATATATTTGTTTGATAGAACGTGGAAAGAATAGCCTGAACTGGTTGTCAGACACACACATGGATAATTAATGACATTATTAACTTTTGATATATTTTCTTTGATTGGTATCATGCTTCTCTTAGAATTTCATTCTGATATAATTTTTGGGATGTCTTTTCCCATGATCACTGAGAATAACTCCTCAGTGTGATTTTTTCTCTGATCACATTTCTATCACAAATTAAATTTTAATAGAATGATAAATATATATGATGTTAGAAATGTTTACATGAATAATATTTTGAGATATGAGTTTTACCATGAGTTCAAATGTTTAGGTGTGGGGTGTTATCGCACTGCGATTCACTATTTCATTTCCACACTATCACCACTGTTCTAAACTTATTTTGTATTAAAAATTACAAAAAAAAATAACAAATTTAACATCAAAGTGTATTAAATTGTTTTTTTATCACTATTAAAAATAGGAAACTTTAATTTTTTTGATAATTTCATTGAAGTTGGAGGTCATTTGGAGGGCCCATGGAAAAGTTCAAGAAAAATAGACCAACAAGCAGAGGATTCATGAACAATAGTGGAATCAAACATGCAGTTCTACTAAACCGTGAATCCATATGTGATAATATATTTTATACATGTCCTATATTAAATGTTATAAATTTCATATGAATACAACCAAGACACAATTGTTAATATGGTGGTCCATATGGACAGATCAATCTGGCACACTGAACTTGCACGAAGTCAAAAGTGTTGTGATCTGATATGTCCATATCTGAATATTTAGGTGTCCAAATGATTCCAAACATTCGGTTGAGGTAGTAAAGAGGGTTTTAAACACCTTTTTAGTTTTTCAAAAAATGATATAAGATTTTTTACCATCCAAAAACAATGGTAAAAGTGGTTTTACACAATCTTTGTTCCCAAAACCACATTCCACTTTGCCTATAAAATGATACATTGTGAACCTCATTTTGATGTTTTTCCAAGAGGAAAAGATCTGGTATTTTGGAGACCAAATGTGTCCTCTTCTCATAGAAGATGTTCTGGAGACCCATATTTTCATTGGGGTATCAAGGATGAAGGTGAAGTTCCACCCAAGGTTCCTCCTACTCCCGATAGAGAACTAAATGTTTGCTGATCAATTTGATGGAGCTCAAAATACATGAGAGAGAGATAGAGAACTTTTCCTTTAATTTGTTTTGTGTAATTTGTGTGTCAAATATTTTTCTTTTGTTTAATTTGTATTTTATTCTCCTATGAATGTATTTATTTTGTTTTAATTATGTAAAACACTTTTTATTTCAACACTGATTGGGATGATATTTCATGTGAGAATATTGGGTTGTTACGATTACATAAGACAATAATACTCTTTCTATCACACATACAAAAAATTTAGATATGATTTGGTATCAATTTTTCTATGTTTTAAAACCAAAACATGACAAAATGATTGTTGTGTCAAAGGGTGATTCTTTGAGCATCATTTTACGAGGGACAAGAGAAGTTACGATCTTGACAACCCTCAACCAAAGGATTACATTAAAACATTTATTTTTTTTAATAACAATGAACTATTCAAGATGTGTAGTCACATTGAAATGATCTCCTTCCTTCATAAATGTAAAACACAACCTTTATTTATCAACTATTAAACACCTTAAATCAATTCATTTTCTTAAAAATGTTTTCAAAACCACCCACCATTTTCTTCCTATTTATAAAAAATGCATATTCTAAACCTATCAGTTATCCTTGAGTGATGAACTTGGGTCTTTCATATACAATTAATAACTCTTAAAGGCATAGTCAATTTGATTTTTAATGACAAACCATTCAAATTTTGGCATCTTCACCATGGAGAAAAAAAGTTTGTTGTGTTTTTTTAAAATATTATGTATTTTGTAATTATTTGTTCACTTTTTTTCATCCCTAATTTATTTAGTTGATTTATAAAACATTCATTTTTAGGCCTTGTTAATGATTCTATATCCATAGGAGTAAATACATCCATTTGAACAAGAATTGGAGAGAATCGTACATTATCGACATGATGAAGCACCAAACAATCTATTGATGGAGGACACACAAAACATCGACATAGTTTATGGTCTTTCCTGTTCTTATTCTTATGGAACCAACATCAATTGAAATAAAATTTCTTTACATGGATGAAAAAATCATACATTAAAATAAATAACCTCTCATGATATTGATATCCAACTCCCATATATTTAATTACCAGTTGGGCCGCCCAATTTTGAACTAAAATCTAGTTTAATTAATTTCTTACCAAGATTCCATAGACCCGTGGGAGAATATCCACATAATCATGTAAAATAATTTCATACTATGTGTTATACATTAAAAGGAACCCATAGGTATGATGAACAATTTAAGATTAGGGAATTCCTATTTTCATTAGAAGAAACTGCGATGTATTTATTGTATTATATTAATTCACTAATTAGATGTTGGGTGGACAACAAATTACATTTTATGGAAAAATAATTCGTAGCTTCTAAAACAAAAAAATAAAGAAATAAATATTAGGGATAATACAATCCCAAGGTTAATTACTTCATGAATATAAGGAAACATTAAAAAAGATTTATTAATGTTTCCCACACCACCAAATATATGATCGACATTTAATTCATTATTTTTATGAAGGTTTAATTACTATTTATCGAAATTCTATTGTTGTTTCTGCAAGTAGTACTCGAGTTGATAAGACCCCAATTTCTACAAAAACTCTCATTGATAACATGATGTAGAACACCTAACAATTTGGTTCAAGATCCAATGTACCCTTTCGAGGTGTCCATCTGGTGCAATGTACTGAATTTGAGAAGAATGTGTAGCTAAAGCATGAAGAGGTTAGTACCATTATTCGAAAACATTATCTTTCCCAAGGTAAATCTGAATCTCTTCCACCCATCCACTATGGAATATATTCTTATAACACCCATTATTTTGACAAATTCCCCCAACTAAGAGAAACATATGAGATTTGTGAGGAAATATTTTGAGGACACCCCTATAACCATCCCTTTAGGCCAAACAATTATTATCCATCTAACCCTAGGTGGAATGAAAACCTTGATTAGACTAAAGGGGGTATTCAATCAAATTTCAACAATAACTGAACCAACCAGGGAAAAGTAGTCATCCACCGCCACCACTGAGAAATACCCAACCCCCAAAAAGACCATTCCATCCACCCCTATAAAAATAGAACCTAGCCTTGAGGATATGATGAAAAAATGGATTCTAACAATCTAAAATTCCAAAGAAACACCCAAGAATCCATAAAGGACCTAAAAACCCAATTAGGCTGACTCTCTAACTCTATGGGTGAAATTCAAAGTCATGGGTCAGGTAAATTACTCTCTCAACCAGTAGCTAACCTTTGGGATAAGAGAAATGATAGTTCCATCACCCTTAGGAGTGGAACATAGCTTAAAATCCAAATGAAAACTCTTAGAGGTCGATCCCCTCTTGAGGAAGCCACCATCACAACCACTATAAATGATCCAAGTGAGGCAAAACCTTGTCCCGAGAGAAGCCTTTAAAAAAGAAAAGAGTTTTTCTAATAATGTGGAACCAATCCCAACCACTCCTCTTCTATTTTACTAAAGGTCCACCCATGATAGTGAAAAAAGTAACTAAACATGATAAGGAAATATTAGAAACATTCATAAATGATGATGTTAACAATATTTTGATTGATGTCGTGATGTAAATTCCAGGATACAACAAGTTCCTGAAGGAGATGAGTACACACCAAAGGTGTATTCAAGTGGATGGGAGGGTGAGATTGAGGAGTAATGTCTGAGAATTTATAGAGCCATCTCATCCCACCAAATGAAATGATCCTTGAATAGTTTTGATTATGTGCACTATATGGGAGTATTATTTTTTCAATACTCTGCTGTATTTTCCATCCTCTATAAATGTGATTCCTCACTCTATTTACTCTAAATTACATTTTGTGGAACTAAATACAAAATGAATTGTTTTTTAACATGTAAATAAAAGTGCAACACACATCATTCATGTGTTAGAATATGTTCTTGTGAGGGTGAAAATTTTAATATTTCCTACTGGTTTTATGTGCTTAAAATAAAAGATGATAGGATGAATGGATATGACCCTATGATATTTGGGAGACCTTTCTTAAAAACATCCAAAACCATAATTAATGTACCCATTTTTAAATAATCTATAGTGTTTGGTGGTGAAATTTTCCACTTTAACATACTTGATTCCATGAAGCACCCCTCAGAATAATATTCCTCTCTCTCTCTTAATTCAATTGATGTACTCCCTTCCCTTTAAAAAACATATTTTCATTCCTCTAATCAAATTTTTGAGGTTTTATCATTGATTTAATTTATGGTAAATGAATCGTGTATTTCATGTCTTAGAGGTCTAGAAGAATGTCATTCATATTTATTAATTGATGATATCTAGAACATTGAGGATCATGTTACCAGAAATGATACTGATAAACTTGTAAATGATCATTATTCATATGAGTATAACACCATTGAGTATTTATATAAGATTAGTTACCTATAACTTTCAAACAAACTCCCACCAATCTGAAATATAACTAAATTTGAACTAAAACAACTACCTCAGGATTTAAAATATTCTTATCTTGAGAATGGAAATCAGATGCCTATAATCTATTCTAGTTCATTCCCTCAAGAGCATGAATTGTGTCTTCAGGAAATTTTTAGTGAATATATACAATTATTGGGATGAAAACTTATATAAATTATTGGTATTAGACCATCAATTTTAACACATCGTATACTATTAAGTGATCAGACTTATCCAGTGAGGCAATCATAACATCGACTGAACCCAAACCTTCTAGATGTTGTTAAAAAGGAGGTAACAAAATTATTGGCTACTAGAATCATTTAACCTACCTATTATGGCCAATGGGTAAGTAAATTACAATTGGTTCCAAAAAAACTAGTATGACAGTAATAAAAAATGAATACAATGAATTGGTTCCAACCCATTTGAAGAATAGTTTCTGTGTTTGTATAGACAATCACTTATTAAACTGACACACTACAAAGGACCATTTCCCATTTCCATTCATTGACCGAATGCTATAGAGGCAAGATAGAAATTATCAATTCTATTTACATGACAGTTATTCCAGTTACATTCAGATCCATATTTTCGCTATGGATCGCGAAAAGACAACATTCACTTTCCCCTTTGGCACATTTTCATATAGAATGGTTATATTTGGCATGTTCAATGCTCCTGGTACATTCCAATGATTCATGGATGGTATTTTTTCATATAACCTAGAGAATTTCATGGAAGTATTCATGGTTGATTTCACTATTTATGGATCCTCTTTTGATGAGTGTTTTAGTAGTCTTTGTTTAGTACTACGTCATAGTTTTAAAAGGAATCTCTTATTAAATTATGAGAAATATAATTTCATGGTCCGAAAAGTTATAGTTTTGAGACATGTCATTTTTGGGATGGTGTGAAAGTAGATAAATCAAAAGTTGAAGTAATTTCTTCCCTATGATTTCCAAAAAAATGTACTGGATGTGAGGTCATTCCTTGGTCATGCTGGATTTTACTTTAGTTTCATTCATGACATTAGTAAAATTTTACTACCCCTCTATATATTTCTCTTAAAATAAAAGGGATCTTTTTTTATAAAGAAATACAGGGAAGATTATAATAAGTTAAAATAGAGTCTCATGTTACCCCCTAGTAGTCCAACCACCCTGGTGGGATTTACCATTGGAGCTCATGTGTGATGCCTCTAACTATGCAGTTGAGGCCATCTTATCACTAAGGGTCGATCGATATGCACATGTCATTGCATATGACTCATATGCACTGGACCCTTCCCAAGAAAACTACACAAAAACTGAAAAATAATTTCTTTCCATTCTGTTTTCCTTGGATAAACTATGGACATATTGTTTAGGATCCAGATTCATTTTTTTCTAAGACTATGCATCACTCTGGTATCCCTTTAAGAGACCAGATTCCAAACCATGTCTCATTAAGTGGATGCTCCTCCTTCAGGATATTAATTTAGGAATTTGAGATACAAAGTAGCATATATTGTGGTGGATGACCATATTAGTCGGATCCACCCATCCTCACACATTGAATCATCCCCATATCTTCCCATTAACGACATTTCTCAAGATGAGCAGTTGTACTGAGTGAAATATGGTATTCCTTGGAATACCAAAATTGTAAATTATTTTGTTTCATCTTGATTTCTTGTTGATTTCAATATAAACCCGTCCAGACATCTAAAACATCAGTCCCATTGGTACATTTTGGATGACCCCTACATTTGGCGTACATTTTGTGATCATGTCATTATGAATTGTGTACCTGATAGTGAGTTTCACTCCATCCTTACGTTCTGTCACACTAATTCTGGTTGGGTCCACTTTGGCCCCTACTAGGCTGCTTGCAAGGTCCATGATTTTGGTCCCTTTTGGTCATCACTTTTTAGGGACTCCCATGATATCTGTAAATCTTTTCCTCAATGTCAGTGAATAGGTAATGGATCTACAAGAAATTAAATGCCACAATAACTCTTTCTTTTCCATGAAATTTTCAATTTCTAGGGAATTTCATTTATGGGACCATTCCCCATTTCATTCGGAAACCTTAACATTTTTCTAGTACTGGAGTATGTTTGAAAATGGGTAGCAGTATGAGAAACAAGGGCTGATGATTCTAAGGAAGTTGTGTAATTTTTGAGAACCCAATTTTTTTTGTATGTTTGGATACCTAGGATCATCATTGGTGACCAGGGTTCTCATTCATATAACTAAAAAATGAAATCACTTTTGAATCATTATGGTGTTGGGCTTTGAGTTTCTATTTCTTATCACCCACAAACTAATGGTCAAGTCGAGGTGTCAAATAGGGAGGAAAAATAGATTGTTGAAAAAATGGTTCAACCAAATAGAAATGATTGGAGTCTTAGTCTCAATAATTCATTATGAGATTACCGTACTGTTGTAAAAACATCCATTGGCATGTCACCATATCATCTAGTGTTTGGAAAGATATTTCAACTCTCAGTTGAGATTGAACACCAGGCTTACTAGGCCATCAAACAATGCAAGTCTAATCATTCTAGTGTAGGTGCTAAAAGGAACATTCATATTCAGGAGTTGTAGGAAATGATAATATATTCATATGATAACTCCCATATTTATAATGTGTGAACCAAGGATTCCCCGAAACATCTCATCCTTCATCACCAATTCCACATTGGGCAAAAGTTCCTCTTTTACAATGCAAGGCTCAAGTTACATCTAGGTATGCTTCGTTCCTGCTGGTTTGGAACAGAAACTATTAGTAATTTTTAGGCATTTGGTTATGTTACGGTTAAAAATTAATGAACACATATATCTGACACTATTAATGTGCAGTGGCTAAAGCACTTTAATGAATTCATTCTGGAGTCCCTGATGGAGGAACTCCAAGTTCAAGAAGAAGTCTATGAATGAAACCCACCTAGTTTTATCCTTCCTTCCCACATTCTATTTTATTATTTTGAGTAAAATTCACACATTTGGTGTGAGGGGGATGGATATATTTCTAGGTTATTTAGGAATTTTCATTGTCTTTTTTTCCTCTTATTGTATAGTATTGTCACTCTCCACTCGCTCCCCCCCTCAAGTTTGTCTAGAAATATTAATTTTTTATGCCCAATTTATAATGGAAAATGATTCCAACATAATCAGGGGTGTTTTTGAAAATGAAATAGGAATTTTTGTTTTTTATATTGTTTTATAATTACAAAAAAAGATTGATGAAATGTTCATTTTAGTAAGAATTAAATATTGTGGTGTGACATTCTTTTGAAATTTGGTTCATTCTAGATGATATAAATGGTTTTACAATTTTGAAACCATTGAGGGGAATGTTACCCTTTGTATTAGTTTTTTAATATAACTATGTGTCACTTAATTTCTCTACCCACCTTTGTACCCATCCATGATGTGTGAAAATATCTTTCTTAATAGAAGGAAAATGTTATTTAGGTTAATTTTTCTTTACTTTCCAAAATAATGTTTCCATACATTCATTCCTCATCCGGTCTATTTCGTTACAACACTAGATTGACCTATGCATGTGTACTTATTATCCGACTATTTTACGCCCTACTAAAGAAAAAAATGGGTTTTGTCTTGGCTATGTCAAGAACCACCCTTTATAGACATTTGAGCTTATTATAACTATTACAATTAGTGTCATGAGGAGATCAAACATGGGTTGATATAAGAGTGTGATATTTGTTCAATGTACAACTTTTGAAAAAAAAAATTAAATGAGGGGAGTGATGAAAAGTACAATATATAGGGATATCTAGTTTATAAGCTTATAGTTTGAATTTTGGGAATGATTTAGTGATCAGGTCATGAATTTTTTTGCAAATAATATATGGCAGGTTTGGTGGAAATGATCATATAAGTATACAATTATTAAAATAATTTATATTTACTAGATAGAAAGTGAAAAGAAAGAAGAAATGGTTATCACACACTCATAGGGAGAATTAACTAAATTATTAAATTTTGAATTGTTTTTTTTTTGATTGGTATTATACAACTCTTGGAATTTCATTCTGATATATTTTTTGAGACGACTTTTTCCATGATCACTAAGAATAACTCCCTGATATGATTTTTTCTTTGATCACATTTATATCAGGAATTTAATTTTCATTGAATGTTAAATATTTATGATGTTGAAAATATCTAGATGCATAATTTTTGAAAATATGACTTATCCTAGGAGTTCAATTGTTTAGGTGTGGGGTGTGATCTCACTATGATTCATTTTTTCATTTTCACCCTTACACCACTGTGCTAAACTAGTTTTTTATTGAAAATTATAAAAACAATAACAAATTTCACTTAATTTTTTATTCAATTATTATTTTTATTTCTATTTAAAAGGTAAATGATACTTATTTTTATAATTTCACAAAAGGTGGAGGTGATTTGGAGGGCCCATGATGAACTTCAAGAAAAAATGTCCAAACTACCGAGGATCCATGCACACTAGCGGACTCACAGACAAAATTACACTAAACCATGCATCTAAATGGGATGATTATGTTTAGGTATTAAATTCAATGGGACCCATTGAATACGAGGAAACCCAAGCCTCATTCAGCCATCTAGTGGCCCATTCAGACTGATTTTTTCAACACACCGAATCTGCATGAAGTCAAAAGTGGTGTGTTGTGATCTGTCCATATCTCAAGATGTAGGTGTCCAAATGAAGATAATATTTTAGTGGAGATATTCAATATTTGGGTAAAAAACTTTTTATTTTCTGAAAGTGAGATGAGATTTTCTACCCACCGAAAATAGTGGTCCTAGTGGTTTTACAAAATCTATGTGCCCAAAACCACCTTCCACATTTACTATATAATGATTCTTTGGGAACCTCATTTGGTATGTTCAATCAGGAGGAAAAGATCTAGTTTTTTGGATACCCAATAGAGTCATCTCCTCATCCAATAATTTCATGAGAACCCTATCCTCATAGAGGGGTCAATGACGAAGGTGAAGCTCCACCCCAGCCTCCTCCTCCTCTAGATGGTGAGCTAAAAGATGGACGATCATTTCAAGGGAACTACACAAACATTGGAGGGATTTTTGATACTTCCATATACTAGTTTTTTGTAATTTGTGTGTAAAATATTTCAGTTTTTTAATTTGGATGTGATTTTCATCTAACTATATATTTTTTTAAATTTAGTGAAACACTTTTTATGTCAACACAGATTGGGTTGAGATTTTAAGTGAGATTATTGGGATGTTCTGATTGGAAAAGACAAGAATACACTATCTCTCACACATAAATAATATTTCAATATGGTTTGTTAGAACCTTTTTTCAGTTTTATAACCAAACCTTTACAACATGCTTTTTGTGTCAAGGGTTGATTCTTTAAGAATCATTTTAAGAGGAAAGAGGGAAGTCGAGATCTTGACAACCCTCAACCAAATGATTAAATTTAACCATTTTAAATTTTCAGAACAATGAACTATCCAAGATGTGTAGTGAACTTGTAATGATCTCCTTCTATACTAATTCTATAACACCACCTTTATTTTTCAAATAATAAACTCTTTAAATAATTCCATTTTCTTAAAATTGTTTTCAAAACCACCCCCCTATTTTGTTCTTTCTTATTAAAAATGAATACTCTAAACCATCAATTCTCTTTGAAAGATAACCTAGGGTCTTCCCAATATAATAAATCAACCTTAAAATCATAATCAATTGGATGTGTCATGACAACGTGTTCAACAATATATGTTTCCATGTGCCTCAGACATGACATCTAATAATTAAGAATTTCCTTTATTTATAATTAAGTTAATGATATAATTTATCTATAAGATCTTCACTAAGAAATTATTTATGAATTCATTTTATTATCATTTTATTTATTAAATTTCATGTGATACAGTTATTTGCTAAACCATATTGATTATTCCTTTACTGGTTATTAAAATGGAATGCATGCTCAGTTATATACCTTTCCATATTGATTATGTTTATTGATTCATTATTTCTTCAATTTTGATTTATACTTACTAATCAGTTGCACTCAACCTTATTTTGTTTCCTTTCCCCAAGACATGATGATGAATTATTGGAATGTGTTTCAAGGATGATGATATTTTACATTATTTATTATTTATTTTCTTTTCAAAATGTGTTATGGATATCATGTATGTAATATAGTTTTACAAATCTTCTAAACTAATTTTCCCTTCTAGATTTGATTCCATATTATCATGACAATGTAACAATGTAAGGATCTAGATCCAGGATTCTGGGGTAGTGGTGCTATAGATGATGGTTTTATACCCAACTTCTTCTACTTCCCCCATAGGATGAAGGAAATTAATCAAAGTTGATATCCCTGGAACAATTTTTTGAGTGGTTTATAGTGAGGATGATGTTGTTGAATGGTCAAACATTGAGTGATCTAGGATCTCCTGACACCATTATATCTACACAGTAAATATGCGTATTTGGGCTTAATGATCATATATAAACAGACAGCTCTGTTCCAATGTATCTGATTCTTCCTTTATAAAATTGGATGAGGATGACTCATTATTAAGGTCATACAAGTCCCTCTCACTACTATACAATTCACACCACATCAACATGATTTTTCGTATGAAATCATATAATTGTTGGTGGTCCAATACACACACCCCAAGTCATGAAATAGTTAGCGAAGATGCTCCTCTTGGTTATGGAACTGTCATAGAGGAGTTTCAGTAATCAAGGTATCAATATTCTTCTAAGACATCCTATGTTGTTTCTAATCTTATATGTCTTCATGAGGGGTATGTTAGAAGGAGGAATAGTTGGTTGAGATATTCAGAAATAAATAAATATATCCCCACATGCTCTTCCATTAAAAGGATCATCATCCATTTCTTATGAAAAATTGTAGGATTCCTCAACAAAATTTTCCACATTAATGGAATGGAAATCAAATAAATTGGAGAGATTTCTTTAAGACTCCCTCAAGTCTTGAATCGACTCCATTGTTGCTACAAAAAGAGTGGTCAGTGAAGAAAAGTTATTATTCACATAATGAACTAAAAAGTTCTGCATGCCACCTGAGTAGGAATATATACTAGGTCGATCATAATCATGTTAGTGGAAGGTGGGATAAATAGAAAGAAGGGTGATATTTTAAAAATTATTATCCTCTCATGCCAACATCTATAGAAATAGTTGGATGATCCTGGGATGTCTCTCACCCCACATGTCTACTAAAAAGTTGTGAAACCCTTTGAATACATCCATTATAGAGATAAAATAGTTTAAGAATATATTCCTCACAAACAATCATCTCATACATCCTGGAAACAAGAATTCCATACTAAAGGGGGATCTTATATGATCTTTCATCAAGGGCTACACCTTCATTAACAATAATTGGACCGATTGCCATAAGATAAATAATGAAATAAAATAGATCAGATTAGATCAGCATATCAGACACCACATTAGCGCCTTTCAACTGGCATCAACCCTAGAAAAGTCTAGTAACCTGGGGTAAAATAATATACCAAGGATTCTAGTGGTGTTGTTGTATCCATAACAGTGGAAATGTTTCCCTATCCAACCAAATAAGAACTAAAAAGGACCAATGACATGACAATAGATTCATCCATGCTGTATGTGGCATAAGGTATGATAATGGAATGAAATAAATATAATCACCATATTGTAAGGTTGTCCCTCTCTTAATCTTGCATCATCACCAGTGTGGTGGCCCGAATTCCTAAGCACACATCCCCTGTAACAAACGAAACATTTATTAATAAAAATTCCTATTGATCTAATTACAATTTTTATTATGTAAAATGGTAATACGAAACATATGCTTGTACATTGTTTTATTCTTTTGGATTTTAAAATACTATTATGAATTATTACCATTTCTAATATTGTCGTCGAATAGTGATCAGATGATTTTTATAAATATAGGGCTTTAACAAATCCAATTTATAGAGACAAGGGAATATATGGAGTCATCCAGCATAATTTATCGATAAAACCAATTTGTTAGAGCTTAGTAAGGAGGTATAATCACTGGTCTTCACTTTGGACCAAGCCCAAGCTGATCATAAACACGATAAGCCTAAACAGATTCGCATATGGGAGAAGTTGAAGGTAATTTATATTACCACCCAAGCGATGTTATCTGAGCTGCCCCAAGATTCTATCATCATCACACAACTTTCCCTTATGTATTATGTAGGGGTTATAAGGTGTTATGTAAAAAACCCATTGCACTATTATTATGTGAATTATTTTTATATGAACAAAATAATATACATTCATTTTATTAGTGTTACATTGTAATTGGTTTTTTAGAACAAACAGTATTTTTAGTTAATATTCAATTATAAAATCTATTTTGATGAAATAAAGGACTTTTGAATTAAAAAATATTTTATTAAAATATTATTACAAAATTACTTTTTGTTAAATAAAAATGATCATATAATTTTTATACAATTTTATTTTTTATTAAGGTTTGAAATATATTATTGTCAAAACCCACTAATTTTCAATAAATGTCGATTTTTATTATAAAAGAGAAAAATCACATATATAAAAAATTATTTAGATAAAATAAATATTATATTTGGAATTAGGATGTAAAAATAATCCAATGGTGAATTTTTCATAATTTTCTAAGATAATTGAATTTTTATGTTTAAATTTAAAACCGTATAAATATATAATGTGTTTTATGACATCATAATGACCCAATAGTAATGTAATAAAATATTATAAAATTTATATTCATCCAATATAGTTTTTACCTTTAAATTTTTTTTTAATTTTTTTGATTAATTTTTCAATGCCTTAGTGGTCAATCCAAGACATATAAAATATCAGAACTTTTTAAAGCGATTTCCTTGAGAGTGTGACTTACCACCACATAAGAAAGCCTAATATTTTAATAAGTTAGTCTATTTGCCTTATAAAATAATGTTTTCCACTCCCCTTGGGATAAAACCATGGTCAAAACCATGGGTTGGATTGTTGTTTTGATTAGTTTAATGTGTAGTGTCCAAAATCTAAACAATAAAGAATTCTTTCTACTTTCCTTTATAAACCAACTCAATCACCAATTCCTCTTTACTAAAAGCATTATTAGATCAATAAAACTATTCCATCCTCTCTCTACTATCCTCCCAAGGCACCCTATTCTCCCATGAATCCTCTCTCAAGCCTCTCTCAACCCTTTGGTATCACACTTTCACGTAATGGATCCTCATTTTACTTCATTCCTCATTTATGTCCTAGTTTCATTATATTGTTTTTCACTTTTACATTCAATTAAAAATGTTGGGGTATGATTTATCACTTACCCTATACATCACACCTTATGTTTTAATGATTAGAGACCCCTTTCTCTCTCATTAATTCCTCCCATGTACACTTGTCACCATACCAACATTCCATATGGGATTTCTGTCTCCTAATTTACATTCATGAAATTCTTTAATATTATGCATATAAATTCCATTAAACATGTTGGTATATTATGTTCCATGACACCCATACTGTCCATTTCAAGAATAAATGATGAGATACTCCTTCCTATCTCATCAACCAATTTTACAATTTCTATTTGACGTTGTTATGCTGTCGAAGTTACACAAAAAGTTCCCACGCCAAAATGACTGTGTCAGTGAATACCATAAAAATTTCTCTATCAAGGGTATTTTTCTTTATGAACATGTACTTTTTGATTAAGGACATAAATTTATATATTCCACATCTCTAATTTGTGTAATAAATTATGATGTGTAATGAATCCATGTTTTATGATCTATGTGGCACACTTGTGCATAAATTGAAAAGGGTGCGCCTGGATAGCCCTCCAATGCATTGGGTAATGTTTAGTATCATGATAATACATGTGAAATGAGGGTTTACACATGATATTTCATGTTTAATTAGGTTTTAATCATGCTCCATGTGTAATTATCCTTGGCTTATGCTAATATCATATTAAATGTTGTTACGACATCTCTATATTATGATAATCATGCTATATCATGCCTTTATGTTCATATTTTTATTATGATCCATTGATAGGCCTATTGTCGAACATGTATTGTATTCTTCATGTTATGCATTTTTTACTCCCTTTCTGGGCTTTATAGACCATCATTTTCTTATGAATGTCCTCAGGTTATCCCAAGCAATGTTAAGTACGAAGGAATGGCGTGGTCATGTAAAAGAGGTTTTCAATGAAGACGTTGTATTTTGTGTCTTGTTTTTTCATGTAGTGTTACTAATTACATTATATACATGACCTATCAATACTAGGAGTTGTATAAAGTGTATGTTTATGTAATAAATCATGTTTAAGTGTGTAATAAAGAGAAGGGTTGTTATAGTTGGTATTAATGTATATGTTTAGTTATTTTTTGGGATTAGAATTAGATAAAAATAGGAAAAGTCATAGGGATAAGTCTAAGTAGAATAATAACACCCTTAAATTTTTTTGAGTATAGAGTAAGTGGTTTATCATACAAATACATCCATGTCTCGATACGAACAAGTAGATGTGGCTCTGAAAAAAATGTATCTATGAATAAAACCCAAAAACATCGCATTGAGCTAGACTCGAACAGGAACCGATGCACAAAAATAGACTTTATGTACTCTTAGTTCGACACTCCTCAGGGATATTATTTGGTAAATTCATAATCATAGTATAAACCATTATTATGGGGATACAAAAATACCCCTAAGAATATATGTTGGGAAGTAAATCATGGATATCATAGATTGAAGCCTATAAATTAATAATTTACAGAAATAAATGTAATTTACAATCTATCACTTTTTCAGTGAATTCCCCATTATTAGTTACCGATAATTTTTTTATTCTAGCCAATGTCTGTTAATAGGTGGACTTGGGATAACAACCGATGTACAGATCAATGAGATGACTATTCTAATGAGATTCTCAATCCAATGGGAGTACGAATCACAAACGTTGTCACTATACTCTCCCAGTTAACACAATTTTTGAATAGAAACATGGGTCAATAGGATCATCCACCCCCCAGAAAGAACAATCTGAAATCGAGGGCTTCATGAGACAAGGGCCTAAAAATTTTAATGGATCACCCAGTCCCCCAATCGCCGAACAATTGAAAAACTCCATTGATACGATCTTATCCATCAATTAATGTATCAAACAAGATAATGTTCTTATGAACTCTTATCACATGGAGGGTGAAGCCGATCAATGGTGGACATTGATAAAAATAATGATGGCTGACGAAGATATTGAGGCATTTGAATCACAAGATTTACAGAAAATGTTTTTCAACAAATATTTTCCCCACTACCTCTGACATAAGAAGGAAAGGGATACACATTCCATAAAGAAAAAAGATGACGAATTAATCAGAGCATATAAGTAAAACTTCACAAGGCTTGCACGATACACCTCTAACATTACCATTACCCTTGAATGCAAGGTTGACCGCTTATTTGGTGGGATAAAACCTGGCCTATGGAAATCTCTAGCGATATGTGACTTTGATAGATATGAAGAAATTGTTTGATGTGACCTCATAGTCAAAATGGAGATCGACGAATCTCTAGGGTATCATGGGGATAAGAATCGGAAAGTGGACTTTAATTATGGCTGTCTGAGGGATAAATCCAACGGTTCTTAGAAATTCTAGCACCCCGCTTGCAAATTATGTAGAAAGAAGTATCCTAGAAATTGGATGAAGGGGATGAGGAAATTCATTAAGTGTGAAAGAGAAGGTAAACTCTCCATTAATTTTTGATAATAAAAAAACCACTTCTGCCATAGAGGATATGAATGCTCCATTCAACCATCAACTCATTGTTCATTGCTTCAACTCCAATGAACTGGAGAACTTTTCAAACTAGTGCCCTAAGCCAAGGGTTTTCAGAGGCAACCAACAACCTCCAAGGTATCAAGGGTGCTATTTTTCCATCACTATCACTGAATAAAACCCCAACATTGATGTTTTGATAGGTAAAATAGTTCATCATTAAAGAGTAGATAAAATACTTTTTTATTCCAGTTCTACGCATTCTTTTATATCCCTAAAGTTTAGTAGAACAATTCCATCACCACCACAAACCATTGAAGTAGAGATGCTGTTTGGAATATAAAATGGGGAAATTATTACATCCCATGAATATAACTCCCGTTATCATAATTTGTATATTGATATTTCCCGAGAACCTAATCATTCTCCCCCTGGTAGAATTTGATGAAATTCTTTCCAGGGATTGGTTTTCCTTATATAGATCCAACATAAATTAACATGATATGGAAATCACAATCCATATGGAGAATCACCCCCGATTTGGTACATGTTCAAATACAAGGTTGAATATTTTTTAGAACCATCATCCCAAGCATGGATATTACTACCCTATGAGAACACGTATCTTGATAAGATGATTGGGTCTAAGGAAGCAACAATCCATGAAGACATACCAATTGTGAGGGAATTCTCTAAAGTATTTCCCAAATAATTTTCTGGTCTTCCTCCTAAAAGAGATTTTGATTCTCACTTGATCTTATACTTGGGGATTTTCTAAAATCCAAGAATCTATATAAAATGGTTCTTGTGGAGATTGATAAGACACAGAAACAACTACATGAGAATCTAGATAAAGGGTGTATATTCTGAAGTGCTTTACCATGGGGTGGAGTAGTCCAATTTTTCAAGAAGAATGATGGATCAATGTGCCTTTTCATTGATTATCGTGACCTCAAAAAAATCTCGAAAAATAAAAAGTATTTGCTGCCATGAATTTCTATCTTGTTCGATCAGTTACATGGAGCACAATACTTCTCCAAGGTGGATATGTGGTCAGGATATTACCAAGTAAGGGTGAAGAAGGAGGATATCCACAAGACTATTTTCATACAAGGTACAAGCACTATGAATTCATATTAATGCCTTCTGGACTCACTAATGCTCCAGAAATATTCATGGACTTCATGAATAGAGTCTTTATAGATTACCTCAACAAATTTGGGGTTGTATTTATAGACAATATAATAATATATTACAAAACCAAGGAGGAGCATGAGGAGCTTCTAAGAACTGCACTAGAGACCTTGTGAAAGGAGAAGCACTATGAAAAGTACAACAAGTGTGATTTCTGGTTGAAGGAAATCACATTATTGGGTCATATCATCCTAATAAATGAGATATATATGGATACCTCAAATCCAAATGCAATTGAAGGATGCTCAAGGCCAAATTTTATGATGGATATCTATATCTTCCTTGGATTAGATAGATATTATCAATGATTTTTGAAATATTTCTCACGATTTTCAGACCCTATTATAATGATAACATGGAAGGGAGTCATGTTTTCATAGATTGATGAATGTGAAGATAGCTTTAAGGTGTTCGAAAGGAGTCCTATCACTATGCTCGTGATCACACTAACCATATGTGTAGAGATCTTTGTGGTATTTAGTGATGCTTCAAATAAGGGTTTGGGCTGTGTGTTGATGAAAAATGAAATATTCATTTTCTATGCTTCAAATAATTGAATGTTCTTGAGAAAACTATCCAAAACATGATCTAGAGTTGGCTTCAATAATCATAGATTTAAAAATTTTGCGACATTACCTCTTTGGGAGATGTTTGAAATATATATGTATCAAAAAAATCCTCATATATATATTTACACAAAAAGAGTTGAACATGAACCAATGATGATGGTTAGAGCTGACGAAAGACTGTGACTGCTCAATGCATTACTGTCTTGGGAAAGAGAACAAGGTTTTGGATTCTGAAAGTAGAAAGGACCCAATGATTATATCATTAATGGGAATTTAAAATGATCCAATATTATTAGATTTGATTAATATGGACATGGGAATCAGAAAGAAGGAAAAATTATGAGTCCTTTCACAAATTATTGCTCAACCGTCACTTTTTTAAATGTTAAAGGATGCACAAAAGGATGATGTAGGAATGCAAGAAATTTTAGGAAACTATCAGAAAAGGGAAATCCTCAATGTTCAATGTTATTGAATAATGAATTGTGATATTTGGGTCAAGACTATATGTTCCATCAATTCTATAGTTAATGAATGAACAGTTTGACGATTCACATAGTTTGAATTTCTCTATTAACTTAGGAATCACAAAGATGTATTGAGATCCATGAGAGAAATATTTGAGGGATAACATGAATAATGAGATCACTATGTATAAATCAAAGTCCCTGGTATGTCAATAAGTGAAGGATAATAGTTATAAGTGAAAGGGGATGATGCGACATTACCCATATCCATATGGAAATATGAAAACAACACTATGGACTTTGTCACCATAATTCTGAAGAAATCCAAAGGAAAAAATGCTATTTGGGATGTTGTAGATCATCTTACAAAGGTTGCACACTTCAGTGAAATTTGGGCGGATTTATCAATGGATCAATTAGCACAAATATACATTAGAAATGTGGTAAGGCTACATGTAGTACCAATATCTATTGTATCAAATCATGATCCAAGATTCACCTCTATGTTTTGGAAGAGATACCAACATGCCCTGAATACTGAGCTGAACATCAGTATGGATTATCATCCTCAAACAGATTGCTAATCTAACCAGACTATCTAAACACTTGAGGAACTGTTGAGAGAAAGATAAATGTACTTCAAAGAAGGATGAGATCAGAATATTTACATGGATGAGTTCACTTACAATAATAGTTTACACCCAAGCATCCAAATGGATCCTTATAAATCCTTTTATGGGAAGAGGTGTAGAACACAATCATGTTGGAATGATGTTGGGGAGTGAAAACTCCTAGGTCCAGAAATGGTGGAAGAAATGGTACAGAAGGTTAAGACTATCCAGTAGCACATTAATGATGTTCAGAGTCGACAAAAGAGGTATGTTGATAATCATCTATGAGACCTAGAGTTCGATGTTGGATATAAGGTATTCTTCCAAATATCACCTTTGAAGAGTGTTAAGTGATTTTGGAAGAAGGGAAATATTATTCCAATTTACATCAAACCTTTTGAGATCCTTAATCACATTGGATCAGTGGACTATCGACTAGAACTCACACTTAACTTTTCTCAAGTTAATTATGTATTCTATAAATCACTCTTGAGGAAGTACATACCTAAACCATCCCATGTACTCAGTCCAAAGGTGGTACCATTGGAGAATGACCTCTCCTATGAAGAGAATCTAGTGAAGGTCATAGATCATTGGGAAAAAGTTCTTTGAAATAATTCAATGCCCCTCGTCAAGGTGTTGTGGAAAAACCAAAAGTTTAAAGAAGAAACGCGGGAATTAGAGAAAGTGATAAAGAAAAGTTACCCTCATATATTTTAGTGAGGGAAAATGAAATTTTGAGGGTGGAATCTCTTAAGGGGGGAAGGTTGTAATTACCCAAACATTTATTAATGAATATTTCTCTTGATCTAATTAAATGTATTATTATGTAAAATGGTTATATAAAACATATGAACTTCATTGGATTTATGTTTTTTGATTTTAAAATATCGCGAATAATTGTTACCATTACTAATATAGTCGTTAAAAAGTGATCATATTAACAGTATAAATATAGGCCTTTAACAAATCCAATTTACACAGACAATGGAAGTAATGGCCTCATCTAGTAGAATTTCTCCATATGAAGCCCATTTTTTTGGAGCTCGGGAAGGAGGTAGCATCATTGGGCTTCACTCTGGACCAAGCCCAATCTGATCTTCAACATGTTAAGCTTGAATAAAATCGCTTATGAGAGAAGTGGATGTTAATATAGATTACCACCTGAGCGATGTCATCCGATCCTCCCCAAGAGTATATCACCATCACACACCTTACCCTTAGGTATTATGAAGGATTTTATATGGGGTTCGGTAAAATGACCTTATCACTATGATTATGGGCATTATTTT
This sequence comes from Viscum album, assembly GCA_963277665.1. NCBI lineage: Eukaryota > Viridiplantae > Streptophyta > Magnoliopsida > Santalales > Viscaceae > Viscum > Viscum album. Next base: position 922,669,914 of record OY728162.1, on the reverse strand, counting down.
GTTAAAGAATCATAAATATACATTCATTTTGTTATTGTTACTTTGTAAATGCTTTTCAAAGAACAAATAGTATTTTTAGTAAATATTCAATTATGAAATATATTTTGATGAATTATTGGATTTTTTATTAAAAAATATTGTAATAAATATTAATAATAAATTAATGTTTATTGAAATATAAATGATCATTTTATTTTAATACAATTGTAATTTTTATTATGGTTTGAAAACGATTTTTGTCAAAACCCATGAAACTTTAGTAAATGTAGGATTTTATTATAAAAGTTAAAATTCACATATTTAGATAATTATTTAGATAAAATGAATATTATTTTTTTAATCAATATGTTTAAATTATACAACGGTGATTTGTTCATAATTTTCTAAGACAATTAAATTTTTGGGTAAAAATTAAATACAGCATAAATATTTTATTTGTTTTATAACATCATAATGACCTAATAGTGTTGTAATGAAATACTATAAAAGTAATATTAATAAAATATATGTTTTACCTTTAAAATATTTTGATTTTAGATATGTTTTTGTAATTTTAAAATGCCTTAGTGGACCCTCCAAACATATAAAATATTTTAACTTTTTAAAATGATTTACTTGAGAGTGTGACTCACCTCCATATAAGAAAGCCTATTATTTTAAAAAGATCAGTCATTTTCCTTATAAAATAATTTTTTTCACTACACTTTTTCTAAAACAATGGTTAATAAACATTGGTTGGGTTATTTTTTTAATAGTTTAATGTGTAGTGTACAAAACCCAAATAATAATGAATTATCTCTCCTTTACTATATAAACCCACTCAATATCCCATTGTGATTCTCCCAATGAAATTAGAGATCTTCCAACATCTTCTATTCTCTCTCTAAAATCCTCCCAAGTCATCCCAAGATCCCATGAATCCTCTCTCAAGTCTCTCTTAATCCATTTGTATCACACTTTCAGGTGAGGGATCCACATTTTTCTTTCCTTCCTCATTTATGTCCAAATTTCCTTATATTGTTATGCCATTTTTTCAATTAAAAATGTTTGGTTATGATTTCTAACCTCTCCAATACTTACCTCCTTATTGTTTAATGATGATAGGAACCTTTCTCTCTCATTAATGACTCCCATGTACACCTGTTACCATGCCCAAATTCCGTAAGGGATTTCTCTCTCCTCATTTTCATTCACAAAATTATTTTATATTATGCATATAAATTCCATTAAACTTTTTTTTATATTATGTTCCATGACACCCATCATATCCATTTCATGTATAAATGATGAGATACCCCTTTCACTCTCATCAAACCAGTTTATGATTTATTTTTTATGTTTTTATGCTGCTGAAGTTACACTAAAATTCCCCATGCCAAAATCATCATGTAAGTTAATACCATACCCATTTTTCTATCAAGGGTGTTCACATTTATGCACATGTACATGTTGATTGAGGGATTACATTTATGGATTCCACATATGTTATTTTTGGAATAAATTATGATGTTTAATGAATCCATGATGTATGATTTATGTGGAACACTTATGCATGAAATGAAATGATTAACAAGGGTGCACCCTAATAGTGATTCAATGCATTTGGTAGTGTTTAGTATCATGATAAGACATGTGAGATGAGGGTTTACTCATGCTAATTCAAGTTCTGTGATGGTTTACTAATGATAATTCATGTGCAATGATGGTTTACACATGCTCCATGTACAATGATCCATGGTTCAAGATAATATCATGTTAAATGTTGTTGTGACATATCCATGTTATGATAATCATGAAATATCATGCATTTATATTCATATTTCTATTATTCTCTATTGATATGACAATTTATTAACATTAATTGTATTATTCATATTATAATTTTTAACTCCTTTGTTGGGATTTATATCTCAACCTTTTCTTATATATGTCCTACAGTGATCCCATGCAATGCTAAGTATTAATTAATGTTGTGGTCATGTAAAATATGTTTTCAATAAAGATGTTGTATTTTATGTATTAAATGTATATGTAATGTTCCAATTTTCGGCATACAATAGACCTCTCGATCCTCTGAGTTTTCTTAAGTTCATTTTTTGGGTAAAAAATCTTATTTAAGTGTGTAATAAAGAACAAGGTTATTATATCCGCATACAAGAAAATCAACCCACTTGGGAACACATCCAGAAAACTGTCTAACCTAAAGCTTATATATATCTTTGGATTCACCCGATATCCCCTGAGGCATTATCTCCAATTTATATTATAGCCTAATATGATTTAGTGCTATCAAAACCCTATCAAGAGGGGCATTGGTGAGGGAGTATAGTGGTTGGTTGATCCCCATGAAGATATATGAATACATTGATCCAATATTTTAAAGAGATGAGTGAGTGATCAGTTAGATCCTATCTCAATTTATCCTTCACAATGTTGGGAATTTCTCCCACCAGGACTAGAGTTTGTGAAGGATAATACCATATATCCATGGTTGGGTGGAATTTGTTCTACATTTATCCAAGGGGGGATATCCCACCCAAATAGTTGATATCCTAGAAGATAATTACCACTTCACTTGGGATATATTGAATGAGTTAGTTCCAATTAACCAATGGTTTTACAACTATCAAATAATATTATACTAATGATAAATAATGAATTGGGAATCCCATACTGATTTATAAATACGAAAAGCATGTAACTTTTTTGAAAATTCCAAGAATCTCTTCCTGACACAGAATGGCCATTGCCATTAATCATAAAAGGTTACATTATGGTGAAAGTCCCATTTCAATATTCAGCCACCAACTAATTTGTTCAATTAAGAGAAGAATTTTCTCAAGTATCATTGAGTGATGGGTTGGAGGGTGAAATCACTACCATCAAGAACCAGGAAAGAGTTTTCCATTATATAACACAGACCCTGGGAAAATATTATGACAAGTTGACAATCTCTAGAAACATTCATTTGAATGAAATATAGGTAAGTTAACATCTATCAAAACATTTGGTTGTAGTCCAGGAATTATTTTGAATCATCATCCAACCGGCTAAACCTATATAGAAGAAGATGGTGTGATAAAGGATAACTTTGAAGATCGAATGATAAATCCATTTCAGGATCTCATTTTCATAATTTACATGATACAGAGGGTTTTCATTATGAATCTAGGAAATATTATCTCTTTGGTTAGTTATGACTAAGTATGTCTAATGCGATATAGAACCCATTTCCGCAAAATCTTGTAGATTATTTTTGATAATTGAAAACCACATCAAATTAGATAAATAAATTGATCACCGTCATTAATATCATAGGAATCACAAAGAGATTCAGGATTACATAATGAAATCCCAAATCGTATAGTTATCTCAGATCTCACCGACTACATAAACCCACAGAACATCATGATACTGCTCAAACAATCACCACGACTTGTGATCATGTGACCTAGACATGGTCACACAATCCTCATAGAAGGTGAGTGGCCATGATTCCTAGACAATAGATCTTTAAAAACATTCAAAGACAACCATATTTCCAAATATCCATGTTTCAACCAATTAATAAAGAAATGTCTATATTTTATTTGAATATGTAATGGGTTAATCATTTCTTTCAATGAAATTATCACCAAAATGTTCTTGCGTATGAATCTAAAATTTTTTTATTCTTTGAGGGTCATATGACAAACACATGGAAAAATTTCAATTAGAGTTGGGTAGTCAGTGATTGATCCTCTCTCCCATTCCATATTTATATGTTATTTTACAAAATACCAAATTCCACTCAGAAGACCAAATGTCTTCCAAGAAACTGATTAGTGATAGTGCCAAAGCCTTAGACAAACATTAACTTTCCTCAGAATCATGACCTTTTCCCCATGAATATCACTCCTGAGGTGGGCATTTATTGACGCCTTTCAATTGAACATCGAAAAATACACAAGATAAAAAATACATGAATATGGGTATTATTTTCACCACAATTAAATAGAGGAAGAAAGATTCCAGTATCACAAGGCTCACATGAACCTTCAGAAGACACATGATCACAAGAGCACTTGAATGTTAGGAAGATGGTAACACATATTGCATAACGTATGGTTGATCTCATGGAGCCCTTTTGATGAGTACTTGTACTCTTCTAAAAGGTTTCCAATACTCTTTTTGTTAATTTGGATTCATCCACACAAACACCCCTAGGTTTCATGACTTCTCATGCGACCCATTTTGGAAAAACCTTCCAAAAATCATTGTAAAATAAGGAAGAAATAATTAAAATGAAAGGAGCATCTTGCATTAATAAATTTCATACGTTGCAACAATGAGGTTCAAAATGCACTGTGAAAATATGTAGAGACATATATTTCATGTGGATCAAGGGAATTATGGAATATCACACTCATCATGTGAAGGGCCTCAAATGTGTCTACGCAGCCTTGCGCTCCTCCTTCGGATAAAATACAAACAGAAGGGATGTCCATGTTAATTATCATGCACCACCCTTGGACCCATTATTGTTTATGTGATGCATCACCAATATGTTGAGTGATTGTATTCAATAATACTGATACAACCTCGTGGGATCTCTGACCTTTATAAAATAATGGATATACAAAAGGATAATGATGGGAGATTCTTATGAAGGGAAGATATGTTGATATCATGCGAAAGGGGTTGTGCATCCTGGAGTATCAAAATTTACCCACAGAACCCCTTGTAGACATATCAATATATCCTCATGGGATCCCTCTTGACATGTCATCTTGATCTCATGAAGGCCCCTTGGAAGGAAACCTCTGCCTTTTCAAGGACCCCAGACATGTTGTCTCAGATCACACAAAATCCTGTCAACATGCATCCTGATCTCTTGAAGGTCCCTATATATATCTCTCGTACCATATAAACACACCTTAACATGTTTACATGGTTTTTATGGACCCCTATAATTAACCATAATCCAATAAATTGGATGTTTACTAGATGGTCTTGTGGTCACAAAAAAAATCATGTGATGCCCCCCAGACAACCAACAAGATACATCAAATCCTTCCGACCACTCCATTATGTATATACGCAACTCAATCCATGAAATTTAGTGTATAATCAAGTTGTAATGTCCAATAAATACCCCATACCAACATGAAAAAAATGCATCTTCAGATCATCGCACAAGCGTACACAACCATCATAACTGATTTCCGCGAGCATCTAATCTCGCAATCATAGGTCATCCACTAGGTAAAATCCTAAGAATATCATAAGTGATCATAAAGAAATAATAGGGACATTGAATGATCACTAGAGTTAACACAAATTAATTTTGGGACATACGACAATTTTGGCGAAGGACATCCCATATATCTACTAAATTATGCAAGAACTAAACAAGCTAAAACACTAAAACAAATATAAGGATTATATGTAATAAAATATAGAATAAAAGAAAAAATAATGGGAGACTGAAGTGATGAAATATATACTAATCCCCATGAACTTAACATGAACTACCCAGTTCATGTGACAACACTAGGACATGTCACCCAGATGTTGCGACACTCCTTTTGAATACTATTTGGATCATATGATGTCTCTGGGACATGTCAGATCAAGTCACATGGTGTGCTCTGATCATGTCACTTGAATCTCACAAAACCCTTTGATCTCACCATCTAGACCTTTTGATGTACTCTAAAAATGTTTCCCAAACCATACGGTGGCATAAGTGCATATCATTTGGGCCTCGTGATGGCACCAGAGCATGTCTAATGAGTTTCAAAAAGTCCACCAAACAGGTTAGCCAGCTCATGAGACACCCTCCTTACATGCCATCTTGGATCACGTTATTCACTCAAAGAATGTCTTCTCAGATTATATTATGGTCTCTAGGACAAGCCATCCTAGTCTTTTGTTGTCCTCTAGACAAACCATCCTTGATCGAGTGATGACCCTCAGACATGCCATCTAGATTACGTGAAATCCCTCAGACAGAAAAATTGGATCATATGATTCTGTTTGTACATGTATTCAATACACCCAGGAACATCTATATATCCATTGAAATTCTAGTTAAATAATCAAGATATTTAAATAATACAATCAAGCGGGTAAGATAGACAACAAGGCTGTATCAGGCAGGCACCCTAGGACTAATAACCTTGTCCATCCTCCCCATATTAGGGAAAACCTTGTTTGTATGCCATGATCAATGGAATAATACGATATTAAACACATAATAGGGTAACCTCATCGAGTAATCCTCAGTTAGAAGAAAAAAATTATATGCACCACATATTAGGGAAACCCCAGTGCGTAGGCCCCATTCAATGGAATAATATGATATGCCCCACATACTAGGGAATCCATCATGTGCAAGACCGGATCAATTGAAATATGATGAATATGATTCCTTCTATAACAAGGATACGTAGGATACAATCCAAAGGATTTATCTCTACATTTAAAATACAATTGGCTATCCCATTACATATGTCCTTCATACACATGAAATGAGACAGATTACTTTCTATCCCTTTTTTCAGAAACTGGGAATGGATCACATGGGATTTGGGATTTGCAATGATAATGTAATTTTCATTGAGAATATCCACCATCTAGGGAATCCTCAATGTGTAATTCTCAAAGAGTGGAATGATATAAAAAGCTTCATAAAAAACCATATACCTTAGAGACAATCCAAAGGGTGTGGCTAAACTATGATGAATCTAATTTCTGATATAAAGATGAAACGTAGGATTACACCTTAATGATATATCTCAAAAAAATGGTGCCTTGGTGCCCCCATATATTTCCTTTCTTGATGACATTAAATTCCATAGTTTTAATGAACTACATAGGTTCTGTTTCCTGCTATTAAATGGATATGTAGAAAACCTCATACTGGATCAATCCCATACTATACATGATAATCCTATCCTATCATGGTAGCATATTATAAAGTTCTTGCCGATATGGATTGAATATATGAGAAACTACTTCATGTTTGAAATGGATGAAGAACCATTGATACATACATATTGACAAACTAAAAGATCCCCTATCACCCATGAGAGAGTTTAACTAATGTTCATTTTTTTGGGGTAACTAATTCGATATCCGGATGAGGAAGAGATTAATTAACATATCATAAATCTATAAGAGAGTCATTAAGTAGGAAAAAGTTCCCCCCAAAATGGTTTAATGGTCTTGAACACCCATCATATCGACCAACGGGGGTTCCTTAGGGACACTAGGTCTGAAAACACATATGGTTTCCTCCCTTTAGAAAGAAGACTCATTCTTAGTTATGGATATGGGAACCATGGGTAGTTTCCATTAAAGAAAAAACATGGTTAACCAAATGAAATCAATTTTGTAGCACATTCACACCCCCTCACAACCTAGTGTCAGGAAAACGTCTATTTATATATCTTTCATGAAACAATGTGTCACTTCTATTATTTATACCCAGATGCTTACCTGGTTCAAAGGGAATTTTCTTTATGTGATGTCATATAGGATATCACTACTAGTCAAAAACCTCATTCATATGGGGAGGCACACATGAGTTCGTTTAGAAAACTCAAATCATACTTGGTTGTTCATGTTGGGGTGTAAATAAATGGCCTAAGAGCACTAGGATCACTAACTATTTTCTTATCTTTAATTGGATTTTGGGAAAGGTTAGATGATAGTTATTTTAGTTGGGACTGAGGTAAGGGAACTATGTTAGTGAATGGATAACACTGTATAATATACATATGAGTTACCAAATAATTGTATTTTTTGTTCTTGTTTCTTGATGTTACCATTGATTAAATTCGCTTTGGTTTAGGCACCTGATGTAGCTATAATAATTTATGGGATTTAGTGTGTGTTAATGAACCATTTTTGGCATATAGAATCAAAATCTATATACCTATTTATTATATTATATAGAGCCCAAATAATTAATTGACCATTTATATTTTGATATTTACTTAGTGAATTATTCATTACATTATTTTATTTGATCTTATTTTAATATATTATTGTGTTTATATCTGTGGTATTGACTAAATTGAAGTTACTAGAGGTTTGGATTTGGTTATGGGTAGTAATTAGGGGTTATTTCTTGTTCATGTGGGCAGCCTATTATGATGAACCTTATTGTGATCCCTTTTGGGTGACTGTGGTTTTTATTGGTTTTCGTATTTGAATCCATTGGATTTCTATATGGTTTGTTCAATAATTATAGGAAATGTTACCTAAAAGATGGATTGGCCAACTAGTTTCATCCTATGTTGTGCAGGAGTATGAACCAAGTATGTTCTATTGGTTGTTCTAGTGGGTTAAGCAGTTGAACTATTCCATTTGGGAATCTTTCAGCTGGAGCCTCTTCAAGTGGAGTAGAACACGGTGGTGGGATGGTTATGGTCAATTATACTCATGACGTTTAGTTCTATCATACCATATAATTCTAGGGTATTGGAGGCCCTGGATATTTTGAGGGATGTTATTGTTCATTGGGAAAATTTTAAACATTGTAGAGACCTCATAGGATTGGAAGGTGAAGTTGGTGACCATTATCTTTCAGGGTACAGTTAGATGATGGTTGTATGTCTTGATGTAGGATGTTATACATTAAGGGATATCCTATGTGACCATTAAGGATCTATACTTCAAGGATTTATTCCATGATGCACTGAAGCTATTTTTTTAAGAGTTCATGGATCTTCTACTGAAGATGATTATAGATTTACCCTACCAAGTGTACTTAAAATATCTGATTCACATTTCTCTTTCCCTAAAAGGGAATATGAAACAAAATTCTAGAAAGTTAGAGGTTGTTATTCACCAAAATCTAAAGTATCATGTTTGGAAAATATATCTAACAACATATGATTTAGTTATTTAAAAGTCACAAATAATTGAGAATTAATTTAAGGAATATAGACATTAAATTCATATTATAGCTATTAGTGGGTATACATGTACTTTCCCTTGAACATTCCTAGTTTCCTATTCTAAAACTATGAATATGATGTTAGGGGATTTAAGCTAGGTTTATGTTCATCCATTAGACCCTATAAGGGGTTCATTAGCTCCATATTTTGGAAATTAATCTTGTATTGGGAATAAGTGACATATTCTCAAGTATTTAACATATTTGGTCAATACTTTTAATCAGTGTGAAAATATAGGGAATCTGAAGAGGTTCCATGAAAGGGATTCAATGATGTACACAACATGAGAAGTCACTATAACTCATCATCATGTGTATAAATCACATGTTTCTTTAAACTAGTTGACTCATGAGCCTCTAGGAATTCATAGTGTGGTGGTGGGTAGATATTAGTTAATTGAATGTGCTTTAGTTGATAGTGAATATGTACCTTTAATAGTATGTGGTATGTTCTTATTTTTTCCAAATCTATCTATCTCTTTTTTTAAAAAGTGTATATCAATCATTTATGTCAGGTCAATTATTTATTATCTTAGATTTACTGATTAAATTACATTTTGATTTTTCGGTCTATTGATACACATTTAAAAAGAAAAGTAGTTTATATTCATATTTATTCTAGACAGTATGATTTTCGTTTCTATCTTTGAGTATGTTATTAGATATAGTATTTTAGAGATAATGAATTTTTACATAATCCTTGGAATGGACTGGTTAACTAGTACCCATGTGCACAATGGTAATTATCTGAGAGATATAACCTTTACATCACCTAAGGGGAAACATTCATATAGACAATTGAGTCGAACATCGTGGAGGGTAGAGTGGGACCATATACTTTTCAAAGAGAATAATATTCATTAGAGGAGGATTTCATGATATTTATAGTGGATTAGGTGATGACTCCATCATCTTTACCATACGTAGTGTATCTATGCTAAGATATCTTTCATTTTGATTTCATGGGGTTTCCTCTACATAGTGGAGTTGAGTTTGAGATTGAGCATGTTCTTGTTGAACAACCCATATCGATTCACCCATATCACATGGAACCCAAAGAGTTTGAATAAGTCAAGGTGGAGCAATATGATCTTATTAATTAAGGATTTTTTAGACCAAACACTTATATTTGGTGTTCTTTAGTATTTTTCTTTATCAAGGTTAATGTAGTTTTCATATTTTTGAGGACTACTGATTGTTGAGTTGGATCATTGTGAAGAATAATTACCCATTTTCAAGAATTGGTTACTTGTTTCTCCAATTGAGGGAAGCCCATTTGTTTTCATATACTGATTTCTGGTTTTGATACCATTGTATTTGGATTAGAGATGAAGGCCTAAGGAAGATAGCATTTTAAAAAATGTATGGGTTTTATGAGTATCTCATTGTCCCGATTAAAATAGAGAATACTCTGGCATAGTTCACAGTTCACATGAATAATGTATTTCACCCATAATTAGACTCCGTAATCGTTGAGTTAATTTATTAAATACTAATATATTTTTATGGTGTCATAATCCCATGAGAGACACCTTTATACATGGTTTATAATTTTCCAATCATTTCACCGTTTTTGACAAGTACTCAATGTGTCACATTCGGATACAGGAGTTGTACTTTCTTAGGAATGTGTTTTCCATGTAGAAATATTTATTGATATAGGGAATTTTGATGAAGTCATGTCTCGGTAAAATTCAAGGAACAATATTGATATAAAATTATTATTGGGTTTGTTGGGTACTAATGGATTTCAATTTCGGTGTTTTCCAATGGAGTAGAACCCATGACCACAATGACCAAGAAGGGAGTCATGTTTTAAGGAATAAATAAGAGTGAAGAAGTCATCTTGGAGTGGAAAAATAGTTTGACATCGAATGTGATCCTGATCGTTCTTTAATTGTGAGTGGGATATTCATTTTATTGTGATTCCTCTGGAATTAGATTGGGAGAAATTATAATTCTTGATGATATGTTATTTTCTTATGATTCTTGTCTGTTGTGACACCATGAGTATATCTACCATAAAAAAGACATATAACATGAAGTTGTGGATAATATATTACAATGTTGGTGACACTTCATCTTTGGAGAGATATATTATATATATATAGAAAACAAGAGTCTATGGTCTATCTTTTCTCAGTGTGACCATAATCATTATTAGATGAACTAGGTAGAGTACTTTTAGATGTTTGACATTGAGATAAAATGTGATTGTATGAAAGTCAATGTTGTTTCATATGTACTGATAAGGAAGATATTATAATATAATGAATAAACATATAGAATACGATATACGATCATGGGTCTTTTTGAAAACTAGTAGGTGGGAATAGATAATGATTTAGTGGATGTGGTCAGTGCACCCATTGGGATCAAGCCATCATTGTAAGAATGAGTGAAGGCCAGCCGAGATCCTAATCCAGAATGTAGGATGATGAAAGATAGTTTAAAAGTAAGTGGATCTATCATAGGTTGGGATTTATATATACAGGGAGTCATTATAGTTAATTTCAGGGTGATGGTTCCATCATTAATGACAGAGGAGATAATGAGAGACTCTCATTATTTCAAGTAGGAAGTGCACCCAAGGTTGACCAGGATGTATCATAATGTTATGTCATAGTTCTGGTGGCCCAACATTATAGGCCCGGAGAGTAACTTCATCCATTTAAAATGAAAATATAGAAATTTTATGAGGTGATAACATATTTCATGATAGGGTTTCCTAGGAACTTGGGAGGTTAATTCATTATTTTTGTGGTAGTGGATTAGTTGAACATGGTGGCCCGCCTCATACTGATCAGAGGGATGAATTCCATTGCTGAGCTCAGAAAGAACTATGTTTGAGAGAATATGAGGCTTCATAGAGTTACTTAGAGCATTGTATATGATATAGATTCATGGTTTAACTCATTGTAATAGAAAGGAAAATAATGTGAGATACATACTCAGTTGAAATTAAGTATGGCCTATTATCCTCAGACTGATTGGAAGATAGAGAGAATGATCCAGAAATTAGAGGATATACTTTGATCATATATTCTAGATTTCATAGGATGTTTATATGAACAGATATCCCTCATAGTGTTATCCTATAATAAATCATCCCATACTCAATTCATATTTCTCTGTTTCCATATCACCATAAGTATTCATGTCAATCACCATTATGCGGTCATGCGGTAGGTAAATCTTCAGTAATATGGCCAAGAATTGTATAGGGAACTTTAGAGTGTATTCAGTTGATTCAAAAATGATTTATTAAAAATTATAATAGGTTTAATTGTTATTCCTAATAGAGGAGATGACTCTTGGAGTTCGTTGTGGGTAATATGATTTTTTTACTATTTTGGGATGGGTATAGGAATTTCAGGATCTGGGGGAAATTGGAACCATGGTATTTAGGTCCACTAAATATCATAAAATGTATCAAGATGGTGTATTATTAATTGTACCTTCTTCCTTGGTATCAATGTATGAACATTGTGTTCCATGTGTCTCAACTCAAAATGTACGATCCAGATCATATTCATGTTCTCAAATATGGGGATATTGTGGAGAACAAAGATGTATTTTTATTGAATGATCAGTTCATATAGTAGAAAAAAGTATGAAATTGTTGTGCTGAAATATTTTTCCTCATTTTTAGGTTCTATGGTAGAATAATCATGTTCAAAATGATACGTGTGTGAATGAAGTTCACCTTTGGGTGCAGTGGCCTAAGTTCTTTCAGAATACCTCTTGGGATAATTCGTAGAGAATAGAAGTCATATGGATGGGAGAATTATGATACAATTTTTTTAGGTTTTGTAGTTTTCAAACTATTCTAAGCTTTTGAGAATGTTAGAGGTGTCTGTGAGGCTGGATAAAAAAATGAGCTAAGAAGGTGAGCATGTTGTAGCATAAAGAAGTCGCATTTGTTCTATAAGATAGATGATGGAACCCACCAGTCAGTTTTTGGATTATATATATATATATATATAGAATGGATATATATCCCATCAGTTATACGGTAGGGGTCTTGGGTAGAACTAGGTCTATATAGTCTCCATCTTCTCACCAATGGCGTCCAATAGAGCCTAAGGACAATTTTATGTTTATAGGAATTTTTTAAATGTGTCTTATTCCCACCCTTAATTATTATTTTAGGACCTATTGGACTCCCAATACCCTAGGAATCCTCCCTAGTGATTTATATATATTCTTCCTCCCTTTAAACACCATTGTTTTATGCCTGATCATCAAATCAATCCTACAGTATTCTTCAGGTAAGTTCTTCTTCATTCTAGATCAATCATATTCTCTTGAAATTGATCAAATCCAATTATATTCCCAATGTACTGGCCAAATATAACTATTTTTGTAAGATCTAAAAATGGATTCATGTATTTCTGATAGAGTTAGAACATAAAATAATAGAATTGACATTTTTATAACATTTGGACCATAATCATCTTTGGCATTGGATCACCTCATGTAAGTTTTAACTTAATATACCATTAGGGTGAATTACCTTCTTATCATTTATCCTAGTATTCTATATCATGTTGATTCGGGATTAGTTCTAATATAGGATGGTATTTTTGGACTCATGAAGTAAACCATTCATCAAAATCATTAGGTACCCATGGTAGGAAGCCCTGGACATTGGCAGATATTTTTTAAAGGTTCTTGGAATGTAGCTATAGTGTGTGTATACTTTTTTGAAACATATTCTTGATGTTTTATCACATGTTGAATGTTATGGATTATAATTATTTCTTGATACATCAAGATTTTGATCAACCATTGGTATCTTGTATGATTGTTGTTGTCCTTTATCACTTGCAGTTGAGCATAAAAGTTGAGCCTATTAGACTATCCCCTAAAAGGGTTGTGTCTGAAATTTATCATCCTATACTTGGACTATCTCGTAATAGAGGATGTATTGGGAAGATGACCTATGTTTCCACCATTATGGCATTCAAGAAGGTTGAGCCTATCTCTGAGGACAAGGCATATGTAATGTGCTTGTTTGATATAATTATTTCTTCAATTTATTGAATTACATAGAATGAACCTGTATACATTATGATATTATTTTAAGGGGCATTTCTAGTTTTTTAATGAGTATTTTTCACACATCTTACATCATAAATTTGGTGTGCTTGTAGATTTCATGAGTAGTAATCCAGTGAAAGGTAAGGTCCCTAGGGTGGATGGTTGAGAAGGATTAGCATGTGGATCAATATATTTTAGGATTGAGTTTGAAAGGGATGACATCTGTAGCTTTTATTTACTTTAAACTTTATACATTGGACTACTTTCTAGTTTTGGATTATGTATATGACATTCCATATTGATATTGGATGGGTTTTTTTGTAAGATTCTACCTTGGTGATTGATTATTCATTTATTCATTATTTTTTTGACTATTGTATAATATCCATTATCTTTGCCCTTGTATTTACCTATTAATGAGAGAATAGTCTCACCAAGACATTAGGAAGGCCATCTACACTTGTTGAAAACCTCTTAAATATCAGGAGGAGTGCATGAGTTTATTTGGAACCCACTATCTCTGACCTAGTTATTTAGCTCACTGCGTTACATATTTAGTATTGATTAATAATTAAATAAGTTTTAATATATTTATTTCTTTTCTTTATAAATCACATTAGATTAATTATTTAAATTATTTAAATTTTATTGAATTGATATTAATTCCAATATTTTAATAAAACAAAAATTCTAAAATAATTGTATCACAATTATCATAGTAATCATCATTAATCCTAAAAATATATATTTTATAAAAAAATAAAAAAATGAGAATACTAAATAGTAAGGAAATTATTATCCCAAATATAATAATAATATTATCAAATTAACCATCTATGTGAAAGGAAATTATTCTAAATTTTACCACATGTAACGTGAATTTTTTTTTAAAAGATTATTTTTATCAAAAAGAATTGTTATGAGAATCAAATTACCAATCACATTGATTATTATGAATTTAAAATGATTATTTTCATTAAAAAAGTTTTTATTTAAAAATAAAATAGATTAAAAACATTATTTTATCATTTTATAAATAATTAAACAAAATAGTTGAAAAGAACAGTTTCCATTAAAATGGAATATATATTTGAAAAATAGTTCGCATGGGTTTATAAATTCAACATGGTGTTTTAAAATTTATCATTATACTCTATAATATTTATTTTTATAATAATGTTTTTCAAAAACTTATAATCGATAAAAAAATGGTATTAGAAAATTTTGAATTTTTACTTTTGACCTAAAACCAATTATTTTCCGAAAATCTAAAAAAGCATACAATACTAATTTTATTATGGGGAATTCAAAAATAAATTTTAATATATCAAATTTAAATTCTAAAATTATTAAATTTAACATTTTTAAAATAAAAAATATTATGTGAATAAAATAAATTTTATTTAAAATAACTTATTCAATATCAACTCATATTAATTTTTTAAAATATAAAGGTAATAACTGTTATTGGTTTATTATGTTAGTGTCTATTATGCTTTTATTAATAATGAATTCATAATGTATTGAGGTTTTTTATAGAGTAACCTTGGACCAAAGTGAAAAAAAAGTATATATTTTAAAAGATTAAAAAACTCTATTCCCCATAATAACCTTGATATCTTTTGAATATAGAAGATTTACACTAAAACATATCCATTAAATTAGATGGACTAAATTGAAATAACTATTTCACAAAATAAATAAAGAATTTATAAATAAATAGAATTTTAAAGAAGATGTCTTCCTTATAAATCCCATTTGTCTGTGCTTGAATGGGAAGAATATTCTTTGCTATTTTCCCTAGACCAATCCCAAGTTGAAATCAAGAAATTATAGTTTGTTAGATACCATATATGGGATAAGTTCAATCTTAAAGTGGTTTCTGAAAGATTTATTCAAGCTAAACTACCACCTGAAACTACATGAAGATATAATCTAATGCTTAGGTATTACTCAGAGATCATAGGAGTATAAGTAAAATATAGAAATATATAACCATGTAAAAAAATATTTATATTTATATATTTAACATGAGTATTTATACTATTCGAAATATAGTTTTTATGACTGAATAATAATAAAATATATTTATTTTATTAATATTAAATTATAACTAGATTAGTTATTAATTTTTGTAACAATAGTTTTTAATAAACCAAAAGTAGTTTTCATTAAAAAAATGATTTTTGCCAATATTTTATTTTTTAATTGAAAATAGAATTTATAAATTTTATGATTTTAACCTGAAAAAATGAAAATAGTAATAGAGTTATAATAATAGTACCAATGTAAATTTTATTTTTCAGATTTTTAAAAAATAAATTATTTTTTGGGGAATAGTGAAAAATAACGATTTTACTAACATTGTCACTTTTATGGCATTACTACAAATTAATTTAATGAAAATTTTCGAAAAAAATTTAAATATAAAAAATATAATTTTTAAAGATAAACTAATTATTTTAATATAATATGTTTATATGTAAAATCCATTTTTAACATTTTATAAAATATTGGTAGTGATTTAATGAAATTTTCTTTTCGTATGTTTCTTTTATTAAAATTATCACTTGGTGTAATTTGGTTTTTGTTTTCAGTTAATTATTATTAAATTTTATTCGTATTATAATATATATTCTAATTACAATAAAATTTATAAAATTTATATTTTATCCTAAATATAAATTTTATGCTTAAACATACATTTTGTTTTTCTGAAAACTGTGTTTTGAGCATTTAATGTTCTAATGTTAAAAATATTTTTTCTTAAAAAAATATTTCATTTATTAAATTTAATTTATTATCTATAATAATTTGGTTCAAATTATATAATAATATTCATTTTTCATTCTAGGAACTAAGAATTAATTACTCGGGTAAAAACTAGATACCTTGATGAAAACCAAAAAATGTAAAAGAATAAATTTAAGTGTAGATGATATAAAAACATTTTTAGAAAATGTTCATAAAAGGGAATTTTATTATTTATTGAACATAAAAATTCACTCACTCTATCATTATCCAATTTTTATGAACATTTAATGTGAAACATGTTATCCTTATATATTAAGAAATATATGTGCCAAAAATTACTTTCTCTTCAATTATCAAATGATCCAACACCTTTCCACCTCTCCATACTTCCATATCAAATTTGAATTAATAACAAATATATCCTATTAATACTTAATCCTCTCCCGATGTTATTTACTCTCTTATCTTACAAAAACACAACAATACATTGTCTTATGGTGGTGACCAGTGGAGAACATCCAAAGTGATGGGTAATATTTTCCACAGCACATTCTCAATTTTTATTTGCTTCCACCACCCCAATCCAATTATATCTAGGATATTATGATATAAATAGTATTATTAATATTATTTAATATTTTTTTACTGACATAACATTCATTTTATACCTTCCTCCATAATCATTGAAAAAAATGAAGACTCTATCTTGCTTGTGTAAATAAAGTTAAGTCAATAAGTTCCCTTTTTTTACTTTTCCATTCCCATATGTTTTGAAAATCAAAATCACATTTTCTAAAGGAAAATAATGATTCTCTAAGAATTATTTTCTTATGAGAAAAGTTACATTCTTTAAGGAAATCTATTTTCTTAGTCATAAAATATACTTTTATATATTATGATTAATGAGACTTATCCATATTTAACCATATTTTTCTTAAGACCAAATTACCTTACGAATAACCTGATCCTTATCTAAACATCAGAACCTTACAGTATCATAGAACTTGAGCCTCTCTATTTTTATAATCTAATTCCATCTAATTTCAGACTCTGTATGATCCGAATTTCTGACAACGAATTATCAGAAATTCTATCTCTGATTTCTCATAAATTCTAACTCAAAATCTCAGAAATTATAATTCTAAATTTTCAACAATTCTAACTCTTAATTCTCAGAAATTATGAGTCTGAATTCTCAAAAATTCTCACACTGAATTCTCAGAAATTCAGACTCTATTTCTATCCAAAACCAGACTCTGAATTTTTTTTCTAGACTTTGTTTGTATACATATTCAGAATTTTTTTCAACTATATTTTGAATATGATTATTAAAACTTGTTAATTTTTTTAATATATTGTTCCAAATTTATGGGATCCTAGTTTAAATAATATTTAGATACATAAGGATGTTTTTCTTTCATTTCATAATTCGTTATCCATGATTATGGTATAATTAAAAAACGTCGTACAATATATTTATAACTAACCATTCACTAAGTGACACATGTATAGGTCCCTATTAAATTCATGAATAAATATGACCATTTGAGTAGGAGATAACAATAGGGATTTCCAACTTTAAATACCCCAACCATATGAAGAGTTAAAACAACTTTGAGAAGAGTTGGGTGTACTGATGTTTAGAGAAGGAAACTCTCTTGCTTTGTGCGATCTGTGAACATCTTGTTCAACCGTGAACAATTTTCTCATCCTAGTGCCACATAAATTGTTGTTGTATACAATATAGGTATTATAGGGATAGGAAGATCGAGGTTCCAAACTTCTGAGTATAGGAAGACAGAGATATTGACTACATTAATGTTCAAGGTTATGTGGGGATAACTAAGCAGATTCTGATATTCTTAATGAGGGCTCACCCAAGTGTGGGTATGAAAGTCATTATTGATATTATAAATAAAGGGACCTTTATAGATGCTTCTTGGATACCCTTCCCTTTGGGTTAAAATATTTCCCATACCTATTTATTTTATTTTTACATTTTCAAATTCTGCTGAATTTTATTAAACAAAAAATTATAACTTTATTATAAATTATTATGTTTTTATACAATGATTGTAATAAGATTATAAACACTTTATGGTAAAATATTCATTTATGAATTATTTTCTTACGTTTTACTTAAGGTTTTTTATGTTTAAGATAAATTCTTAAAGTGGTATTTGTGACTATAACCTGTTTATCTTTGTTTAACTTAGGTTTCCTTAAGATTTACATCTAACCTTAAGCTTGTTTTCTAAACCTACAATTCACCCCTCTTGTAATTGAGCATATAAATCTATATTTTAATCCTACAATTGGTATTATAGGAGGACTATGAAATACTTGTACTTATATATTTGTTTTATTGATCAATTTTTCTTACATATCAATAAGGATCAAGTTTTTGTTAATGATTTTCTTTGTTTGTAAACATCTTCTACTAGCATGTTTTGTGGAGTTGAATTTTTCTAATAGAATGGAAGGTATGAATTTTGGTTCTATAGACAATTTAAATCCTACTATGCCGCCAGTATTTTCATACGGCTAAGGTACAAAATGTTGAATCATTGACCAATATTTCTTTAAATGAAAATTTTTCTAATGAAGAATATTA
Organism: Viscum album; assembly: GCA_963277665.1. Classification (NCBI taxonomy): domain Eukaryota; kingdom Viridiplantae; phylum Streptophyta; class Magnoliopsida; order Santalales; family Viscaceae; genus Viscum; species Viscum album. Next base: position 922,650,556 of record OY728162.1, on the reverse strand, counting down.
TGAATCCTCAGATGAAAAATTTTCCTCATTAGAAGATAATACTTTAAATTCATTTTAATAAGTCTTTACATTTTCTTAATTACATGAGAATGATAATTGTAAGATAAAAACAATGTTAGAGAAATAAAATTCTAGAATTTATGTTTTAAGAAAAGAAGTATCAGATCTTACTAAAGATAATGATCAGAAAACTCTTGATTTTGAAAAAGTTTCAAAAAACCATTTTTGAAGTTAATTATAAGAAGTATAAACTTTATAAGGATCTTTAAAATGTTATTTCTAAAAAAATTGTTTTAGATAAGAACTAAATCACTAAGACTAATGACTAGGTGGATAAGAATTTAGCCATTAGACTAAAATTTGAAATATTTTCCTTAAAGAAACATTTAATAAATTTTACTTCTGGATGGAAAGAATTTGATAAAATATATTCACAACTTCTTCCTCTTAGTAATTGTTCAGGTTATGGTTATACTCACTCAAAACCGGTTTTTAGTCATAACTATTTTGTTCCCCAAAGTTCTTTTTTTGTCACTAAGTTTCAATGTGGCAGACATTCAGGGAAAACCTGTTCATTAAATAAAGCTAAATCATTAGGTTTTCATAATTCTTTTGTTTCTAATAAAATGTGGATATCTATGATTTTACTTTCTATAATTTTTGGATCCATGAATGTTTAGATATCGAAATTCTATAATTTTTATTTTCAATAAAATGAAGGAAATTCCAACAACAATACATGACTTGGATAGTGGATGTTCCATGAACATGACTGGTAATAAGAAATAATTTGAAATGATTATCAATATTAATGTATTAAAAGTAACATTTGAAGATAATTATTAGATAGAAATTGTTGGAATAATTAAGATTTTTCTTCTAGGAAAATATTTAATTTCAAATGTTTTAATTTTTAAGGGTTTTAAGAACAACATTACAAGCAGAAGCCAATTATGTGATGAAGTTTAACATGTAAATTTTTGCATTGCTAATTTTATAATACATAATTCCAATGAATAATTTATTCTCTGATTCCATAGGCATGATAAGGTTACACACTAAACACAAAGGACCTTAGGAGCCAAGATCTACCATGCCTTAGTGAAATGGAAGATCAATATTGGTTATGGAATAGAATAACAGGACATTTTAAACTTAGGAACCTATGAAAACTCTCAATGAAAAGACTTGTAAAGGATCTACCATATCTTAGATTTGATTATTCAAAAGTTTGTAATCCATGGCAATATAGAAAGCAACATAAGTCAAGCTTTAAATCAATTAGTGAAGTCTCAACTTCTGATGCATTATAGCTTGTGTATATAGATCATTTCAGTCCAACAAAAACTAGAAGTATGTTAAAAGTGGGTTCCCTAGACCAATGTTGTATTTTACATTGATTTCCACTACATGTATGTAGTTTGTCATATATACATGTTCATATCATTCCATAATAGTGAAGATACATTCAACATCCACTTTTCTTAGGGAAATTTCCCTGATTAAATTTTATATCAAATGTTTATTACAGATCCCAAACTATAATGAGAACCCTGATATGCCATGACAATAATCTTAAACTAATCACTTATGGTCTAGTTATATCATTCTGAAAACACACAGATGATGTGTGGCCATCAGGTGCAGGGGACTCATAAACATTGATACTTCTTCTCATTATGTTCTCACATTATGATCTTTAATAGTTTAGACCATGAGGTCAGACTCGCATAATAGGAACACAACATATTTCAGGTGTCACTGGTTTTTACTATATACAGACATGTGTAATGGTCTCGAGGAATGAGATCATAATAAATGGATTTCATTTAATTATGTACTTTGATTCCTAGTGAAAACCATGGTGATAATGTCATGGTGAGGTAGTTTGTGTTGCGTACATATTTGGTGACATGGCATTGATTAAAAGCTCGAGATATTATTTGTCACATCCGAGTTTAGGAAGAGATATCTCGAGCAGGGGTTGATTAGGATGGTTGAACCTTCATTAAAGACATGGTCATGGTATTGGAAGGTAAGACCGTCCAGACAAATCAACAAATAAAATAAATCCAGATAAACGATGATGACACTAGTGTGGATTCTGCTTTATTGAGATATCGATAACAAATAGATTATATTAAACAGACCATGTTCGTAGTAAGGTAGTTTTTTCATTGGCTTTACCCTACCACTATAGGGGCCTCGATGGGTTTCTAGACCCCGCTCTTGGTCAGTGGATATTATTCACTACTATTAAGATAAGGACCTAGAGGGTCACACACAATAACACTTTGAGAATCATCCATACTTTGGGAATAGGAATATAGAACTCAGTTTGCCCACCAATGTGTTCAATTATTATCCAAGTTCTATGGATCGCCAAATAATTAATAAAGTCATTAATGATTCATTATTGAAAAAATTTGTTGAATTTATTTATAACATGTATTTACAAGTGATTAACTAAATACAAAGATAAAATATTATTCGAATAGCTTTAAATATCTAAGTTCATTTAATATTTTCAAGAGAAGTTAGTTGAGTTATAGACTCAAGTTTATCACGTGACATATATTATAGTTAGTGATAAAATTAATATTATTATTTATAGAATAATTCAACTTGACCAAAATAAAAATTTATTGTACTTATACAGAGAATTTCGAATACACATGGGCTGAGAAACCATACCGGGTATTTTAGATATCCCCTATATATGTATGAGTGATGATCTGCCCATTGAATGATTGATGTGTCAAATTTGAGAGTCTCTGTCTCCCCTTGGATTCTAGAGAGAGATTCTCGCATGAAATGATGAACTTCAAGATTATCCTTCTTGGATCGATGTCTCTTGCGTTGTGGTGATCCCTACTGCGTTGAAGAGATCATTGGTGTGTTGTTCTAGAACCCAGAATCCTATGAAAGATGTGCATGATAATTCTAAAGGCATGTGGGGACGATCTATAGGACTTCTATGTAAGATTATTTCAGCAACAGTCATCGCAATCATATGAAACACTCTCACATGTCAGATCTGAACAAGTTACTTGTTCATTTTGTTTTTTTGCTCTATCAAATCCACATGTGGTCCTCAGACCATACCGGGATAGTTTACTGGAGTCGACATCATAATGTTGCTCCTGTGATGGAAAAGAAGTTAATATCTGGGGACATCGGCTTTTGTTTCCCATCCTGGTACATAATAGAGGTATCAAAGGGACGTGTGGATTCTCAGAGTAAAAAAATTAAATTGAATTAAACTTTTTTTATAGAGCATTAAATCAGTTCCAACAGATATGAATGCATGTCAATCCGTTTCGGAATGGTCGAATTATGGCCATTTTAAAATTTTAATGGGATTGATGTTGTTGATTTTAAATTTTCGGATTATTTTTATATAGACTGTGTTTAAATTTTATGTATGAATTCTTTAGAGTATAGAAATCTAGCCACGCTTTGGCTGGAATCCGTCACCCGAATATTTCCCTTGTTTATTTATTTTTGGAGTTAAATAACAAATATTATGGGATAATATTAAATTATTTTATGCAAATTAAAAAAAAAATTAAAAGGGGTCATTCAAGACATAGTGTCAAGTCTCATTTTAATAATTTATTTAAAGTTAAAATAATATAAAAATATTAATTTGGAGACCAAGACCCCAAAGTGGGTATTCTTTCCTTTTGATATTTTAATTTTAAAAAGGGAGAGAATACCTTTGGGTCTTCTTCATCACGTGGAACACAACTCCCAGGGTGAAAAACCTAGTCGCGTGGGGGCCACTGATCATTCCCCCCTCACACCACTGGGAGAATGCTACGCCACACCAAGTCCTCTCTACCTACCTTGTCACAGACCTCACTGAGCCTCGACATCCAATCTTCCTCACGCGCTGCCCATATCCCATACGGGCCAGACCCCAGCCTCCCGTCCTTCTTCTCATTACCAGACTATCACCTCGCACCCCGTCACAACTCCCTGTTGCCAGACTGTGAAACCCTGCTTTCCCCACGCTGCTTGCGGCTGCCCGACCGCAACGCTGCAGGACTATGCCAGCTCTCCCCACCTCCCTCGATGCTACATCGGAGCAGCGATCCATTCACATGTGGCTGGCCAGAGTAGCGGGATGCCACCCTCATGGATGGCTGGAGCGGTACCCCACAGCCATCACACCTTGCCAGAAGTTGTTGTCGCCATGGGTACTGCTGGACCACGTGGATATGCCACCATCAAGCCGTGGTCATGTCGTGGTCACACCATGGATGCGTCGCGGTTACACCGTGATTTCACCATGCTCCAGTAAGACTCCCTCGCAGCGGTTCACAGTACATCCAGACTCATCCCCGGCTAAAGGTAACCTAGTTAAATTAATTTTAATTAATTTAGTTTTTAAATTAAATTAATCAGAATTATATTGGGGGTTTAATTTATTTAATCTTCAACTTTAAATTAATTATAATTAAAAATAAAATAATAGTTTAATTTAATATTATAGTTAAAATTAAATTAATTGTTAAAATTAATTTTCTAGTTCAAATTAAAATGACGGTTTAATTTAATTTTTTGAATTATGGTTAAATCAAACAGTTGGAACTGATAAATATAAATTAATTGAATTTATATAAATTCATTTAATTTCTAAGAGCATCCTTGTACTTTTTAAATTTTATTACTGTTTAATTTTAATTGCGACTAATTTATACCGACTGATCTTGAGCAAGCGACCAAACCATGCATGCCCAGTTTATTTGTTAAGTTAATTATTTATTTAATGCATGCGATGATTGTAATAATTAATTAGAAAATTGACAGTATGTGAATCACCTTTTAATTCAAATATGTATAAGGGTCTGTGTGTCCAATGCAAAAGATGTATTTTGTACAGCTAGACCCCCTCACTCACATGAAAGTATATTTTCAATTAAACAATGATGATCATAGACGAAGACCACGCCGTGTCGAGGTGGTAATCGAGACAGGAGAGGAGTGCATTGCACTAGGGCTAGAAATGACATGAGTCAAGTGTCGAATCAGGTTTGATCAGTTATGGATTAATCTTAATAGAATGCTCAAGACTAGGTGGATCACATGATTTATCTTTATGAAATGTTTATTATTTTATACGAGTGCATGATTGTGGATTGATCACCTAGGATAGTAAATAAGAAAAAAATGCATAAAGAAGTGACAAATATATTTCTATTTCATGTTCAGTTGTCAGTGTGACAATAAAGTTTGAACACATAAATACAAAAGGATAAAATTCTACAACAAATTTTAAAATACCTCAAAGATAAATTATGTCCAAAATCATTCCATTTCTCACATCTAAACAAAACTGGGTATTTGGGGTGCTCATTATCCATAGTTGAGAGTGAACCTTACTACCGAGGTTTTTTATGAGTGAAATGGTTCGACTTAACTAAAGTGAATAGTCGAGGATTAGCCACAGCTGCCATTCTATCACTTTAGAGGCAAGATGTTGAGGGAATCATGTTTGGATCCCAAAAGATGGGAATTTACTCAACAAAACAAGGATCCTTGAGTCAAGTGGTTGGTCAGCTTAGTGCCTACCTTGAAACCCTCTGAGTAGTGGTGTAGCCATAACATGTAGACTGTGAGGGAGGTTTCAAGGATCCTTTCCACTAGAATAATCAAACGACAGAGTATTCCGAATCTAATATTGAGGGATATTAAGGTCCACTAAAATATTTAGAGACATTAAAATGATACAATAATTTATTAATCATAAATTTCAAAAGGTAATCAAGACAAAGTACTAGCTGCTAAATGTTTATTTGATGTAGATTTATTACGGAATGAACCAACAACACAAGTACTTTATCACTGCAATCAATTCTCAATAAAGAAAAAATCATGACTGAAAAAAACTTCCATGAGTGGTACAGGCACTTGCGCATAGTACTATGCCATGAAATGATGTTATATGTTCGGGAATCCCTAATTCCTTCTAAGCCTCATTACGGAGGATGCAATGCAAAAAAATATAAATGCAAAAACATGTAGACAATGCACTTGTTGGTCACTACATCATGTTGTCATCCATGTCTATCCAACTGAAAAAATGCATGATGATGAAGATTCCTATAAGATGCTTTCACATCTCGAAGAATTATATCAGGAGAGGGCCAGAAAAAAATGTTATGAGGTCTCAAGTGCCCTTTATAAGTTCAATCTAGCAGAAGGGCACCAAGCCGGTCCTGAAGTACTCATGATGATTGGGTATATTGAGAGGCTAGAAGCCCTTGGGTTAAATTTGAACCACAAACTAGCAGTGGATCTCATTCTTCCCACTTTATCATCAAGCTTCTCATCTTTTATTGTAAATTATAACATGAATGATATGAAAAAGTCACTCAAAGACCTTTTTCTTTAGTTCTCCAAGATGACAAGGATATGAAAAATACCAATTCATCTGTCCTTATGATGAATAGGAGGAAAAAAGGAATGAAAAATGCGTCTATGGACAAGTCAAGTCCAAAAACACCAATGCATTTTCCTTCTAAGAAGGCAATGATTCAAAGGTAGAGTAATGAGAAGGAATATTTCTACTTTGGATGTAGCAATAAAGGCCACTAGAAGAAGAATTGAAGACTTGGGAAGAAGAAGACAACTGATTCTTCACCTTCAGATATTTTTGTCATTGAATGAAATCTATATTTATCTACAAGATGGGTATTAGATACGACATTTGTCTCACACATTTTTATTCATGTAAAGAAGCTATGTAGGTTTAAGAAGATTTGAAAAGATCAAGTGGATCTCCGAGCTATAAATGGGGCATGTCTACCAGCCTTGGTAGTGGGAGACTATCACTTAATCTTACTATGTGGTTTGGTTCATGTTTTAAACAATTTCTATTATGTACCATATGTATCCCGTAACAATATATCTGTGTTGAGTTTAAACACTATGGGATTTTATTTATAGTTTGGAAATAAATATTGTCTCTTTTAAAGGGATAACATATGTTATGGTATGGACCATATTAACAATGGTTTATACAGGCTGTAACATGAGAACCCCGTAATGGAATTCAATGACAAAAAAACAACATAACTCATATATCACCATCTTATGGCACTCTATGCTTGATCAGGTAAACCATAAGTGATTATGAAGATTACATCAACAAGGGTATATAGAATCGGTATAGTTAAAACCCTTGCATGTATTTCAAGCATGTTTATAAGGAAAATTACTATAAGGCCCCAGAATTAAACATTACTTAATCTTGAGTTATTTCAATAATACACATTGGGGATCCTTTCGTGTTTAGAATTTTAGAGAATTAGATCATAAATCATGCATTACATTCCACATTTAAACAAAGTGGTTACACAAAAGATAGTAATCATTTTTTCCCATCAATGGAAACATATTTAAAATAAAACATGGATTATTTCTTGAAACTTCCTTGACACTATCATCACATCATGTACCTTTCCCTTGACCTGTGAAAGACACTTCAAAAAATTGGGATTAGCAAAAAAAAATCTCAGTATGGGATATAAAAATACGGAAAGAAAACATTAGTACATGTATACTTAAGAATCAATGAAATCAAACTTTACTCATAAAACATAAACACGTTGACATACCTCATGAAATCATAAGATTTATGAATAACTCATAGAAATCATATGACATAAATGTAACTTGAGGAATTCATAACATTATTACATAGGAAGTAACCCTAGTGGTTACGTTTGAAATACACATCACAGTATATTCCCTAAATCTCTTCGGAGAAACCTTAACATTTTACCCCTTTGAATTACCCAATGCATTTGAGAGCTATATCGGGGTCACCCGCCATTAGTTTTTCACAGAACCACCCATCTTCATAAACAATTCCCAATAACCATAACATAATCGTATAACATAAAACATGCTTAAAGGAAACACAACATTTCCACATTTCAATCACAATATATCAATAGAAGAAATTGATATAATAAAAACATTATGAAAACCATTTTCAATACCAAAATAAAAGAAATGTAAAACATGGTATTTATTTTTCATTTAAAAAAATTTATGACTTTTAGAGGAAGCCGAAACTCAAATAATGGTCACAGAGGCAGAGAAGTCATTATCTCCACATACATACGACAAAAAAACATTCCTTTTACCGTTTAGTAAAACACATTGTATAAAAAATATTCCTTTTGAATATACATAAAATTCAAATATTTTTATACACCGTATAAAATAATGTTGTGTATAAAACAAAATATGCCTCAATGAAAGGATATTTAGACGAAGTCCCTTACCTCGTGTCCGACTTGACTCGATCGTTCATTAATCTCTGGAATAATAAACTTGAATTAATTTCTAATTTCTTAAGAACATTTTTCAATTTCATAATTAATTTTATATCACTTATTACCATGTTATGAACACTATGTAATTATTTAAGTTAATAACAGTCGTTTTGTCGATCATTGGTACTTGAGACAAAAATAAACTCCTTATAATTACAAGTTGTTCATATGTTAAAATATCCATTATATCCAGAATTATATTAATTATGTAGATATCATATATATCATATATATCCAGTATATACATGCATTTATAATATTACATAACATTTAGAGGTAAGAAATGAAATGCACCATTTATGGAGACGGTAAGCCGTACGTACGCATGAACGCTACATTCATTTCTATTTAGTATTTAATGGAATGAATTCATAATGATATAAAGGTATATTATAATTCCAGTATAATATCATATATAATATCATTAACTCCATCCTTTATACGTCCCACATATGGAATTAACGAATCAAATCACTTTGAGGGGGAGGTATTCCGCACTTCCTAAAATCAAGATATCGCGTTTACCCATAATGGAAACCTTAATGGTATGACAAAAATGAAAAATACAGAAGCTTAAGTAAACCATAAACATATTATATATCTTATATAAATATAGTGTCACCTTAATCGCCACCTTTGAAGGGTTTAGAAGAATATTGAACAATCATCGTTTCGTGAGGCAGAAATTCGCCATCCACGGAAATAGTATGCTCTTTAACCATTAGATGAAGGTGTGTGTATGATTAGCTAGAATTATTCTCATAAAAACATCATAGTATATATTATATACTTGTTTTGGGACAAAAAAATTGAATAAAAAGAGTTTAGGGGGTTGGAAAAGCAAAATAAAACAAAAGAACATTAGAGAAGTATTTACCTTTAAATCAGGTAACTCTTCTTGGATTGAACCAATAAAGTTTATTGAAGAGATTTATGCCTAAGGTAATGCTTCTATGATGAAGAGATGGATGTGGAGAGATACAATTAGCAGAGGATGGCCGAGCCAATGGATTGAGATCTGTGGGTTAGGAGGTAGAGGTGGGGTCCTTTTATAAGAGGAGATGAGGGGCACTCTTGGAATGTTATAAAATTTTACTTTATATTATAATGGGTTTAAGATTTTAAAGGTCCCACATTGATATATTTTGAGGATAAGGTGATAAGGATTCTAAATATACTAATCCAATAGGTTTTTGACAATTTTTAGTCCTATATTTTACATTATCTTTTCGTTTTATTTAAATCGTTCATTAATGAGATAATCACTGCATCATCATGATGTCATAAATAATATAATTTATGTAATGTCTAAAGATTATAAAACAAATAATATGTTGTAGTAAATCTTTTTAGCTTTCCAATTAATATTTATAGTTTAATAGAACATTTTTGTAGACAATATTAAAAATGTTTTACTCGGGTGATACATTCTTTAGTGATATTCTCCTTTCTTTAAAAATAAAATGATAAAGTGTCACTTTCACCCAAAAGTGATTTTATGGGGTCCCAAACATTAGCACAAGGAAACCCATGGTCGGCCATGACACAAACAGTAGCTTTAGAACAAATTTTGTGGTCATTTGTTGTTATTATGATATTATTTTATTATCCTTAACTACCCGATTACTAATTAATCAAGATATTTAATGATAATTACCGTCGTTACTATTCATAATGTCAAAAAACAAGAGTCTTAATTACATAATTTGGACCTTCTGATTCCAAATATGGAATCCATTTTCCAAATTAAAAACATAGAAATTTCAATAATTAATTTAAAAATAATTCCCGTTGTCAAAACAAATAGTGGGTTTTTTTGAATCAATATCTATGAAACTTTTGGCACTTGTTTATGCCAAATTCCAAAGTGAAATTAATCCAAATGACCACCATTGGATTAAATTGTAAAAATATATTCTATTTTCACTTTAAATCCAATAAAAAGTTAATCTAACCATATAATTAAATTAGATGAAAAAGCAGTTTTGATGTAAAATGCAGTGTTTTTCACTATTCATTAAAAATGAACATTGTTAGAAAAATACAAAAAATCAATACAAAGTAAATATAAATGTCCCAATCATAAATAATAAGTTTATTTTGACAAATATATCTTATAAAATTGTCAAAATATATATTTAAAAATTGTTCGCCATCAAAAGGCGGTAAAACAACCTTTTAAAAATATTAAAGAATTATATGCTTAAAGTTGGATTTATTCTCATATTAAGTCTTTAAAAACCCATATAATTCATAAATAGACATAGATAAGAATATATATTATTCATTTCATACTTGGGATGTTGACCAAAGCACCTTTATTAGGAAAGGGAGAAAGAGCCAATGCAGTACTAGAATTAATACATACTAATGTATATTGTCCATTTCTAGGAGAGGAAAGAGGTTGTTTTTCATATTTCATTACTTTTATCAATGAATATAATAGGTTAGTATATATCTACTTAATGTGTTATACATCTAATTAATTTCATATTTTTAAGGAATACCAAAATGATGTAGAAACCGAAATTTCTACAAAGATAAAAGCACTCTTCTCATACCGAGGCAGAGAATATGTTAACCAAGATTTCATTGATCACTTAAAGGAGTGTGGGATAGTGTCCCAACTCATTCCTCTTTAAACACCACAATAAAAATTTTTTCGTGAAAGGAGGAATCAGACCTTTCTTGACATAGTCAAATCTGTTATGAGTCATGAAAATTTTCCATTATCCTTTTGGGGATACACTTTGTAGAAAACATCATATACCATTAACTGAGTACCAAATAATGTTGTAGATGAGACTATATGTGAGTTATGGTATGGAATGAATCCTAGTCTGACACACATCTGCATATTTGTGTGCAAGAAATTTTTCAAGACTTTACCAACTGACATATTAGCATCTAGAAGCACCATGTGCAGCTTTATAGGTAATCTAAAGGAAACTAGAGGATATTAACTATATAGAACTTTAGATAGAAATATTTTAGGGAATGATACACTATATTTCTAGAAAGGGAACACATTTCCATTGGATATAGTGGGAGTATGATTGGATCCGATGAAGTTAATGCTCCAGATGCACAAGAGTTGGTAGATGAAGAATCTTCATAAGGGAAATTTGAAGAAGAAGTTATTCCTATGACAAAAATACTGTACAGGTATATGCAAGAGGTTAGAGAACCAGAGAATTATGGTTTTCTTATCACTAAGTAAGTTGACACATTAGTCCTTGTGGATGATGAACCTTTAACCTAGATGGATGAAGTATATTGAAATGAAGCCGATAAATGGAAAGAATCCATGAATTCTATGATGGAGTCCATGTACCAAAATCAAGTATGTATTTTTGAAGAACATACAACTAATGTAAATCCCATTGGATGCAAATGGGTATTCAATAAAAATATGGACGTGGATGGTGAGGTTAATACCTTTAAATCAATACTGGTTGTAAAGGGATTCTAGAAACGTCATGGCATTGACAATGATGAAACCTTCTCACTAGTAGCAATGCTTAAATCCATCAGAATATTGCTTTCAATAACAACCGTTTATGATTTTGAAACATGGAATGTGGATGTCAAAACTTCTTTCTAAATGGGTTGTTGGTTGAAGATGTTCATATGACTCAACCCAAATGGATTGTCAAGTTAATGAATCTAAATAATGTATGAATGCTTCATCAATACATTTATGGATTTAAGAATGCATCTAGATCATGGAATTTTCGTTTTGATGAGGCCATAAGAGAATTTGGTTCTGTAAAAAATGCAAGAGAGCCGTGTTTATATAAAAAGGATACAGGGAAATCCATCATTTTCTTAGTGTTATATGTTGACGACATATTAATTATTGAAAATGAGGTTCAAGTATTACAATTAGTTATGACATGGTTAACTGAATGCTTATCCATGAAGGACATAGGTGAATCAGCCAACATTCTAGGGATTATGATCTATCAAGATAGATCAAAATGGTTGCATGGTCAAAGTCCAAGTACATATATTGTAAAGATACATAAAAGCTAAAATATGGTACAATCTAAGAGAGTATTGATACCTATGTCATATGGTATAAATTGGCCATAAAAATGTTTACAAACACATGGGGAGATTGGTAGACTGAGTAGAATTCCTTATGCCTCAGTAGTGGGTTCTATCATGTATGGTATTCTATGTACTAGGTTTTATGACACCTTTGATTTAAGAATGACTGGTATATATCAAGCCAATTCAGGAGAGCTACATTGGAAAACTTTTAAAACAATCCTAATGTACTTAAGGAGTACTAAGGAGATGTTCCTAATATATGGAGGAGTTGAGGAACTAATAGTGTGGGGATCCATTGATGCATGTTACCAGATAGATCATGATGATCTGAAATCCCTGTCAGACTATATATTTTGCCTGAATGGTGGTGTAGTTAGCTGGAGAAGCTCGAAAAAATCTGTGGTTGTCGATTCTATAATAGAGTCTGAATATATTGCATCCTCCGATGTAGTATAGGAAGCAGTCTAGATACACAGATGTTTCTCAGAAATTGTTATTTTTCCTATCAGTTCAGACCCTATTCTAGTATATTGCGATAATAATGCTATAATGATGATTGCCAAGGAGCCTAGGAATCATCAGAGGAAAAAGCATATTCTTCGAATGTTTCATCTCTTGAAGGATTTTACTCAAAGAGGTGAATCCACAGTAAGAAGAGTATCCATAGAGGACAATGTTGTAGACCACCTAACTAAATCCTTTTTTTAGCAGAATAATGATTCTCATGTGAGAGCTATCGGATTGAAACATATTAGTAGTTGGATCTAGTGCATGCGATGATGTTGAAAGTGGGTTCCCTACACCAAACTTGTATTTTACTTTGATTAACACTACATGTAGGAAGTGTTTTTATATATACATGTGTTTATCTTTCCATAATAGTGAATATACTTCTACATCAACTTTTCTTATGGAAATGTCCTTAGATTACATGTCATATCAAAGGGTTATAAAACATCCTAGGCTATAATGTGAACCTCGAGATTCCATGAAAGTAATCTTAAATTAATGTCCAATGGTCCGGTAACATCATTATAAAAGGACCAAGATGATGTGTGACTATCATGTGATGGGGTCTCATAAGCATTGAGACTTCTTCTCATGAAGTTTTCACTTAATGATCTCTAGTGGTTGAGATCATGAGAATAGTCCCGCATAATAGGAACACCACATGTTTTAGGTGTCATTGGTAATTCCTATCTAAAGACGTGTGTAATGGTCTCCAGACATGAGATCATTTTCAAGTGATTTCATTTAATTGTATAAATTGATGTAAGGTGAAAACCATGGTGATAATGTCGTGGTGAAGTATTTTGTGTTGGGTATGTCTTTGGTGACATCTCATTGATTGAATAATCAAGATAGAATTTTTCGCTTCCATGTTCAGGAAGAGATGTCTTGGTCATGGATGATTAGGATGGTTTCACCTTCATAAAATCTATGTCCATTGTAGTGGAAAGTAAGAGTATCCAAACAAATCAAAAAATAAAATAAATCAAGATAAAGATGATGACAATAGTGCACATTCAACTTTTTTGTGACATCGATGATCAAGAGATTTTATTACAAAGTCCATCTTCATAGGAAGGTAGTTGTTCTTTGAATTTAACTAATCCTTATTGGGGCCTCTATGGGTGTCTAGACCCCGCTCTTTGTCGGTGTAAATTATTTGCTGCTGTTGATATAAGGGCCTAGAGGGTCACACACAATAGCACATTGAGAATGTTTCCTATTTTTGGAATAGGAATATAGAACTTGGTGGGACATGCCAATTGGTCCAAGTATTATCCAAGTTGTATTGATCACCAAATAATAAATAAATTCTTTAATTAATCATGTTTTCAATAATTTGTTGAATTTATTTATAACATGTATTTATAAGTGATTAAGTAAATACAAAGATAAAATATTATTCAAATAGAATTAAATATCTAGGGTTTATTTAATATTTTTAGGAGAAGTGAGTCAAGTTATAGACTCAAGTTTATCATACGATATATATTTCATATATATTTCACTTAGTGATAAAATGAAAAATAATATTTATGGAATAATTTAATTGGACATAAATAATTATTTACAATACTTATACAAAAAATATCTAATACACAAGGGTCCGGAACCCATACTGAGTATTTTAGATATCCCCTATATAAGTATGAGTGAGGATCTCCCCATGGAATGATTGATGTGTCAAATATGAGACACACTCTCTCCTCCTGGATTATATGGAGATATTCTCTCAAGTATGGATGAACATCAAGATTATACTTCTTGGATCAAAGTCTCTTTCCATGCGGTGATCACTACTGCGTCGAAGAGATCCTTGGTGTTTCGCACTAGTACCTGGATTCCTATGAATGACACGTGTGTTGATTTGAAAGGTGTGTGTACCTGATCGAGATGAATTTGACATCGGAGTCATTGAGCAACAGTCACTGGCATCCTGCAATTCACTTGTGCACGTCATATCTCAACATGTTACTTGTTCATTTTATTTTTGTTCTCTGTCAAATCCATGTGTGGTCCTCAGACTGTACCGAGATAGTTTACCAAAGTTAACGTCGTAACATTGCTATAGTGATTTGAAAATTTTTAAATTCCTGACCCATCGGCTTCCCTTTCCCATCCTAGTACTTAACATAGTATTTGTGAAAAATACTATGTATTTATTTTTGGTGATTATTACACTATATTTACTTGGAAATATTTTCTAGCAATTAAATATGAATCATTTTCTTATTTTATATATTTTTTAGCTAATATAAAAATTAACCAAATATTCCATTGATAAATATTAATAGTTATCATGAGGTAGAATTTGAAAATTTATATTTTGAATCTTTTTGTAGTAAGAAAGGTTCTACTCATAACATCTCATCTCCATGAACTCCTCAAAAAAATGGTTTTGTTTAAAGAAGAAATTAAACTCTTCAAGAGATAAATAGAACCATGTTGAGCGAATATTCTATTGCTAAACATTTTTGGTATGAATGTATTAGTACTTCTTGTTATACAATAAATTGAGTTTTAATGAGGTCTTTTCTTAATAAAACACATTATGAATTGTGTACTGGTTGAAAACCTAATGTTTTTTACTTAAAAGTATTTTTATGAAAAGTATTCATCTTGAATACTAAAGATATCTTACATAAATTTGCACCCAAATTAGATGAAGGAATTTTATTAGTATATTCCACTACTTAAAAGACTTATAGTGTTTTTAAAAAAAAATTTGTACTGTTGAAAAATAGTACATGTTAATTTTGATGAAACTAATACTTTTGTTTTTAAACAACCCCATCCTACATCATCAAATGTGTTTTGAAAAGCTAATTATCAAACATTAATGGAAGATTCTTCTAATAGTGTAAATAATCAAGAAAATGTTTTGTAATTATTTACCCAATATGATTTTTTAATGTATGTTGATGAATATGTTTTACAAAACCCAAGTCAGTTGTTTCTTAAGAAAAATCATAGCGATATTATCATTATTGATTAAAACCAACCTATAAGGACTAGATATTTTTGATGAAATTAAGTAGAAAATGTAGCATTTCATTCCCAATTATAACCAAAAGGCACTTATGATTCTTTAGGCTATTATGATCTATAAAATATGAATGAAATGAATTTGAAAGGATAAATATCTATACCCTGGTAGAATGACCTAAAGAACAATCTTTATTTGAAGTAAAATGGGTATTTTTAAATAAATGTGATGAAAATTTAATCATTATAAGAAATATAACAAGATTAATTTCAAAAGGTTATAATCAAAAATAAGGAATATTCTATTAATAAACCTATTCTCTAGTATCTAGAATTGAATTTATTCGTATTCAACTAGCCTTTGCAGCATTATTCAATTTAAAACATCTTCAGAGAGATGAAAATTGTTTTTTCCTAAATGGATATGTTCAAGAGGAAGTTTATGTTGAACAAGGTCCTTGTTTTGAAGTCACAAAAAATCTTAAAAATGATTTCAGACTTACGAAAGCTTTATATGGACGGAAAACCCCCTAGATCCTGGTATGACATACTGAAAAGATTTTTTTTACAAAATAATTATGTCAAGGGAACTACTGATCCAACCATTTTTATAAAGAACAATAAGAAAAAAGTTTTTATTTTTCAAATTTATGTTGTTGAAATTATATTCGAATGAACATTGAAATCTACAACTGATTCATTAGCGAATCTCATGAAATCTGATTTTGAAATGATTATGATGGGTGAGGTAACAATTTTCCATGGTTTTCAAATTTCTCAGAGACCAGAATGAACACATATATCTCAACATCTATATATTAAAGTTCTTCTTAAATATTATGGATATGAAAACACTAAAAGTATACATACTCTAATCGTTACAACAAATTCCCTTAATCCTGATGTATTTGGGAAACTAGTAGACCAAACATCTTTTAGAGGTATGATAAGAAGTTTTTTATTCATAACAGATAGTAATTATGACATGATGTTTTCAGTATGCTTATGTTCACGATATCAATCTAATCGAAAGGAATCTAATTTATAAGTATAGAAAATTATTTTTCACTATTTAAAGGGAATCGTGGATTTAAAAAATTTCTATTCTGTTGGAGAATATTTAGTTTTAAAATGTTTTTTAGATGTTGATTGTTAATGTTGTAGAATGGATAGGAAATGTACATCAGGAACATGTCATTTATTAAGAGATTCATTAGTTTCTTTCTCATGAATGAAGAAACACTCTGTATCACTTTCCACAGCTGAAGCTGAATATATAGAAACTGTATGTTGTGGTGCTCAAGTCTTGTGGATGAATTACTCACTCATAGACTATGGCATGAGTTTTACCAAAACATTGATATTGTGTGATAATACTAGTGTCATTTCCCTAAGTAAAAAACCATACACATCACTCTTGTGAAATGTACATATACATAAGGAATCACTTTCTTAGGGATCACACACTTAAAGGAGATATTATTCTTCAATATATTGGAAATCAAGATCAACTTGATGACCTATTTACAAAATCTTTACCCTGCGATATATTTTAATATATTAAATTTTTTTAGGAATTCTAACCATAAGGTAATCATCCATATTAGCCTTTTGTTGAAACTTTTCTCCTTACATTAATATAATATTCTTCATAGGGTGTGGGGGTACATATTTTTTTAGAAAAATATTTTTTTTAGAACCTAAAATTTTCTTTCTTTAATATTTTTTTCCGAATATGAAAATTTTCATTATTTATTATATTTTTTCAAAACCTAAATTATTTTTCATTCCTTAATAAGAATTTTTAGAAACTATGTTCTATAAGAAGAACCTTATCAATATTATCAATTCTTACTGAGCAATCCATAAGTAATGCTTCCTTACTCAACTCTTCCTAATTAAATTTCTTGTTTTTTTCTATTTATAACTTATTTTATGAAAACATTATCAGATTCACGTTCCATAAATCCAATTTTTCCATAAAATATCAAAATATCGTATTCTATAAAATCTCTTTTAGCATTGATTTCATCCGTCTGATCATATCAAGCTAATCTCAACCATTGGATTGATTTGGGTTTTCAAACTGTCATTGTGAATCCTATATAATGTCCCCCCATATTCTTATCCCACGTCAGTTATTCTAGTGTTTTTTTCCTGAAGCACTGACACCCTTCAAATCAGTGATTTAGTTTTCTCTGTTTCCATATTCTCTAAGTGTCTCTTGAATTTTCTTAACAAAATCTAATAGCCTCCAATAAGGAAATCAAGGATTATAAAAATTACAGAGAATGGTTGGTAAATAACAATTTCTTTATAAAGTATGATTCCCTGATTGAAGTAATTATTATAATGAATGGATGGGAATGTATTTTATTACCAAGACAAAAAATATTATTATGGTTTATCCTGGTCTCCTTATAGAATTCAATAATTCAGTTAGTTTCTGTGAAAAATGTGGAATAGATATGTTTTTGTACAATATTTATGGAAACAATTATTATTTATATTTCAAAAAAGAAGATAGTATATTGTATTTACCTTATGAAGGAGAGGTTATATTTTGTTCACACATGTTTCTAAACAAAGAAGATTTTTTTGAGAAGGTTAAGTCAATTGAGTGCCTTCAAATTAAAGGAGTAAATTCACCAAAGATCAATCATCTTTCAACCAATTTTAGATTGGTAGCCTTATGGATGCATGGATTTCTCATTCCGAGAAAGGTATATAAGGATTTACATAAGGAATGTTATATCTTTATGATAGATTTCTAGGTAAATATAATGTTGATAATCATAATCATGTACATTCTATTGACCATTACTAATATCAAGAATATAACCCTCATGTCTCAAATTATAATGTACCAAGAAATATTATCCAAGATTAAAATTATTTTCTTATAATCATTCAAATTTCCTTGTAGCTCAAAACATAATGTTTTTAAGATTATGTTTTTGAGGGATAATAATCTACAGATGATGAAAAACAGTTTTAGTATTAAGTCATGAGAGTTAATGATCTTACTGATAGTGAGATTCAAGCTGCTAGTAAGAAAGGAGATTTCAGTGAATGTTCCAAGAAAACCCAAAAGAAAAGAAAATAACTAGAACCAAAAGAGAAATATTCAGCACCAGAGTTAGTATCTGATTCACATAAGATGAAAAAGAAAAAGGCCTTTTCTGATGAAGTGTTATACAAGGGGAGAGAGAAAAATGAGATAACAAAGAATAAGATACAATTTTTGGGGTTGTCCCTACAGAGTCCAAGACCATGAAAATACAAGAAGATGAAAAACATAAGAAGAAAGTAAAAGATAATAAGTTAAATAAGAAGATTTCAGAAGCTGATCTTGTTAATTATTTTATAAAATATACTGAGAAAGCAGCAGAAAAAATCATGGTACTAGAATAATTCTTGTAAGAGTTGATCCCAATTGAAACTATGAGAAAAATATTTTCAATTCCGGATCCTATTGTTGATGAAAGAGATGAAAAAAATAAGAAGAACATGATGACTAGGAAGAACAATTTATTGATGTAATCAAAATGGTGAAATAATATCATGAGAAGAAGAGTCCATTAGACAAGTTGTCGATAAAAACATTCCAATTAGAAACAACCTAGACAAAATCATAATGGAAAGATGATGTTGTTCAGGATGAGGTTGATAAAACATTAGATGATTAAAGTAGTAATCATAATTTCATTCATCCTGATGATATTAAGGAATTTGGGGATGAAATTGGTGAAAATGTTTTTAAGGATGATGATAGAATAAATAATGTTCATGATAGTGGGCATGATACTCTAAAAGTTGGGAAATAAATTTCTAAAGTTGGGAAAGGAAATTATGTTGTTGTTTTTTTCTCCTAGGAATTTTGTGGTTATAAAATATAAGAAATATTTTATTTGAAATATCTAAGAGGAAAGGAGAGGAACAAGATAATCATCCCTCACCAATAAAAGAATTTACTTCGGAATCTTCATCTTTATTGGGAAATTTTTTTGTAGTTTAGTCTTTGAAGAAGAAAGTGAATAACATTATCTTATTTCCAACTATTTAATTGATGTGTTAGTTGCTTCAAAAATCAATCAATAAGAAGTCAAACACACCAAAAATTCTCATGGAAACGTTTTTCACACTTGAAGATGAGTTCAATTTTTTTCCAAATGGTTATGATGATCATAAAAGATCATGAAAACATAAACCATGTGATCCAAGTCAGTAATCGATGAACTTAAAATATTTTATGATTTCAATGATTCAGTTAAAGATTCTTTTGATATGACATATTACACGATCAATAACTTTTCAAAAAGTCTTTCAGAGAAGCTGAATCAATATAAAGTAGCCTGAATTCAAGAAGATAAATACCTGAATGGAAATCTGAATTTAGTTACTACAAATTTTAATGGAGAAAGTGAACACAGGGAAGAGTTTTAAGAAAATGTCAAAGAGCAAGGAGAGTTGGTAAAGACACCAGCTGAAACTCGTAATCCTTAAGAAGAAATAATTTAACCACTTAAAAAGAAAAATCATCATCTGGAAGGGCTGCTCATGAATATTAAAGATGATCATAATGAGTTGAAGATGTTTAAGGAAGCATTGAGAAAGTTGATGTCATAGAAAACTAAGGATGAATGATTTATTAAATTTTATCTTTTGTTGTACTTTTTTTGTAACAAAATTTTCTTATCCTAATGAACATTGGTTATATTTCTGTTTTTTTATATATTCCTAACCTTTCAATTATATTTTATTCCTTCCATTACTTTTTGAAAATCACAAAGGGTTCGAAAATATTGATCAAAAGAATATTAAGTTAAAAGAATACAATTCACAAAGTAAAAGGGAGATTAATTATGGGATATATTACTCAAAGAATATATTCTTTATAAAGAAGAAGTAAACTTTCTAAGAAAGACAAGAATGTGATCCTTATTGATTTGAAAACCTAAGTGCAGTTATTCGTATTCATTATGGGTCATAATTAAATGGAGATAAGAATATATTTTAAAGGTTGAAAATGAAAAAATTATTCCTTATATTATTTTTTGAAAAGATTATTGTGCTTTCCGTAAAGGGGGAGATTGTTAAGTCAATAATCCCCCTTATGAATTTTCCATTCCCTTATGTTTTGAAAATCAGAAACACATTTTCATATGGAATATTATATTTCTCTATGAATTATTTTCTTAAGGAAAGTTTTCTAATCCTAACGAAATCTATTTTCTTAATTCTAAAATATGATTTTATATGTTATTCTTAATGATCTTTATCCATATTTAACCATTTTCCTCTCTTAAGAACCAATTACCATAAGAATAATCTGATCCTTATATATACCTTGGAACCTTACAGTTTCATTGAATCTGAGCCTCACTATTTTTAGACTCTGATTCCATCTAATTTCATAACCCGTTTTATCGAGATTAATGACTATGAATTATCAAAAATTATAAATATGAGTTCTAATAAATTCTATATCCAAATTATTAGAAATTATGACTCTGAATTCATAGAAATGATCATTATTAATTCGTCAAAATTCTGTCTTTGAATTCTCAGAATTTTTTACTCCTAATTCTTAGAAATTATGACAATAAATTCTATGATATTATGACTCCGTTTATATCCAAAACCATACTCTGAATTTTTATTTTTCCAAAATATATTTCTATACATATTCAAATATATTTATAATCCAGTTTTTCATACTTATTAAAATTACTTTTCTTTAATAATATATTCTTCCAACTTTATCAAATCCTAGATTACTTATGTTTATTAAACATTATGGTGTTTTTATTATATGTTATAATTCCTTACACATGATTATGTTACAATGAAATGATGTTGTACAATCTGGTTTTAACAACCCATTGGCTGAGTGACATGTGTTAATGCCCCTGCGAAATACAAGGGAAAATATGACCATTGGAAAATGATATGACTATTGGGATTTTCTATTATAAATAAACCATCCATTTGAATAGTTACAACAACACTAAGAAATGATGGAAGTATAGATTTCTAGAGTGAGAGACTATCATGCTTTGTGCGATCTATGACCATCTTGTTCAGCCATGAACAACTTGTTTAGCCTAGTTTAATTCTGATTGTTGTTGTTTACTATTGAGGGATTTTGGGGAAAGGAAGACAGAGTTTTCAACTACCTTAAAGTTTGAGGGATCCCAGGTATACTAATATAGAGGTACCAACAACCTTAATGTTCGAGGGATTGCGTGGATAGAAAGATATATTTTGATATTCTTATCAAGGGTTTACCCTGGTGTCGATAAGATAGACGTTCTTGAATTTATAAATCCATGGGTCCTTTATCAAAGGTTGTAAGATATCCTTCTCTTTATGTTAAAAGATTTTACTATACCTGTTTACTTGTTTTTTATACAAGTTTAAATTCCCATGAATTTTGTTAAATAAATAATTTATAACATTCTTATACATTCTGATGTTTTTATACACTTATATTAATAAAATATTATATGATTTATGCTAGAATATTTATTAAATAATACATTACTTATGTTTTTCTTAAGGTTGATTATGATTCATAAAAGTATATAAAGAGGGATTTGTGAATATAACATGTTTTAATTCGTTAAACATAGGTTTCCTTAAGGTTAAATCTTTCCTTTATAATGATTTTAATCCTAAAATTCACCACCTGCTCTTGTAATTGATCATCTACATCCATAATTCAATCCTACCTGGACTATCGCCTCCATTGAAGACATGTTCGTTATTCCATCATTAAATTTCACGGATTTTTTAAAATGGATATTTAAAAATGTAATATTATATTTATAACTTGTTAATGATTATAAATGATATTATATATTATTTTTCACCTTCCTTCTATTTTGTGAAAAAGTGAGGCTCGTCCGTGTGCACATGCAGACTATTGCCTCCATGGGATGATGCTTCTATTTCATTTTACATACCGACAAACATGGGTGGAATATCACATATATATAATTTATAAAGGGATTTTTTAAAACCCATTATCATTATGGAATGATAATATTATACCATCCTTGAGTAATATTAAAAATAAACAAGTATTTTAAATTTAACTACTAAAAATGAATTATTAATGTATCTTATCTAATTCTATTCAATTAACAGATAAAATCTTTTCCATTATAAATTATTTGGTAATAAAATAGTAAATCACATAATAACATAAAATTATAGGGACGATGAAACCAATTTATAATAGTTTTACCTTGTTCAACATACCATGATTATTTTCGAGAAATTGACATGAAGCACTTCAAGTAACCAACATAAGTGGAAATGATGTAATAAATTGAGTGAACTAGATGATAATTAAAGCATAAAAAAATAAATTTATGTATAAATATATATAGGATGTTTTTAATAAAAATAATTTGAATTTTCAATATGTTTAGTGCAAGTGAAGAGTTCTTTGGTATATGAGGTATGGGTTTGTATCTTGATCACCTTTCATTGAGTCATGAATGAGTTTATGCACCAATATTTATTTGTATTCTTTAAATAAAAACCTAAGTGATTTTTAATAAAATAATTTATTTTTTGTAAAGGAAATTAAAATTTAGATAATTATCCAAATTATTGTGTGTTATGATTGAGGTCATTCCAAGAATATAAGGGGTTTTCTTAACTCAATTTTATTTATTGAGTAATAAATTTTATCCATGAGTTTTAAAATTTACTTCATATCATACACACTATTTATATATTGATAGATCAATTTTTATTCAATTTTTTTATTTATGACTTATAAAACTTCTTGAAAATTCAACTACGTTAACAATCATTCACATCCTCTAAAACATCACATTCCGCTCCTTACCATAAGTTATATTCCCTCCAATGTCCTCTTATTTAATTAGAGACCAAAATATGTGTTATCTTATGTGAAAATCATATTTACCTTATAAATATTTCTATATATATATATATATATTATTTTTTCAAGATTTGAGATTTCTAAAAAGATATTTCTAAACATAAAATTCATACTTTTGTATGTCCTTCTTGGTTTTCATGTTACACTTTTTCTTTCCTTTTCTCTATTTTATTAAATATTATTCTCAAATACCTATTCTATTTTTTCCTAAATTTCCCATTAATATATAACATGTTAAGTATTCTTTTCAATTTTACGGTTATACATGTTTTTAGTTCCCTTCAAAACTCCCATTTGTAAATAAACCCAGTTTAAGGTAACTTTCCTATTTATTATCTCACATCAGACTTTTCCCCCTAAAATGTTTTTAAAAAAGTAATTACTTATAAAAAACCTCATTATTCTTTTGATAACCATAATTGTTCAATTATTATTTTATAGAAAAAACATGGCATTTAATTCTTAGAATTATCTTTTATATCTTTCACAAATCTACACCCAAGTGGTATATTTATATTATTTTTTCCCTTGACATTTCCAGTAAAATATATATATTGGAAAACATTTATCAAGACCTATATTTCATTTTAAAATATTAAAATATATAATTTCTTGGATATTATGCGTAATTTTCTTTAATATGGAATTATTTTGAGGTTGCGCGATCTAACGACGGGTGATTACGGATCACAATGAGCCAGAAATGGAATTTTTAACATTTTAAAGATATGATCAGTAAATGTGTGAGCTGTTGTTTCTATATTTTGAACTTGTGCTTAGATTAAAAATACGAGGGAACTATGGGATTCAAGAACATTGGGATTTTCCCAGAATAAACTTAACTTTTTCTAGAAAGGTCCGAACAAAATGATTATTTTAAGACTTTTTATGAAAAATAATAAAATAACTTTAAAATTTATTCTATATTATTTATCATCTACTAAGCGGAAGATGTTGATGTTGTAGTGTGGCGATGAATTGTCCATAAGGAATATTAATGAGTCTCATTAATTGATTATTTCACACAGTGTAAAGATGAAATAATGTGAGCTTAACAGGGACATTGATTCATAAATGAAACATCATAACGATGAGATGTCACAACGTAACTGAAATGATGCGACATTTTTCCGTCAATTATTTGGCATGCTGGAGATGATAGAATAAAACCTAGGAGGCTATCTGAAAAATCTCCAATGGATTTCCTCTATAATGAAGAACAATGAAGAATATTAGAGAGACTTCATCATCTTCGACACACCCTCGAAGAATGGATCAAGAAGTGATGGCATCGACACCTTGAACCCTCAAGGATGAGTGCTTCAGCATCAAACGTCAAAGAGGTTGGGTTGTGATTTTTATTTTAATGTTCTTCCATGATCTATTTTTTTCTAGAAACTATTAACATGGATCATCCCACGAACATATAGATCTGTGATTCATGCATTTATGTGAGAGAGTGAATTTTATTGGGGATTTATTATCTGATATTCTAACAGTCCATGAAATAACTAAACTTCAATCCCTAAACCTCTCCATTGATTTAATCCTATATCATGGAGATCATGTTCTAACATCAACAAGGCCTAAGCAACTCGGCTTGTGCATTCTTGGTGTCCACATTCATGAAGTGGCGGCAGTTCGATTCTTGGGCCTGAGTAGGGATTGTGGTGACATGAGGTACCGTTTGGTGTAGACGATTCGGATAATGGACCACCAGAGAAACTCCAATGTCCCGCAGAAGGGACCACAAATAGTCGATGGTGGCCCGATGTGGTGGTCATGGTAAGTAGAGGCAGCATCGGCCACCGCATTAAGGGGGAAGCCTGCATCTGAGCCACCCAGGCAGTGATGTGACACAGTCCATCGACCGCGGCTGGAGGGGCCTTGCATCCATGTGGCCACCTGAAGCTTAATGCAAATTATCTTCTGTTTCCAAAATGGGTAGATCACCTCATGTTTTTCCCCTAACGGACTGGGATAAGGTTGGTGGGCCGCGCTGGGTGGGCCCATCCCGCAGCGGTGGGTCAGACCTATGTTGGTGGGTCGGACACGCGACCTAGTGGGCGGGACCCATGTCCTAGCAGGCTGGACCTACACCGGCGTGCCGGACCCCCACCTAGTTTACCATACCCTCACTAACATTTCGAACCCACACCGTTCGTGTGAGGCTATACTAGACTGGGGTCTCTGGGCGACCCGGTGGGTAGGACCATCAGCCAAACAGAGTTCAGTCCAACAAGGCCTTTTAGGCATGGACCACTAGCCAGGCCAGACCAGACCAAACTCGACCCAAACTAGGTTAGGTCCGTCCATATAAATAAACTAGGGTATGTCGGACCACTTAAGCTAGGTTTGTCGGGTCGGCCCAACCGTGTCTAACCAGGCCCTATCGCAACTGTTTTTCGGTTTACTAAAACACATGTATCTTTCAAACCGCATGATCGATTGACGAGATGTTTGCATATTTTGGACACTATTGATGAGTAGGATTTTTTTAATTCCTTTTTTGTGTCTTTATTGGACATATATACGTAATGATTTTATTGAGGATAGGTTCTCCCAAGCGTGCTACAAACGAAACCCTGTGGTTGGCTGATACCTAAAGACTGCTCGATGATGTCCTAATGGGAAGAACCTCTGTGTGAAATGGAAGGTTGATGGTGGGGAGTATCTCTCTGTGACCCAGTAGACCCATGATACTCGACAGGAGGAGTACCTCAGTTCTTCCACGGTTGGAAGCAGCTCTGTGTGACCGGGTAGGCCCACAATAGAGAGCAGCTTTGTGTGACCCAACATGCCCACAATACTCATCAAGTTTAAGAAACATAGCAGTACAATGATATTGGGAAGAAGCTCTATGTGACCCATCATGCCCACTATACTGGATAGACGAGGTGTTCCATTACATCCGGGAGTTCGATGATATGACTGATGATGGTACTATCACTATTCTAGAATATACCTAGTGTAAGACGTCTTGTAAATTTTTCTTCACATTAAGGATTGTTGTGTTGTCTTTCATTTGGGTTTTTTGGTCCCAACTGAGTTTTGTGTTTCTCAACCTTGCACGGGCCCTGCCCAAGCATGTCTTGTCCCGTATAGATGATCAACACTTTAATAGAGACCATTGTGGACCGGGACCTATTGAAGCCTTGTGAGACATGACCAATTGATGCATCCATAGTGGACATGGTGGACTAGGACTTGGTGGGGTCCAGTAAGACTAGTTGGATAAGAAAAACTACTTCAGCTTCTAGTAGCTTCACTGCTATTACGATTGGATGGGTTTTCCCACAGATGGTGATCATAGATCCATTTTTTACTTTACTGTTTTAGTTCATTTTGATGGGTTTGTATTCTTTCCAACTTTCTTTTTGATGTAATTTGTACTAAGTCTTGTTTTGGTATAATTTTCCCCCTTTCAGTGTGTTGGGATGTTGTAGGGCATGTGAGTTCATATAGGTATTCAGGAAAATGCCTCCCACTAGTAGGTTGGATCCATCTGTGCTAGTCTCCAGCCCCTGGCCTTTAGGGATGTGGGATTGGGGTAGTCACAACACAGGTCTTGGGTGACGGGTCATGAAAAAGTGGAATAAGAGCATGGTAGGTCCTACCACAATGACCGAGTGTCTATGTTTTATTTTGGGGAAACATTTTTAGGTGTTGCGAGTCCGACATTCAGATTCGGGGAGTCCATTGTGGATGTAGTGGCTTGTATATCCATACACCATGACCTTGAATTCTTCTTTTCTTTTCAATACCTGAAAAAACAGGTTGCAGAAGTGTGTCTTTATTTTGAATAAAGGTCATCTCACCATCTATATCCTTCTAACTGTGGTACATATTGACCTATCTCTGGTTGTCTCAACATGGACGAATAGTCATGATATCGATACGAGGTCATGTCGACAACCTACCTAGCAATGAGGCATCCATTCAAGGGATAGTTCTTGAGATAGCCCCAATGGGTGGTGTACCAGTGCTACCACCGCCTGATGATCAACATATACTATCTAAAGTTACAACACATGACGTTTTTAGGCTTAGTTTCATACATGATTTACCAAGATAGAGACCTCCTAGAATCAGGGGAGAGACATATCCTCAGGTTTCTAAGGACAGGCCAGATTCTATGATGCAATCCTTCCGATTAGTGAGGACACCGTCTGACCAGATGGCGATCTTGGAAGGGAGCCTTATACATAGACTAGTAGGGAGATGGCAGAGCTAGACCACATAGTCACACAACGAGGTGACCCTTACCTAGGTAGACTTTGAGTAGCTTTTCTAGGAGGTTTTTTTTACCACAACCCTGTGATCTGTGCATATTCAGAAGCAGCTTCACCTTTAGCATGGTAACATGACGGTAGTTGAGTAGTGATCAAGTATCACTAAAATATCTCGCTACTCCATAGACATAGTGTGAGACTCTTTCTTAAGGGATATAGGCTTTGATTAGGGACTTGAGCAGAATATCAAAGCTTTAGTTTTGTCTCTTAGCATCCTTACCTAGGCCAGGGTTCTAGAGAGAGGCCTTTTGTGGAGAGATTCTCGGTGGAGAAGGTTCTGACAGCTAGAGCAGACAGGAGACTCCGGGTGAAAGAGTCTTTAGCAGGTAGTAGAAAGTACAAAAATGTTCCCAAGAGGGCTAGGTATTTCAGAGGTCGAACCCAAGATATAGGGTCGGTAGTGCAGAGCTCCCAGTCTCGGGGGAGCTAGTAGAGAGCAAGGTCATGTTTCACATGCAAAAGGCAGGGACACATGGGACATGACTGCCCGACCTGCTATACAGATGAACCGTTGATGGTCGAGTGACCACTGAGGTTGTAGTTTGTGTTAGGAGGTCCACAGTACTATAGATGTGGCATGGGAGCTGGCCGGGTAGTGGGTGGTGTGTGACAGATTGAGGTGTTACCACCACCACCACCAGGTGGTCCACCCCGGCCTTAGGGAGCAAGCGGGTATGGGCGAGCTCAGCTCCAGTAAGTAGTGGCTTATAACCACAGTTCTCAAGAGAGTATCTTAGGTACGATCTATGTCTTCTCCACCATAGCTGATGTTATTATTGACAAAAGTGATATTCACTCTATACTTTCCACATCTCTATTTTGGAGCACAGAGATTCTGGTTGAGCCGCTGGCTCAATCCTTACTGGTAGAGACTCATATGGGAGGAGATTTAAATATTAGCCACTAGTGACAGAAATATGAGCTTACTCTAGGGGGAGAGAGAATCAGCTAGGATATCATAGTAATGGTGTTGAGGCCTTATGATATCTTATAGGGTAAGTAATGGTTAACCATAGCCCATGCTTAGATCGACTGTTTTAGGCGTACAATGTGGTGTGTCTATTGAGATGGGACCAGGTTTTCTTTCACTGGGGAGATGGAAACCCTTGAAGAACAAGATGAACTCTCTTGGAGGAGGTTTCATCTGATCACTCACTAGTTGTCTAGCCCCACCCTCGGTGTAGTGGAGGAGAGGAGTCAAAGCATCCCTATATCAGTGGACGAGTATGAGGATGTTTTTCTTGAGGTTGTTTCGGGACTACCTCCTTGTAGGGAGGTATAATTTCGCATCGACATGTACCTCGGGATGACATTGATATCCACAACATCATATTGGTTGGCTCATGTGGAGCTTTGAGATATGAGGGTTCAACTAGAGGACTTATAGGGAAGGGGTTTGTAAGGCCCAACATTACACCATGGGCAGCCTTAGTTATTTTTTATAAGAAGGAAGATGGGAGTTCGATGTTGTACAATGAATTTTGGAACCTTAACTAGGTGGCCATGAAGAACAAGTATCCACTGCTAGGAATCGATGACCGCTTCGACCAGGTGAAGGGGGTGAAGTGGTTCTTGAGGATATATATCATATCAGGCTATCACTATATTTGGGTATGGGATGGGGATGTACCAAAGATAGACTTTAGATGTTGGTATGGCCATAATGAGTTCCTCATGATGCCTTTCACCATGACCAATTCACCAAAATTTTTCATGGGACTCATTAACATGATCTTCCAACCTCACATTGACCAATTCTTCATGGTCTTTATCGATAAAATCCTGGTGTACTCAACATCAGAGGAGGAGCCTACTAATCACATACAGATAGTCATAGATACACTCAGAGAGCATAATATTTATGGAAATATTTTGAAGTGTTGGTTTTGGATTTGGGATATCCACTTATTTGTACATGTCATCATAGAGGTTGGAGTTGTATTGGATTCGGAGAAGATAGAGGTGGTGCTTTCTTCGGAGCTACCCAGGAGCATGAATATGGTGCAGAGATTATTGGGGTTGGATCGTTACTATTGTAGGTTCATGCTCGATGTCCATAGAGTATCATCACCTTTATCATATTTGACATGGAAGGGACATACATTCGTTTGGATGGAGAAATGTCAGAAAAGATTACAGGAATTGAGGTGTAGACTGACTGGTGCCCGGATATTGAGACTACCATATGAGGGAATATGATATTCAGTTTATTGGGACACATCAGGGACCAAACTGGGTTGTTTATTGATGAATGAGCAACCAATAATTTCCTATGGATCATGCCAGTAGAGGCAACATTAGTAGAACTATGTGACCCATGGCCTTGAGTTAGTAGCAGTGGCCTTTTCCTTGAAGATGTGAAGGCACTACATGATGGATGAGTAGTTTACAGTTTACTCCAATACCAAGAGTCTCAAATATATATTCTAATAGAAGGACCTTCACCCAAGACAATAACTATGGATAGAGTTCATCAATGGCTATGACATTGAGACAATCTATACATCTCGGAAGTGGAACATGGTGGCAGACATGCTCTGTAAGTGGAATGGGTAGTAGCTACTGAGTGAGGCAACAAAGAATCTATTCAAGATACATATATCCTTTGTGGAAGATGGTGGAGCCTCTTACATTTTGTTAATGACTATTAATCCCCCACTCTTAGTGCATGTAAGGGAGGTGCAGCTAGTTGATGTTGACTGCGTGGCCCGACGTGCCAAGTTATTCTTAGGATGGGATCCTAATGGATTTTTGATAGGTGGGGATCATTCCATATTTTTAGGAAGGTGAACCATAATACAAATGAGGATGCAGGAAGAGGTGTTGAGGGAGGTCCATGCGTTCCACTTGGAAGTACATCTTAGTGTGGAAAGAATTTACTAGTTCCTCTGATGTCAGTACTGGTTCCCAAGGGAGAAACAAATCCATAGATGAGTTTATTTCATAATGCCTCACTTGTTAGCAAGTGAAGGCTGAGCATCATGTTCCTGAAAAATCATCCTAGAGTCTTGAGGTATGAGAGTGGAAGTGGGATAATATCTGGTTGGACTTCATGACGGAGTTACCACATACATCCAGAGTCCATGATTCTATTTGGGTTATAATTGACTGACTCACCAAGTCAGATCACTTCCTACCCATCAGGGATAAGGAACCAATAGAGGGATTCAGATGCCTCTATGTCTAGGAGATAGTGTGGCTTCACGGGGTGCCTTTGACGATCATCTTAGATCATGACTCTCACTTCACATTCCGATTTTGGATATGAGTCCAGGTGGCATTTGGGATGCAGTTGCGTTTGAGCAAAGATTTTCATCCCTAATTGGATAGTCAGACGAAGCATACCATAAAAACTCTAGAGGATATATATTTTGATTTTTTACATGACTTTGTTCATAGTTGGGATGACCACCTTCCATTGGTGGAGTTTTTGTACAAAAATAGCTACCACTCCTAGGTTGGCATGACACTGTTTGAGGCCTTGTATTGGAGGCCTTACAGATGACCCATTTTCTGGACATACATAGGGGAGTAGACACTCATGGGTCCGGAGATGGTACGAGATACCACTAAGAAGGTGTAGATAATCCAGGATCGGATGAGGACTGTACAAAGAAGGCATGAGTCTTATTCCGATAGGATATGGAGACCCTTAGAGTTTGAGGAGGGAGACCATGTGTTCCGTCAGGTATCTCCCCGATGAGGGTTATAATGATTTTTCATGGACATCAAGATATCTCCTAGGTTCATTGGACCCTTTCAGATATTGAGAAGAGTTGGCAAGGTTGTGTACCGCCTTGCCCTTTCCCCGTAGATGAACCAGGTTCATGATGTTTTCTACAAGTTTCATGTGAGGAGGTACATGCATGACCCATCACATGTCATCGAATTTGAAAATATAGACATTGACAATGGGGAAAGGTTTGTAGAGTTCCCGATGAAGATAGAGGATCGATAGGAGTGAGTCCTACATGGGAAGTCGGTTCCTTAATTGTGATATTGGTGGTTGCATGGGAATCTCGAAGAGGGAACATGGGAGTAGGATGTTCAGATTCTTGCTCAGTACCCCCATCTGTTAGATTAGATTTTTTATTTCTGGGACGTAAATCCCTAAGGTGGGGAGAATATAATGTCTTATAAATTCAATATTAATATTTTTATATGGAATTATTCTAATACCGCACACTCTAACAACATGTGATTCTGAGTCCTACAGAGCCTGAAATAACATTTTGATCTTTTTATAAGGTACATTAATTAAATCTGTGAGCAGGTTTTTATGATATTTGAAATGGTTCTCAGATTAAAAATCCAAGGGAATTTTTGGATTCCGAATGCTTAGATTTTACTAGAACTGACTTAACATCGTCCAGCAAGGGCAGAGCGGAAAGGATTATTTTGGGAATTTTTTTGAAAAACAATAAAATTACATAAAAAGTTATTTTATATTATTTCTCATCCATTGAGAAGCGGATGGAGAAGCTACGATGCTGCGACGAAGCCGTGATAGGGCGTATTAATGAGGCTCATTAATGTCACATATCACACAGTGTAATGATTCATTAAAGGGAGCATAACAAAAACATTGTTTCATAAATGAAATATTGTAATGATGCAATGTCTCAGTATAACTGAAATTCTATGACGTGTTTCAATTAGTTATTTGGAACTTTAGAGATGAGAGAATTAATCCTTTGAAAATATTTGATAAATCTCCAACAAAATTCATCTCCAATGAAAAATGAAAAAGAACACCTGTGAGACATCAACATCTTCGACACACCCATGATGAACGGAGCCAAATGTGACAATGTCAATGCTTTGAACTCTCTAGGACAAGAACTTTGGAATCAAACATCAAACATCTATTGGTTTTATTTTTATATTAAATTTCTTCCCCACTCATCTTTTTTCTGTTAATGACAAACCCAGATCAACCCATGAACAAGTTGATCCACAATTCATGCGTTTATACAGGAGGGTGACTTTTATTTGGGATTTATTATCTAGGATTAAAACCTTGAATGAAATGATTTAACTTCTATCCTTGAACCTCCCCTTTGATTTAAAAATCTAACATGGAAGTCCAGGCCGACACAAACATGGCCTGAGCACATCTGCTCATGCCTTCTTGGTGGAATCATTCTCGAAGTGATGGAAATTCGATTCTGCGGCCTAAGTAGCGATGTAAGTTACCTAAGTGACCGTTTAGTGCATAGAGTTTAGTGAACGGGCAACCAGTGAAACTTCAATGGCCCACATAAGGGACCTGTAGTGTGGTGACGGATGACAGTGATCTGTTGTAGTGGCTATGGGTGGTGGAGGCAGTGTGCAGTGGCTGGCGGCAGCTACTGCGTGATGTGGTTCTAGGTACTATGTGGAGGGGTGTCCTGAATCTAGGACACCTAGGTTGAAATGTGCCATAGTCCGTCTAGCATATCTTGAGGGGCCCCACATCCGCAGGGCCAGCTGGAGCTGGATACGGCTCAACTACCGCATCCCAGCCATGTGGCACACCACCGGTCTTCCCCCCCTGGAGGACCGTGCTAAAGATGGCAGGCTGGACAATCGGCCCAACGGGTTGGACCAACAACCTAGTGGGACGAACCCATGCCAATAGGATAGACCTATGACAATAGGCCATACCATCACCCTTCATGCTGGCCCGGACTAGACCGGATCGCCATGCAACCCAATGGGTTGGACCCTCAGCCAAACCTGGTCGGGTCCAGTGAGACCTATTGGGTCTGGCCGACTGACCAGGATAGACTAGACCAACCCCGACATGAACTAGGTTAGTTTTGTTGTCTAAATGAACCAGCATATGTGGGACCCCCGAGCTAGGTTGGTCAGGTTGGTCTGACCGACTCCTGTCGCAACCGGTCTCCTATTTGATAAAATTCTAGTATCATGCAAATCGTGTGTCTGATTGACGAGTTTTTTGTGACGTTGGGACCCTCTTGATGTGGCATATCTTTTAAAATTATTTGTGGTTAATGTCATGGATATCGAGATGCGGTGAATGGATTGAGGTGCAGTTCTCCCTAGCACGCTACGTATAGAACCCTATGGTTGGATGAGACCATAAGATTTCTTGATGAAGGCCTAGTGGGATGTGACTCTGTGTGACCCGACTGGCCACCGATGGGGAGAGGCTATGTGTGACCCGACAGACCCACGATACTCTATAGGAGGAGTACCTCAATTTGACCAAGGTGGGAAGCATCTTTTTGTGAACCGACGGGCGCACAATAGGGGGTGACTCTGTGTGACCAAGCATTCCAATGTTTCTAATTAGGGATGAGTACCATAGCTATACAATGTTAGTGGGAAACAACTCTATGTGACCTGGTAGGTCCACTGTACTTGATAAAGGAGGAGATCCTCAGTAGCTGGGTGTTAAATGATATGACTGATGATTCTACTATCACAGACCTAGAATATACCTAGTGTGAGTTGTCTTGTACTTCATGCTTCACATTGAGGATGGTTGTGTGGTCTTTCATTTTTGTTTTTGTGGTCCCTATTGAGTTTTATGTTACTCACCCCTACATGGGCCCCGCTCATTCGTGTCGTGTCCTGGGAAGATGATCAACACTTCGATAGAGACCATGGTGGACCGAGACCTGGTGGAGCCCAGTGAGACAGCAACGATCGACACTTCAATAGTGCACATGTTGTCCAAGGACCTAGTGGAGCCCAATAGGACATGGGGGACCGGATATACTTCTTAATATTCATGTATCTCCACTACTCTTATGATTAGGTGGGGTTTCCCGTGGATGGACATCATAGCTCTTTTACGTACTTTGTTGTTTCACTTCTTTTCTTTTGGTGTGTTTTCTGGACCACATTCTTTTAGATGTACTTTTTATTCACTAAGGTTTTTGTATACTTGATTCCCCCTTTTAGTGTGTTGGGATGTGGTTGGGAATGTGTGTGTGTACAGGTACTCAGGAAAATGCCTCACACTTGTAGGTTGATGCCTTCAGTGCTAGTCGCCAGTCCCTGGCCTTTCGGAGGATGGCTTGGGGTAGTCACATCATGGATCCCGAGGGACAGGTCATGACAAAATACAAATGATTTACTACCTCATTCTCTTGGGAATCCTTTTTATTTATCCTTATATTATTCCTTGAATTAAAATAATGAAACATCATTCCTTATCAGTGGATTGATCATGCTTTTGATTTATGTCTAGTTCAATTTCCTCATGTGACATTCATATGTATAATTTTAATTTTTGTAAATAGTGGGCCGAAAAAAATATATATTCCTCCAATTAAATGGGAAATTCATTATTTCGCAGGATATTTTATGTAAGGAGTTAGGGAATGGATCTAATCCTTCATTGGACTATGCCTACTAGATAATGATGGTATTGGGAGTGATACTTGAATTATTTTTATGATATTATGTTTCATGTTGTTTCCATCTTTTTATAATCTTATGATATCATTAATTTATGAAATGAATACATGTTTATGATCATACTATTTATTATATCACTTTATGCCTCTTGAATCTCATGTTATGCATTATTTTAAAGTATTCCCTCTTACCGAGCCATCAAGCTCAACTTTTACCATATGTTTTAGCCTAGGATATCATGTGTAGTTTCAATAAATATATGGTATTTAGGAGAAATATATTGATTTTAAATAAAGATGGTTTATTTTATTTTATGTGGTATGTATAATCCTTCAAATATACTTGTTCTCTCGATCCTGGATTACAATATTTTACAAAAGTATGTTATAAATTATGAAATAATATTTATTTATGTCCTGTATTTCTATATCAACACGAGAAGATATACGGGATAATCTTTACACGTGAGGATCACCAACAGCTAATGAAAACCTATAATGAGTAAGAACATCCTGAAATGAGAAATAATATTGTGAGATTTAAAATGAAAACACTACAAATAAAAATTGTGACTTAAGATCAATAAATTAAATGAATGAGTTTAGTAAGGCAATATATAGGATCCAAATCTAGTTGTTATAAATATGGTTATTAAAAAATGTTCAATAGAAATATAGTCACTATATATATGGTCATTCAATATAAATGTATCCAATTAGTATATTTATTTCATGTATTTTATGTTGTAAATTAAAAAAAACATTATTCGTGATTATAAATAGTGATGTATAATTATAATATTAAAATATTATTTATACATATACACATTTTGTAAAAAAATTATTATTATTATTATTATTTTTAAATTTTGATATATTTTTTTTATAAAATACCATGAAATATATTAATATTAGTGGATTAGTAATACTAAATTTATAGAACAAACAAAATTAAGTTTAATGGTATTTGAAAATGATTATCTAATATAAAATTAAAATACTCAAAAAAAATCATTTTTTATATTTTAACCTGATCAATTAAATTGACTAATTTTAAAATATTTATATATATGAACTAATATACTTACATTATAAAAATTTAAAATTCATTTGAAATAATATTATGAATAAAAAATGTTTAATGAAATATTTTTTCTTTAAAATTAGATTTCATTTATATTTATAATTTCTACTAATAATATAAATTCTTAAAATGTAGATTTTTAATATAACATTTAACCTAATTTTCCTAATTTTTAAGAAAATATTATCTTATAATGAATTTTTTGTTTTTTTCTAAAAACATTGATTTTTAGGTGAATAGTGAAAAATTTAATTTTTTAAAAACTCTAACATTTATAACATATCAGGATATGATCATAACCATGAATGTTTTTATTAGTTTTTATTGAAAAAATATTTATTTTATGCATAAAATTATAAATTTTAAAATATTTCTGTTAGTATATAAATATATATTTTACATTTTATAAGATATGATGTAACATCCATTAATACTATTTCAATATTTTTATTATCTTAAAATTAATCATTAC
This sequence comes from Viscum album, assembly GCA_963277665.1. Taxonomy (NCBI): domain Eukaryota; kingdom Viridiplantae; phylum Streptophyta; class Magnoliopsida; order Santalales; family Viscaceae; genus Viscum; species Viscum album. Next base: position 922,613,515 of record OY728162.1, on the reverse strand, counting down.
CATTTTAAATAAATTTACATAATAAAATATATTTATATTTTTTATTTTAGATTTCATATTATGTAATATGAAGGATTTTTTTATGCATAGAAAATGAATTATATATGTAATGACTAGTTATCCTAGTAGAAGCCAAAAAGGGTAAAAAAAATTAACCAAAGGGGTAAAAAAAGAACTATGTTAAAAAATGTTTAGAGTTTTTTTGTTTCATATATGCAATGAAACAAAAATTTATCAGACCCATAATTTTTTATTTTGGAATCTTCTTAGCTTGTCAAACAAGATCTCTCATTTTATTAAGTTTTTATAATTACGGAAATTTCATTCTTTGCACTTGTAAAAGGGGTTTACTACCACCTTTTAAACACCACTATAAATTTATGTTTCATATTTAAAATATTAGATTTTTCCTTCTCCAAGGATCATATTCCACTTATTTTGGATTTTTATAAAAGAAATTGTCCCTAAGGCCTCAATTTATAAGGAATCCTCCAAGGGAATCTCAATGATTTCAATGTAAGTACTAACTTCCCTCTAACATTGTCAATTTTTTATAATTCAGTTTAAAATATATTTTTATCAATATTATATGGTGTATATGGTGTTTATGTCCTAACTAATATTTTTACATTTAATGAATAAATATTAATATCTTTTCCCTTATTCTCTTAAGGAAAATGAAATCAAAAATCACGTGCTAGTGTGGACTATCACCTCCACGAAGTGTCATGTTCATTTTCATAAAAAACCCTAAATATTCTTTAATAATGTAAAATTTAATACATAATTATAATTTTTCTATCATTTTCTAGATTGAAAAATAATAAATGATATAATAAATTTCTCACATTCAATGGAAAATGAAATCATCGTACATTTGTATGTATATACTACTAGCTCTGAGTATAGGTGTATTATGTTTTCATCAACACTTTTTAGAGAAATTCATGAGAATTAGTTTAATAGATAAATAGTAATCTTATAAAATTATTAAAATACCGGTAATAAGAATTATACAACATATTAATAATATGAATAACTAACGATCATTCTTAATTGAACTGTCTAAAATGAGAATAGTAAGAGGAAACCAATTATTCATACATGAAATGGATTTATATCCATTACATATTAATCTACTTATATTAAATTCTGATAAAACTAAAATAAATTCTATTACTACCCTGTAATGATGGTATTACAACTAAAAAACTTCATAATATTCCATTAGTTATTGCATGTTCATGTTTGGATTAGTTTAACCACATACATGAATAATGATATAGAGTAATATCATATATGACCGTGAGAACATAATTACGGATAATATATAAGATAAATAATTAAATAATGATTTAATTTTGTTTCTTGGATGCTAACAAAAATAATCAAATAATTTATTAAGGTACTAACACCAATTAATTAAAAATAACTAAAACATGCTCATCATCGATTTCATCTTTAATAATTATAGTCAAAATTATCATACATTGAATTTATAACATTATAAATAAATATATAAAAACAATTCTAGTATTTTCTATGATCTATGAATTATTAACTATCGAATAATAACTATGAAACCCCTTTGCTAATCATTTTGACCAGTAAGAGAACCAAACTGACGTGTGACCCCAGTCGCACCACCCTGAATTCTATAGGATTTTGAATATCCATTGGGGTCTAAGGGGGTACCACAGGGAGGCTATACCCCCTTATACCACAGTGAGAAAAAAATAAGTAAAAAAATTTCCATATAGGTAAATAAAAAGAGGACACACAAGTAATTAATAAATTCAATGTGGAACCATACAATCCTACATCCAAACCAATCGTCCGCTGAGCAAATCACATATACAAAATATAATCCCATAGAAATAGATATACAAAAGTTTCCACTACATCCTTGAGAATCACCGTGTCCTAATCACATAATTTTATGTAATATATCCCACCTAACCATGTTAAACCCATCCTTAGTCCTCATCCCAACCTATGGATAAAAATTGTGAGTGTTTCTCGGGTACCCTTCGCAATGGTTTCATATGAATGGTCTGAGAACAAAAATCTATAGGTTACTACCAATGTCTCCCATGCTAGCATTTTTATTCTATATTAATTTATTTTGATATTCTGGATCAGAAAAAACTATAGAACACAAATTAATAAAACAAACACTTCCCAAGACATATTTGGTATGTAATAAAAATTATCTGAGCATGTCACTATTACTATTATTAACAAAAAATCATCATTATTTCTATTAAGTACACATAAAGCAGTTGGGGTCATATCCTAGCAGTTAAGGATACACTGTAACTCTTCTTCTAACCATGGTTCAAAATGTGGAAGCCTCGTTTGGGGATTTATACGGACATAAGAGGTGAGGCTTTGAATGGTGTTGCAACATCCATGAATGGAGCGGATGGAATGGGGGCATGGGTTGTGGTGATGAAAGGTAGAAACAATCTAGTTGTGGTCAGTGAGCTTCGTCAGGGAGAATAATTGGTGGGGGCTCTTTGAGACATCACTATAAGGCATGAAGGATGAAGGTGGAGGTGGGTAAATGAATACGTCATCAATAGGCAAGGCATAGGTGGGGACGTGATAACGACAGTGGAAGGATGGGTGATTGTTAAGTATGTGGGACAAACATCTATCAGCTTCAAGGGATGGATCTCAATGGGATGTGGAATAATAATAATAATAATAATAATAATTATAGGGATCAGATACCATGTTATAGTCCAAGATGAGGATTTGAGAATGGGGTTACAATTTTCAGTGAAAATTAGATTTGGATGAACGAGAGGGTATGAATTATCTATCAGCACCAGGACCATGCAGTCATATATTGGGATTTCATACTGGGTATCATTTCATGTTGATCGCTTTGATGTAAAATTTTCATCGGTTGGGTGGGAATGATGTTGGGTTTGGGCCTAAAATGGAAATGTATTAAGACATAGTGAAACATGGTCTATAGAATATGTAAAGGTTATCCCAAACCTGTAAAAGGGGATTACCTTAATTAATAAAAATATATAAAGCCTTTATGAATTTTTGAAAGTATGCATAAAAATTATTCGAAGCCCAATAATCATAATTGATCCTCAGTTTTGGGACCTTTATTGACCATACATGCTTCATCTAGTGTCATAGTGTCTCTAAACATGATAATCACATCGGGGTTGGGGGAAATTTCCACTTTATGAGGATACCATGATCGTGTCACCACCATGATGTATACCAAATCTAGAGGCATCACCATGAATCCTTCATCCTCAGTCCTAAAAGAAAATTCCTAGGACATTATGAGGGCATTATGAATATTATGCTAATGTCTGATTCCAAGGTGGGGAGGCTCTATGAAATCAAATACCATCAATAATGAATTTTTCATGATAAACCTTGAAAATAATATTATATACCCTCCTATTTCCATTGTTTAATCTCTTAGGCATCCCTTATCCCACAGATCCACATCCAAACCATCTCTAGTCATACACCATTTATAAGGTGGAAACCTACAAATCGATGAAGGGGATCCTACAGCCACCCTTAAAATTTTTATCATATTTTCTCGATTATATATTCCCACCGAGAACATCACATAACCATTTGAATCCAATGAGTCCTGGGAATTTCCAATGTTCTAATTTTATCACCATTCGAATGTCAATCGCCCAAGGAATTCATTATTCCATAATGATGAAAAATGATTCTTATAAATCATGGGAATTATTATACAACCATAGTCACATAATCTCTAATGATGGATCCAATGTGTTTTCACTAAGAAACCACCACTTCTTTAACCATTTCACGTGATGCTATTTGGACTATAAATCTATGCCTAATTTACCATGAGACTCGATTGAAGAAATTTTTGGAATCCCAAGGTCCCGTCATTCTCAAAAAAATATTCTCTGGAGTCCTTGACTGTAACGCCCCGACCCCAGTTACCCAGAGTCAATGCATTATATTAATACATTAGAATCATTAAAAGGAATCATGTCCCAAAGGACCGATCAGTTTATCAGTTTTGGAAAATAGTTACATTCATTAATGTTACATTACAATTTATAGCATACAAAACATCATAAATAATCCTTTATGAACGCCATTATTCCTTTGGATTAACCCTTCATATCAATCACAATACACTTCTTGGAATCTGGGAAAAAATACAACATAGAAAGGGGTGATCACAAATGCTCAATAAGGATAACAATATAGTGGAAAATTTTATAAATAATCATAAACATTTAAAGAAATGTATAACTAAAACAAAAGCATTTTAAACTTGAACATAAGAATAACATGGAAAAATGAAAATTAAATAATTCCATTTACTTATTCACATGGATTTTCTACTAGTCGAATAATCACTTCCAAATAACTAACCACTTTCATAATGATGGAATTCATAATGCCAGACTATCATAACCACATAGTAAAGGCCTTGTGCCAAGACTACAAATAAGATTTTCTAAAGGCCTTGTGCCAAGACACTAGTTTGTCTCATGAGATCTACTGATGCCTCAAGGAGATATATTGGGCTTCAACCATCATTTACTATGCCACAAATTCATTCCTCATATGAAAAGGTTTAAATATAACATAAACATTCGTATTAAACCAATCATAGGAAATGTCAGAACATTACCCATAAACCATGAATGGTATAAAAATAACACATCCATAGTCAAACATATAAAAAAACTATCAATACAATATGGAATATTTTTATCATGATAAATCAACCTCCAAACAAGTTTAATATCCATTAAAGGATTTTTACATAGATGGAAATGATTTGTAAAACTCTTTGAGAGAAATACCACTTTTTCATGAAAACATGTAAAAGTCATAGAATTTAGAAAGGAATACATTTAAAAACGTTTTTTAATAAAAGTGTCCCATACCACTTTGAAACTTTTGAAAGGAATTAGTATTTTAAAAACATTCATGTCCTTATAAATAAATCCTTAAAAACCATTTTAAAAACATGGACATTAATGAGAATGATATAGAAGAATAAATATTTAAAAAATTTGAAATTATGTTTTAGTAAAAAAATTACCTTAAAATAATTCCATTGAAAACTATTTCATAAAACATGGACATGGGTAATAAATATGTCCCAGTAGATACTTACGTAAAAACAACCTCAGATAATAAAGAGATTGTGAAATTAACCATTACCAATTTGGTAACATACGAAACATACACCCCATGAAAGAGGTATCATACAATAAATATTTAAATACAAAAAAATTAAAGTGTATTACACAAAAAATACAATTATTTTATGTACATAAACCACAAAAAAGGTAATAGTGTCAATATGTCAAGAATCTCACCGGAATAAGGAGTGAGATGAAAACACCTTGGCTTGCACTTTCCTTTAGTCGAGGGTACGTTTAACCTCTTTTATTAATACTATAGTATGTTATAAAATTATGCCAGAACCATAATAATATTTATTATATCAGTCATTATTCATTTATCACTTTATACTACCCATTTATAAATAATTACCATGTTCTATTAATATTTTGGTTAATAATCACTTTCTTTATCGTACATGTTTTAACTTGTCACTCTTGATTGTATCACTTAGATCATGATTTAACTACATCCAAAATATAAAAAATTATTTATATATCATATCTATTTATAATATAAATATTTATAATATATATATATGAAATTGAAAACACCGTTTATGGAAACAGTAGTCTGTACGTATGCATAAACGCGGTTTCCGTTTCTATATAGTATTGAACGAAAGTAAGTGAATAAGATATATGTAAGTACATAAATACTTATATGTATAAATATATATATATATCCAGTATCATAATTATTTCATATATTACATACATATTAGTAATATATATTTTTATAATCGTCGATGAATGGTGAACATGGAGATTAATCTTATCGCGTCGTGGAGACGGTAATCCCTGCGTACGTACGAGCGAAAATATCATTCTTTTGATATTAAAATAATATAAAATTGGATTTTATATCCTATATAAATAATAAATATCATGTTATATTTATTATGTACATAAATTACACATCATTATCATACCCATCCAAATATTAATGTTTTGAATAACAATTACACCACGACGTGGAGACGGTAAGCCGTACATACGCACGTATGGTGAAATGTCATTCAAAGGATGGATAGAATAATGAATATGGTTGTACCATATTTATAATAACATCAAAGTATATAGAATTTATTGGAGTTATTATTTTAGAATGGAAATAACAAATAAAGAAGAAGTTGATGAAGAAAGGAACTAGAAATAGGGTGGTGAAAACATTACCTCTTCTTCGGATTCTTCATTTTGATTTGATCAAAAGGGATCCTTAGGTTGGATTTATGATCAAACTAAGGCCTCTATGTTGATGTAATGGATGTTTAGATAATATTTGGGCAGGTTTTGGCTGATCCAAAAGGCTTTTAAGGTATGAATTTGAGAGAGTGGGGGTGCCCTTTTATAAGAGGGGTGAGAGGAACCTTAGGAAAAACATAGAATATTATATTATAATAAATTCATATTCGGTTTATAATGGCTCAAAAATAATTTATTTCTAGGATGATGTGGGTATGGGTCTAAATATACTCAACCAATAGGTTTTAGACAGGTTTGGGTCACTTTAATAATCATATATTTTAATTTTAACTATTAGTTAATTAGTTTTACATTTACAATGCCTCTTTGTATTTTTATATTATATGGTTAATAAACATACTATAAACATCCAATCGACCCTCAAGTGGTCCATTAATTATAAAAATATCATGATATAAGTCCTTTGGAAGAACCATATATTTTTAGGAATAGAATATCAATTAATAATATATTATTTGTTTTAAAAAATCTTTTATTTCAATTTTAACACTATTGGGTATTTTTTTTTGATAATTTCATAAAATCATTATTACTTCTAAAAAAATTCATATAACCAATATTAATATGTCATATTAACCTATAAAATTATTGGATTTCATAAAAAGTCTCAAATTACATTTATTTGGGTATTTATAATATCAATTATCTTAATCATTCATTAATACGGTAATTACTGCATCATTATTGTGTCATAAATAAATTAAATTATATAATGTCTAAAAAGAATAAATAAAATACCATTATGTAGGAAATCGTTTTATATTTCTAATAAATATTTATAATCTAATTTATATTATGTATAACCCTGTATTAAAAATGTTTTATTTATTTAACATTTATTTTAACACTTTTAACTCTTTTTTGAATTAAATAAGAATAAATATCCAAATCTAATTCAAGTGGACCTAAATGATAATATTTTATTCCTAAGGTTATTTTTGGTTGAGATACACTTGTCCAATAGAATTATTACATGTGTTAGGGTAATATTAATATAATTTTACCCTTAATCACCCTATTTACTTTTAACCGTCGTAAATGAAAGTAAAAAAGTTACTATTCAACGAAAATTATTTTTATCTTATTGAACCACATTTTACTCCTTGATATTAACTGTGTCTCCAAGATTTTAGAAATTCCACTCACATAAGCATTAAAATTAAGTTTTATGTGAATTTACAAATTCTCTTATGGGGTGGGTAAAATACGATGAAAATTTCAATAAATTTTTTATATATCTAAAACTATTATAAACTGACTTCAATGAATTATATTTAAATTATATAGGAATTATTTATATATTTTGACCTAAAATAAATTTAAATTAAATAAATAATTATTTATATAAAAATTCGGTTTTAAACTATAACTTAGTGTTTTTCACTATTCATCAAAAATTGAAAGTCTTCATAAAATACCAAAAATTCACCCTAGGATAATTTTGATATTCCAAATCCAAAAATTATGATTTTTTATGAAATTCAAAACATATATGTTTCACATAATAATTTTAAGTTAATTCCCGTTGTGAAATCCAAAGGGCGTATTTTTAAGAAATAATAACTATCAAAAGATTGACACTTGTTTATTTCTAATTTCAAAGTGAAATCACATAAAATTTCAAGAATTGGATTAAATGGTAAAAATATAATCTATTTATACTTATAAACCATTAAATTTTATAATTTAACACTATGAATTATTTTGATTAAAAAGTTGTTTTCATTTAAAATATAGTATTTTTTACTATTCACCCAAATATGAAAGTTATCAGAAAAACACCAAATATTTATTAAAACTAAATTCTTGTGTCCTGATTCTATAGAAGAAGTTTATTTTATCAAATTTAATATATAAATGTTTAAAATATTGGATTTAAAAATGGTTGACCATTAAAAGGCGGTAAAAGTGCATTTTTTGAAAAATATTTCTTTTATCTGAAAAAATGAATGAGTTCCTACATTATGTCTATGAAACTCATAATATGTATTATAAAATTATAAGGATTATATATAGTTCAAAATTTAGTTAATACTATTCATAACCACTTTTGACGATCTGGTTTGGTAAGTTGAGTTGCGCTTGAACTCGGTGTTGTGTGTAGTGCAAGTTATTTAATTACTTTGAAAAAATAACATACTATGAAATCATGGGGTGTTACATTCTTCCCTACATCAATAAATTGCATCCTCACAATTTAAAATTGTTCATTGAAAATACAAGAAGGAAAATAGAAAATAACTTTTTGGGGAAACCCACATTAGATATTGGGTTAATAAAATTTAGTCTTAATAAGAGGAAAAGTGGAATGAAAAAGTCACCACCAAATTATGATCTCAATTAGGAGAACATTGGTGGAAATTAGAGACACCTAATTGGAGGAAAAACGTAGATATTTTTTGGGTGTGATGGAGGTCATCAAACACAGACAATTGTAGAATTGTGGGCCACAAAGCTACCAATCTATGATGATTTAAAATACCATCGGTTCAACAAAACGTAAGGTATTAAGATAACACATTTTTGGTTTTAAGATCCCTTTACTAAAATTTGACAATTAATGTATCCATAAAATATGAGGGAATATATATATATATACTTTACAAGTAGAGTTTTATCCTTCAACTAATTTCTACCACAAACTCATCTTTCACTCTAAAAGATTTCAAATATATATATATATATATATATTCTATTTATCTTAATCACATAGGGTTCCAAAAATAATGAATTTACAATTCACATATCAGTCCCTTTAAAAAAACTACATTATTCAATACAGGACATCACATGGGTCAGTGATCGGTGATACTTCATTGCCTCCCTTTGGTTGCGGTTTCAAGTCTCGCGTCCTTGCCGGACGTGACGGGTTGTCGTCCGACCTCCGGGTTGTCCTTTTTATGGAAATACAAAAATAACCTTAATAATAGTATCCAATTTCAAACTAATCCATTCCAACCATTAGAATTATCCAAAATACTTATATCCAAACTCTCATTCTAAATTTATTAAGGAAGTTAAACATAATGAGGATACTTTTCTCCAGGTAATAACTTGTGAATGCCTTCATCATGTATACTTTTACAACACTACAACATCATGAATTACCAAAATCAACTATCTATTATTCCAAAGTCACTACCTCATTATCAAGACCATATTAAGGATTAAAATTCCTTCAACCATTTATTTTCCAAAAAGTGTAGCTTACTATTAAGTCACTTTTCTTAGAACCATATAATCTCAAATCCTCAATTAAATAGTACTGTAGTACAATCCTTATTTATCTCCATAATTCATGTAACCAGTATATAGTTTATACAACACTCAAATAAAATAATTCTATAATAAAAATATTAGAACACTTGTCATTTGATTTCATCTGACGTAGTATCAAAACATGATTATTATCCAATAACATCATTTGTGGTATAATCCTATGAATGGGACATTGATTTGTGTTGTGTCTCAACGCCTTTCATATGAATCATTTTACATTTGAAAACTTTTTCTTACCCTTTCAGTCACGTACCTGGTGTCATTTTTCTCCAAACTTATAACAAACTCCCATTACTTTCGAGAATTTACCAAGGTGATTCATTCCACATTTATCACATATTGTAAAACCATTCTTTCCCTTATTCCCTTTATCCATATTTGTTTCTACCGTCATTTTCTTCTTTGGCTTCCCTTCAAAGCCATATGATTTAGAGAATTCATTACTTATCTTATTAACACATGATACTATTTATTCATATGATGATAATATATGGGAGACTATTTCCTTTCTAAATGTTGGCTTAATACCATGAATGATATGACCCTTCTTACTCTTGGGATCATACATATTTCTAGAGTTCTCATTCCCTCTACTGGGCACCACTTATAAAAAATGGCATACACTAGGTCAGTTTATGAATCACAATTCATAATTCCAAACATGTAAAATACCTAACGTCAATTGAACATTTTATAGATAAAATCTATAATCACAAAAAAAAATCTTTGAGGTATATACTCAAAAACCCTTTATAATGGTTTTTAAATAAAATGAGAATTATCCTAATCATATCCCTCGGTATTGTTGTAACCAAGAGTGCAGTAAGGCCCGTTGTCGTGCAACAGTTCCCGTTCGAGTCTAGCTCAAAGTGGTGTTTTCGGGTTTTACCCCTACGTACATCTGTACCAGAGCCACCTCTACCTGTTCGTATCCAAACAGGGATGTATTTCTTGGAAAACTCAAAAAATATCTACAATAACAATATTCTAGGAAGTTCTTATATACTAATCCTCAAAGTCTATCTTAAGTCTATGTACTCTAATCAGAGTTTATCTAAATGTAACATCCAAGGTTATTTATAAACATCCTCCGATACCAACTGTAACGCCCCAACCCCAGTTACCCAGAGTCGGTACATTATTTTAATACATTTCCAGGATTAAATGAAATCATTTCCCCAAGGACCAATCAGTTTAGCAGTCTTAGAAAAACGATTACATACATGAATGTTACATTACACTTTATAACATAAAAAACAACCTAAATAATCATTTATAAATGCCATTATTACCTTGGCTTAACCCTACATATTAATCACAATACACTTATTGGAATTCTGGGATAAATAAAACATAGAAATCGGTGAGCTCAAATGCTAAGTAAAAATAAAAATACAATGGAAACATTCATAAATAACCATAAAAATTTAAGGCAATGTATAACTAAAACAAAAGCCTTTTAAACATGAACTTAAGCATCATATGGAAAAAATAAAATGAAGTAATTTCATTTAATAATTCCCATGGATATTCTACTAGTCGAATAATCACATGCAATATCACTAACCACTATCATAATGATTTAATGCTTTATTCCAGACTATCATAACCACATAGTCAAGGACTTTTTCCAAGACTACAAATAAGATTTTGTCAAGGCCATGTGACAAGACACTAGTTTGTCTCATGAGACCTACCGATGCATCGAGGAGCTATAGCGGGCTCCACCCATCACTTACAAAGTCCAATGCAATCCTCATATTAAAAGGATAAAACATAACATAAACATTAATATTAAAACTAGCAAAATAAACGTCAATACTTTACCCATAAACCATGAATGGTATAAATATAACACATCCATAGTCAAACATATCACAAAACCATCAATACAATATGGAATATTTGTATCATGATAAATCAACTTTAAAACAAGTTTAAATTCCATTAAAGGATTTTGACATATATGAAAATGATTTGTAAAACTCTTTGAGAGAAATACCAATTTTTCATGAAAACATTTAAAAGTCACCCAATTTAGAAAGGAAAACATTTAAAAACATTTTTGAATAAAAGTTTCCCATACCACTTTAAAACTTTTGAAGGGAATTAACATTTTTTAAACATTCATGTCCATAAAAATAAATCCTAAAAATCCATTTTGAAAACATGCACATTAATGAGAACACTTTAGAAGAATAATTATTTAAAACATTTAAAATTATGTTTTATTAAAAAAAGTCCCTTAAAATAATTCCTTTTAAAACTATTTCATAAAACATGGACATGGATATTAAATATTTCCCAATAGATACTTACGTAAAAACAACCTCGGATAATAATGATATTGTGAAATTAACCCTTACCAATTTGGTAATATCGAAAACATACACCCCATGAAAGAGGTTTCATACAATGAATATGTAAATACACATAAATTAATGTTTATTACAGAAATAATAAAATTATTGGAAGTACATACACCACACAAAATGTAGTAGTGGCAATATGGCATGAATCTCATGGGAATAAGGTGTGAGTTGAAAACCTCTTACCTTGCACTTTCCTTTAGTCGAGGGTACGTTTATCCACCTTTATGAAGACTATAGTATGTTACTAAATTATACCTGAACCATATTAATATTTATGATATCATACATTATTCAGTTATGAATTTATACTACCCATTTAATAATAATTTGTAGTTTATATTAATATTTCGTGTAATAATCAATTTCTTTATCGTACGTATTTTAACTTGTTACTCTTAATTTTATCACATAGATCATGATTTAAATACTTCCAGAATATAAAAAATGATTTATATATCATATCTATTTAGAATATAAATATGTATATTATAAATATATATGAAATGGAAAACATCGTTTATGGAGACGGTAGTCCGTACGTACGCATAAATGTTGTTTCCGTTTACATTTAGTATTTAACGAAAGTAAGTGAATAATATATATGTAAGTACATAAAAACATATATATATATAAATATATATATCTCCATTATCATTATTATGTAATATATTACAGACTTATTAGTAATATATATTTTTATAATCATCGATGAATGGTGAACTAGAAAATGAATCTCATCGCGTCGTGGAGACGGTAATCCGTATGTACGCACGAGCGAAAATATCATTTTCTTGATATTAAAATAATATATAATTGGATGGTATATCATATATATATAATAATTATCATGTTATAATTATTATTTACATCAATTACACATCATTATCATACTCATCCAAATAATAATGTCTTGAATAACAATTACACCACGACGTGGAGACGGTAAGTCGTACGTACGCATGTATGGTGACATGTCATTCAAAGGATGGATATAATACTGAATATGGTTATACCATATTTATAATAACATCACATTATATATAAGATACTAGATTTATTATTTTAGAATGTAAATAACAAAGAATTAAGATTTAGAATAATAAAGGAACTTGATAGAGGGTGGTGAAAACATTACCTCTTTTTCGGGTTCTTCCTTTTGATTTGATCAAAAGGGCTCCCTAAAATGGATTTATGATCAAACTAAGGCCTCTATGTTGAATTGAGGGAATTTTATAGAATACTTGGGTAGGGTTTGGCTGAGCCAAAAGGCTATTAAGGTATGAATTTGGGATAAGGGGGAGTGCCATTTTATAAGAGGGGTGAGGGGAACCTTAGAAAAAACTTAAAATATTATTTTATAATAAATTCATATTCGGTTTATAATGTCTCAAAATTGAATTATTTCTAGGATAAGGTGGGTATGAGTCTAAATACACTCAACCAATAGGTTTTAGATAGGTTTGGGTCACTTTAGTAACCTTATCGTTTAGTTTTAACTCTTAGTTAATTAGTTTGACATTTACCACGCCTCTTTGTATTTTTATATTATATTGTTAATAGACTTACTATAAACTTCCAATCGACCCCCAAGTGGTCCATTAATAATACAACAATCATTATATAAGTCGTTTGGCCGAATATTAGATTTTTATCAATATAATATCAATTAACAATATAATATTTGTTTTAAAAACTCTTCTATATCAATTTTGACACTATTGGGTATTTTATTCTTGATAAATTCATAAAAGCATTATTACTCACAAAACAATTCCTATAACCAATCCTAATATGTTATATTATCCTTTAAAATTATTGGATGTCAAAAAAAGTCTCCAATTACATTTATATGGGTATTTATAATATCAATTATATTAATCATTCATTAATACGGTAATTACTGCATCATCATTGTGTTATAAATAAATTAACTTATTTAATATCTAAAAATTATAAATAATATACCATTATCTATTAAATCTTTTTATATTTCTAATGAATATTTATAATATAATTTATCTAATTTATTACCCTGTACTAAAATTTTTTTGTTAATAAACATTGATTTTCACTCTTTTAACTATTTTTTGAATTAAATAAAAATAAATGTCCTGATCTAATCCAACTGGACCTAAATGATAATATGTTATTCCTAAGGTTGTTTTTGGTCTAGATACACCTGTACAATAGAATTAGGACATGTGTTAGGGTAATATTAATATCATTTTTACCCTTAATTACCATATTTACTTTTAACCGTGGTAAATAAAAGTAAAAAGATACTATTCACCAAATATTATTTTTATCCTATTGAACCACATTTCACTACTTAATATTAACCGTTTCTCTCATATTTTAGAGACTTCACTCACATAAGCGGTAAAAATTTTTTTATGTGAATTTACAAATTCTCCTAGGAGGTGGGTAAAACACGATGAAAAGTTCAATAAAATTTTTATATATATAAAATTATTATAAACTTACTCCAATGAATTACCTTGAAATTATATAGGTATTATGTATCTATTTTGACCTAAAATAAATTTAAATTAAATAAATAATTTTTTAAATAAAAATTTGGTTTTAAATTATAACTCAGTGTTTTTCACTATTCATCAAAAATTGAATGTTTTCATAAAAATACCAAAAATTTACCCTAGCATAATTTGAATATTCAAAATCCAAAAATGATGTTTGCTTTACCAAATTAAAATCATATAATATTCATTTAATAATTTAAAATTAATTCCCGTTGTCAAATCCAAAAGGCGTATTTTTAAGAGATAATAACTAACAAAAGATTGACACTTGTTTATGTCCAATTTCAAGGTGAAATTACTTACAATGACCAGAATTTGATTAAAAGGTAAAAATATATTATATTTATAGTTATAAACCATTAAAATGTATAATTTAACACTAAAAATTATTTTGATTAAAAAAGTTGATTTCAGTTAAAATATATTATTTTTCACTATTCAACCAAATATAAAAGTTATCAGAAAAACACCAATAATTTATTGAAACTAAATTCTTATGTCCTGTTTCTAAAGAAGATGTTTATTTTTGACAAATTGAATATATAAATGTTTCAAATATTATATTTAAAAAGTGTTCACCATTAAAAGGCGGTAAAAGTGCATTTTTTGAAAAAATACTCCTTTTATTTGAAAAAAATGAATTAGTTCTTACATTATGTCAAAGAAACTCATTATATGGATTCTAAAATTATAGGGATTATATATAGTTCAAAATTCAGTTAATACTATTCATAACCTCTTTTCAATGGCTATTTTGGTATGTTGTGTTGTGCTTAAACTTGGTGTTGCGTGTATTTCATGTTATTGAATTACTTTGAAGAAATAACGTACTATGAAATCTTGGGGTGTTACATTGACAATCAAATTAGTTCCAAAAAAATACAATTCCCATGAATCATGGCCAAACCACATATCAATAAACATAAATTTAAAAAATATCTTTTGTTCTAGAGAAATTCTCATTCCCATAATCATCTCTACAACCCCATAAACCTTATACATTAATTAGGGCTATAAAGATACAACCGAAACCATAACTACCCAAGAACATTCCCCCACTTACGGTTGGTGTACTAAACGGGATACCTCAAGGGCCCCCCATGGTTATATCATATCAGATTCACCCACACATGGGTTCTCAATCACAAACTTGGTATTGGATTAACACCTGGTTCTTTGGGGATTCAATATCCCTTTTCATCATCACCAAGATGGTGTGGCCTTACTAGACAAGTGGGGTAGAACAAACTCAAAATTCTCTAAAATAATTCACATTACCCATCTCAATCATTAAGGTCTTACTAGGTTATCCCACTCACACAGCCAGTCATATTCTGCTAATGGATTTTACACTATGTTCTAGTCATATCATAAGGGTTTATGTAAGCATACCTCTAGGTCATTTCAGTGGGATAAAAGCTTACAAGGTGTCATAGAGACTTCCCTTGGCATAATTAGGCCATGGATGTCTCAATATTCTCTCACCACTACTTTTTTGCACATGGTTCCAAATAATGGGACATTAAGACCGGATTTTTCATTAGTTTTTGAAGGAAACACCTCATGGGGATCCAAATAACTCATGTATAGTCTCAAGTCAAGTCCCCATATATTGGTGAGTGATCTATCATTATTATTCCCTAGGACCAATGTAGACTATGTTCTTACTCATTTATTTCAAGGAATTTAATTAATTGATCACTATATAAACAATCAATAAATTCATTTTAAATATTCTAATTACACTAAAGGGAATGCCTAATGAAGAAATCATGCACATCACATTATATAAAACAAAAAATAAATTTCATGGTATTGTATGCCAAAACAAAAACCTCATTGAATCTTTCCCCAATTATTTTATAATGGTCGACAATTACTGCTATGCCATGTCTATGTGTCGCTATGCACAACACATCCCCCATGTAACTACATCTTTATTGGTCTTATAGACATCAAAAAATAATTAATTCTAACATCTATGATAAATTAAATAATTTAATATAAAATAGGAATAAATGTTGTTCCACTCATTAGTGATCCATTCATGTAATAAACATGAACAAAAACCTGCAGGAGATCCATTGCAGACCCCCACCACCATTCCCATGAAAATCGTTAAAAGGTGAAGACAATTCCATAATGAACATAAAACAAATTTAATATAAACCCCATAAAAATTAAATAAAACATCATATCATAATACAATTTTGATACGCAATGATAAATCAATTCCACGAGACATACTCTCTCAAGGATTAACAAAATCACCAATAAAATTGGATGATTCCACCATGATTCATTGGATTATCCAATGAAAACCTATGAGGATAATGAATAAATTAGTAATAAAGAAGGAGAGATCAATGTAGGATAGTGGTGAATGGTACTAACATATACTCACATAATAATAACAAAAATACTCCCCAAGATCAATGGAATTTAATAGCAGGGGAAAAAGAGTCAACATCCCCATGTGTGATAAAATATTAAGGAAAAATGAGGTATCATACTCTAAAAATAAAATGTTTAAAACTGCTAATTATCCCCTAAAAATCCCACCGGGTGGCCAATGTTCTATTTTAGTTTTTTAAAAGCTAATCCAGCCTCTCCACAATTCACTCTCAAGATCCAAATATACTTTTTAATCCCAATCCACATCCATGAATACCCATTTGAGGTTCTAAAACAATATTAATTTAATTCCGAATTCTCTTCTCAAAATGAATCGTACACCAAACTAAAAAATAAAAGTTATCTTTAATTTAAAAAGAATATCTGGATAGAGGGTACTATAATAACAAACAAAAAACCTATTATTATGAATCTACTTCAAAACAATCATGATTAATCATTCCTGATATTTAAAATTAATAATAACTAACTAAAATAAAGATAGAGAATAATTATAAATAATGACTATTAAAGGTCATAGATTTGAATAATATTTTGAAATATGTGATTTAAATAGTGGTTTTATTATAAAATAGATTTGTTTATTTAGTATTTGTCATGAATTAATATTTTGGCTTCATATTGATTCAACATCTTCTCATGAGTAATTTTCTATTTTTATAAGATAGTTTTATTATATTCTATAATGATACTATAATGTACTCCCAATCAAGGGAAAGTGTCATTTCTAATTCAATTATATACCTTAATGAATTTTATACTCAAAATTATATAAATTTTGAAAATTATTCACATCCACTTTAATGATGGTTTACCCTCATACATATTTCCATTTCCACCAATTTTCTCCATCTTACATAGAAAACCAATTTAGTGTTATCTCATGTTGAATTTATATTTCCATTACCCTATTTTAAAATAATTTTTTGTTACTCAATTTACGATTTTGTTTTTCAATAAATGTATTTCAAAATATTAAATAGGGTTTTAAACCTTTCATAATAAATTTTTTTTCTTTCACCCCAATTTTCTTTTGGAAAACCATCATAACTTTTCAAGGATCTATTTTTAAATATTTTTATTAAAATTTTTTCAAAATTTTTCATATCACATTTTCATACAGGACTCTAGAATGTGATCTGTAAAATTTTCTTTTATGAAAATATTAAAAATTTCTAAAAACTATTTTTTAATATTTTTATCATTTTTTTAATTATAGTCAAAATATTTATTTATGTAGAAAATATTTTTCCTAAAAAACTCAATAAATGTTCTTATGAAATACTATTTTTTGGTGATCGATTTTTGGGTATCAACCGCTTACATACATGAGGTCATTTTGTGGGATATTCCTCTGGAAATTTTATAAAACCCATTTTCCATTCCTTGGGTTCTTTATGATGTAATGAATGAAACCCATTCTCATTCAATGGGTTCTTTATGTTATCAGAAATGAAACCCATTTTCATTTCATGGGTTCTCTTTTCTGATAAATGATTGATTTCATGTGGCACACATATATAAAGATTATATATGGATGGGGTCCTATATCTCCCTCTAATGAATTAATTATATGTTTATATCTCATGAGACAAGTATATGTAGGTGAAATTGTGTTTTCCTACCTTGAATGAGTTAAACTAGTGACACATTATGGAATGAGTGAGAGTAGTGGCTCACAGAGGTGATGATACCAACTACTTATATTTTTTCTAATGTTCGTTGTTATTCAATTTTTTAGTTCATGTAATGTTCCCATTCCATATACCTATCATTATTCTCTAGGAATCATGTTTATTATCTCATGGTTTTGCACCGTTTTCCATGATATATGATAGGTCATTTGGGAATACGTGTCCTTATATCTGGACTTATAATGGAGCCTTATTGTTCCATGTTCATTTATTAGGATATTTCTCCCCTGGTCATTTTTTGACATATTATAATGTTCATACCATTTATAACATATATCTATTTTTCTACTTTCTGAGAGTTTTATCAAACACCCTTATTATGTTTCTATTCTCTCACTTATGAATATTATTATAAATTATGAGAAGTCATGAAGGAATTATATTGTTAATCAATTATGGAGAAATTTGTACAAGTGCTGTAAAATATTTTTCTTATATAACTAGTTCTTAAAGACACCAAACATTCAAGTCATTAGATTTTGTTACTTTTTGGGAGAATTAATGATTAAATTATTTAAATAATGTAAAATAATGATATGTTTATCCTGGGTTGTTAATGTTGGTATTAGAAAAATGATTACTTCTTTTCAATTATTATTTTAGTTATTTTTAAAGAATTTGATAATATAACATTAACAAAAATACTTGGAAAATGTATAAGGGATATATATATGTATATTATAACAACCTAATGTTTTATTAAATTTTATATATTATGTTTCTCATAGTAATTACATCCCCATTTGTAGACTAGAATGTTGATGTGGATATGGAAAATATGCCCCTTGGGGTAATCACCCTAAAGATGGATAGCTGAGTATCAAATCAATCTTCACTACAGTGTACACTGAGTGGGCCTAAGACTAAACACCTATCTAGAATCTCTATGGAGATATACATTTATCAATCAAATTATCATTACCATAAGTTATGAATGATATATTATATAAAGGAATATGGTTAATTAATATGAGAGAATTAATCCTAGAAAAACCAATATTGATATAAGAGCAATTTAGGTTAAATTGAACTCTAATTTAACAGTTTTGACGAGTAATAAATATTGATATTAAATTTTAAATTTAATTACCATTCAATAATTCTCTGATGGTGTTATTTCATCAATAAGGATTTAATCCAATTAGTTTTATTAATGGATGAATACCAAATGAACCATTTTTAAAAATTGATGCCATGAATGATTCGGATATTATACCAATAAATAACCTAACAGGATGAGAGATGGAGTGGGAAATAACATGTTTATACCGTGTTGGCTATAATGAATTATGATTAATAACATGAACATAGTTTATTTTCCAAACACACCAAATAACTGATCAGTGGAGCCTCCTGGCAGTTCTAGCAGGGAGATGATAAAGGAATAATGATTTAATTCCCTTCATGTTAAAAATGTAGCAAGATACACCTAGGATAATATATCAATATAAAAAGATGATGTTTTATTTTGGATAATTGGGGGAATCAGTAAAATTTGTATCAAGAAAAAATGAAAAGTTTGGTTAACACAATGTGTAAAAAAATATTCTTCATAAAAATACACAATCAATTCAATGTTTGAAATATGAAAATGTTGAAAACTACGAAAACCAGTGGACTAATTAACATGATTAAGATGAAAATTGAAACCAATAACCCCCTAGAACATCTGAATATGTTAAATCATATTCAATTATTAATATTGAAGTCGATAAAAAAATTAAGTTGTGATAGGAACACTTTTTCTTCACTCTAGATTTATAGATAGCTTATGTCAATTAATTATTCAAAAACCATTTAACTGTTGAATTGAAAATAAAAATACCTACTCATATCAATATTATATCCATTTTATATAAATATCCTTCATGGTTTGTTGGATTATGATTCATGTAATCCTATTATTCTTCCTTTAGATGTATTTGATATGGTTTTGAATATATATTGTCTATCTCCAAATAGAATCCATATTAATCAATGAAATTGGGAAATCACATATCATATATCAAAACAACCGATGATCATCTATTAGTGTAAGGATGACTATAAGTTATCTTGGAAAACTAATTCTATTATAGGAGTTACAGTACCTTATAATGAGGGATGTTTAAATAAAATTATTAAATAAAACCCCAACATTATGATTGACCTATTCTGAGGACCAAATACTTATTTCCTATGTTTTTAAAGTGTACTTACCTCTATATGTTATATATTGAGTCCCATTAACGATTTCCAATATAAAGTGACAATTAAAATTATGAGGACAAAATTTATTTTGGGGTGGGGGATATAACACCCAATCTTTTTTAGGAAGAATATTCATCCCATAATATATATATTTATAATTTTAAATTATTGTTTCCTATTTTTTCAAAATAATTGAAATAGATTTTGTTATAATTCATCCAGGATGAAAAATTAAACTACAAACTCTTTATTAATTCATATTTAAAAATTAAAACAAAATCACATGAAATAATTTTTTACACACCATCGATTATTACTCACCATAGATTATTACATCCTTTAAATGTGTATAAATTAAAAAGGAGACAATAAATTGAATTTAATAAAATATAAAACACTGGGAGATCTCCTTGATCATCTTCACCCATGAAGATCACTAATATCCAAATAAAACCTATAACGAGGAAACAATCATGAATGATTAAATCATATTATGATATTGAAAATGGAAAATATGGAAATTAAAAGTGTAACTTAAGAAATTATAACTGAATGAATTAATTTAGTAAGGTCATATATAGAAATAAAATATAGCCTTCATAATTATGGTCATCGGAAATATGGTAATTGGAAATATAGTCATTTTATAAACATGTATGCAATAGGTATACTCAATGCATGTATTGTAAGTAGTAAATTCAAAATAATATAATTCATGAATAATTAATAATGAAAAAAATATGAAATTTATATATTATATATGTATTTATATTTATTTATATGCTACATATTAACAATAATATTATTAAAATATAAAATTATGTTTTTATATAATAGAAAAAAATATTTTATATCAAAAAATTAGTAATATTAAATTTAAAGAATATAAATAATTAATTTTAATAGTATTTTGTAAATATTAATTAATATAAAAGAAATATTTTCGAAAAATGGGGTTTTAAAGTGTCATATATTTTATCTAAATAAATTAATTAAATGAATTTAAAAATAATAATAAATATTATTGAATATATTCACATTATTTAAACTTAATATTTAAAATATGAAATAATGATAACAATAATTAATGTTTAAAGACCTCATTTTTTTAATAAAAGTATCTTCCCATTACTTTTTGAATTTTCATTTGAAAATAAATTAAAATATTTATTAATTTTAATTCTAAAAAATGAAAACCTTTTATGGAATTATCATAAAAATATTATTATAGGATGATTCTTGGGGATTTATCTAAAAAGTATTTATTTTAGGTGAACAATGAAAACTTTTGCTTTGGAAAAACTATGAATTTTATGACATAATAAGGATATTTCCATAACATTGAAATCCTTGAAAAAAATATTGACCAAATGTGTAATTTAAAATTAACACTATAAATTTAAAAAATATTTAGATAAATCTAAAAAAATATAATTTTATGTTACAAACATGAGATTTAACTTCATTAAATACTATTTTGAATAATTTTATTATCATTAAATTATTCTTTATCACGTTAAGAAAATGAATCTAATAAATTTGATTATTAATTTATAGTTATAGGGATCATTTTATTAAATAGTTCTATTTTATTTTAATTCATTCAAAATGAATTACATAGGTAAAAATTAGTTACTATAATAAAACAAAAAATGGTAAAAAAAAATGTAGTCATTAAGATAAGGGTCAAAAATGAAAAAAACATGTTTTGAATTGAGTGGATGAGGGGTTTCTCAACCAATACTTATATTTACTCTATTATATTCAGTTTTTTAGTCTTCTTCGCATATGAAACATTTTCTCACTATATATTAAGTTATATATTAAAAAATGTCATTTTCTCAAAATATGAAAGGGGTCTCTGACCACCACGTCAATACCACTCTAAATTTATATTTTCACTTGAAACTATTTTCTTTTTCCTTCCTATTGAAACATGTTATTTTTCTTTTAGCTTCTAGAAGCAAGATGTTAGTGTAAACCCCTTATTTCTATAGAATCCAATAAGGGAAGCTTAATGTTCACAATAAAATATATACCCTTTTGAAATATTGTTTCATTTTTATATTTTCATTTGAAATCCATTTTTCTAAACTTTGTATGATGAATAAAATATTTATAGTATAATAAATGTTTCTATAGTGTATGAATAACCATTTAGTACATTTTCCCTATCACATTATGTAAAATGAAATGGATATTGATGTGTATGTGTATACTTCCACCTAACAAAATTCCCATGTTCCATTTCTTTCATGAGGTACACCAGGTTTTCTGTGTTTCACATATGGGACTAACCATGAAAGGGATGAAATGGAATTATCTATCCCCATGGGATATAAATGGTTTTTGGATGTCTAGTAAGCACTAATTAGGAATGGTTTCTCCCATAAAATAAATTTAGAATGATGTGGATAAATGAGCCTGAAATATTTATACATAATAGATCCAGGTGATATTAGTTAAAATAGAAATATTATATAAAATACCAAAATAAATTTAGATAAAAAATAAAATCAAAAGTAATCCCTATTTTAGCCTCCATGCACTCTATTTTTTAACAACACCCACCACTCACCCCAATATGCCCATACATATTTCACACCACCAAAACGAAAATAAGTAAAAGGGATACCTGGTCAGTATGGTAAAAATGACTAAATAAAACAAAAACAATAGATATACATCCTTTTGACTCTAAAAGTAACTTTCTATTACAAAAACCTCAACACCCAATGAGTGGTAATAAAGGATCCTTAACCTAAAATAGAACTAAATTGAAAATATTGGAATGATCAGTAATCTCAGAAAGATTTCTAAATAAACAATTCCCCATGTTCAAGTCTTTCAATAAAATATACTTTTTCTTAGTTTTAAATATAATATTAAAATTATCATTCCATTTCTTTTTACATAAAATTTAACATATTGTACACCAATCATTTATACAGATTATTTTTTCATTTATTTTAATTAAAAACAATCGCATTGAAGGAATTTATATTGCCTAATCATTTTTTAATGAAAAACACATTTAAAAAAATTTGAAAATAATATTTTCCATTCACATTAGAATTAAATTTTATAAAACATCAATAAATTTTCAAGGTGTGATGAAATCAAAGCATGGTATGAAAAAAACATAAAAAATAAAATAGTACCATAATGAAATGCGTGTAGAATAAACCATATAATCAATAATATTTAGTAACGAAAATGGAATGGAATAATTTTAAATGAAACCATGACTAAATGAAACACATTATAGTATGTATAAGACAATAAAAGTCATCAAGGTTACCTAAGATATTTGGGATATAAACTAGGAAATTTTTATACAAATAATAAATAGTATTGACACTGGATATTAATCAATATATCATATCAAATGGTATTTCCTTATCTGGACACACCATGGAGCACAATACCAGAGGTAGAACATAGTACATCCAAGGTATACTAGTAAATGTGTGATACAAAGATTGTTCATTATGTTATCCTATAGTTATCACCTAACTACCTTTGGATACCCATGACATTTCAATATTAAAAATACCAAAACAATAATAAATTACCACATCATTAATCATATTATGTTTTACCATAACCAAATATAAATCAATAAAAGTAAAGGGATAAATAAAACATCTATCCCAAACCTTTGATAAATAATCTTTAAACTAGATCCCATAGGACATCCATTGAAATTCAATTCATTATTTAAACTTCATGTTTGAAGGTCCTAAATATAACATAGAAAGTAAATTTGAAACCCACATAATGCCTATTTAAAATTTAATATTAATGATAATATTTAAAACTAAGTTGCCTCCTTAAACAATTATGCACATAAACACTTTTTAATTTATATTTTTTACTCCTTGGAAAAATTCACATAATCTAATGTTGTGTTTTACAAACACATGAACACACATATATATGTATACATGTGTATATGTTCGTAACAAAAACATAGAAAAAGACATTCTAGGTACCCACGTATTTTTTAATATTTCATAAAATAAGGGAGAAATACACCTTAAAATAAAATATATTTTAAGTCATTTAAAACTCATTAATAATGGGAAATCTGGTATTTATAAAAAAATAGTGTTATAAATTAATTAAATCATATTTTTACTAAGATTTTAATTATGGTAAAACATTTAATTGAAGTTAAAATCTTATAATACTTGATTCTACATTTAAATACTCCATGAACATATATATTATTATCATTTGGAAATAATATAAGTGAACAAAAATTAATGTAAGAGAGATTACTGAATTTAATGTCTCAAAATAAGGTGAAACCTACCTAGAACATTTGAAGATGATAAAACCACTCCATGAATGCAGAGAGGAAGGTCTGAAGGGAATTACATACTCTACAAGAACTATGAATCATAAAATAAGAACAATCTATTTAAAATAGGGGTTGTCCATGTTACACACATATTAAGGGAAGAGAGGAGAACCCATGAATAAGAGAAGAATGTAAGAGGAGGAGTATATATCTGAATAAATAAAATTAAAATCACAAGATACCCCTATAAAATCAACAAACATTGAGGGATATACCAAGGGGATGTGTAGAACAAGCCCCCCAGATCATGCACAATGCAAGAGAGAATTAGGTAGGGAAAAAACGAATGATATAGGAGAAATATAGAGAGAGAAATTTGGTTACATCAAAAAATAATAATTCATTAGCCACTCCTCATGGTTTGGTAGCATGGTTAGCTAAAAAATATCCAAAAACATGCCTCCTCTTAGAATACATAGAGTACACTTGATGGGTAGGAATCATGCTTATAAAAATCATGTATCATTCCTTAATTTTGTGTTAGTTAAATATCACAAACATTATCATGGTATGTCTACTGTTTTAGCTAACTATTATCCAACCATGAACTAGTGTTGAATTTCCTAAATTTTAAATTTTTGAAATGGGTTAGGTTTGGAATTTATGAATAAGAAAAATAATTACTAATAATATAATTTTATTTATAAAATAATAGGTTCAATGTGTGATGAACTCCCCACAATAGAACTTTTTCCCCACATAAATTCTTAGATGATCCAAACTATTAGTATAAAGTAAAAGATACAACCTCCAAGATTATGAATCGATCTTCCAAAATCTTGCAGTACAAAGGACACCACTAAGGCGTGACTTATGGTAGTAATAAAAATTATCAACACTAATCCCTGGAAGAACCATAAACATTGATCCTTATCTAAGAGAAAAAATTCATTAAATAAGGGTAGATAAAATGAGGATTCATGTATGATTCCAAGAAATAGACAAGGTTCAATAAGTTAGAACTCGACCAATGGATGGGTTGGGTTAAAATAAGTAGATCAGAAGACCCTGTAAGAAAACAATGGACTCTTTATAGGAATGATCAACCATGATGATCTTCTTACCATTTTAGGATACTTATATGGTGGAAAGATAATCTATAGAAAAACACATGAGAAAATAATTTGTTTGGATTAAAAGTCTCTACAAACACAAAATGAATGAAAACATCTATGTGAATAGATAAAACTCTATAAGGAATATGAAACTCAATATGATGGCAATGTGAACCATCATTAATCATAATATAGGAGGATGGGTTTTAACCAAGGGACTAATAAAGATAACATGCATCTAGCTTTAGGTCAAAAGTCAGAGAATTTGAATCTTGTTAATTCTATCTCTTGTCACCAAATAATATATAATAAGACCATTTAAATAGAATGAAAATCATCTTCGTCACCTGAACCTATACCCCAAACTTCAATGAAAGGTACCTTAAAATATAATTCTCTTCACAAGGACACCATCACATGATACCCAAAAGTGTGTAATCGATCAATAAAACATGAGTTCTAAAAAGAAATTAGCATTCCTTAATGAAGTAATAACGGAGCACTCTATGTGACACAACAACAAGAATTACTCCAATGTTTCTATTACTTAGGAATAAATACCACATGAATATAAATGAAACCAAAATTGAAACAAATAGTATTTACTAAAACACACAAAATAAAACATCCTAGAATTCATGTCAAAATATTGAGAGACAAGAAAGGATCTAAAAACAATAGGTTTGGATCCACTACTCCACCTAGAACATCTGTAGACTAAATAAGTACAAAGGCTACTACTTAATCCTAGTGGATAATACTCTAAGTAATGTCCAATTTAATGACTCACTATGACCCATAAGTACTATTCTTGTTGAATTATTTAAATTATATTATAAGAACAAGGTGACATAAAAATGTATAAAAAAATCACAGTAAATCCAATTCGAATCCCAAATCAAATCAAAAATCCAAAAGAATAAATAAGAAGCCCCAAAATCATTGAAAATATTGATTCTAAAATTATAAAAATATATGAACCATAATTTAAAATAATAAATCTCCATTTTAAATTTATTTTAGAACATCTTTTTATTAAATAAATTTCAATAATTGAAAACATCAAACCTCGTTTTGACTCTAGAAACATAATCAATTTCACTTTAAAAACATTTCATAAAAATACTAAACACCAAGTTTGTTTTTAAACCAGTTTAGGAAAACACAATTATTACATTCAATAGTAAAATATTAATATATTTCTTATAAATAAAATCATTAGTTTTATCATTAATATAATTTATTAAAACTAATTTATTATTTTAAAATCCATGGAATTGACATCTGAAATCAAGCTTCAAACTATTATTACCGTGATTTTAAAAATTAAAACCCAAGTTTAACTCAAAAAATATAAACATTAAATAAAAAAATTAAATTAAAATATAATAATAAAGACATATCATAATGTATATATCTAGTTCCCATGTGTATCATGGCTATATTTCTTGGAAAATGAGGTGTCATCGACACAACCGATAACGTGAGTCACGTTGAATGTTATAGTGGGGATTAAAATGGAATGTTGTGCCGTATGAGATCTACAAGTACCAGTATCTTACCCCAATTTTCATAAACCTAACAAAAAATAAATAAAACTTATCAATAATAAAATAATAACACTGAAAATAAAAAAAGAAAACAAAAATTACCTTGGAATCTTGAGGTTCATAATGAGAAAGAGATTATAATAATCTACTCACTCCTATTAATCAATATATGATAGTATTTGGAATATCTAACATTAATCCCCAAATAGAAAAGGTAATCCTATAACCTTTTCCCTTTAAATAACATAGACTCATATAAAATTTTTTAATGAACAAATATAGTCTATCCCTCTATCAGATTCTTTTTCTAGCCCTTGATATGGCCCGAATATCATTCCTAATAACCATGGGCTACCAAATGTTCCTGAGATTCCATGATTCACCACTTAGGAATGGATTATTCTCCAAAATAAATTATGGAAGCACTGGAGAAATGGTCATGAACACTTCGTACGTCAAATATCTATGCGCCAGTAAAAATTAAAACCATTGAATACAAAGATAGTAATTTAATTAAAGATGAAAAATAAAAACAAATAAATACAACCACTCACCCTATACACACACTATCCTATATAATGACCCTAAAATCACCGATATCTCCCTCTACAGATACCATCCCCAAAAAAAATTAAACAATTGAAAGTCCTACTTAGTCGATGTAGTAATTAAAGAAAAAATAAAACCAAACAATATAATTCATCCATGTGAATCTATAAGTAACCATTCAATTATAAAACATCAATACTATATGTGTTGTAATTAGAGAGAGAAAACCAGAACAAACTAAAATAATAATTATATGAAATATCAATAGGCTCAATATGAATTCAAAAATTAATCCACACTTCAGGTTTAATTCTTTAAACAAAAAACCCTTTTATGATATTTTGGACTAAAATGTTAAAATTAGGTTTCTCTTTAATTTTAAATAAAATATAAAATATATCTCATTATTAATATATAAAAATATTTTTTAGTTTAATTTTATAGGAAAAAATTTACTTAGAACATATTTATTAGGACCAATCCTCATTTTAATAAAACAACCATTTAAACAACATTTGAAATAGGGTTTTCCAAAACATTGGAATATAATTTTATTTAAGGAAAATAAATAATCAAATTGAAATTAAATGAAGTCAGAGTTACATAAAAAATTAGATGGTTCAATAACGGGATGGGTGTAGAAGAAACCATATAAACCATAATTTAAAATAGGGAACAAGGGAAAACACAATATAAAATGAAACCATGATCAAATGAAATACATACTAACAACTATAAAAAAATAAGATTCATCAAGGGAACTTATGATATTCGAGGAAATATGAATTGGATAAGGAACTATATAACATGAAAAATTATGGATATAAAATAGTATACCCTAACAAATGGTGTTTATCAACCTAGATTAATTCGGGGTAGAACCCATAAGCAGATCATAATCTCTCTCTAGGCCCCTCATCTGAATGTGATACAAATCTAGTGAAAAATGTGAACCAAGATTTCCCACGTAACTACACTTGGATTCCATTGACATTTTAATACTATCAATAACCACTAATATATTATAGTACCACATCACAAAGAAGTTTATACATTACAATAATTGTATAAAAATTAATAGACATCTAGAGTATATTCAAACATCCATAAAAACCCCTTTATCACTAATTTCCAAGAAGGATATAAATAAACTTCCATTGAAATTAAATTCAACATTTCAACGTCCATTTAAAAAGATCCAACTAGGCATTATAAATTCATTTTAGAAATCTACTTAAGACCAATTTTAAATTCATTCTTAACTGTCACATTTAAAACCCCAAGGTTTCATTCCACCATTATTCCCATACCCACATAAATATTTATATATGTATCTCATTGATTTTTTTTATAATTTTCCTATGAATATATATATATATATATACATAAATGTTTATATGTCCTTAAAATTAACATGGAAAAATACATTTTATAATCACACATTTTCTATAAAGTGAATATCATGTGAAACATGATTTCATGAAAATTCTCCTAAAACATATCTATTAATATTATTTAATATAAAAAATAACTTAAAATGAAACCAATTAAGGATAAAAAATATTAAATCAAAAAATAAGGGTAAAATAACCCATAACACATATATATATGGTAAAAAACTTCACTAATGGAGAGAGGATGCTCTGAATGGGATTATGCACTCCCTAGGAACCATGAATCACAAAAAAAGTATAACATATTTGGACAAGGGTACTTCCAAGGATTATATGCATTGATGGATGATATGATAAATAAATAATAGGATAAGTATTAATTATTAGGAGGCCAAAAATGAGGATCATGATTTGAAATTGAAAGAAACACCCTTATAATAAATAAAGAATTTGGGAAGATTATATGGGAGGTGTGAATCAATTTCCCCAAGTTTTTCAAATTTTGAGAGTGAAGAAGAGAGGGTTGGGAGGTGTTAATTATGAAAAATATGAGAGTGAATTCAATTAATTTTAGCTTTTTTTCCTATAAACACTTAATGATTTGGCCTCATAGATAGAGAAACTGTGTGCCAACCATACACTCCAACTTGAATAATTTGAGTACCACGCATGGGTAGGACACACTTTCATAGAAACCATATTTGAACCTTATGTTTTGGATTTATTAAATAATAGATGTCTTTTCATTTTTTGTGAAAATATTCCACTAACCACATGATAAATGATCACCTATTCTAAAATTCTTAAATTCTAAAAAATTTAAAATGGGTTTTTTCTGGAATTGATGAACAAGTTTAATAAAAATTAATTTAACAAAAAATAGGTGAAATAATGAGGTTAGAGTGTGATAATTTTCTTTCATGGACATAAATGGATGGTCTTAACATGGAATTTAATAAATAATTGTGATATATATAACATTTATTAGATTATAAATTAATAAACAATGTTATGTATTTCTATCATTCTATGGAAAATGAAATCAGTATCCATTCTTATGTGTGGTCTACCACATAAATGGAATAGTTTATTATGTTTTTAATCATATAATATCATGGATGGCCATTAGAATTGGTTTATATCATAAATAGGGTGATTATTAAATTATATTTATTTTGGTAAAATAAAATGGTCAAACTTTAAATAATATGAAAAATAAATGATTATTGTAAATTCAGTCATCTACAACCACTGTACTAAGGGAAAAAATATTATTCATTCTTTGTGCTAGTTTTATATCCATTACCTATTCATATAATCCTCTTTAATTATGAAAAAACATGAAAATATTGTTTATTATAAAAGAATAATTATACTACAACTAAATTACATCATAATCATCCATTGATTATGGTGCATTCATGTTTGGGATGGTCAAAAGACCAACATGATCATTTCTATAAAATAATATCCTAGATGACTATGAGAACATAATTAAAGATAATATATGACATATAAATGTAAATACTATTTTTTTTGTTCTTGAATGGAAACATTAATATTATACTCATTAATAAATATTCCAACACATATTTGTTGAAAATCACTTTAACATGCTTTTCGTTGATTTCATCTTTAATAATCAAAACCAAAACTCTCGTATAATGAAATTATAACATTATCAATAATTATAAATAATTATTTATAGTTCCTTTTATGATCTAGGAATTATGAACATAGGGAGAAGAACAAATATGAACACTAATATTTTGAAAGTAGCTCAAAAAAATATTCATTACTCACTCGTGATATTGAAAATAGATAATAAGTAACAAATATATATATAGAGACTACATCTATGTGAATTTTATAAGGAGTTATATTTTTTAATATGTTTATTAAATAGGTTATTAAGCTAATTTTTTATAAATTATATTTTAGTCCTCTAGTGGAAGTCGTGAATTATCATAATGGGTTCTTCTTGAAACATATTCTTTTAATGATCCATAATGATTCATTTTTTAATATAGTTTTAAAAGTTATTTTTATTATTTTCTAAGATTATACAATAATTACATTTCCCTCAATGTAATGTGATATTTTTAAATCAAATATTTACATTAATGAATATCTTTTTAAAAAGAATATCATTATTGAGAATAATACCCAATATCTTTAAAAGCAGTTTCCCCACATGTCTATATATCCATTTCCCACCAATATTATATTGTTCATTTTTATTCTTTGTTATGTTTTATCCAAGGGTAAATTAATATTTCCATTCACTAATTTTAAAAATGAATGTTTTTTACTCTTTTTAAGATGTGGGTTTTAAATAATAATATTTATAAATAATTATTTTTTTCTATCCTTTTGTAATATAATTTTTTATCCTCCACCACACATATGCTTTTGTATAAAACATAATATTTTTCAAGGATAATTTTTTTGGAAATTTTATTACTAAATGTTTTTAAAAAAATAATTCACTTTTTTGAAAATTACTTTTCAATTTGATTCCTAAATTATTTTTTATCACTATATCTTTTGAAGGATGAAGGATGGTATCCCCAATGTTTAAGAGACATGACTACCACGGTCTATAATGATTTTATTATTCTATCATTGTAGTATTTTGCAATTGTTTTACAAATTTGGATCCTCTTTAAAGAAATATTCTCTGAATATAGATTATGGTGGTTAATGTATGGTTTCGGAGTAATTAAAAATCATTTTACCATTTTTAACTTTCATAGAAACTCCAAATGATTCTCACATCCATAACAAGGTACATTCCTTTTCTTTTAAAGGTAGACATACAATTGTGGTCTCAAAACCAATAACTCTTAGGAACTCACATTGGTTGAGATGAGGTGAGGTTAGGCTCATCATTCCATTTTTAGGGAATTATTACCTATTTAGGGACTCTATTATAAATTTAATATATGTCTATGAATCTATTACAAATCCTAGTATTGAATTTGTTAACCCAAAAATTGATCAGCTGTTGAATCCTTTTGTATGTAGATGAGGTCTATTACTAATGTAATGTATTTGTATTTGAGTTTCTCTATCCAATTTATTTTATTACAGAGAAATTGGTATTTGTTTATATTTTGATTCCATATAACGAGAAACTATAGAGTATACATTCATCTAGGGATGTGAATAGTATTTTGAGGATTGGATTAAACCTTCATGAGGAATGCTATATATCCTACATATAATATTAATTAAAAAACAAATTATTAATTTGATTCCAATTTGTGAATTTTAACATCATTTAATTAGGTAATATATGTGGGAACTTAGGCACAGGGTATTGGGGTCAATAATTTGAAATGATTTCATTGTATCCATTTTATAATAGCAATAATAGTCATCATGGTTTGATCCATTATCAACCCATTGATGGGCGGTGATCGATAATTAATGATTTTGAGGGTTATTTCCCGAGGGTTTACCAATATGGGAATTTCTTCAAGACTATCAATGAGGTGGATGCCCTTGTATGGTGGAAATAATATCATGTCACTAAA
Source organism: Viscum album (assembly GCA_963277665.1). Taxonomy (NCBI): domain Eukaryota; kingdom Viridiplantae; phylum Streptophyta; class Magnoliopsida; order Santalales; family Viscaceae; genus Viscum; species Viscum album. The sequence continues at coordinate 922,580,135 of OY728162.1, read as the reverse complement.
TGGGACGTGAACACTGAGGTTTCCCTGGATGGGGAGAACATATGGTGTTAGTGATATGATATTTTCAAGTCCCTAGTCACACAAGAGTCATGCTTAGTGTAAAATCAAGTCATATAATGTCACAAGTACCACTACATATGGATAAGAGACATTCATACAAGGGAATCCCTTATAGGGTGTTTAATATGGATCTTAGACCATAAGAAAGAGTCCTACATTTCATGTTTGGATAGGAATTAGAGTTCTCATAGTTAAATAATCTTGTCAATCTAATGATGGATGAGAAATAATAATAAACCCATAAGAGATTTTGGGTCCCATGGGTTAGAGTGTAAGATATACAGATGGATTTACACAAAGGTGGATGCCCAATTGGACCTCGGTCTTTAAGAAGGCATCCTATGTATTCTTCTCATGGTAGAAATCAGATTCGAAATAGTTCAATTTATTTTATATCCATATCTATCTTCTATAAAAGGTTTTCATGTCTCACGGCGTCTTTTCAATATTCTTAACATGTCCGGGGGTATTTTTATCTAAGTTGATATTTCATAGATATAAATTAAACATGTACTAGTTTCCTACCCTACATATTTGATGATGTATGTGAATGACCTGATCATATTATTGAAATTATTGAGGATTCTTGGAATATATTTCTGAGGATTCAGCCACTTGATCCAGTTGACTTTTTAGGGGACCTTCGCATGACAGGGCTGAAACTTCAAAGGAATTTTCTATGATTGAAGTAGAAATTTAGAAATTCTATCACATGATTCAAATTACTTCTCTAAGGGCCTTCATTTGATCAATATAGACACATAAAAGGGTGAATCATGACTATGGATGACATGTTTGAGGGTTGTACCATGATCTGGAAAGCATGTTTGGAGGACATCACATGATATGGATAATATGTATGGAGGACTTTGCATGACTATGATGAAATGTCTAGGCAGTGTCATAATATTAAGGAAGATATGTTGGATAACATCATTTGACTTAGATGACATGTCCATATGACTTCTGATGATCAATGAAGACATGACCAAGTGTGTGGTATGATCAGGACTGACACGTTGAAGGGCTATCACGTGATCTAGACAGGTCTTGAAAAGTGCATGATGCATTCGTATGAAAAAATTTACCCAAATTAGAATGAATCTCTCATACAGTTTTAGTATTTGTTGTATATATTCTTGAATTTTTTTTAAAAATTAGTTTTTTAGGTTTTACATGACAATATCTACATGTAGAAAAAACCTTCATATAATCCAGATAGCATGCTCGAAGTCCCGTGTGTGATCAATAGAGTTTTCATGTGACGAATATATACATCACATGTAATCCCTTAAGTCATTATATAGTTTTTCTAGGTCTAATACAGTTGATATTTCATGTATTGGTTCTTCAAGATTCATGTTATCCCCTTTTCACTCTAATGGGTGTTCCTGCTTGTGTGTTTTTTTATATTGAGGTGGAAGAATTTATAGGTCTCTCTGCCCTAGATTTGATCTTCCTTGAATGGAGGATATATCACATATATATATTGAGTTGATTGATGGAGCATCACATCATGCACTTCTCATTATCACACCATAGGTGATCTATAACACTATCTTTGTGTCACATGATATACATCGGCCATGACAGTACTGTACCTTCAGAATATTTATTAGAGATATTGATTGTTAAATTCATTTCTCATGATCATGTCGACTTGTTAATGGGACTTCATAAGAACTTATAACCTGTATAAGAGGCTTTCACATGATCAATGAATTCTTGTTTGGGACCCTTCATGAGATCAGGTTGTCTTTTCATAGGTCGTTAAAGTTATCAATCCAAAAACTGAAAGGTAATTTGCGTGATTAATGAGCTGATAACACATGGTGAATAACGATTTCACATAAATATCACTTTACATTTTAAATCTATGAGGCTTATTCATTTTGTAGAATTAATTCATTATTTGAAAAGACTTGTGGCCTTTTCTAGTTGGTTTTTTTCAGGAAGTTTCATTATTAATAATGGATATCATGATGGTATGTGATAATGGTCATGAACAGTTTATCTACATGTATATGGTGCATCGCTTGATCCACAATAAATCTTGTGATGAAATGATAGCATCACCATGGGTGATATCTCTTCTTGTATATGGTGTGTCTTCTGATCAGTGATGGATCTTACGATGGTGTACGAGCATTGTCATGGATAGTCGCGCCACTTTTCTGTGGATCTGGAGAGGTGTTTCATGATCAAACATACATGTTTGAGGGAATTCACCAAATCATGAGGGCCTATTAGATATGATTTTTTTGATCATCTGTAGCTTATTAAAATATCATGATTCACCTATGTTACCTTCCTAGGATCATGAAATCACATCCCCTTTTGGGGGTTATGTGATTTTTATTATCCAGATGCCTATTCATCATGTATCCAAGATTCTAATTCTTTCTTTTCTTAGAAACAATACATATTCTTTCAGTATTTATTCAACCCTAAAATTATTGATTCTCATTTGGTGGACATCAACCAATTCCTCGATTGCGAGTGAGATCCACAAGGATAAGGAATTGGTTTCTAGGATAGTAAATGCTCACCTGTGTCCTTGAGGCTTCCACTGATCAGTGTCCCAAGGAGTGTTTGGTTTTGGAGGGGACCATTGGTATTCCATAAGGAATATTATAAATAGGGGTGGGAGGAAGATACTCATTCCTTCAATGACATGGATATCAGAGTTCTAGTGATTTCTTCAATCTCATTTTCAGGTATTGTTAGACTTCCTCACAAGAACCAATTCACAAGAACCACTTCTTGATAACACTTCGTGAGATTCAATTGTGAGACCTTTTCACATGACATCCTTTCTTGATAAATCTATCACTCAATCAGTGGTAATTTCTATAGGATCTTCTGAATGAATTAGATTATACGGTTATATCACCATCATTTATTTGTCCAACTATGCTTTGTCGCATGATCTCTAGATCATTGTTCGACTCACATGCCCTCTATATGGACTTGTGATTGTAAGGAATAAAATAAGATCAAATGATTATGAGGTGTTAAATAGGTCATTCAGTCTATGATAATGGTAATGGGTTATGCAATCATAAACCCTTAAATGGGTCACATGATTGTTGTGATTGGTAGTGGGTCACGTGATCACAATACCTTATATGGGTCACTCTATTTGTGTGATGAAACCCACTTTACTTGTTTCCCTTCACTGATCCCATTTTTGGGATGGTACTTCTTCTCATGTTTTCTTCATACTCTTATGTAGATGGATTCCATCTCACAAAAACCTTCATATTAAATCGACCATATGGATATGATTATTAGGAATAATAATATTGACCAACTATATCAATTTTTCTCTAACAATGATATTTAGAATGGGATTTTCCTCCTAGATATAAGATATATCGTCTATTTCATCGAATACCTATATATGTATTTTGACTTATGGCTGACACTTCAATTCTTTTATAGGATTAAAATATTCCATCTCCTAAGATATCAAATTCTATTGACTATATTCTAAAAAAATTTATAAAGACAATAAATTGGTTTTAGTGTTTATCTAAGGGTATTTAAATATGTTGGATAACTCCCCTTGGGGTCCAAATCATTTGATCACACATATAATACAATTACTCATATTTATTCAAGAATGGTCCTTTCCTCTTTTAATGAGTTGAGAAATGATTGGAGCTCAATGTGGGAATTATGACCTGGTAGTAACTACTTTGATTAATCGGCATGGCCATTCTGGGTGAGGCAGAGATGCTTAGATTTAAACAACTAGTTAGACACTAATAATCATTATGAGGTGGCACAAGCTTCTTAGTTTTTTAGGTACCATCAGTTAGAACCCAACAAAGAACTAATTAGAAACTAGTGTCTTAACGAAAATTCCTTTCATCTGCCTCATGGAGAAATATGGATCTTCCATTGGGATATCTACCTGGTGTGAGGAATACCTCTTCTTAGTGAGATGTATGGAAAATGTATTCCTACTTCGGACATTTGGGATGACCAAATATAATATCCATCATAGTTATGGTACCTTTTTTACATTGGAAAGGAGAAGTTAATTATGGTGATAATCTATTATCATATCATTTCATTTATGGATTGGGTTAACATATTCCATTACTGTAGCGAGACTTTTCCAACTAATATACATCCTTACCGAAAATTGGGAAATATCACGGGCTCTTATTATGACATTATTTAAGCTAGGAAGTATGCCTCTTGGGATACTTGGTGAGACAAGTGATGTCCCTGGTCTTCAGTTAGTAGAGTTTGTAGCCATGTTTATGAATGGATGTATTTTACAAGTAGTGGATTCATTCTTGAGAATTGAATTATGTACATTGATGATGTAAGCCTGAATGGAAGAGGGAAAACCTCTTAAATTTTTTTTTCTGACTCTTGAACATCTTTACCAACTCCATGGTCATATCTAAGAAGGAAACATCCCTTTATAGATTGGATTCCATTTTAAATTCTTATTTGGATGGATAAGAGAGTGTTTCTAGTGTTTCAAATATTAGAACACTTCCAATATACCTTATGATTCATTCATTCCTATGTTGTTGAACATTTCTAGGGATGGTGAAATTCCATTACGACACAATGAGTTGATTGATATATTGATTGGGCATGACTATTTCGACTTCATTCCCTTTGCTTCAACCACTAGGATGCTTATTGATAATGGAAGTGGTTTTCTCAATGAGATTTCATTTAAAATCTCTCTCCGAGATATATTTCTTGTAGCTTCTGTATAATACATTAATATTTATGATCCATACACCCCTTTACAATTTTCTCTCATGTTTTTCTATATTAAGATAGATTCCCCACTTCCATTAACGGGTGAGTGGGGAGAATGAAATCCCATTATCAATCACCAATTTTGGAACATGACGGAATATGAAGATAAAAATGATGAGATTATTCTTCTACTCATTGATACCCCAATCTGCATGTATTATGACTATACTGAGGATTGGGTGGAATATTACCCAATAAGTGTATTGAATCAATTGGTCCATCAGGTGGATAAGACATGTGTTTCATCAAACCAATTATCTATGGAATAAATAGATTTGATTATGGAATTGGGGGATCCTTTAAAAAACCACTCTATTCATGGTAAAAAAACATTACATTAGTGGGAATTTTTTTTAAGGAGGATAGACCTTTGATACCAACAATAGGAAATGACCAAATTGAGAAGAAAGTACATGATACTTATTCTTTTACATCATCATCAACTCATCCAATTATCCATTCAATATATTTGATGTCTAAATACCCTATTTCAACCATTACATCATTCAATGAACCTACTTAAATGGTTAGTGATAACCAATTACCATGGTGGTTAGTCTATAGAAATGGTCAATACCCTAATCGTCGAGACATCCTTAGAGGAGATTCATGTCCAATAGTAATTCCTTCACCACAATTTTGTGATTTTGGGGATGGAGGTGCTAATTTTCAACCATTATATGACATCATGTTGTATATTTTCATGGTCCAACTATTACTATCCAATAGTGAGAAGAACTTATGGGGATTTTATAACAAAATTTATCTATCCTAGTCAGAAAGGTAATATTTAGAGGTTCTTGAAGAGATACCTTAAAAAGTATCTTACCAACATGCTATTTTGGATATCTTAACTATGGAATAATATAATAAGAAGTGCGTGTAGCAATCATGATACCACATCTTCTAACAACATCATATTTCTTATTGACTAATCATAAAGAAGCAGAAGATCTACCCCCTTTAATTGAGAATATTCAGCCTTAGAAAGCAGTAGAAGAAACATAGTGGACAACACTTTAGTGCTCGATCAAAAATTCTTAAAAGAATATGGTTGGAAAGGAACACATGGATGGTTAAATTTTATTGTGATTTGTCCATGAATAGGTTTTCTATTTTGGTTTCTAAACCTTTGAGAGACTCTAAAATATTGATATTCCTCATTATTCGGTGTAATATCAATGAATAAATAGTCTAAACATTACATTCAATTTTTTATCTTTCTTTTATTCATGAATTTCATGAAATTTCATCTTTTTTGAAATCATATGGATCATAAGATATGACCGATTATTATATAATATCTTGTAAATCCAAATGGCTTGATTTGAAATATTAAACCGAATAGGTTACAATTAAAAATTTCTCATTAATTCCAACCAACATAGAATTCCACATTGATGTATATTCTTTGATAATCATGAGATTAACGGGTATAGAGGGATAATTTGGGTGAAATATATTTACCTGAGGTAGAGTACTCTAATTCATACCTAATTCAGCAGACTGAGTGAGCATAGCATGATTTATTATTTGGAAAAATAATGATCCATATAGGATTTTTATATCTTCTATTTTAATTTCCCAATATTTTTTCTAAGAATTATATAGAGAAAGATTGATGGGCATGTACTCGGATGGGTTTTCAAACTAAATTTCTTCTACACCTTTTTAATTTTATATGTTCATAAAATTTATTTCATCACACAATGTTTGTGTCCATTGATAATAGACTCAAATTTTACTAGGGTTCTCTTTTCATGTTTTCAACTAATAGATAATTTTTTATGATTTAAATGAATTTTTTAGGTCTTAAAATTTTCATGGGTGTTTTGTTTTAGTTTAAGGACTTCCAAATCATACTATTTGATATTTTATTTTTTGGACTTTTTTCCTAGAGATTCTAATACTGGTACTGCAGGATGAAGATTCATAAAAGGTTTGAGATCCCTAAATCCATAATGGGATTCTAGAGAATGAATGTTCATGAAGGGTAATAGTACCCAATTTCTTCATATAAAATATTATGGATGAATTTCCATGATGGGTTGTGTAACAAAAAATCATTCCATATAAGGGTATTGGTGGATGGTAGAATAACAGGTAAGTTGATTCAACTTATATAACTGTAATATGGTTTATGTAAATCATGTATCTAATAACATGAATTGATGAATATAGAATGGGGAAAAATTGTTGGGGATAACCCAAAACATCCCATGGTGATGATTTTCACTACATTATTAACTAGGCTAATAAGGATTGTAGTACTTTTTCTGTAAGGAGGATAAAAATATATTTGGTGGGTCAGAGTCTCTTATCTATGGAACATAGGAATTACATGAATGGTCAAGTAAAGTTGATATCCATTCTTCTCCAATGGCCATGTAATATTTATAAAGATTAAAATCATGGGTGCTAGATCTCGAATTGATGAATATTGAATGGGATAAAAATTCATAGGTTGACCCAAAACACCCTAAGATGCTGAGTTCCTCCACGATGTTGTTGGGGCTCATGAGGTTTGTTGGTCCTTTCTTTTTAAGAAGTGATGCCTCAAGTTCATGGTCTAATGGCCATTATATAGGAGGCCATAAGTATTACAGGAACTGTCAATTAGAAGGGTCCTCACTCTTTCAAAAGATCCATATAAGATTTATGAAGACTCAAAAGTTTGGAAGATGAAGAACTATCCAAGAAGGGTTTTAGCACCATAGATAAGTTTGAATTTGGTTGGGAAGATCTAGTCCTATTCTATGTGGTTTTGGGTAACATGTTGTGGTCCATCAGAAGGATTGGGGATGAAATATCACATTCCTTCTTTGAGAATGGGTAAAACACAAGGTGAAGTAACATAAAGGATGTTGAATCCACTTTAGTAGTCTAGTTATGGTGATTTTAAGTCATGGTACATGAATATATGAGTTATCTAAAGGAGGAAAACATGCGGTATAAGACAGACATTGGTAATGGTGGAATCCCATACTCTATGCAGTCAAGATTATAACCCCCGGACATAAGGGGGTAATTTCTGGGACCAAAACACTCCTTGGAACAAACTCTTTGGTAGGATTAAATTCTATAATGAATCCTCATAGATTCATTTTTGATTATCAATTCCCAATTACCTATTTTCTATAGGGAAGAACCAGGAGCTAGGGAGCAGGGTGTCTATGGGGTTCCAAGATAAGGAAAAAAATCAAGGAATTGCTTATGTCGAATCAAACATCAAAGACATAAATGGGGTTTATGGGAGACATAATATTCAATTACGGGTTGAGCACCCTAAATTTTCTGTCACTACCTAGTGAACATGTTATTGTGGTGAGGAGATCTGACAAGTCATTACTCTAACATAATATTGGACCAGGGTGTCTAATGGGAATTGCTCGGCTTTTAATAGGGCCACATAGTGGGGCCTATGTGATTTATTTGTTTTTTATTTATTCTATAAAATTTTCTAAAACTCTAGATATAATGATTTTAGCAAGCACAACCATGAATTTTTTCTCAATCATCCCTTAACCCACATTTATCCTGACATGTTTTATGTTTATTTCACAAGAATTTTTATGGTCCTCCAAATTCAAAAATAAATGGATAAAGTATAAGGTCATACAAATTTGACCAAAGTTAATTCAATTTTATGTCATGATACACATTGACCTAATAATAGGGGAATTTTACATGATAGGAAAATTAGGATAACCCAGGTTAAGAGTACTCCAACCACATTTTCAGTAGAAGAGAAAAATGTTGTAAATCTTGGAAAATGGTTATTGCGTCACGAATAATGATATGATAAAATATTTCCAAAAATAATCATGAATCACTTTAAGAGGATGATCTCTACTACAATGATGCTATGGATCACAATGATTATTAATCCACTCTTGTATGTCTAGTATTCCAATGGTTGGTGGATTTAAATACCATATACAGATCCACATCAAGAGTATTCAAAAATTGATATAATTTATCTTTTTCTGGGGCCATTAAAGGATTTTAGAAACCCTAGGTACTCATGACATGGAGGGTGATTTATGGGATAATACTCTTAAATGATGATGGAAGAACCTCATATTATGGTTGACTAGGGTTAGTCACTTAATTTAATTTGATAAGGAATGATTATAGGTGGTGTTATGCACACATTGATGTCATGTAATGGGGGTTAATCTACACTTCAATTTAACATCATGCGAGAAGGAAATTTTCCTTGTAGTTTAACATCATCTAGTAAAGACATTATCCTTGTAGTTTAATGTCATATGGAAAGGATATAGGAAGTGATGTGAAATTGTGCAAGAAATACTTTGGGAAACATTTCAATAGAAGGGTAATTTATATGTGAGAAACACCTTTTATCTATGAATATGATTATTTATGGGTGGCCCTATATAGGATCCATTTTTCACATATTTAACTTATGTTTAACAAATCAATATGTATATCTGAATCATGCGTAGCCAGATCAAGTCTATATAACTCGTCCCACCTTAAATATATGTATATTAAATTTTTATTGATGGGATTCCTAGGGATTCTATAAGCACATTTAAAGGGAAGTAATCATACCATAGTCATCTCCTTTAATTTTATTCCTCTATATAGATATGTCCCATATATGAAGGATATTATTATAAGTGATGGAATCCTATGGCTGGTGTTGAAATCGGGGATCCAAGAATCACCACATATCCTCTGATGGTAGGAATCAAAGGAAACATAGTTATTTAATGAAAATATCTCCACACATGTCTAACCCATACACATAGGGGGTATTTATTTCAATTGTTATTGTGGTTGGACAAGGGATTTAGGTTCTATGCATTACTATGTATCTTTTGATTACATGAATCAATCCATACATAGTTATTAAAGGGAAAACTTTATATGAATGTTTGACTCATACACAAATGGGAGAATTTCTCCCATTGATTATTATGGATGGGCCCAGGATTGGAGATTTGGGTATCACTATATGTCCTATGAATATAGGAATCAAGCCACGTGTAGTTATTGAATAGAAAATATCTACAAAGGTACGACCCATACACAAAGGGGAGTGAATTATTCTCATTAATTATTATGGATAAACCCTATATTGGAGATATAGGGACCACTACATGCCTTGTGATGTAAGGAATAAAGATGTCTCTATTTATTGAGTGGAGGTGTAGTGGTATACTAACCGAAAGTGTACTAGTCGTCTAGGGATAAGGCCACAGAAATGTGTCATTTTTTATCATGGAAGAGATGTTAGTAATGCATTTTTAAATCATGTGGTAAAGACATATGGTGTACCTTTTATGGTCTTGCATCTAGAACCAATAAAACCCTATGGTGAACCGATAGTTCTCAATTATTTGGGTAATCCCTTACCAAAATTCTTAATCCTGTGTGATCTATTCTCATTGTGAGAAAAATGGAATGGAAAGGTTTCTTTAACAACACAAGGGTGATTAATATAAAGGATAGGGACATTTTTATCATGTAGTATGGAACATGATATATGATGTCTATGTCACTACATATCTCTTGGATATAAGAATCATGATGTATGAAGTTATTAATATAATACTCTACAAGTGGGTATGATCCATACATAAAGGTGGTTTCCTATTTATATTGTGTCTAGTCACAAGATTGGAGATCTAGGGATCACTATATATCCTATGATAACAGTAATCAATCCACATGTAGTTATTGAGTGGAAATTTCCCTATGTAGATTTGACTCACACATAGGGATGAGTTTAATATATTTTTCATTCACACAGATCTATCTCAGGTGCTGTGATTAATTTGTGAAGTAACATTTTCTATGTAGTTTAATATCATGGAGTAAAGATATCTTCCATGTAGTTTAATGTCATGTGTTGAGGTTGTATTTCAGTCAATTAAACTTTATGTCCTATAGATGCAATATGGTATATGATGTGGCCTTCAAATTACATGTTTTGCCGCATATTTTTAAATAATTTTTGATAATTTAATTACTTATTTGAATACTTTTTAATAAATAATTGTTCTTTTGATTTTTTATGATTAATTGTTATAATTAATAAATTTTTTGTAATTAATCAAGTATTATAAGCTTTAGAATAGTTAATTTATTCATTACATTAATTTTATAGAATTATTACTTTTTATTTAGTATGGTATGTTTTTATGCATATCTAATGATTTAACATTTATTATTCAATTAATTAAGTCTGATTCTATACATAATTAATGTACTCTTAATCTAATATTACTTTTATTAAAAATTAAATAATCTAATCTAATTAATAGATGACTTTTAATAATTCATTAATTAAAATATAAGATTATAGAATCACTTCATTTATTATGTCTTTCATTTATATTTCATTAAGTAACATAATTTTTTAATTATATAATAATTATTTGCATACTTTAAATTAATTGAATTTATAAAATAACTAGTTTAAATAATTTTACATTTTTATATTAAATTTTTAATTTTACTTTAATCTTTTAATAAGTTAGGTTCTTTTAATTTTATTTTTAGTATAGTAATAAATTATGTTATGCGAATAGAAGTTATTAATAATTTAAATTAAGTTTATTTGGTTTAATAAGTTTATTTAAATTATAATTTTTTTTAATTAATATTTAGTTGTTATTAGTTATGTTGTTCATTTTTAATATATGTTTTATCTTATTTTATTTACTATGTTTATTTTGCAGGTTCACTATTCCATCCTGATCACGGTCACGATTTCTCCACCCACCATGTCTGTTACTTTCTCACTGTTTTCATGAGAAACAGTGGCACATTTTCTCTTTTTTTATTGTGGCACTATAACCCTTGAAAACCGGTGCCACTATGACTTCATGGAACTATGACTCTTACGTCACTGTCTCACTGTGTCTCTTCCTTGACTCTTACACCATTTCCAACCCTTCCACAATATTTATTTTACGGTTTCACCGTATCGTTTCTATGGTTCCACAGTTTCTCTTACCCAGCTCCATTTTACTTCTTTTTTTCATGGCACCGCAACCCACCCTACCACCATCTCTTTTTCTCATCTTCTCACTGCATCATCCTTAGAACCGTTTCTCTTCCACATAACCTTTTCACTATATCTCCTCACTGGTCCTCCTACCATTTTCCACATCTGTAAATACTCTATTATTGTTTCTATGCTCTTCATCCACCATTTATCATCTTCTTCCACAAATAGTGCCATAGGAAAACAAATCACTACAAACTCAAATGCAAACCCAATTCATCACCGGATCAGAATCAGACTCAAAGCACAATCACAGAAATAAAATAGATGTCATTCTCTAAATCAAATCTAAATCTTTTGGCATGAGATGAAATTGAGTCTTGACACTATTTTTGTAGTAAATATGTGTTTTCTTTCCAACCACCATAGGAGGGAGGTCCACCGGAGTGAGAGTCAACCGAGGTAGAAAGTAGACCACATGAGATCTACGTACTGCTTTGAAGTTGAGGAGGAGTCGATCACCACTAGAGTGAAGCCGCACCGCTGCTGTGGAGGAGGACATCCAATCTAACACTGCGTAGAGGATTCCTATGGATGCTAACTTAAACCCTACCCACTTGTCGTAGCGTCAATTTGGGGGGGGGATGATTTAATAAAAATATTATAATAAAAAGAAACAAACTAAAAACTAATTTAAGAAAATATAAATTAAAAACCTAAATTAAAAATAACTAAAATTTAAAACGTAAAAAATATTGATTATAATTAAAAAATAAATATAGTATAGTTGAATTATAAAAAAGAATAAATAAATTTTTTAACGTAAATAAAACTTTAAATTAAACTAATAACTAAATTAAATTAAATTTAATTTAATGTGGCATACTAAATAGTTATTTGTTAATAAAATTAATTACATAATAATAATTTATTTCAAACTCAAATAAGGTAATCTAAATAACATAAATTAGTAAATAAAATTAATTTATAAATAATAATAATGTTTTAAATTAACATTGATAAATTTAGTTAAAATGAATTAATAACTTTATAAATAAATATTTTAACTTATTTAATTAACTTATGACCTATGATATTAATTTAATTACTAATTTTTTAATGATCTGTGTGTTTTTCTTTTCCAGGTACATCCCAAAGATGGGTATAGGTCTATATTCATCTAACTAACTCACCGAGAGTTAGTTTCGATGGAAATACTTGTGCGATGTGCCTATAGAAAAATAACGCATGTGTGTGGTGCACAACTGAGAGATTTCTGTAGTCGGTTGAATTAGTCGGTGACAAGCAGTAGATGACAGAGGATATAAAACAGTGAAAGAAGCAGAATTTAAAAGAAGACTCTCATTCACTCGAAAAAAGACCCCACTAGAGAGCATATGGGATGCACAGTCATTCGACGAACTCACCAGACTCAGAGCAAGAAACTTGGAGGCGAATTCCGGAGCAACTCTCGGAGAACCATTCCTTGGAGAACCAAGGGCCATGAGTAGTAATTCATACAGGAAGAGGGAGTTTTCATCCTCTATTCTTTCTCAATTAATTTCCTATATAATTTATTGAAAATAGTTTCGGAAATAGAGATGATGATAGGCTAAATACTTATATTTCAGGGAAAAATTGAGTCTATTGGTTATCATTATTTTCTTTTCTCACTATCATTTTAATGTGATTAGAATTGAACAGCGAGGTCAGTTCTGATTACATTCAATTTCAACATACCACTTGTGCTTAATTTTAGATTTCCACATTCATACGATGACTTAAATGTGGATTAATTTTCTTGAACATAAAAATGTAATTAAAATACTATAGAAAATACGGCGAGTCAGTTCTGTGATATTTTTAAACTAGAATTTTCAAGTTGATTAACAGAGGAGTGGTGAACTCCAAGTTTAGTCAGCTTGAGTGATTTATCTCTTGGACCGGGAAACAATAACTCCTTTTCGGTATTATTAGTTGTAATCATCATCATGAGAAGAAATGTTTTCAAAATCAGTAGAGTTGATAATTTCCCTGGACGTATTTATTTAGATCATTCTCTATTCATCATTTTAATCCTTTGTTACTATCTTTCGCCTGTTTCTTGTTTTGAAACAGTGTTGAAAAAAAACATAAAATAATCATGGTTCATTTGTTCATTATAATAAATAAAAAAAATTAAAAAGTAAAAATTAGAATCTCAATCCCACTACTGACAAAAGTGGGGTCTTTAGTTAGTTTTCATAAAATTGGTGGCCAAAATAGCCTTCGCTGTGGGTTCGGCCCTACTTTCCATATATATAGTAGTTAGTCGGAATATAAATTTTAATCTTTTACCTACTTCAATGATGGTTTAGGTCATGTTTTTGGTGTCGTTTATGGGGAAGGAACGTACTGGTAATCTATGGTTTTTAAAAAAAATTCATATAATAAAAATCTACAAAAAAATTCTAAAAAAATAAAAAAGTAAGCTATAACCTACTGCTTTAGTTGTCAATTAAAATTCTTCTCAATTATACATCCTTATGTGTATAAACTCATTTGTTTTAAGTTTAAAAACAATCGATGAATTAGGATCACACTGTGATTGTTGTGGAGATTATGGACATACTGCCTGGTAGTGTGTTTATAACCAGCCACAACAGTACCATCATTTTGAAGAGAATGAGAAAAACATTGAATCTAACCCTAAATTCCTAAAAAAATTGAATTAATTTATTTTTAACTGGATGCTAGGATGGAATTAATAAACACTTGGTTAAATAAAACCCATGAAATTAATCTTAGAGATTCTCAAGATCGAGATCAAACAATAAAAAGTTTGGAAAAATGCTCTTGGAATTATAACAAAGGGTTAAATAACAAAAAGAATTTGAAGAAAATGAAAATGAAAATGTGTATAAAATATTTGAAAATAAAATTAAAGAGGAGAGTGATAGTGAAAATGGGAAATAATCCATTCTCATTGAAAAATTAGATTCTTTTGGACTTAATTTGGAAATAAGTGACTCAAAAATCCAAGACAATAAAATTGAAAATCCTAAAATGTGCTTTAATGGTTTTGAGTTGGAAAACTCTGAGATGAATTAAAATATATTGAAAATGAATGTCCAGTTCTTTTCATAATTCCTAAATTTTAGAAAAATCACTATTTAAGAAACATTGAGAATGAGGTCACTCGGGTTAAAGTCAAACTTGAAACTGAAATTTTGAATGTTAAAAACTATTCACACAAAATTTCTGAAATTATGAACATTGAGCCTGAATTTGATATTAGGTATAGTCTAGATGAGAATATTAAACTAGATGACAAAGAATCTGAAATTTTTGAACCTGAACTAGAAACATATCTTCCATGCTTCGAAATTGTGAATCCAATAAATTCTGACTTTCAGTTTGATAATGTGGAAGAGGGATAGATTTTTGATGAAAGAATAAATGATTAGTTTTCATTTCCCTATTCTCATAGTAATGAATTTTCTGAAACATTGTGCGATGAAATGGAAATTAATTTTAACCAACATGAGTGAAATTTTCTTAATTTGAACATTCTGGAAACTATATTTATTGAAACTGAAGTGTACAATTCTTCACATTAAATTGAATTTCAACACTCAAATGATAGTGTTTTAGAGAATGACCCTTTTGAACATGAACTTAAGGTGAGGGTTGAGCACACACTTGAATTAGGCAGAGTTGATTTGTTAGAATCAATAGATGTAGAGTGTTCATTCACTAATGAGAACCTTTTGGAAGAGAATTATAACATTATTAAATCTGAATCTGTTTGTGATAAAATAAATTCTCTTCCCTATTTTTCACTTACATCCTCATCTATGAAGGGTTATGATTCTTTTGGTGAAATTGATAGTTTTCCAGAGGGGGAATCACACTTCTGTTCCATTTTCCACGATTCAGTTCAACACTTTATTGAATCTCCTATTGGGACTACTAATCAGTACTCACCCACGAGCACCCTTTAATTTGAACCTCTTTGTGTTGAGGTTAATATAGATAGACATGGGAATAATGTCAGACCCTTGGAAGCACCTAGTTCTATGTTTTCCATTCACGTGTATTCAAATCTTGAAATGTCTGAACTTATTCTGGATGTAGACAACACTATGCCCACAACTGATAAAGGGTGCTACAAAGGGTTTATTTCAGTTTATGAGAGTTTGGTTTTAGTCTACATTATTCCTGTTTCCCACAAAATATAATCTTTCTATATAAAATATTTTTAGCCGAACACATGTGGTGGTTACTATTAAGGAAACCACATCCACTTAGTGAATACAGTTAGTTTCTAGGTGAGTCTGGCATGGGACATTAAATCTAGGGCTGCATAGGAGACAACCCATAGTCTTTGTTGTGTTAATAAATATAAATATTTTAATTAAATAATGTCTAACTGAAGACTGTAAATCAGTGCTTCATGGGAGTCAAACCATGCTCCATTATTTACATTTTTGAACTGTTTTGTGCTGAATAATGTGAAGACTTGCTGCCAACTATATATTATGTCTATGTCGGATTTTTTGTTCATGGTTATTATGTTTTGTGTTTTTAGGAGGCTTATGCTATGTAATAAAGGAGTGTAATTCCACTGATCATCTCATGACAAGAACTTAGTCAGGGAATTACTTCAACGTTTTGCATATATTTCATCTCCTGTTTATGCTAATAAAATTCTGCTTCTTGTGTTGCTACTGAACAAAAATTCTGTTTTTTTAGAAAAATTCTACTACATATTTTTTAAAAAGCTGATGCATAAATTGCATATAAAAAAATTTGGTTTCTTGTCTGTTGTCACCACAAAAGGCTGTTTTTATTAAAAAAAATCTGCATGTGTCTGTGGCTATAAACTGAAATTCATTGTTTAAAACCAATTCACTGCATGAAATTTACTGTGTGGGGTACATGCTTACTGGTAGTAGTGTTTTTCATTGGATCCAATTAGTCTATGGGGTGTTTAGCATGCATCTTTCTGTTATATTGAACACCCATTTGAATCATACTTTGTTAAAATTATTCCACCCAATTAATTGTGCACCCACACCTTCTATACATTTTTTTAGATATATTGAATATCCATGTCACTTTAATGTGTGTGTCTGGATATGAACCTTCTGATTATTTATTCATTGTGGAAGACAATATTTTTGAACTTCAAAGAGACCCTTTATACATTTCATTAATATACTTAACTGAAAATATGTTTTGATATTTATTTTTTTAATTATTCTTATCCACATTGAAGTCAACTTTAGGGAAAAAGTTGTGTTTTAAGTGTGGGGGAGGGGGTCAATTCTTGACTGTGCTTAATTGTGAGCCCATCAGTTCCCATTACAACTCGAAATTTTTGTTAAAAATGGTTAAATGTTTTTCAAAATTATTTCTTAATTTTATGCTTTAATCTGATTATAGAATAATGTTTCCTTAGTACAAGTACCCTACTAGTATTTAAGATTTGTATTGAGTCTAAAGTTAGTTATAGTTTATTATTTCCGAGTGATATTGCTTAGTGATTTAATGGAAATTTGGTTTAGGGACTATTTTTGAGAGGGATACGGGTGACCTGTTAGTAGAGTTATGACCATAACCCTTGGAACTATAAATTTTATTCTGAATCTGGGGGCCTCATTTAATCTTTTAATTATTTAAGGTAATCATCTTAATGTGCCAATTTTAATGGTTTTCATAGAAATATTTTGAAACTAGAGTATTTTGGGCATCTAGGATCCCACGGTGAGTCTATGTGACCCTGATGCTGGGTGTGTTTCTGTTTACTAAAACCCCTCTGTACACTTTGAATAAGTGTGTTTCACAGTTCTTAGCATAATGACACACGGCTTGGAAAAAATGAATAAAGTGTCTGGGGTCAAAAATGAGCTCATTAGGGTGAGGGTAATGCGGAACGCCAAATGAAGAAGGGGTAAATTGGTTTATATAGTAGTCATTTATGTTGTATTGTTAAGGTGATTAAAAAAAATTAAATTAATTATTTTTGGAACCTAGGATTCTATCAAAGTACAACGTTCCTTGGTTAAGATCTTAATTCCATTGATATTTTACCTCATTTCAATCATGAAATTAGAACATGAGTTTGGATTGATGTGTGCCACTAAGTAGTATCACATATGAGGCATGACATCTTAATATCGTGATGATTCATTGTTTTCATGACTACCTTTGAGTATTTGTTCTAGGCAAGGTTCATATGAGAAAATTTATCTCTAAGCCTAATGAAAGCCTTGAAGTATTACGCTGAACGTTCTGGACATGTTACATCTTGAGCAATTCAATAAGAAAAATTTTTCTATTTCTTTCTGATAATAAAACATTGGATTTTTTGAGGACGAACGATGTTTAAGTGTGGAGGAATTTTATGTGGCCTTAAAAACACAAGTTTTGACACATCTTTTTAATTAAATTTTATTAATTTAATTACTTATCTTAATACCTTTTAATAAATAATGGTTCTTTTGAATTTTTATTTTTAATTTTAATAATAAATAATTTTTTTGTAATTAATCAAGTATTATAAACTTTAAAATAGTTAATTTACTCCTTACTTTAATTTAATAGAATTATTACTTTTTATTTAGTATTGTATCTTTGTCTGTATATCTAATGATTTAAAATTTATTATTAAATTAATTAAGTCTTCTTCTTCACATAATTAATGTACTCTTAATCTAATATTTCATGTATTAAAAATTAAATAATATAATCTAATTAATATATGACTTTTAATAATTCATTAATTAAAACAAAATATTATAGACTCACTTCAATTATAAATTCTTTCATTTAAATTTCATTAATTAACATAATGTTGTAATAATATAATAATTATCTATCTACTTTAAATTAATTAATTTTGTTAAAATAATTAATTTAAAAAAATTTACTTTGTTATTTAAATTTTAAATTTTTCTTTAATCTTTTAATAAGCTAACTGAATTTTAATTTAATATTTAGTATAGTAATAATTTAGGTTATGTGAATAGAAGTTATTAATAATTTAACTTATGTTTATTGGGTTTAATAAGTTTATTTAAATTTTCATTTGTTTTAATTAATAATTAGTTGTTATTAATTATGTTGTTCATTTTTAATTTATGTTTTAACTTAATTTTTTTACTATATTTATTTTGCAGGTTCACTATTCCATCCGGATCATGGTCACGATGTCTCCATGCAGCGTGTCTGTTACAGTCTCACCGTTTCCAGGAGAAATGGTTGCACTGTTTCCCTTCCTTTCTTGTGGCACCGTATCCCTTGAAAACCTGTGCCACTGTGACTTTTTGGCACCGTGACTCTTCTGTCACTGTCTCACCATGTCTCCTCCTTGACTCTTACACTATTTCCAGCCCTACCATAGTATTTATTTTATGGTCTCACCATATCATTGCTCTATTTCTATTGTTTCTCTTCCCCAGCGCCATTTTACATTCTTTTTTCATGGCACCGCAACCCACCCTAACACAATCTCTTTTTCTCATCTTCGCACCTAATCATCCTCATAAACATTTCCCTTCCACATAACCTTGTCACTGTATCTCCTTCACCGTTCCTCCTACCATTTCCCACATCTGTAAATACACCATTGTTATTTCTATTCCCATCATCCACCATTTATCATCTTGTTCCACAAATGGTGCAATAGAAAATAAATCACTACGAACTCTAATACAAACCCAATTCGTCACCGGATCAGAATCAGAAACCAAGCACAATCACAGACTTAAAACATATTTAATTCTCTCAATAAAATCTTAAACTTCTGGAATGAGATGAAATTGAGTCTTGACACTGTTTGTCTAGTAAATAGGTGTTATCTTGCCTACCGCCATAGCAGGGTGGTCTTCCATAGTGAGAGTCAACCGAGGTGGAAGGAAGACCAAAAGAGATCCACATACAACTTGGAAGTAGAGGAGGAGTCGATCACCACAGGAGTGAGGTCGTGCCACTACTATGAAGGAGGCCATCCGATCTGACGCTGCATGGAGGCTTCCTCTAGAAGCTAACCCAAACCCTACCCCCCTTGCTGTAGCATCGATTGGGGGGGGGGATTTAAAAAAACAAAAAACTAAAACCTAACTTAAGAAAAACTAAATTAAAAACCTAAATTAAAAATAACTAAAATGTAAAATGTAATAAATATTAATTATAATTGATTAGATGAATATATTATAACTGACTTATAATACATAATTAATAAATTATTTAACTTAAATAAAACTTTAAATTAAACTAATATCTAACTTAAATTTAAATTAATTTCATGTGGAATACTAAATATTTAATTGTTAATAAAAATAATTACATAATAATAATTTATTTCGAACTTAAATATGCTATTTTAATTAAAAAAATTCGTAAATAATTTAATTTATAAATAATAATAAGCTTTTAAATTAACATTGGTAACTTTAGTTAATAAGAGTTGATAACTTTATAAATAAATATTTTAACTTATTTAATTTACTTATGACCATAAATATTACTTTACTTCCTTCTTGTTTTTTATGGTTCTGTGTGTTTTTCTATTTTAGGTACATCCAAGAGATGGGTATACATCCATATTCATCTAACTAACTCATTGGGAGTTAGTTATGTGGGAAATACTAGTGCGATATTCCTATTTCAAAAGAATGGACGTGTGTAGAGCAAAACTGAAGGATTTCATAAGTCGGTTGAATTGGATAGTAACAAGCAGCATAATTTAAAAGGAGACTCTCATTCACTCGAGAAAAGACACCACTAGAGAGTAGAGGGGACACTTAGTCATTCGACCAACTCAGCAGGCTCAAAGCAAGAACCTTGGAGGTGAATTCTGGAGCAACTCTCGAAGAACCATTCCTTGGTACCTGAGGGCCAGGAGCAGTAATTCATGCAAGCAGAGGGAGTTTCTTCCTCTATTCTCTTTTAATTATTTTCCTCTGTAATTTATTGAAAATATTTTCTAAAATAGATATGATGATATGCTAAATACTGACAGTTTGGGGAAAAAATCGAGTCTACTGGTTATCGTTCTTTTCTTTTGTCACTATTATTTTAATGTGATCAGAATTGAACGGCGGGATCAGTTATGATTACATTCAATTTCAATGTACCACCTGTGTTTAATATATGATTTCCACATTCATATGGTGAGTTAAATGTGGATTAATTTTTTTGAACATTTAATGTAAATAAAAGACTATAGAACATACGACGAGTTAGTTCTGTGATCTTTTTAAACTAGAATTTTCAAGTTGATTAACCGAGGAGTGGCGAGCTCCATGTTTAGTCACACTACTATTACATGGCCTTTTATCAGCACTAAAAACCAATTATTAGGGATGATATTAACTAGGATTTTTGTGATTATATCACTATATCATCTTCAAATCAATTCATATGATGTAGATTTTGATTGCATTGGCTAGAGGTTATCCTCATATGATGAACGCACTATGTTTTTTGCGATTTAGGTGGGGTTGTGTTTCCTAGTGAGATCTTATAAAATTATTCCTAATTATGTTAATGTGAATAATTAATTATATTTTCTTATAATTAATTATTTATTAATTGTGCCTTGAGATTTGGTCTCAATCATTGGTACAATATTAGATAAGGCATGTATAGTCTTGGTTGATGATGAGTTGATCTTGGTGAGGAGGTTACTCCATTTTTTGAGGAAGGTGGAGCCTATAATACAAAACCATGTTCCAATTTATTAATGATGGTACATTAATGCATGTGTATATGTTTTCCAATGAAAGGGATAAAAATCAAGTGCAACCAAAGTAAAATAAATATGGTGTTTTTGATCCACCAAGAGATAGAGTGAAGTTTCTATTGAATGTTTGTGATTTTGTGATCATCGAAAGAATAGGTCTCCATGGCGTAGTTGTGTTTATGAGAGGATCAGGTTTGGTATGAGATTTGAATAGCCTAGTTAGGTTTTCTAAGGCTATTTGAGTAGGTATTAGAGTCTTAGACCTAAATAAGATGGATCATATAGTTTAATATCTCACTTAAGATGAGGAACACCCTATTAAAGATATATAAGAGTCATGGTGTGTGTGATGAGTAGGATATTCCATATAGGGATTGGTGAAGTGTAACATAGAGGATTTACTCCTTATAATTGGATTAATATATCTCCAAGGGGTTATATGATATGGTTACTATGTGAGGTTCATGGTAATAGTCTGGATGACATAGCATAGGGTATCCAAGGCTCTTAGTGTGAGTTTCTTAGGATGGTTATTATTTAGTTTTAATGAGTTTTAATGTGGGAATTAGAAGATGATATAGACTAGACTATCAAAGCCTAGATCGTGGGTTATGAAATTACAATGTATAGATGAGTGTGTATTGGTATCAATGAGTAGAGATGGGTAAAGTTTGTAGAACCTAGTAGAATCCCTTATTGGTGGATTTAGAATGATGATAGGTTAGGAATAATTTTCACGTATAACCAACATGGTTTTAAAGATATTATTATGCAAGTCTAAATGGATGGTGACTTTTATCATTTATGGTCAGATCGACTAAGAGATTGGGACTTCATATGACTTTCACCTAGTTGAAGTATGATCATCCATTGGGCCCACCCATTGATGATGTGGTTTAGCTAGTACGATAGGTTTGATATCTAGATACACTCCTTAGATTACTATTAATATGTTTTGTGGCATGAGACAAGATGGATGGGATTTATTTAAGTAATAAGGTGTTGGTAGGACCCTACTTTGAGTGAGAAGGTATTGGTCAAAGGGGATTGGTGTGTGACTTCCATGGTATCTACCTATTGATGGTGCATTTTGACTGATGATAAAGGTTAGACATTGTGATTCCCTTCATAGATCATTTTTGTATGATAATTTGATGTGAGATATAGAAATGGGGATCACTTCGTATTGGTTTGGAGTAGTTTTGTGAGAGGTTGACTATTGTGATTCCCTCCTCGTTTTTTATGTGACGTGATGGTGAGACCCACAATAAATGAGAGGGGAGCATCTACTATGTTGTGGAATTAGAGGATGTGTGAATCAAACCCAATGTGAAAGGTTGGTGGAACTATTATGTTATAAGAAAGGATATGATATTTAAATTGGTATATGACCCAACCCAGAGAGAGTGGGTAGTGGGAAGGAATTGGTAGAAACCCTATTAAGGTTCATTTTTTTCAATCCCAAGGAGAATAGCGTACAATATAGTGTACAATATAAAAGATACTTAACATATGTATCATCCCGTTGGCATGCATCACCTGATGATATGAATTCACCAACATAGATGGTTCAAACCCTACCTGGCCTAACTATGTGGTAGTATCGAAACTCATAAAAAAATTCATACTAAGGGCCACTAGATAGAGTGACATCCTAATCTAGTGTAACAAAATTTCACAAAAATACTATCTCTATTCAGGTTTCTATCACAAGGCTATAGTGGGGAGATCTAATGAAGATCAAACAAGTAACCATACACATATACATGTGTCACACACACAAGAATCACACACAAGAATCACGCCAAATCACCCCAAGGAAGCATCCCGTTCCTTTTAACCAATATTTCATGAGGAATCCCAATTCAAGGTCCCCCTATCACATTCAATATAACCCGGGAAAAAAATTTTGTGCATTGCTTAACAAAACAATTCAATATACATCAAAATAAGAAGGAAAACAACTCATTTCATATCAAACAATTATCCTCAAAATCAGAAATCGCTAATTAATATCCATGTAAGGTTAGAAAAGATAGGAATTATTGATTCATAAAGACTTCAATGATTACACCTTAGAGCCGCATGGTTTGAATAAAACTGTGTAAAACCCATGAAAATCAAACTCTACAAGTTCAAAATGAACAAAAAATGGCTTAGCTTTAAGAGGATTCACAATTACCTATTAACAATGTACCTAAACTGTGCAATGGAGGCAATAGAGGCAGCAGAGGCAGTGCGGAGGCAGTGCGGACTCATCGCGGAGGCAGCGCAGAGTCAGCGGGGAGGCAGTATGGAGGCAGCGCAGAGGCCGCACGGAGGCAGTGCTGAGGTAACAGAGGCAGATCAGAGGCAACTCAGAGGTAGTGGAGGCAGTGGAGGTTGTGGAGTAGGCAGAGTAGGAGGAGGAGGAGGAGGAGGAGGCAGTGGAGGAGGAGGAGGAGGAGGTCGCGGTGGACGATGAGGAGCAGGAGGATCTGCGGTGGAGAGGAGGTAGCAGAGTTGGTGGAGGAGGAGTAGGAGGAGGAGGCGGCGCTGGTGGAGGAGGAGGAGGCGGAGGCCGTGGTGGAGGAGGAGGAGGATGAGGAGCAGTGGCAGAGAGGAGGCTACGTCGCAAGATAGTGAGGAGGAGGAGAAGTAGGCACCAGAGAAGTAGGAGGAGGCGGTGGCCGCGATAGAGGAGGAGGAGAAGGAGGCAGCATCCACGGCAGGGAGGAGGAACCGGAGGAGAGGAGGCATTGGCGCAGGGTAGGGCTTCCACAAAGGCTTGACAAGGTGTGGGGAGGAGGAGAAGTACATAGTGGATTTTATGAATCTTGTATTGACCTTTATCATCCCTAGTAAAAAGCGCTAATAAAGGGGGACTTTATCCGCACTTTTGTAGCGCTCATAAATAGAGACTTTATCAGTGCTATTCATTTTAGCGCTGATAAAGACACTCTTTATCAGTGCTTTTGTAGCGCTGATAAAGGCATAGTTTATCGGTGCTAAAAAAAGTGCTGATAAATGTATAAATTTACTAACTTCTTTATATTATTATATATTTATTTAAAATTATATTTATGATAAATATATATATATATTTATTAATAATTATAACTCTAAATAAATATCTCTCTATTTATACTTATATTTTTTTTGAATGGTATATTTATATATATATCATTGAAAATATAATAAAATATATATCTATTTTTTAAATATAATATAATTTTAATTATAAGTGTACATTTTTTATAACATATATATTATATGGGTTACATAATGAATTACAAATCAATAACATTTCAATGTGATATTTAATTAAAATCTATAAATGAACATTTTTCATGCACATATATATACGCATGTATGATATATTCATTGACCCCAATTCATTGGAAAACACTTATATATTCTATAATTTTAATTATACATATATATTAATACGTATTATATAATTATAAATAAAAACAAGTACATTAAATATAAACAAATATAATAAGAAAATATATTAAATATAATAAATTTATAAATTTAATAAATATAATGAATTAATAAATATAATAAATCATATAAATATAATAAATATATTTATTATTAATCATATAATTATTTTACTATATATATATTTAGTTATAACATGTGTTTTATTTAATGTATACATTAAATATTATCAATGCTAAGAAAAGTGCTGATAGTTGTAACCTTTATCAGCGCAAAGAAAAGAGCTGATAAAGGGTACACATTTATTAGTGCTTATTTTAGCGCTGATAAAGGGTACATTTATCAGAGGTTTTTTTAGCGCTGATAAAGGCCTACCACTTTATCTGCGCTTTTTCATTAGCGCTTATAAAGGTAGGAGCTTGTCTTGCCCAGTTTTGTGGTAGTGTCGGCTTGAGTGATTTATCTCTTGGAGAGGGAAATAAATCACTCATTTTATATGGTATTTTTTGTAATCAACATAGTGAGAGGGAATGATTTTGGACTCAGTAGATTTGATATTTTCCTCTGATGAATTTCTTTAGATCATTCTCTCTTCAAAATTTTAATCCTTTGTTACTGTCTTTAGCCGATTTCTTGTTTTGATATAGTGTTGTACAAAAAAACCTTAAAAGAAGCATGTTTCATTTATGCCTTATAATAAATAAAAAAATTTAAAAAGTGAAAAATATAATCTCAATCCCACTGTTGATAATAGCGGGATCTTTAGTTAGTTTTAAAAAAACGAGTGGCCAAAATAGCCTTCCCTATGTGTTCGACCCTGCTTTCCACATATACAGTAGTTAATAGGAATATTAATTTTAAACTTTTACCAAAATTAATGATGGTTTAGGTCAATATACCATATAAAGTCATAATTAGAGGACTTCAGACACTATGATGTTCAAAGTCTTGCTACCATGGATTCTTCTGTGTTGTTTAACATCACCCAAAAAGGTTTTTTCATAAAATTTTACATCATATTACTATGAAATATCATTCTATTTAATGTTCTATTACTAGGATGAATGATTCTAGACTACAACTATAAAAATTACTTCTTTTGAAACCTTACATTGGTGTGGGTGCAATGCACCCCTAATTGATTTTGGATAATGAATAAAAATTAGTGGAATATGCCTTATCTATTATGTAAGGACAATACCAACTGGGATATAGATTTAGAGGTTTTTTTCTAGTATCATTAGGGTTATGAAATCCAATACTGGTTCTACTTGATGGAATGAATATTGTTGAACCTTTTTTTGAAGTATCACATGATCCAATTTTGATGTAATTTGTTGTTATGTAATGTATGCAACATTTTATCATCGATCTATTCCATCTCCTCTAGATGCTTTTACAATTTCTCATAGTCTAGATGTTGTCAAAAGATATCTATTCAAAGTGAGGTGAACTATATTTTTATGGGACCACTTCCTCTTTTATTAACACCAACTAATATGAGATATCTTGTGTGTTCATGCATAGGTGCTACAATAAGCCGTTAAATAATGAAGGATCTTGTGTGTCCCCAACTTTTTTTCCCTTTCCACCTTTTAGTGTAGTATATTTCACAATGTCTTATAGGACTGTATTTTTACATTTTCCACTACATGATAGTGGGATGAATGGTTAGATTCTATGTTGTTATTCTTGCATAATATCTTCTATTTAGTATAAATTAATTTTGTGTGGTTGTACATCAATATTGGTGAAGGGAATCTGATCCTGGTGATGATATTGGATTTTAAAATGTGAATGATATTCTTCATCCAGACTTCCTAGAGTGGTATTGACTCATACCATTTTTTGATTAATTTAATATAATTAAATATTTACTTAATCTAATTAGCTGTGGATGGGGGTATGGCCCCACAATGTTTATTCCCCATAAAAAAATGGCGAGTAATATTTAGTTGCATGTAGAAATGTTTGAGGTTTATGGATGAAGTTTTCATGAATCTGGAATGAATAAAATATCATGGTGTATACCACACAATCTTGTATAATTTTTCCCATTAGTAGCCAAGCAACTTATTTTGGTGGGAAAGTATGGTCCCATACTGATGAGAGCTATATGTGACTTAATGGACTTCTTCCATTACAGTGATAATCTATCCTCTTATTATGCATATGAGGAGGAATCCATCAATGCCACCTTTTTATAGGTATTTTTTCCTCATTTAGACCATTTAAAAGTGAAATGATTACTACACGGCATTAAGTCTCCTCCCTTTTAGCATGATATAAATGTAGGGGCCTATTTTTGAGGTAATCTACTATAGGTTCCATCCATCCAGGGGTGGATATTGGTTCATCACACTATGGGGAAGTGTCAACCTGATGGATTTCCTCCATGTCATAGATGATGACTGATAATACCACTGTTCAATTTGTGTTGTGGGAAAACACATAATCCTTATTGGGATTATCCAAGACTATGGATTCATTATCCAGTGCATATGAATGTTTCTTTTTTTATCGAGGTACATGATGAAATGTTGATTCAAAAGGAAATTATTCCATCAATCCTATAATTTAACTTGTAACAGGGGATAATTATTACTTCATGGTGAAATATTTTCCATTGATTTGTTTGATCTCTAGCACTAAATCTCATTTTATGTTCTTGTAGGCTATCTATAGTTATATCCCTAGTTATAAGTTAAAAATGGGTTCTTGGTATTCTGCCTCATTATTAGTATAACCTTCAGACAATGAGATGGATTAATAAAAAATTACTTAGTCTGGGAAAAAAAAATACAATCACTAGACCAACTGGATTAAGTATTAGGTTTTCTTGAATCCTTCCAATAAGATTTCAGGAGGTACTATCAAAATAATTCTTTTAGGTTCAGAGATTGTTATGGGAACAAAAAACCTCTTCATCTAAATGTTTGTTGTATACAGGTGTGCTTTACATGGTAGGGTGTACCGCAAGGAAATCAATCATGGTATCCCCTTTAACCACCTTCTACTAAATTAACTCGATGTCGTATTAGTTTAGAATAACCACACAATGGGATAAAATCTCAGTCAACATTGGGAGGCCAATGATGTACTTGAGCAGTTCCATTTTTGAGACCAAATGGACAACATGATGTTGTTAGTAATGTCTCAACTTTTTCACTGTAAATATGTTGTAACGCCCCGACCCTAGTTACCCAGAGTTGGTGCATTATTACATAACATTGGCATGATCACAAGAAAGATCAAATCTCGAAAGACCGATTGGTTTAGTAGCCTTGGAAACAATAGATATATTCATAAGTTTTACATTACATCATAAAATGAAAAACTACTACAACAACATAATGTCTCCATAATCCACACTCATATCCCCACATAATATCCCTGAAGGTCATTCATAATATACTTCTTCACTTCCTAGGAAAAATAAAACATAGAAAAGGGGTGAGCTCAAATGCCCAGTAAGGATAACAATATAGCGGAAACTTTCATAAATAAGAATAAACATTTAAGGCAATGTATAACTAAAACAAAATCCTTTCAAACATGAAATTTCAACATGGTATGGGATAAATAAAATGAAATAATTCCATTTACTTATTCAGATGGATATTCTACTAATCGAATAATCACATGCAAAAATCAATAACCACTTTCATAATGTTGGAATGCATAATGCTAAACTTTAATTTCTTTTCAAGGCCTCGTCCCAAGACCTTGGGGCTAACTGTAACCGGAACCCAACCCGGAGTGCCTCTAATAACCGGACACCAACCCGGAGTGCCTCTAATAACCGGACACCAACCCGGAGTGCCTCTAATAACCGGAGACCAAACCGGAGGGCTTACTTTTACCAGTCCCTAACCTGGAGGGCTTACTTTTACCAGTCCCCAACCTGGAGGGCTTACTTTAACCAGTCCCCAACCTGGAACATACTTGTCCAACACATTCATATGAAGTAAAGGTTGAAATATAACATAAACATTCTTATTGGAACTAACATAAGAAATGTCAATACTTTACTTATAAACCATGAATGCTATAAAAATAACACATCCACAGTCAAACATAACTCATTCGATATAATATGGAAGATTGTATTGTATCACATTAACCTCAATAAAGAATAATTAATTTCGTTGACATTGATGAAAATAATCATCAAAACAATTTGAGAGAAATATCCCCCTTTTCATGAAATCATTCAAAAGTCACAATATTTGTCAAGAATCCATTTAAAATAGATTTTTGAATCAAAGTGTCCCATACCACTTTGAAACTTTTAAAAGGAGTTTTGATTTTAAAACTTTAATGTCCATATAAATAAATCCTTAAAACCATTTTTAAAACATGGACATTAATGAGCAAGATTTAGAAGAATAAGTCTTTAAAACATTTAAAAATGGTATTTTAGTTAGAGATTCTAACCAAAAGAGACACTTGAATACAAATAATTGAGGTAATCAAAACTTTGTAATATCATGAGAATAAAGGGATTCATGATATACTATGTCAAAGTACATTATATACACCACATAAAAGTGATTTGGTGTATATCAACAAATAAGTCTCAATGGAATGTAAATTGAGATGAAATCTCTCATAAAGGCCGTATCCTTAGGTTAAGGATAAATCAACGACATAATTATGTGTGAAAAATATAAATACACTAAATATGATTGGATATTCAGTGTAAAACAATAAAAAGATATTCACACATATTCTTGTAAAAACAACACCAACGAATTGGATGTTTAACTCAACAAATGGTGAATGAGTTAAAATTACTCTTATCAAATTCATATCAATGACTTGAGAATTACCAATGAGTGATTATGTGTATCAAACTTATATCCACAGGAAGGGGAGTGGAAATTATGACATAATAAAAGGAATAGTGATTCCACACATAATCATGGAGTAATATAATCAATGAAATATGCGTAAAGCCAAATGAGTGGGAATTGAAATCTCAAATTCCCTTACCGATTAGGTAACATACGAAACATACACCCATGAAAGAAGTATCGTACCATGATGATGTAAATACCCATAAATTAAAGTATATTACACAATGAATACAATCATGGGCAGTACACATACACCACATGCAATAATTAAGTGGTGATCAATGGAAATCTCACGAAATTAAAAGTGAGATAAGAAACCCCTTACCACGTTAATCAACTGAGTCGTATGGAAAAAAGTTAATAACCACCAAATGATTTACAGAATAACATGAATATAAATATAATCATGAATATATATCAAATGGCAGTACACAATACACCACTTTCAATAATTTAGTGGTGAAAAATAGAAATCTCACGGAATTGAAAGTGAGATAAGAAAATCCCTTACTTTGTACTTTTTCCTTGGTCGATGGTAGGTTTACCTCATTTATAATGGTGAAATAATTGTTATTGAATTATAAATGAATCATTTACTTTAATATGATATCATATATGATCTTTTAACATTGATTTGTTAATAATATCTTAGAATTATCGTCATTTCGGGTGTTAACGGGTTCATTTTACTTTATATTCTTTGTTATGTGAGCCATATTCGTTATTAATGGGATGTATATTATTCATATCCAGAATGATATCAAGTCCTTAGATACAATTTTTAAATCATCAAATGATAATTATACTTTAATGGATATTATGGACAATGAATCTCATCGCGTTCGTGGAGACGGTAGTCTGTACATACGCACGAGCGACAATATCATTCTTTTGATATTAAAATAATATATAATTGGATTTTATATCATATATACAGAATCATTATCATGTTATATTTATTATTTACATTAGTTACACATCATTATTATATCCATCCAAATAATAATATATTGAATAACAATTACACCACGACGTGGAGACGGTAAGCCGTACGTACGCACGTATGATGACATGTTATTCAAAGGATGGATAGAATACTGAATATGGTTGTACCATATTTATAATAACATCACAGTATATATACAATACTGGAGTTATTATTTTATAATGGAAATAACAAAGAAAGAGGAAGTGGAAGAAGAAAGGAACTTGAAAAGGGGTGGTGATAACATTACCTCTTCTTCGGGTTCTTCCTTTTGATTTGATCAAAAGGGCTCCTTAGGTTGTCTTTCTGATCAAACTAAGGCCTCTAGGTTGTAGTAAGGGAAGTTGGGAGAGTATTTAGGCAGATTTTGGCCGAACCAAAAGGCTTTGAAGGTGCGAATAAATGAGAAGGAGGAGTGCCCTTTTATAAGAGGGGTGAGGGGCACCTTTGGAAAAGCTAGAAATATTAATTTATAATAAATTCATATTCGGTTTCTAATGGCTCCAAAGTTGACTATTCAAATGCTAAGGTGGGTATGGGTCGAAAACAACTCAACCAATAGAATTTAGACAGGTTTGGGTACTTATATTAACCATATCTTTAAGTATTAACTCTAAGTTAATTAGTTTCACTTTTACAATGTCTCTTTTTATTTTTATATAATATGGTTAATAAACTTACTATATACATACAAACGACCCCCAAGTGGTCCATTAATGATGAACCTATCATGATATAAGTCTCTTGGCCGAACCTTAGATTTTTAGGAATTTAATATTAATTAATAATATAATATTTGTTTTAAGAACTCTTTTATGTCAATTTTGACACTATTTAATAGTTGATTTTTTTGAAACTCATAACAGATTTATTACTTCGAACAAAGTCAATTAAATCAATCCTAATATATCATATTATACTAGAAAATTAGTTTAATTCATTAAAAGTTTCATATTATATTTATTTGGGTATTTATAATATCAATTATTTTAATTTTTCACTATTATAGTAATTACTGCATCATCATTGTGTCATAAATAAAATAAATTATATAATGTCTAAAAATTATAAATAAAATATCATTATGTAGAAAATCTTTTTAGATTTCTAATGAATATTTATAATCTAAAATCCAACATATATAACCCTATGTAACAATTGGTTTTCTAAAAGATATATGCTTGTGTCATTTTTGTATTCATTTTAACTTAATTAAAATAAAGTGTCATTATCACTTACAAGTGGATCCATGGGGTCCCAAAATAGACCCAAATATGACCATGGTCGACCATGTATCAACCAATAGGGTTAAGAAAAGTTTTAGGGTAATTTATTATTATTATAATATTATTTTTTTAACCCTTATTTACCGGATTTACCCTTAACCATTGTAAATAAAATATTTACCGCAGTAATTATTCAAAATGTCTAAAAATAAAAGTTACCTATTTACAAAATTTGAACATCCTGATTCCAAATATGGAATCCATTTTTCTAAATTCAAAACACAGAAGTGGAAGAAATTAATTTAAAATTAATTCCCGCTGTCAAAACAAAAAGCGTGTTTTTAAGAGATAATAACTATCAAAAGATTGACACTTGTTTATGTTCGATTTAATTGTAAAATTATGTCCAATGTCCAAAATTATGTTAAATGGTAAAATTATATTCTAAATATACTTTAAAACAACTCAAATTAATAATCTATCACTATTAATTATTTTGATTAAAAAAGTTGTTTTTAATTAAAATTTAGTAATTTTCACTATTCATCAAAATATGAAAGTTATCCAAAAAGTACCAAAATTTCACCCTAATATAATTTCGATATTACGAATCCAAAAATGAAGTCCATTTTTAGAGATAGAATTTATAAAATTTCAAAAATTAGGTATAACTATTCATAACGGCTAGTTTGACTGGTTATGGTGTGCTAAAATCTCGAAGTTGTGTACAATGCACGCCATTGCATTATTCGAAAGGAAACATACCGAGGAAACTTGGGGTGTTACATTCTCCCCTCCTTCAATAAATTGCGTCCCCGCAATTTTTAAAATTTTTCTTGGGAATATAATGGAAAGTCCCACATCGGAAAAAGAGCCAATAAAACTATCACTTTAAAAGAAAGAAAGAGAGGTATAATGGTCATCCAAGATAACCCATACTAGGATTCCATGTAAGAAAACATGGATATGGATGATAAACTAAGTGTCAAGTTCTGATGGAGAGGGATAGAAATCATGATCAGGAGAAAGTTAACAATGAGGAAACCACAAACTTGTGTTGGGACAAACGACCATTAGTCTCCTAGTAGGAAAGTAAACGGACAACATTTATTACTTAAGGAAGAGGAATTCATTTATGATATTGACTAAGAAAATTATGAGATATACTTACATTTTAAGTAAATTTTCATTTTTTAATAAATTTCCACCACTAACTCAATTTTTTTTAACGATGAGTATTCTAGAAGACTTGGTCACACTAGAAGACCTAGAATAAACTTCTATAGAATCACATGATCCATGCAGGATAAACCATATATTTATATTGTCTTTGAAGATTAATCAAAACCAAAATGGTTAGTGAATGATCTAATGATCCCCCAAAAGGATATTCATTGAGATAAATATGCACTAATCTTAATTTCTAAAATTAAACCAACAATACCCCAAAGTTAAATAGATACCATTCAATAACCAATTGTCCTTAAAATACTTTAATATAATCCAAACTAATATTGAAACCCAAATCATAGAAGAATTTGATTATGTAGTCTCCCATGTTACATTGTATCTCCAAATGACATCAAATACTCTTAAAGTCACATACTTAAATGTAATTAACATCATCACATATTCTCTGTTATAGGTTAATAATTTCCATAAATAACCCAAATCACTATAAATCAACAATAAAAACATAGATAAAAATCCACCATTACTCTACAAATGAAACCCCATTGTATTCTATTTTCCTTGGGCATATAGTGTTTCCAACAAAGGGAACATCTTCCAAAATAACATTTATCACTTAATCACCAAATCATTTTCCTATACCAAGGGTATTCATTTGATAAGACATAAGAACCCAAATCATCATATTATTGATCAATAAAATAATTTAACAAAAAAAATAGTCACATTAACCAGGGACTTCACGTAGTCCAGTGGTAGGCGATAAATCCCAATCGCACTTTGGTTGTGGGTTCGATTCCCACAGCTTTGTCCGACGCGACGGGTTGTCACACGGTCTACGTGTTGTCCTTTTTCAAAAACTATATTTTATAATATTACCAAAATGAGATAAATTCCTCAAAATAACATAATTTAATCACAAATGTTATATCATACTTTGCATTTTTATCCCAAATTATAATAACTTATAATTTTCTCAAACCCCAATGATCATATAAAACCAAATGGTTATTTATACCTATATTCACAAGAGAAGAGACAATTCTTCTTCAAATATCATTCTCACATGGCAAACTGCGGGGTTACAAATACAAGAGAAAATTATTCCAAAGTACCCATCAACAAGGAGTGCTAATACTTTTTAAGTTTTTCTCCAACCATTTATTTCCACATATCTTCTTCTTTGACCAAGAAAATATCCTATAGAATAGGACATTCACTCGGGTAATGGCCAGGTCCCCTACATTTACGGAAAATGACTGTAAATGGACTCTTGGGACCATTTTTATCTTCTTACATAGTACTCTTCATTTTTCTTCGACAATTATTCACTTTATGTCCTTCTTTCCCGCACGTAAAACATTTCGTTGTCCCATTGAGACACTTTCCTGGGTGTCTCTTTCCACATTTCCTGCATGATGAAAATTGAGGTTTCTTTTCTCCATGGTCTCCATTGCTGGAGATCTTATCATTTATCACCTTTCTCTTCCTTGTTGAGTTTGGGAGTTGGTTAATATATATGTTGTTGATCATATTTTTGGAAAACTGATTTGGCATAAAGACGATATCTTTTACGCCTATCAACATTCCATTTTGTTGCTCATTTCCACCACCGTTCCCACCTTGTACATCATTCTCAAAGTCACTATGACTTCCTTGGAATCCAGCCATTGACTAAAACCAGAAAGCATTGTGTGAGTAATAGTAGTCGTAATATCATTTAGAGATTAAAATGTCACCATATTCTCAATTTGAAACATATTAGGATTTACCAAGGTCATTTACTCTCATCTTATGTATATATTACTTAAATCAGTTTGTAAAGAAAATGTAAATTATCCTAATTATATCCCCCGGGAGTGTCGTAACCAAGAGTGCAGCAAGGCCCGTTGTCGTGCACCAGTTCCCGTTCGAGTCTAGCTCAAAGCGGTGTTTTCGGGTTTTACCCCTAGGTACATCTGTGCCAGAGCCGCCTCTACCTGCTCGTATCCAGACAAGGATGTATTGCTCGGAAAACTCACAAAATCTCTACAATACGTAAATTCTAGGAAGTTCTTCTACACTAATCCTCAAGGTTCATCTTAGGTCTATGTGCTCTAATCAGAGTTTATCTAAATCTAGCTTCTAAGGTTTGTACTAAACTTCCTCTGATACCAACTGTAACGCCCCGACCCAATTTACCCAGAGTCGGTGCATTATTACATAACATTGGCATGATCACAAGAAAGATCAAATCTCGAAAGACCGATTGGTTTAGTAGCCTTGGAAACACTAGATATATTAATAAGTTTTACATTACATAATAAAATGAAAAACTACTACAACAACATAATGTCTCCATAATCCACACTCATATCCCCACATAATATCCCTGCAGGTCATTCATAATTTACTTCTTCACTTCCTGGGAAAAATAAAACATAGAAAAGGGGTGAGCTCAAATGTCCAGTAAGGATAACAATATAGCGGAAACTTTCATAAATAAGAATAAACATTTAAGGCAATGTATAACTAAAACAAAATCCTTTCAAACATGAACTTTCAACATGGTATGGCATAAATAAAATGAAATAATTCCATTTACTTGTTCACATGGATATTCTACTAATCGAATAATCACATGCAAAAATCAATAACCACTTTCATAATGTTGGAATGCATAATGCTAAACTTTAATTTCTTTTCAAGGCCTCGTCCCAAGACCTTGGGGCTAACTGTAACTGGAACCCAACCCGGAGTGCCTCTAATAATCGGACACCAACCCGGAGTGCCTCTAATAACCGGACACCAACCCGGAGTGCCTCTAATAACCGGAGACCAAACCGGAGGGCTTACTTTTACCAGTCCCTAAGCTGGAGGGATTACTTTTACCAGTCCCCAACCAGGAGGGCTTACTTTAACCAGTCCCCAACCTGGAACATACTTGTCCAACACATTCATCTGAAGTAAAGGTTGAAATATAACATAAACATTCTTATTGGAACTAACATACGAAATGTCAATACTTTACTCATAAACCATGAATGCTATAAAAATAACACATCCACAGTCAAACATAACTCATTCGATATAATATGGAAGATTGTATTGTATCACATTAACCTCAATCAAGAATAATTAATGATGTTGACATAGATGAAAATAATCATCAAAACAATTTGAGAGAAATATCCCCCTTTTCATGAAATCATTCAAAAGTCAAAATTTTGGCAAAAATCCATTTAAAATAGATTTTTGAATCAAAGTGTCCCATACCACTTTGAAACTTTTAAAAGGAGTTTTGATTTTAAAACTTTAATGTCCATATAAATAAATCCTTAAAACCATTTTTAAAACATGGACATTAATGAGCAATATTTAGAAGAATAAGTCTTTAAAACATTAAAAAATGGTATTTTAGTTAGAGATTCTAACAAAAAGAGACACTTGAATACAAATAATTGAGGTAATCAAAACTTTGTAATATCATGAGAATAAAGGGATTCATGATATACTATGTCAAAGTACATTATATACACCACATAAAAGTGATTTGGTGTATATCAACAAAGAAGTCTCAATGGAATGTAAATTGAGATGAAATCTCTCATAAAGGCCGTATCCTTAGGTTAAGGATAAATCAACGACATAATTATGTGTGACAAATATAAATACACTAAATATGATTGGATATTCAGTGTAAAACAATCAAAGGATATTCACACATATTCTTGTAAAAACAACACCAACGAATTGGATGTTTAACTCAACAAATGGTGAATGAGTTAAAATTACTCTTATCAAATTCATATCAATGACTTGAAAATTACCAATGAGTGATTATGTGTATCAAACTTATATCCACAGGAAGGGGAGTGGAAATTATGACATAATCAAATTAATAGCGATTCCACACATAATCATGGAGTAATATAATCAATGAAATATGCGTAAAGCCAAATGAGTGGGAATTGAAATCTCAAATTCCCTTACCGATTAGGTAACATACGAAACATACACCCATGAAAGAAGTATCATACCATGATGATGTAAATACCCATAAATTAAAGTATATTACACAATGAATACAATCATGGGCAGTACACATACACCACATGCAATAATTAAGTGGTGATCAATGGAAATCTCACGAAATTAAAAGTGAGATAAGAAACCCCTTACCACGTTAATCAACTGAGTCGTATGGCCAAAAGTTAATAACCACCAAATTATTTACAGAATAACATGAATATAAATATAATCATTAATATATATCAAATGGAAGTACACAATACACCACTTTCAATAATTTAGTGGCGAAAAATGGAAATCTCATGGAATTGAAAGTGAGATAAGAAAATCCCTTACTTTCTACTTTTTCCTTGGTCGATGGTAGGTTTACCTCCTGTATAATGGTGAAATAATTGTTATTGAATTATACAAGAATCATTTACTTTAATATGATATCATATATGATCTTTTAACATTGATTTGTTAATAATATCTTAGAATTATCGTCATTTCGGGTGTTAACGGGTTTATTTTACTTTATATTCTTTGTTATGTGACCCATATTCGTTATTAATGGGATGTATATTATTCATATCCAGAATGATATCAAGTCCTTAGATACTATTTTTAAATCATCAAATGATAATTATACTTGAATGGATATGATGGACAATGAATCTCATCGCGTTCGTGGAAACGGTAGTCCGTACATACGCACGAGCGACAATATCATTCTTTTGATATTAAAATAATATATAATTGGATTTTATATCATATATACAGAATCATTATAATGTTATATTTATTATTTACATGAGTTACACATCATTATTATACCCATCCAAATAATAATATATTTAATAACAATTACACCACGACGTGGAGACGGTAAGCCGTACGTACGCACATATGGTGACATGTTATTCAAAGGATGGATAGAATACTGAATATGGTTGTACCATATTTATAATAACATCACAGTATATATATGATACTGGAGTTATTATTTTATAATGGAAATAACAAAGAAAGAGGAAGT
Source organism: Viscum album (assembly GCA_963277665.1). Classification (NCBI taxonomy): domain Eukaryota; kingdom Viridiplantae; phylum Streptophyta; class Magnoliopsida; order Santalales; family Viscaceae; genus Viscum; species Viscum album. Next base: position 922,541,853 of record OY728162.1, on the reverse strand, counting down.
GGAAGAAGAAAGGAACTTGAAAAGGGGTGGTGATAACATTACCTCTTCTTCGGGTTCTTCCTTTTGATTTGATCAAAAGGGCTCCTTAGGATGTCTTTATGATCAAACTAAGGCCTCTAGGTTGTAGTGAGGGAAGTTGGGAGAGTACGTGGGAAGAGTTTGGCCGAACCAAAAGGCTTTGAAGGTGTGAAAAAATGAGAAGGAGGAGTGCCCTTTTATAAGAGGGGTGAGGGGCACCTTTGGAAAAGCTAGAAATATTAATTTATAATAAATTCATATTCGGTTTCTAAAGTCTCCAAAGTTGACTATTCAAAGGTTAAGGTGGGGATGGGTCGCAAACAACTCAACCAATAGAATTTAGACAGGTTTGGGTACTTATTTTAACCTTATCTTTATGTATTACCTCTAAGTTAATTAGTTTCACTTTTACAATGTCTCTTTGTATTTTTATATAATATGGTTAATAAACTTACTATATACATCCAAACGACCCCCAAGTGGTCCATTAATGATGAACCTATCATTATATAAGTCTCTTGGCCGAACCTTAGATTTTTAGGAATTTAATATCAATTAATAATATAATATTTGTTTTAAGAACTCTTTTATGTCAATTTTGACACTATTCAATAGTTGTTTTTTGTGAAATTCATAACAGATTGATTACTTCGAAAAAAGTCAATTAAATAAATCCTAATATATCATATTATCCTAGAAAATTAGTTTAATTCATTAAAAGTTTCATATTATATTTATTTGGGTATTTATAATATCAATTATTTTAATTTTTCACTATTATAGTAATTACTGCATCATCATTGGGTCATAAATAAAATAAATTATTTAATGTCTAAAAATTATAAATAAAATATCATTATGTAGGAAATCTTTCTATATTTCTAATGAATATTTATAATCTAAAATCCAACATATATAACCCTATGTAACAATTGTTGTGATAAAAGATATATGCTTGTGTCATTTTTGTATTCATTTTAACTTAATTAAAATAAAGTGTCATTATCACTTACAAGTGGATCCATGGGGTCCCAAAATAGACCCAAAGATGCCCATGGTCGACCATGTATCAACCAATAGGGTTAGGACACGTTTTAGGGTAATTTATTATGATTATAATATTATTTGTTTAACCCTTATTTACCGGATTTACCCTTAACCATGGTAAATAAAATATTTACCGCAGTAATTATTCAAAATGTCTAAAAATAAAAGTTACCTATTTACAAAATTTGAACATCCTGATTCCAAATATGTAATCCATTTTTCTAAATTCAAAACACAGAAGTGGCAGAAATTAATTTAAAATTAATTCCCTCTGTCAAAACAAAAAGCGTGTTTTTAAGAGATAATAACTATCAAAAGATTGACACTTGTTTATGTTCGGTTTAATTGTAAAATTATGTCCAATGACCAAAATTATATTAAATGGTAAAATTATATTCTAAATATACTTTAAAACAACTCAAATTCATAATTTATCAATATTAATTATTTCGATTAAAAAAGTTGTTTTTAATTAAAATTTAGTAATTTTCACTATTCATCAAAATATGAAAGTTTTCCAAAAAGTACCAAAATTTCACCCTAAGCTAATTTCGATATTACGAATCCAAAAATGAAGTCCATTTTGAGAGATAGAATTTATAAAATTTCAAAAATTAGGTATAACTATTCATAACGGCTAGTTTGATTGGTTATGGTGTGTTAAAATCTCGAAGTTGTGTACAATGCACGCCATTGCATTATTCGAAAGGAAACATACCGAGGAAACTTGGGGTGTTACATATGTGCTCAGGGAAGTTCTTATCAATGTTATAATAACACGTATCAATACCTCGAATAATTTTACTATGGTAGTATATGTTTTTTTAATTCCATGTATAATTTTTCTATGTGTGAAGGGCGCCAAGAGATCATTCAAAATTGACCAAATATATGATGAAAAACATTCTATCTACCAGAATCATCATGATTGGTGTGTGAAATGAGTACCAATTGAGATTATAAAAGTGTTCTTGGTGGTCCTTGTCCCATATTGTAGTTGAATCCCTTCTTCATTAACCTGGTTAAGGGTTAAGATTTTCTAGACATGTTAGCTATGAAATATCAAATGTAAGTGAGGTTCCCTTGGAGCCCCCTCAGTACATTAAGATTATGAGGCTGTGAAATTTATATTATTTTACTAGTCATTTATTTATGAACCTCGATGTGATGGTGGTGTACCAAGAATAAGAGGAATTTCACCAATGTTACCCCAAAATCACACATCAAAAGATTCATATTCAACTTATGCTTCTATAACTTGATAATGATTACATGGAGATCTATTAAGAGAACACATCACTGTTGAGATTTATATACCAGTAAGTCAACATAAAATCATTATATTAATCCTAATAAGGGATTAATGATATGATTTATAGTGCATTGTTATATATTTCTTCTGTTATTAATTATAACAAGAATGAAGTGATAAAAAAATATATCTTGTGGCTCTTTAAAGGTTATGTTTTCCTCATCTTCAGGGGTTATCTTTATATTATTTTTCCCAAAATACCCTTCCATCAATGAAATAGTTTCAAATCCAAAATATTAATTGATTAAAAGTTATGTGATCAAAAATGGGAAACCACCCTTTGGGTTGTGTCGATTAAGGTCCCTGAAATCGATGTAGACCCTGATCTACCGATTGTTTTATTGATGGGGATGATGCTCATGAGCCATTTTAGTGATCTCAATTCCTAAAAATGGATTTAATAAATTTTTATAATTTGATTCTATATTAGTATCATTAGAGGGTTAATTATCTTAACTTCCCACCTAAACCCTTGATGGTCATTTGGTAAGCCTAGGTGATGTGTAACCACAAATGTTTTCATCCAGGTAATTTTTGTATAATTTGATGTGAACATGTATCAATGCTCCATTAGAAATGTAATTTACATATACCACTACTGAGAGGAATGGACACACAAATCAACATAGTTTGTGGGTATTCCTTTTTCCCATTTTCACTTACCTTATCTCATTGATGGTGTTGGAGATACCTTCCTCAAATCCAGGAGTGACATTCTTAAGGCCATCCTATTCTTCTTCTATCTTCAAGTTTGTGAAGGAATTATAAAAAATGGTGGGTAATCTATGTGAATATCTTTAACTATCATGTTAATAGATTCCATTGGAATAGACATTGTCATCCTGAACTACTAGAGTCGTCACAGAGAGATTCCAGGGTTGATAAATATATTTTATACTTCCAATGGGGGCTGAAAAAGTTGAACTTCTGGGATTTTGTTTTCTATAGAAATTATGTTTATAGAAAAAAATAATCACAATCAAGAAAATTGTTGGGATTCAATGAGGTAATCCCCAATCCCTTGGAGGGAAAAACCATTGTATCTTCATCCACCATGTTTAAATATATATGGATTCGAAAGACGCAAACATGTAACTGTCACTATGCAGTATGTTGACATTCCCATAAATGAGGTATCCCATTATTTGATGAAATTTTTAAGGTACTACTCTGTTTCTATGAATCAAAGTTCTTCCAAGAAGGAAATTATATGTTGTGAATTACTGGATAATAATGAACTCAAAGTTATACATCAGATCCCAAAACTAAGACTTGATATTGATCTTACCAAGAGGCCTCTACTTGATCATATCATACCCTTGATGGGTTATATTTTTCAATGATAAATCTACCTCACTAGATCCCAAATTTAATTGTGTTTGAATCAGGATTAGGTGGATCAAAAAAAATTCTCAACTCGATCCCTTTAGATGTCGACAATTTGTAATTTTCCTAAAACATACTATGGTATGATATGTCAATAGATTAATTCATCCTGATCATGTTCTATAAACTAGTTGGTGACATGGAATTTAAATGGAATACTCCCCACTCTATAAAAATCAGATGTAGTGACTCATTCATCAAACACCTGTGGTCTCTTGAGGTATTAGATAAGTGTATCGCTATGTTCTTTTGAAATATAGAGAGATTCAAAGATTTAGAGTTTGACTGGGATAACCTCAATCTATTTCAAAATGATTTATTTTTCTGAAAAACCTACACTTCCTAAGGTGGTGTTTCTCCCTAACATGTAGATCGTGATTTGAGGTGTTTGAGTTTGATTGGTCTGGTGTAAGAGAAGTGGTTGAGGGGGAATATATTTGTAGTGGCATAGGTTGCATCATACACCCCCTTTGTATGGGATGATTACAAAATCACAAAAATTCCATATAGTTGTCTAAGATAAATGAGATTGGATGGCCATTTTAGGGATCTGAGGTATGGTTATGTTTCTATTCATATTGGTGGAGTTATCACCCTTGGTTTTCATCTACATATATTACTTCTATGGGTTGTGACTAAAATATTATGTTTGATCATGCCCTCGTTGTACACTATATCCTCATATTTGGCAACTATGGCCTATAACTCCATATTCTATTATGGTAAACTCATACCCGTAAGAGTATTAATTATTAAAGAAAAGATATATTAGATGAACTGTATTAATAGAACCAAAAACATTCTCATTATTAGATTAGGGTTCTGTTTGGTGGGGAAGTTCTAGTTATATGTATGTTGAAGGAAAGAATTATATAAGAGTTAAATCTTATACAAAATCTGTATGTGACTCTTTCCATTGTGTCTTTTTTTAAGTTCAGAGATTGAGTCAACCTCAAGGAGGTGTAGTCAATGTTTCCTCCCTAGGTGGCGAGATCATAATTGGTTTTGAGAATCATTTATCTTAATGTGGAATAAGGTTATTCAACTATATTTTTTGTCATATAGTTATCAAACTTATGTTTATGCTGGGCTAGAAATTATTTATAATCACCCACATATTTTGGTAAAGTGATTGTTACATTGGCTTCCTGAGCTATGAAATGATCTAGCATCAACTTTACAGAATCATACATGCATTAGAGAATGTCACCGAAGGTAAATAAATCATGGATGGTGTGACAAAAACTATTATAAAAGTGTAGAAGTTGGGATTCCCAATGAGGTTGACCTACTTAGTTTTCCTATGATTTAGTAGATTGAGTTGGTTATTTTATATGGCTATAAGGGAGTAACCTTCAACATGCTCATTTTTTAAGGAGTTCAATTTATTCATCTATTCCTCAAATCATGGGTGACCCTGATATCATTCTTCTTATGTCTATGGGAAATAATCCTTCTACTCATACTCGATAAGATGCTTAGAGGATTCGATGCCTTCTCGGGATCATGAATGGGAACCGCTACTAGTTTTAGTGTAAGAAAGAAACATTCCATCTTACCAACAATTTTCCCTGCACTGAGGGAGTATACTAAGATTTAGCTCATGTCTACTGAGTGGAATCTTCTAGAAGTAGTTTTTTATCAAACATAAAGAATCCACATGGATACTACATCATTATTAAAGTCGTTTGTAGCTCATCTTGATGATTTTCTGCACAATGTTTCAGTAATTAGTCTTGAGAGTGAGGGATGCTAAGTGAATAGGTTAAATCCTTCCAATTTGGATGTGTTTTATAATCCTTATTTTTTACACATTTTTTATAGTTTCGGAGGATGGAAATTGTCATTTTACCAAACATGGAGTCTTAATGATAAAGTAATTTATGATGATTTTAATACCATCCCTTAATAGATTCTTATGGAAGACTATTATACCAAATGAAATCAATCCATATCAGTGTTTGTACAAAACATATTAGTTTGGTCACTTTCTTTTGATCCTGAGGGCTCATTATTAGGTCACACGATGTGTGTGAGATTATATTAGGGATCTCTTATTCCATGAATGATTGGGAAGATATAATTTTCAGAATTGGTAGGGGAAATGTGTCATCTTTCCTGTTGAGATATGGCTTCTTCTGGGGATACATTGGTGTGTACCACCCTTCCATGAATTTCATTCGAGTAGCCAGATATTCAATGGAATTGATTAGTTCTACGGGTACCACTGTCTGGAATGAATTTTGTCTATTGGGATTGGGTGAGGCTTTATTAATTTTCTCTATTTTTATATCTCGAGGATTCTCAATCCATGTAAGGACTAAATTATCCCCATGATGGGGAAGTGGGTTTCACCATAATGGAGGAAATTCATGATCATTGTAAACTTCCTCATTTATATCAACTAGTTTCCAAGATCTAGAGTCGGCCTAATGCTCATGTGTCATTGTTTCAGGAGGATTATAACTCTCTTGAAATATGGGAGGAGGTATATTCCTCTCTGTCTAATGAAAATACACATTAGGAATACTTCTTCTGAGTATTTTTTCATTGTGTTGTCTCATATTTTTTAATCTCATCTCATTCTATGTTATTCATTCCTTTATGAAAGGAATTTCATCTCCATTGGGTGGTGAGTGGGATATCTCCACACATTTACCTTTATCATTGGTTGTGTTTTACTATAGAGGTTAAAATTCATTATTCAGAGGTTCTAGGTTCTGGATCATTCTTTGATTCCACATACATGCAGCCTCAATTTGTTCATCTTGTTCACCCTCCTCTCAACGTTTTTTTATTACCTCTTTATGAATTTTTATCTCGGTCCACATCATTTGTTAGGTTTACTGTGATGAAATTCACAAAGGTGTATCAGTAAATAGTAGTTATCCAATTACAGTAAATCAAATAGGGTGATTATATACTTATTAAACATTCAAGGGTTGCATCAAGGGCATTTTTTAGACCCTAGTCTATATGTGACCATTTATGGAATATGAACATTACATGGTTTGATTTTCATTGTTGTACATTCCTCTATTCGTGGTCAATGAATAGAGACCTTAATAGTGTTTTCGGTCATTATCTTTGAATGACACCAAAATAGTAATGGTATGTCTTGTGGCAGGAGGAATGGATGGGATACCGATTATCGATATTTACCTCATAACCTGTAGTAGAAATATTTCTTCTAGGGTGATGATGATGATGATGGAAATACCCATAAGCTTGTGGGTTGGGGGCGATTCAATATCACTATCGACACTCTCTTATAAACTTGTGGAGGATATTAATGATTCGAGTTGAGGATATTTTTGGCTCGTGAGGTAGAAATTGAGATACAAAATCCCCCATCACTATATGCCTAGGTTGATCAGGAATTGCCACTGACTTCTTCAGGACCCTCTTTGGGTGCAATAAACCTAATAATGGTTATTGAGATGAAAACACCCCCATACATATGGATGGGGATGGTTTTTAGTTACTACTAATATTTCCTACATCCTCTCAAGGTTTTATGACTTGTGGGGAGGAGTCAGGGGTAAAACTTCAACGAACCATATGGCTTGGGTTCACTCCTTAACAGCTACTATGGTGGCGGCTATTGTGATCCATTTGATTTGGAACAATTATTATCATGTATAATTTGGGAGAAATAGCTACATGTGATGGGAGTAATTATATATGGGAAGTCACTATGCCAAAATTTGTATTCTGTGGTTTGTTTTGGAAAATCATCGCTAAATCATGTGTCAAGAAATAATTTGTGGCAGTTTTCTAAAACCGCCATAAAACGACATAACTGCAGGTTTTTGGCGTCGATTTAAACAATTTCTAAATCATTTATTATTATTTTTTAATTTGTTTTTTAATTTTCTAAAATTTTAAATTATTTAATTTTATATTTTTTTTATTTCATAATTAATTAATTTACTAATATATTTATTTTCGTAATTAATTTATTAATTATTAATTATTAATTATTAATTATTTGTTATTTATTATTTGTTATCTTTAATTACCAAGATCATTCCCATCTCCATGCACAAGTACATATCCATGAACATGCCCTTGCCATATATAGAAATTCTGTGTTGGGTGATATTTGAACCCCTTACCTCTTACATATTTTTAAAAAATATTACAACTCTAGTAGGCTCTTCATGCGGTCAATAAATCTAATTCAATATACTTTTACATAAATATATATATATATATTAATTGGAAAAACAAATCATACATAAATGACAAATACACACAAAATAATTATTAATCAATAATCCATAATCCACAATTAACAATTAACAATTAATTATTAATATTTAATAATTACTAATTACTAATTACTAATTAATAAATAGAACATAAAGGAATAATAAATAATGAAATATATAATTTGGTAATAAATGGTAAAAAATTTAGTAAATAATAAATAGCAAATAATAACCAATATATAGTAAATAGTAAATAGTAACATGTAAATACTAAATACTAAATACTAAATACTAATTACTAAATACTAATTAATATATAATATATAATATATAATATATATGACATAATATATAAGACTTAATAGATAATAAATAATATATAATAAACAATATATAATATATAATAGATTATAAAGAATAAATAATATAAAAATTTAACTTTTTAATTTTTAATTTTTAATTTATAATACATAATATATAAAAGATAATATATAATACAAAATATATAATATATAATATATAATAAATAATATGTAATAGATAATAAATAATAGATAATATATAATATATAATATAAAACATATAATATATATTTAATGTATAAATAATAAATTAATTTAAAAATAATTTCATATATGATAAATAAATAAAAAATAAATATTAGATAAATAATTAAATAATAAATAAATGATAAATAAATAATAAATAAACAAATAATAAATAAATAACAAATAACAAATAATATATAATATATAATAAATTATAAATAATTAATAATTAATAATTAATAATTAATAATAAATAATTAATAATTAATAATAAATAATAAATATTTAATAATTAATAATTAATATTAATTGATGATATTAATTGATCAATGAGAATTAATAATTAATAATTAATAATTAATATTTATTAATTTATAAATAATTATTAAATAATTAAGAAATTTTTTATAAATAAATAAATAATAAATAATAAATATTTAATATTGAATAAATAAATAAATAAATAATAACAAAATAATAAATTAATAATAAATTAATAATAAATTAATAATAAATTAATAATAAATTAATAACAAATTTATAATAAATTTATAATAAATTAATATTTGGTAAATAAAAAATAAATTTCTAAATAATAAATACTAAATACATGATAATCAATAAAAAATAATAAATAAAAAAGAATAATGAATAAAAAAATAATTAATTAATTAATTAATTAATAATTAGTAATTAATAATAACTAATAACTAGTAATTCTTAATTCTTAATTCTTAATTCTTAAATAATAAATAATAAATAATTTTTAATATTGAATATTAAATAACTAATCAATAATTAATAAATCAATAATTAATAATAAATAAATAATGAATAAATAATAAATAAATAAATAAATAAATATTAAATGAATAATAAGCTAATAATAAATAGTTAAATAATATTTAACTATTAAATTAAAAATAAATTGACAATTAATGTGTACATAATAACTAAATATTACCTAAATAAATAAATATTAAATATTAAATATTAAATAAAAAATAATAATTAAATAATAAGAACATAATAACTTATCAATAATATATAATAGATAACAAGTGAATAAATAATAATATATAAATAGATAATTAAATAAATTTTAAATTAAGAAATAGATCATTAAACATTAAGAACCTCTAAAAACCCTAAAAACACTAAAATTACCATAATATCTGATCCGAGACTCATTTTTCAATGTCACAACAAGTCAAATCGAATATCATGAAATGATATTTGATATGATATGTTGTATAGGTGGAACAGACACCTGGATCGAAATCTATAACCGTTTGAAATTTAAGAAACCGTGGTCTCCAATTAAAATCTCTATTTTGGTGGCCATATACGCCTTTGATGCAAAATAAAATGGGTACAATAATCAAAGATTTTCTACCAAACCTAAATGGTATAGATCTCATCGCAGTCTTCAATTTGATATGTGTTAGAGCCCAAACAGATACCTGCATTAAAAGTTATGGTCATTTGAAGTTCGAGTTTGATTTTTGTCTTTTGAAATTTGAATATATTTGTTTCCTTTTATTATCACATGATTTTAATCTAACATGGTTTTATCTCATTTTATAATCTTCAATTTTATTGTTTGTTAAGTTGAAATGGACTCTCGGTGTAACACCCCATGATTTCATAGTACGTTATCTCATTAAAGTAATTCAATAGCTTGCGCTACACGCAACACCGAGTTCGAGCGCACCACAACATACTAAAATAACCATTCAAAAAAGAGTTTATGAATAGTATTATCTGAATTTTGAATCTTATATACTCCATATAATTTTAACATCCATATTATTTGTTTCTTAGACATAATATAAGAACAAATTCATTTTTTAGACCAAATAATTATTTTTAACAAAATGCAATTTTACCACCTTTTAATGGAGAACCCTTTTTAAAACCAGTATTTGACACTTTTATATATTCAATTTACTTAAATTAAATTCTTCATTATAAGCGGGACATAAATATTTTGTCTAGATAAAGTTTTCGTACATTTATGATAACTTTAATATATTTGAAGAATGGTGAAAAATTCTATGTTATAATTGAAAACAACTTTTTTAATCGAAATAATTTATAGTGATAAATTATGCATTTGAACGGTTTGAAATTATAATTAGATTATCTTTTTATCATTTAATAAAATTTATGTCGTTATAAGTAATTTCACATTTAAATTTAACATAAATATATGCCAATCTTTTGATAGTTTTTATTTTTTATAAACAAGCTTTTTGGTTTTGACAATGGGAGTTAATTTTAAATAAATAAATGAAACTTATATGGTTTGAATTTGGTAAAATAGACTACATTTTTGAATTCATAATATCAAAATTAGGTAAGGGTAATAATTTGGTATTTTTTCTAAAAGCATTCAATTTTTGATGAATAGTGAAAAACACTACGTTATTATTCAAAACGGGCTTTTTAGTTAATTAATTAGTCTTTTTATTTTTATTTATTTTAAGTACAAATAGATATATAATACATATATAAGTTCAATGTAATTCATTGGAGTAATTTTATAATAAATTTAGTTCTATAAAATTTTATTGAACTTTTTACTATTTTTTACCCACCTCCTTGGAGAATTTGCAAATTAGCATAAAACATAATTTTACCACTTATGTGAGTTACATTTAAAAAATCCAATAGACATGGTTAATATCATTAAGTAAAATTTGGTTCAATAAGATGAAAATAATGTTTGGTGAATAGTAACTTTGGACTTTTATTTACCACGGTTAAAAGTAAATAGGGTAATTATGGGTAACAATGATATCATAATTACCCTAACACATGTCCTAATTCTATTGGATAAGTATAATTCGACCAAAAAAACCTTAAAAATAAAATATTACCCTCTTTGGTCCACATGGATTACATTAGGACATATATTATTATTTTATTTAAAGGAGATTTAAAAGAGTTAAATTCAAATTTTAATAACTAAACTTTGTTTTATATAAAGTTACTCATATAATAAATTTGACTATAAATAATATTTATAAAGATAAAAATATTTCCTACATTATGGTTTTTTATATATAATTTTTAAATGTTAAATAATTTAATTTATTTATGACACAATGATGATGCAGTAATTACCTAATTAATGAAATATTAAAATAATTGATATTATAAATACCCAAATAAATATAATTCGTGTCTTTTTATGAATTACATTAATTTTCTAGGTCAATATGACATGTTAGGGTCTATTAGATGGTGTTTTTTCGAAGTAATAATGATGTTATGAATTTAGAAAAAAAATACCAAATAGTGTCAAAATTGACATAAACGTGTTTTTAAAACAAATACAATATTATTGGTTTATATAATATTCCTAAAAATATAATGTTCAGACAAAAGACATATATATTTATATTTTTATCATTAAAGATCGATTTGGTTTTCACTTGGATGTTTATAGTATGTTTATTTACCATGTAATATAAAAATATAAAGAGACGTGGTAAATATCGAACGATTTAACTAGGAGTTATATCTAAACGATAAAGTTAATATGGTGACCCAAACCTGTATAAAACCTATTGGTTGAGTGTTTTTCAACCAATCCCCACCATATCATAGAAATACATTGTTTTGGAACCATTATAATCCGAAACTAAATTTATTATAAAATAATATTTCAATCTTTTCCTAAGGTTCCCCTCACCCCTCTTATAAAAGGGAATTTCCCCTTCTCTAACATTCCCACCTTCACAGCCATTTTTCTCAGAAAAACCCTGCCTAAATATCCTACCAACTTCCCTCTCTTCATCCTAGAGGCCTTCCTTTGGTAATAAATCCAACATAAGGAGCCGTTTTGATCAAATCAAAAGGAAGAACACGAAAAATAGGTAAACTTTTCATCACCTCTTTCAAGTTATTTTCTTCTTCCACTTCATATTTCTTTGTTGTTTCCAATCTAAAATAATAACTCCAGTATCTTATATATTATGTGATGTTATTATAAAAATGTAACAACCATATTCATTATTCTATCCAACCTATAAATGAAAAAGTCACCATGTGTGTGTACGTACAGATTACCATCTCCACATCATGGTGTAGTTTGTTATTCAAACATATCATCATTTGGATGGGAATAATAATGAGTTTAAATTATGAAAATAATGAATATAACATGATAATGATTCTGTATATATGATATTCCATCCAATTATATATGATTATAATATCAAAAGAATGATATTATCGCTCGTGCGTATGTACGGATTACCGTCTCCACGAACGAGATGAGATTAATTCCCCATCTTATCCATTCAAGAAAAATTCTCATTTGAAGATTAAAAATAATGTACAAAGACATAATATAATTCTGAATATGAATAAGATACATCCTATTCATAACAAATATGGAATATGTATCAAAACATGTAAAGGAAAATTAATCATTTAACACCCAATACAAAGATAATACAAAAATATTATTAACAAAACAATTTTAAAAGATCATATATGATATCATTTTTATGTATAGGGTTCCTGTATAATTTAAAAACAATTATTTCAACATTATAAAGGAATTTAAACTACCTTGGAACAAATAAAAGTACAAAGTAAGGGTTAATTTCACAATCTCTTTATTAACGGATGTTGTTTTGACGTAAGTTTCTACGGGGAACTCTTTATCATCCACATAAATGATTCGTAAAAATGTTTTCCAAATTTTTTTTACTATTTACTAGTCTATAAGTTAAAGTCAATTATACCCTTGTTTGACTTTTTATAAAATGGTTTGAAAAGAATATTTCCGTCGTTTTCTATACAAGGTACCTTATGACCTTTTCGACAAAAGTTTGGTAAGAATGTTTTTTAACTTATACGGTGGGTGAAGATTTTTTTTATCATTATAACATCGTTGAAGATTCCCTTACATGATTATAAGAATATTTTCAAAATAAATTTTTTCTATTATAATTATATGTCTTTTTATTATTTCTAAATAGAAATAGATATTTCTCTAAAAAATGTTTAGATTCCATCTATGTCAATATCCTTTGATGGATTTCATGCTTAGTTGAAGTTGATTTATTATGATACAAAACATCAATTTTTTATTGATTGTTTTTTAATATTTTTGACTGTGGATGTGTTATTTTCACACTATTCTTGGTTTATGGAGAAATTATTAACATTTTATATGCTAGTATGAATTGGAATGTTTATGTTATGTTTGAACCTTTTCATACAAGAAATGCATTAGACATAGTACGTGATGAGTGGAGCCTAATACATATCCTCAATGCATCGGTAGGTCTTATAAGACAATCAAGTATCTTGGCATAAGGCCTTGAAAAAAATATTATTTTTAGTCTTGGCACATGGACTTGACTATGTGGTTATGAATTCTGGCATTATGCATTCCATCATTATAAAAGTGGCTATTGATATTGAATGGGATTATTCGACTAGAAGAATATCCATGTGAATATGTAAATGGAATTATTTTATTTTATCATGGACATATTATGCTGAAGATTATGTTTAAAAGGCTTTTTTTCAGTCTTATACATTGACTTAAATGTTTATGCTTATTTATGAAAGTTTCCACTATATTGTTATCTTTACTAAGCATCTGAGATCACCACTTTCTATGTTTTAATTTTCCCTGGATACGAAGAAGTATATTATGATTGACCTTTAGGGATGGTCTAAGGGATATGAGTGTGGCCTATGGAGACTAAGTTGTTGTAGTTTTTCAATCTATAATGTAGTGTAAAACTGATGAATGTATCTAGTATTTTCAAGGCTACTAAACTGATTAGTCTTTTGAGAAATGATTCCTTGTAATCATGCCAATGTATCAAAATAATGCACCGACTCTGGGTAACTGGGGCCGGGGCATTACAGTTGGTATCAGAGAAAGTTTATCAACAACCTTGGAAATATATTAAGTTAATCTATTATTAGATAACATTTCCCTAAGATTGACTTTGAGGATTAGTATATAAGAAATTCCTATCATTTTGGTACGGTAGAGTTTTTGTGAGTTTTCTAAGAAATACATCCCTCTCTAGATATGGGAAGGAAGAGGCAGCTCTGGCATAGATGTACCTATGTGTAAAACTGAAAACACCGCTTTGAGACAGACTCGAATGGGAACTGGTGCACGACAACAGGACTTGATACACTCTTGGTTATAACAATTATGGGGGATATTCTTAGGATAATTCACAATTTCATTACAAGACATTATGAATGATTTTGGAGTAAATAATTTCTCAAAGAATACATATTATGATTATATATTATATGCATAATATTTACAATTTACATTAGGTATTTTACAAGTTTGTAATTAGGAATTTTGATTCATAAACCAACCTAATGTATGCCATTATTTTGAAATGGTTCCTAGTAGAAGGAATGAGATATCCAACAATATTCATTATCCAAAGAGTAAGAAGGATCATATTTTTCATTGTATTAAGCCAACATTTTTAAAGGAAATAGTCTCCCATGTATTATCATCATATGAAGAAATATTATCATGTGTTGATAACATAATTAAATAATTCTCTAAATCCTATGGATTTGAATAGAGGTCCGAGAGGAAAATGATGGTAGATATAAAGATGGATAAAGGGAATAAGGGAAAGAAATATTTTCCCATATGTAATAAATGTGGAGAGAATCACCTTGGTAAATGGTTGAATGGAATAGGAGTTTGATATATGTCTAGAGAAAAAGGATAAAAATTACGTGATTTCAAAGGAAAGAAAAAGGTTTAAAATGTAAATTGATTCATCTGCAAGGAGTTGGGACACTACGTGGGTCAATGTCCAAATCATCAGAGTATACCCCAAACACTACTACAGAATAATAATCAATTTATGATACTATCGTAGATTAAGATGAATGATTAAGTTTTCTTATGTTGTTATTAAAGTATTTTGTCATTTGAGTATTGTATTAATGATATACATGTTATAAGAATTATATAGTGTATAAAGATTTTACTATATTACTATTTCATTAAGGACTGGAGATTTTGTGGAACCAAGAAAAGTGACTCAATGGAAAGTTAAATTTTTTGGAAAATACATTGTTAAAGGAAAGACAAAACTTTAATATGGTCCTGATACTGAGGTATTGATTTTAGAATAAAAGATGATTGATTTGGATAAATTAAATTGTATATTATTGACATCCTTGGAACTTGTTAATGGTTTGTTTATTCCATCATTGATGGAGTTTAAAACATTTTTGGATAGACAGAATATATCTAGTATTCTATAAGGAATAAGGGATCATGAATGTAATAAATACGGTTTTATGGTAATTAAGGGTGTTACCATGTTTTAAAATAATACATGATGAAGTTATTCACTTTTTATTACATTTTAGAAAGGATCTTCATTGTGTATACCTTCCTTATAAATTTTAGACTGTGAGTTTGGACAAAAGTATTTTGGATAAGTCTAAAGGTTGTAATCGATTAATTTTGACATTGGATTCTATTATTAAGGTTAAATAATTTCTTGAGATTATTTTTGAATTGTCATAAAAGGACAACCCAGAGGTCGGGCAACAACCGATCGCATCTGGCAAGGTCGTGAGACTTGAACCCACAACCGAAGTGTGAAAAGGGTGCATCACCTACCACAAGCATACCTGATGTCCTTGTCTATATAATATAGTGTTTTTAAGTAGTCAAAAAGGAATATAAATTCATTTTTTACCCTATATGATTAGTATAAATAGAATATTTTTGAATTTTATTATCTTTTTGAGAGAAAGATGGGTTTGTGGTAGGAAGTATTTGAAGGATTAAACTCTACTTGTCAAGTATATATATATATATAAATATATTCCTCTTATTATATGGTTAAATTAATTCTTTATCTTTAGGGAAGGGATCTTAAAACCAGAAATGTGTTATCCTAATACCATATGTTTTTTTTTGAACTGATGATAGTTTACATCCTCTATGATTGATGGCTTTAAGGCCCTCAATTTTATAATTTTTTTTGTGATTGATAACCTCGATCACTCCCTATAAATATATAAATTTTACTCCAATTATGGGTCTCTAATTTCCACCAATGTTATCCTAATCGGGATCATAATTTTGTTGCGACCTTTTCATTTCCCTTTCCCTCTTATTAATAAAAAAATTTATATACCAAATTTCTGATGTGGATTTTCCACAAAGGTATTTTTCAATTTTTAACTATTTATTTTCGAAGAAAAATTTCAAATTTTGGGTATGCAATTTATTGAATGAGGGGAGAATATAACAACCCAATATTTCATAGTATGTTATCTCCATAAAGTAATTCAAAAGCTTTCACTACACACAACACCGAGTTTGAGCGCACCACAACTTACTAAACTAACCATTCAAAAAAGAGGTTATGAATATTATTAACTAAATTTTTAATCTTCTATACTCCATATAATTTTAACATCCATATTATTTGTTCATTAAACATAATATAATATCGAATTCATTTTTTCAGATAAAACATGTATTTTTAAAAAAATTCAATTTTACCACCTTTTAAGGGAGAAACCTTTTTAAAACCAATATTTGACACTTTTATATATTAAATTTAAGAAAATTAAATTCTATATTTAAAAAAGGTGCATAAAAATTTATTTTGGATAAATGTTTTGTATTATGATAACTTTTCTATTTTGAGAAATAGTAAAAAATACTATGTTTTAATTGGAAAAAACTTTTTTAATCGTAATATTTTATAGTCACAAATTATGAATATAAATGGTTTGAAAGTATAATTAGATTATATTATTATAATTAAATAAAATTTTGGTCGTTATAAGTAATTTCACATTTAAATTTGACATAAACATATGTAAATATTTGGATTTTTTTTACTTTTTTAAAACCTTCTTTCTGGTTTTGACTACAGGAATTAATTTTAAATTAATTAATGAAACAAATAGGTTTTGAATTTAGAAAAATAGACTTCATTTTTGAATTAGGAATATCAAAATTATCTTAGGATACATTTTGGTATTTTTCTGAAAACATTCAGTTTTTGATGAATAGTGAAAAACACTGCGTTTTTATTCAAAACTAAATTTTTATTTAAATAATTAGTCAATGTATTTTAATTTATTTTAATTAAAATATTATATAATACCTATATAAGTTTAATTTAATTAATTAGAGTCATTTTATAATAAATTTAGATATGTAAAATTTTATCGAACATTTAACCGTCTCTTACCCACCTCCTAGGAGCATTTGCATATTTACATAAATTTGATTTTTACCACTTCTATGAGTGGAATTTCAAAAATTCGAGCAACACAGATAATATCAGTAAGTAAAATGTGGTTCAATAAGATGAAAATAATTTTTAGTGAATAGTAACTTTTGACTTTTATTTTCCACGGTTAAATGTTAATAGGGTAATTATGGGTAAAAATGATATCATAATTACCCTAACACATGTCTTAATTCTATTGGATAAGTATAATTCGACCAGAAATACCTTAGAAATAAAATATGATCCTCTTGGGTCCATATGGATTAGAATTGTACATTTATCATTATTTTATTTAAGAGAGTTAAAAGAGTTAAATTCAATGTTTAATATCTAAACTGTTTTTAATATAATGTTACACATAAGATAAATTCGAAAATGAATATACATATTAAATTTAAAAATAAATACTACATAACAATATTTTATTTATAATTTTAATAAATTAAATAATTTAATTTATTTATGACACAATGATGATGCTTTAATTACCAAATTAATAGAATATTAAAATAATTGATATTATCATCTATCAAAAAAATAATTGATATTATAAATACCCACATAAATGTAATTAGAGACTTTTAATGAATTATACTAATTTTATAGGTTCATATGACATGTAAGGGTTGATTAAATGAATTGTTTTTGAACTAATAATGCTGTTATGAATGTACAAAAAACAAAATACCAAATAGTGTCAAAATTGACATAAAATAGTTTTTAAAACAAATACAATATTATTGGTTGATATAATAATCTTATAAATATAAGGATCTGCCATAAGACTTATATAATGATTTTTGTAACATTAATAAACTATTGGGGGTTCACATAGAAGTTTATAGTTTGTTTATTAACAAAATAATATAAAAATACAAAGAGACATGGTAAATGTCATACTATTCAACAAAGAATTAAATCTAAAAGATAATGTTAATATAGTGACCCAAACCTGCCTAAATACTATTGGTTGGGTAGTTTTAGACCCATCACAACCTTATACTCAAAATAAATTATTATGGAGCCATTATAAACCGAAAAATATTTTACAATAAAATAATATGTCAATCTTTTCCTAAGGTGACCCTCTCACAACTTATAAAAGGGAACATCGCCTTCTCTCAAATTCACAACTTCAATTCCATATGGCTAGGAAAACCCCTACCCATATATCCTCCTAACTATCGTACCATAATCCTAGAGGCCTTCCCTTGGTCATAAATCCATCTTAAAAATCTCTTTTGATCAAATCAAAAAGAAGAACCCAAAGAAGAGGTAAATATTTCATCACCTCTGTCAGGTTCTTTTCTTCTTCCACTTCCACTTTCTTTATTTTTTACATTATAAAATCATAACTCCAGTATATTCTATATACTATGATATAATTATATAAATGTTACAACCATATTCATTATTATATCCATCCTATAAATGACATAGTCACCATACGTACGTGCGTACAGATTACTGTCTCCACGTCTTGGTGTAGTTTGTTATTAAAAAAAATAATCATTTGGATGGGAATAATAATGAGTATCAATGGTGAAAATAATAAATATAACATGATAATTATTATTTATATATGATAGGACATACAACTATATACAATTTTAATATCAAAAGAATCATATAGTCGCTTGTGCGTACGTACAGATTACCGTCTCCACGAACGAGATGAGATTCATTCCCCATTGTATCCATGAAAGACTGATTTTCATTTGATGATTAAAAATAATGTTTAAATTCTTAATATCATTAAAAATAGGAATAAAATACATTATATCCATAAAAATCATGGCTTATGTATCAAAAAATATAAAGGAAAACAAATCAGTTGATACCCGAAACGACATTAATACTAAAATATTATTAACTAAACAACATTAAAAGATCAAATATGATATCATAATTATGTATATGGTTTTTTTAAATTTTAACAATAATTAGTTTACCATTATAAAAGAGTTTAACCTACCCTATACCAAGAAAAAGTACAAGGTAAGGGTTAATTTCACAATCTCTTTATTATCCGAGGTTATTTTAACGTAAGTATCTACCAGGAACTATTTATAATCCACATCCATTTTTCTTAAAATTGTATTTCAAATTTTTCTTTTACTATTTACTATAATATGGGTTAAATTCATCTATACCCTTGTTTTACTTTTTATAAAACTGTTTGAAAGGAATATTTCTTTCATTTTCCAAACAAGGTACCTTATGACCTTTTTGAAAAAATTAAAGTAATAATGTTTTTTAACTTATACGGTGGGTGCAGCGATTTTTTGCAATTATAACATCATTGAATCTTCCCTTACAAGCTTATAAGAATATTTTATAAATAAATTTTTTCTTTCATAATGATATGAATTTTTAATTATTTCAAAATAGAAAGAGATATTTCTCTATTTTTTCATTTCATCTATGTTGACATCCTTTGAGGGATTTTAAGATCAATTGATGTTGTTTTATTATGATAAAAACATCCTTATTTTATTGAAGGTTTTGTGATATGTTTGACTATAGATGTGTTATTTTCACACCATTTATGGTTTATGGAGAATGTATTGACATTTCATATGCTAGTTTTAATATGAATGTTTATGTTATGTTTTAGCCTTTTCATATCTGGAATGGATTTGACCTAGTAAGTGACAGGTGGAGCCCTGTATATCTCCTCGATGCATTGCTAGGTATAATGAGACAAACTAGTTTCTTGGAACAAGGCCTTGACAAAATATTATTTGTAGTTTTGTCACAAGGCTTTGACTATGTGGTTATGAAGTCTGGCATTATAAATTACATCATTTTAAAAGTGGCTATTGATATTGCATGTGATTATTCGACTAGAAGAATATCCATGTGAATAATTAAATTGAATTATTTTATTTTATCCTTAACACATTATCATGATGTTTAAGTTTAAAAAGCTTTTGTTTTAGTCTAATAAATTTCTTTAAATTTTTATGCTTATTTATGAATGTTCCCACTATATTGTTATCCATAATGAGCATCTGAGCTCACCCCTTACTATGTTTTAATATTCATAGGATGCGAAGAAGAATATTATGACTGACCTGTAGGGATTTTCTATGGGAAATGAGTATGGCCAATGGAGATTATGTTTTTGTAATTTTTCATTTTATAATGTAATGTAAAACTGATGAATGTATCTAGTATTTCCAAGGCAACTAAACTGATCGGTCTTTTGGGTCTTGATTCCTCATAATCATGCCAATGTATTAAAATAATGCACCGACTCTAGGTAACTAGGGTTAGGGAATAATAGTTTGTATCAAGAGATGTTTAGCATCAACCATGGAAATAGATTTAGTTAAACTCTGATTAGAGAACATTATCTAAGATAGAATTTATGGATTTGTATAAAAGAACTTTCTAGAATTTTTGTACTGTAGAGAGTTTTTTGAGTTTTCAAAGCAATACATCCCTATCTAGATATGAGTAGGTAGAGGTGGCTCTGTCACATATATACCTAGGGGTAAAACCAGATAACACTAATTTGAGCTAGACTCGAACGAGAACTGGTGCACGACAACAGGCCTTTCTACACTCTTGGTTATGACACTCCTGGGGGATATGTTTAGGATAATTCCCATTTTCATTACAAGAAATTATGAAGGATTTAAGAGTAAATAATTTCTCAAAAAATACATTTTATGATTATAGATTATATGAAAAATATTGTAAATATATAGTAGGTATTTTACAAGTTTGAATTATTCATTGTGATTCATAAACTAACCTACTACATGCCATTGTTTAGAAATGGTGCATAGTAGAATGAATGACACCTCAATAAATACGCATTATCCAAAGAGTAAGAAGGACCATATCTTTCATTGTATTAATCCAACATTTAGAAAGGGAATACTCTCCCATGTATTATCATCATATGAAGAAATAGTATCATGTGTTAATAAGATAAGTAAAGAATTCTCTAAGTCATGTGGCTTTGATGGGAATCCAGAGAAGAAAAGGATGGAAGAAACAAATATGGATACATGTAATACGAGAATGAAGGATTTTCCCATATGTGATTACTATGGAAAGAATATCCTTCGTAAATGCTTCAAGGGAATGGGAGATTGTTATATGTGTGGAGAAAAATGACACCAAGTACATGATTTAAAGGGTAAGAAAAAGGTTTCAAATGTACAATGCTTTATCTGCAAGGATATGGGACACTACGCGAATCAATGTCCAAATCATCAGAGTATACCCCAAATTATGCAATTGAATAATAATCAAGTAATTATACTACCGAAGATAAAGAGGAATGATTAAGAGTTCTTATGTTGTCATTAAAGTATTGTTTCATTTGAGTATTTTATTAACTATGTACATGTTATAAGAATTATTGAGTATATATGGATTGTACTGTAGTAGTATTTCATTAAGGACTTAATATTGTGTGGACCAAAGAAAAGTGAATCAATGGAAAGTTATTATTTTTGGAAATTACATGGTTGAAGGAAAGACAAAAAAATAATATGGTCTTGATACCGAGGTATTGATTTTAGAGTAAGAGATGATTGATTTTGATAAATTATATTGGATATTATTGACATCATTGGAATCTGTTAATTGTTTGTTTATTCCAACATTGTTGGAGTTTGCAACATTTTTTGATAGAAGGAGTATATCTAGTATTCTATAAGGAATAAGAGAGCATTAATGTAATCAATTAGGTTTTATGGTAATTAATTGTGTAACCGTATTTTAAATGAATACATGATAAAGGTATTCACATTTTATTAAGTGGAAAAAAGGATTTTCATTGTGTTTACCTTCCTTATAAATTTTGGACTGTGAGTATTGATAGAAGTATTTTGGAAAAGTATAACAGTTGGAATCGATTAAGTTTGACATTAGATAAAATTGTTAAGGTTAAATCATTTCATGAGATTATTTTATAATTGTCATAATAGGACATCCCGAAAGTTGTGCGACAACCCGTCTCATCCATCAAGGCCGTGAGACTTGAACCCACATCGGAAGGGTGACAAGGGTGCATCAACTACCACTAGCCTACATGACATCCTTATCTGTATAATGTATTTTTTTAAATAGTATGAAAAATTAATATAAATTCATTTATTTACCCTATACAATTAGAATAAATAAAATATTTTTGAATTCTATTATCTTTTGGAGTGAAAGATGAGTTTGTGGTAGGAATTATTTGAAGGATTAACCTATACTTGTCAAGTATATATATATATATATATATATATATATATATATATATATTCCTCTTATTCTATGAATAAAATAATTCTTAAACATTAGGGAAGGGATCTTAATACTAAAATTTTGTAATCCTAATACCATATGTTTTTTTTGAACCGGTGATATTTTACATTATCATAGATTGAATGATTTGAGGCCCTCAATTTTACAATTTCTTTGTGACTGATGACCTCAATAACTACCTATAAATATTTACGTTTTTCCTCCAATTATGTGTCTCTAATTTAAATCAATGTTCTCCTAATTGAGATCATAATTTGGTGGTGGCATTTTCATTTCCCTTTCCCTCTTATTAAGACTATATTTTATTAACACAATTCCTGCTGGGGGTTTTCCACAAATGTATTATTAAATTTTTAAACATTTATTTTCTAATAACAATATTAAATTACAGGGACACAATTTATTAAAGGAGGGGAGAATGTAACACCCCAAGATTTCATAGTACATTATCTCATTAAAGTAATTCAATAGCTTGCGCTACACGCAACATTGAGTTCGAGCGCACCACAACTTACTAAACTAACCGTTCAAAAAAACAGTTATGAATAGTATTAACCGCATTTTAAATCTTATATAATCCATATAATTTTAACATATATATTATGTGTTTCGTATACATAATATAAGAACAAATTCATTTTTTCAGATAAAATAAGTATTTAAACAAAATGAAATTTTACCGCATTTTAATGGAGAACCCTTTTAAAACCAATATTTAAAACTTTTATATATAAAAATTATAAAAATTAAATTCTTCTTTAGAAGTGGGACATAAAAATTTAGTTTGGATAAATTTTTGGTACTTTTCTGACAACTTTCAAATTTTGAGGAATAGTGAAAATTACTATGTTTTAATTGAAAATTAATTTTTTAATCGAAATAATTTATATTCATAAATAATGAATTTGAATGGTTTATATGTATAATTAGATTATAATATTATCATTTAATACAATATAGGTCATTATAAGTAATTTCAAATTTAAATTTGACATAAATATATGTCAATCTTTTGATACTTTTTACTTTTTAAAAATTTGTGTTTTGGTTTTGACAACGTGAGTTAGTTTTAAATTAATAAATTAAACATCTATGTTCTGAATTTGGTAAAGTAGTCTTCATTTATGAACTCAAAATATCAAAATTATCTTACTGTAAATTTTTGGTATTTTTCTGAAAACATTCAATTTTTGATGAATTGTGAGAAACACAGTGTTAATAATCAAAACCAACATTTTATTTAAATAATTTGTTACTTTAATTTAATTTATTTTATGTAAATATAGATATATAATACCTATATATGTTCAATTTAATTCATTGGTGTGATTTTATAAGAAATTTACCTATATTAAATTTTATCGAACGTTTTACTGTCTTTTACCCACCACGTGGAGCATTTGAAAATTTGCATAAAACATAATTCTTCAACTTCTATGAGTTGAATTTCAAAAATAAAAGAGAGATTGTTAATATCAGTTAGTAAAATGTGGTTCAATAAGATAAAAATAATTTTTCGTGAATTGTATCTTTTGACTTTTATTTACCACGGTTAAAAGTAAATAGGGTAATTAAGGGTAAAAATGATATCATAATTACCCTAAAACATGTAATAATTCTAGTGGATATTTATAATTCAACCAAAAAAACTATAGAAAAAAAATATGATCCTCTTTGGTCCACATGGATTAGATTAAGACATTTATTATTATTTTATTTAAAGGAGTGTTAAAAGAGTTAATGCAAAGTTTAATAACTAAACTATTTTTAATACAGAGTTACACAGAAGATATATTAAAAAATAAATATTAATAAAAATATAAAAATATTTCATACATAATATTATTTTATTTATAATTTTTAGACATTATATAATTAAATTTAATAATGACACAATGATGAGGCAGTAATAAACTAATTAATGAAATATTAAAATAATTGATATTATAAATACCCAAATACATGTAATTTGAAACTTTTTATAAATTAAACTAATTTTATAGGTTATAATGACATAACAAGGTTTATTAAATGAATTGTGTTCGAATTAATAATGTTGTTATGAATTTAGCAAAAACAAAATACCAAATAGTATCAAAATTGACATAAAATATTTTTTAAAACAAATACAATATTATTGGTTGATATAATAATCTTAAAAATATAAGGTTCAGAAAAAAAGACTTATATAATGATAGGTTTATTATTAATGAACCATTTCGGATTCTCTGGTAAGTTTATAGTAAGATTATTAACCATATAATATAAAAATACAAAGAGATATAGTAAATGTCAAACTATTTAACTAAGAGTTAAATCTAAAAGATAATGTTAATATAGTGACCAAAACCTATCTAAAACCTATTGGTTGAGTGGTTTTTGATCCCTCAAAACCTTATCCTTGAAATAAATCATTTTAGAGCCATTATAAACCGAAATAGAATATATTATAAAATAGTATTTAAATATTTTCCTAAGGTACCCCTCACCCCTCTTATAAAAGGGCACTTCCCCTTCTCTAACATTCACACCTTAAAAGACATTTGGGTTGGACAAAAACTACCCAAATATCCTCCCAAATGTACTCCCTTAATATTAGAGGCATTACTTTGGTCATAAATCCATCTTAATGAGCCCTTTTTATAAAATCAAAAGAAAGAACCCGAAGAAGAGGTAAATATTTCATCACCTCTTTCAAGATCATTTCTTCTTCCACTTCCTATTTAGTTTTTGTTTACATTATAAAATAATAAATCCAGTATCTTCAATAAAATGTGATGTTATTATAAAAATGGTACTACCATATTCATAATTCTATCCATACTATAAATGAAAAAGTCACCATACATGCGTACGTATGGATTACCATCTCCACGTCGTGGTGTAGTTTTTTTAAAGGTTGGGGCCAAAGCCTCATTTTTTATTATTGAAACAAAGAAAAGACCTCTTTAACTGGGTAGAGGGAGACCCATTACATAGCCCGAAGGCCCAGTGCGCATTTAGCACATTACATAGCCCGTAGGCCCAATTTTTTGGCCCAAAGCCCATTCTGTGAATAGTAAAGCTACAGTACCCGCTCTGCTACAGTACCGCCGCCGCTACAGTGCCCCTGCCGCCGCTACAGTACCCATGCCGCCGCTACAGTGCCGGCGTTTCAATAGTATCTCGTCTGCTACAGTAGCGCTACAGTGCTGCTACAGTACCTGCGCCCAACAGTATCTCGTGGTGTAGTTTGTTATTCAAACACTTCAACATTTGGATGGGTATAATAATGAGTATAAATGATGAAAATGATAAATAAAACAAGATAATGATTCTTTATATATGATATATCATTGAATTATATATGATTTTATTATCAAAAGAATGATACTCTCGCTCATGCGTACGTACGGATTACCGTCTCCACGAACACAATGAGATTCATTCACCATCATATCTATTCAAAATAATTTTCATTTGATGATTCAAAATAATTTTGAAATACTTAATATCATTATGAATATGAATAATATACGTCCTATCCATAACAGACACGACTTATGTATCAAAACATATAAAGTAAAATGAATCATTTAACACCCGAAACGACGATAATAATAAAATATTATTAACAATGGAATATTAAAAGAAAATATATGATATAATATTTTTGTATATGGTTCTTGTATAATTTAATAACAATTATTTCATCATTATACATGATGTTAAATGTCCCTCGACCAAGGAAATGTATAAAGTAAGGGTTAATTTCACAATCTCTTTATTATTTGAGGTTTTTTTACATAAGCATCTACTAGGACCTATTTATCATCCACATCCATGTTTCTTATAAGTGTATTACAAAACACTTTTAATATTTAATAGAAAATGGGTTAAAGCCACTTATACCCTTTTTTCCTTTTTATAAAATTGTTTGAAAGGAATCTTTCTTTCATTTTCCAAATAATGTACCTCATGAATTTTTTGACAATATTAAGGTAAGAATGATTTTTTATCTTATACAGCGGGTGAAGCTATTTTCTACCATTATAACATCAGTGAAGATTACCTTACAATATCATAATAATATTTTCAAAATGAACGTTTTATTTTATAATTATATGAATTTTAAATTATTTCAAAATAGAAAGAGATATTTATCTAAAAAATGATTTGATTTCATCTATGTCAACATCCTTTGATTGAATTTAAGCTTAATTGAAGTTAATTTATTATGATAAAAACTTAAATATTGTATTGATGGTTTTGGGATATGTTTGACTGTGGATATGTTATTTTCACACCATTCATGTTTTATGGAGAAAGTATTGACATTTTGTATGCTTGTTTTAATATGAATGTTTATGTAATGTTAGAACCTTTTAATTCGAGGAATGTGTTGGACATAGTATGTGATGGGTGGAGCACTCTAAAGCTCTTAGATGCATCGGTAGGTCTCATGAGACAAACTAGTGTATTGGAACAAGGTTTTGAAAAAAATTTCATTTGTAATCTTGGCACAAGGCCTTAACTCTGTGGTTATAAAGTCTGGCACTATGCATTCCATCATCATAATAGTGGCTATTGATATTGCATGCGATTATTTGACTTGTATAATATCCATGTCAATAAGTAAATGTAATTATTTTATTGTATCTTTTCCATATTATTTTGATGTTTATGTTTAAAAGGAGTTTGTTTTAGTCTTATCCATTTCCTTAATTGTTTATTATTATTTATGAAAGTTCCTACTATATGTTATCCTTAATTGAGCATTTGATCTCATCCCTTTATATGTTTTAATTTTCCTAGGATTCCATGAATTTTATTATGACTGATAAGCATGGTTATTCTAGGGTATTAATAGCGTTATCAAAGGATAATTTATGTAGAATTTTATTTTCTAATGTGTAATGTAACGTTTATGTATATAATCTATTTTACAAGACTGCTAAACTAATAGGTCATTCGGGAATTGATTATTTGTAATCATGTTAATGTATTAAAATAATGCACTGACTCTGGGTAACTAGGGTCAGGGCGTTATACCCTTATTAGAAATTATGGGCATTTTATGCTGATGTTTTTTCATCAACTAATTGAAATTTTTTTTTCAGTTTAAAAATATTATTAACTAATAATTATAAATATTTGATAATTTAATCATTATAAATAATTAATATTTTAAAAAATAAACTATATTTGATTATAAATAAAAATAATAAATAAATAATAAATAATAATAAATAAATAAATAAATATTTTTTTTCTTCAATTTCTCGGTGGTTTTGAAAAATCTTCTACACAAATAATTGAATTTTTTTTGGATTAAACCTCAAAACATTGATAAAAAAAATATTTTAAAAAACATTTAATGGTGGTTTTTTCTAATTGTTTTGGAAATATGCCACAAAAAACCCGATGCTAAAACATCTTTTTCTTTAGTGAGTTATTGGGTGGTATATAACATCAACATCCATGTCTGAATTGTGCTCCCATTTATTCAAGGGAACAACTTAAGAATCTATTGATAGTTATCTTCCACCATATGTGACATATTTACATCATTTTTAATGCCCCGACCCGAGATTCCCAGAGTCAGTGCATTATTATAATACATTGGTATGATTACAAGGAATCATGTCCCAAAAGACAAATCAGTTTAGCAGTCTTAGAAAATAGATAACATACATGAACGTTACATTACACATTCCAACATAAAACTCCAAATAATAATTCATTTTGAATGGAGTTGTTCCCTTAGCTTAACCCTGCATCTTGAACATAAAACACTTCTTGGGATCCTGGGAAAATAAAACATCAAAAGGGGTGAGATCTGATGCTCAGTAAGGATAACAATACAGCAGAAACATTCATAAATAAGAATAAACCATTAAGGAAATGTATAAAACTAAAACAAAATCCTTTTAAACATCAACTTCAGCATAATATGGAAAAGATAAAATCAAATAATTCCATTTACTTATTCACGTGGATATTCTAATAGTCTAATAATAACATGCAATATCAATATCCACTTTCATAATGATGGAATGCACAATTCCAGACATTATAACCACGTGGTCAAGGCCTTTCACCATGACTACAAATAAGGTTTTGTCAAGGACTCATGCCAATATACTAGTTTGTCTCATGAGACCTACCGATGCATCGGGGAGCTATAGCGGGCTCCACCCGTTACATACCCAGTCCAATGAATTCTTTGTATGAAAAGGTTTATAAATAACATAAAAATTCATATTTAATCTAGCATACGAAATGTCAATAATTTATCCATAAACCATTAATGGTTTAAAAATAACACATCAAAATTCAAAAATATCACAAAAATTTCAATACAATATGGATGATTTGTATCATAATAAATCAACTTCAAACATGTTTAAAACTCAACAAAATATGTTGACGTAGATGAAAATGGTTTGTAAATATTTTTTGAGAGAAATATAAATTTTTCATGAAACATTTAAAAGTCACATAATTAATAAATGAAGGCATTTAAAGGCAGTTTTTAATCAAAGTGTCCCATAGAACTTTGAATATTTTGAAAGGAATGAACATTTTAAAAACATTCATGTCCATATAAATAAATCCTTAAAACCATTTTGAAAACATGGACATTAATGAGAATGATTTAGAAAATTAAATATTTAAAACATTTAAAATGATGTTTTAGTAAAAATTTACCTTAAAAATTATACCTTTTAAAACTATTTTATAAAACATGGACATGGATAATAAAAATGTCCTAGTAGATACTTACGTAAATAAAAATTTGGATAATAAAGAGATTGTGAAATTAACCCCTACCAAGTACATTTCCTTGGCCGAGGTTAGGTTAACCTTTTCTATAATGGTGAAATAATTGTTATTAAATTATATAAGAATCATATATATTAATACAACATCATATATGATCTTTTAATATTGCTTTTTTGATATTATTTTAGTATTATAATCATTTTAGGTGTTAAGTGATTCATTTTCCTTTATATGAATTGTTACATAAGTAATGTTTTTATGGATAGGATGTATATTATTCATATTCATAATTATATTAAGTCTTTAAATATTATTTTTAATCATCTAATGAAAATTAGTCTTGAATGGATACATTGGGGAATGAATCTCATCGTGTTCGCGGAGACTGTAATCCGTACGTATGCACGAGCGACAATATCAGACTTTTGATATTAAAATAATTTATAATTTGATGTTATATCATATATAAATAATCATTATCATGTTATATTTATTATTTACATCAATAAAAAATCAAGATTATACCCATTCATATAATAATGTGTGGAATAACAATTACACCACGACGTGGAGATGGTAAGCCGTACGTTCGCACGTATGGTGACTTGTGATTAAAAGTATGGATATAATAATGAATATGGTTTTACCATATTTAAAATAACATCACATTATATATATGTTACTGGATTTGTCATTTTAGAATGGAAACAACAAATAGAGAGGATGTGGAAGAATAAATGAAATTGGAAGAGGTGATGAAATATTTATCTATTCATCAAGTTCTTCCTTATGAATTGATTCAAAGGGCTCCCTAGGTTATATTTATAACTAATTTAAGGCCTCTAAGATGATGTTTTGATAGTTGGTAGAATATTTGTCCAGGGGTTGGCCAAGACAAATAGCTATAGAGGTGTGAATTTGAGTGAAGGGGAAATGCCCTTTTATAAGACGGTTGAGGGGCACCTTAAGAAAAACATAAAATATTATTTTATAATAAATACTATTCTTCTTTATAATGGTTCCAAAATAAATTATTTAAAAGATAAGGTTGGTATGTGTTGAAAACCACTCAACCAATATGTTTTAGACCGGTTCAGGTACCCATATTAAACTTAACTTTTAGATTTAACTCTTAGTAAAATAGTTTGACATTTACCATGTCTCTTTTTAGTTTTATATTATATGGTTAAAAAACATACTATAAAATGATAGTGAAACCCAAATTGGTTCATTAATGTCATATATATTATTATTTAAGTCTTTTTTCCTAACGATAGATTTTTATAAATATAATAACAATTAATCATATATTTTTTGTTATAAAAACTCTATTATATCAATTTTGACACTATTTGGTATTTTGTTTTGGTAAATTCATAACAACATTATTAATTAAAAAAATTAATCTATCTAACCCTAATATGTATTATTAACCTATAGAATTACTGTAATTCATAAAAAGTCTCAAATACCATTTATTTGGTTATTTATAATATGAATTATTTAAATCTTTCATTAATACAATAATTACTGCACTATCATTGTGTCATAAATAAATTTATTATTTAATGTCAAATAAATATAAATAAAATTTCATTATGTAGGAAATAATTTTATCTTTATAATTAATATTTATAGTCTAATATATCTTATGTGTAACACTATATTAAAAATTTTTTAGTTATTAAACATTGAATTTAACACTTTTAACTCTTCTTTGAATTAAATAATAATAAATTTCCTAATCTAATAAAAGTGGAACTAAAGGATAATATTTTATTCCTAAGGTTGTTTTCGGTCAAATTAAATTTATCCAATAGAATTAGGACATGTGTTAGGGTAATAATAATATCATTTTTACCCTTAATTACCCTATTTACTTTTAACAGTGGCAAATAAATGTAAAAAGTTACTATTCACCAAAAATTAGTTTTCATATTATTGAACCAAATTTTACTTACTGATATCATTTGTGTCTCTCGTATTTTTTAAATTCAACTAATAGAAGTGGCAAAATTATGTTTTATGTAAATTTGAAAATGATCATATGAGGTGGGTAAAAGACAGTAAAAAGTTCGACAAATTTTTATATATCTAAAATTATTATTAAATGACTCCAATGAATTATGTTGAACATCTATATGTATTATGTATCTATTTTTACCTAAAATAATTTAAAATAAAATAAATAATTATTTAAATTAAATGTCATTTTAAACCAATAACACAATGTTTTTCGCAATTCATAAAAAAGTTAATGTTTTCAGAAAAATACCAAAAATTACCGTAAGATAATTTCAATATTATGAATTAAAAAGATAATCCTATTTTAACAAATTCAAAAAATATAAGTTTCATTTCTTAATTTAAAATTAATTCTCTTTGTGAAAACCAACAGTGGGTTTTTAAAACGTAAAAACTATCAAAAGATGGACCTATGTTTATGTCAAATTTAAATGTAAAATTACTTATAATGACTTACATTGTATTAAATGATAAATATATAATCTAATTATACTTCAAAACCATTAAAATTCAGAATTTATCAATATAAATTATTTTGATTAAAATATTTTTTTCAATTAAATTTTAGTAATTTTCACTATTCCTCAAAATATGAAAGTTATCAGAAAAGTACCAAAATTTTTTCTAAACTACATTTTTATGTCCCGATTTTACAGAATTATTTTATTTCATTAAATTGAATATATAATATTTTCAAATATTTGTTTCAAAAAGGGTTCCCCTTTAAAAGGCGGTGAAATTTCATTTTTTGAAAAATATTTATTTTATTAGAAATAATTAATTTTTTCTTATATTATATCTAATAAACACATAATATGGATGCTAAAATTATATAGAGTATATAAGATTCAAAATGGAGTTAATAATATTTATAAGTGCTTTTTGAATGGCATGTTTGGTAGTGTTGTGGTGCGCTCGAACTTAGTGTTGCGTGTAGCGCAAGCTATTAAATTACATTAATGAGATAACGTACTATGAGATATTGGGGTCTTACATTCTCACCAACTTAAATAAATTGCATTCTCGCAATTTTAAATTGTTCTTTGAAAATGAAACGTTAAAAATAGAGAAATACCTTTGTGGAAAACCTACATCAAAAATTGTGTGATCAAAATTTAGTATTAATAAGAGGGAAAGGGAAATGAAAAAGTGACCACCAAATTATGATCTTGATTAGAAGAAAATTAGTGGCCATTAGAGACACATAAATGGATGGAAAACATAAATATTTATAGGGAGTGATTGAGGTTATCAATCAAAATATATCATTTAAATATATTGACATAACAAATCCATTATCAAAACCATTTTCAATAGAAATATACGTAAAAAGAGTATATGGTATTTATTTTATTTAAAAAACCATTTGGCTTGTTCATGAAGCCAAAGATCCAATAAAACTCGTTGTGGAAGAGTGGTCGTTTTCACCACTTATGTTAAAAAAACG
Organism: Viscum album; assembly: GCA_963277665.1. Classification (NCBI taxonomy): domain Eukaryota; kingdom Viridiplantae; phylum Streptophyta; class Magnoliopsida; order Santalales; family Viscaceae; genus Viscum; species Viscum album. The sequence continues at coordinate 922,508,527 of OY728162.1, read as the reverse complement.
CTCCTTTTTTGTCGTTTAGTAAAACGCTTCATAGAAAAAGATTCCCCATGAAATGAAAAGTGAAAGGGTTTTATACACCATATAAAAAAAGTCATTTAGAAATAAAAGGATGCCTCAAAGAAAGGAGATCAAGATTAATTCCCTTAACTAATGTTTAAGAATTAATTTATTCATACAATAAGATGGAATATATATATATATATATATACTTGACAAGTAGAGTTACATCCTTGAACTGATTCATACCACAAACTCATATTTCACTACAAAATATAATAATATTCAGAAATAGTCTATTTATCCTAATCGTATAGGGTTAAAAAGGAATTAATATACATTTGTCAAACTATTTTTTTAAAAAAAACTACATTATAAAAATCAATAAATCACATAGGCCAGTGGTAGGAGATGCACCCTTATTGCCCTTCGATTGTGGGTTCAAGTATCGCGACCTTGTCGGACGTGACTGGTTTTCACTCGACCTTTGGGTTTTCCTTTTTTTGACACTCTAAAAAATAACCTTAACAATTGTATCCAATTTAAAACTTAATTAAACCTTTAAACATATCCAAAATACTTCTATTCAAACTCACAATCCAAAATTTATAAGGAAGTTAAACACAATGAAGATCCTTTTTTTGCATAATAACATGTGAACTCCTTCATTATGTATTCTTTTAAAACATTTTAATTCCCAGAATTACCATAATACCTTATTGATTAAATTCATGCTCCATCATCCTTTATATGATACTGGATATATTCTTTATATACAAAAAATTTGAATATTCCAACAATGATGAAATAAAAAAACCATTAATCAGTTCCAAGATAGTAAAAAAATATCCAATATAATTTATCTAAATCAATGATGTATTATTCCGAAATCAATACATCAGTATTAGAACCGTATTATGGTTTATATTTATCTCAACCATATATTTCTCAAAAATATAACCTGCTATTGAGTCACTTTTCTTGGTTCCACACAATCTCAAGTCCTTAATGAAATAGTACTACAATGCAATACTTATATACTATATAATTACTATAAAATGTACATCATTAAAAAAATACTAAAATAAAACAATAAATTATTAACAATGTAAGAAATCAAATCATTCCTCTTCCTCATCGGTAGTATCATAACTTCATTATTATCCAATAACAACATTTGGGGTATACACTGATGATTTGGACATGGATTCATGTAGTGTCCCAACTCCTTGAAGATGAATAATTATACATTTAAAACATTTTTCTTACCCATGAAATCTCATACATGGTGTCCTTTTTCCCTACACTTATAAAAAACTCACATTCCCTTCAAGTATTTACCAAGGTGATTCTTTCCACAATTATCACATATGGGAAGATCCTTCTTTTCACTCTCCCCTTTATCCATATTTCTCTCTTCCATCCATTTCTTCTCTTGCTTCCCTTCAAAGTAATAGGACATAGAGAATTGTTTTCATATCTTATTATCACAAGATACTAATTCTAAATATGTTGAGTATACATGGGAGACTATTTCCCATCTAAATATTGTCTTAATACCATGAATGATATGACCCTTCTTACTCTTTAGATCATACATATTGTTGGAGTTCTCATTCTGTCTAATGGGAACCATTTTTAAACATTGGCACACACTAGGTCAGTTTATGAATTGTAGTAAATAATTCCAAACAAGTAAAATACCTAACGTAAATAGAACAGTTTATGGATATAATCCATAATAAAAAAATGTTTTCTTTGAGAATGTATTTAATTCTAAATATTTAATAATGGATTCTAACAAAAATGAGAATTATGCTAAGAATATCCCCCAGGTGTGTCGTAACCAAGATTGCAGCAAGGCCCGTTGTCGTGCTCCAGTTTCTATTTGAGTATAGTCCAAAGTAGTGGTTTAGTTTTTTACCCCTAGGTACATATATTCCAGAGCCTCCTCTACCTAATTGTATCTTGACATGGATTTATTTCTTGGAAAACTCAAAAATTATCTATAATAAAAAATTCTAGGATGTTATTCTATACAAATCTTCAAAGTCTATCTATGGGTAATGTGCTCTAATCAGAGTTTATCTAAAACTAGATTTCAAGGTTTTTAACTAAACTTCCTCTAATACCAACTTTACCGCCCGACCATAGATTCCCAGAGTTGGTGCATTATTTTAATACATTGGCATGATTGCAATGAATCATGTCCCGTAAGACTGATCAGTTTAGCAGTCATGGAAAATAGATTGCATACATGAATGTTACATTTCACATTATAACATAAAACAGAAATAAAATAATCCTTTGAGAATGGCATTGTTCCCTTAGCTGAACCTTGCATCTTAATCAGAAAAAACTTTCGGGGATCCTGGGAAAATAAAACATAGAAAGGGGTGAGCTCGGATGCTCAGAAAGGATAACAATATTGAGGAATCTTTTGTAAATAAGTATAAACATTTAATTCAATGTATAAAAATAAAACAAAAGCCTTTTAAACATGAACATCATCATAATATGGAAAATATTAAATCTTATAATTTTATTTACTTATTCATATGGATATTATACTAGTCTAATAATCACATGCAATATCAACAACCACTTACACAATGATGGAATGCATAATGCCAGACATTATAACCACATGGTCAAAGCCTTTCACTAAGACTAAAAATAATATTTTGTCAAGGCCTTGTGCCAATATAATAGTTTGTCTCATGAGACCTACTGGTGCATCGAGGAGCTAGAGCAGGCTCCACCGTCACTTACTAAGTCCAATGAATTCCTCGAATGAAAAGGTTTAAAAATAACATAAATGTTCGTATTTGAACATGAATAAAAAATGTCAATAATTTATCCATAAACCATGAATGGTTTAAAAATAAAACATCACATTCAAACACATCACAAAACCATCAATACAATATGGAATATTTGTATCATAATAAATCAACTTCAAACAAGTTTTAAATCCATCAAAGGATGTTGAAGTATTTGAAAATGATTTGTAAAACTCATTGAGAGAAATATCTCTTTTGCATGAAAACATTTAAAAGTCACACAATTTGGAAAGGAGTACATTTAAGGACATTTTTAATCAAAGAGTCCCATAACAATTTGAAACTTTTGAAATGAATTTATATTTTAAAAACATTCATGTCTATATAAATAAATCCTTAAAACCATTTTAAAAACATGGACATTAATGAGAATGATTTAGAATAATAAATATGTAAAACATTTAAAATCACGTTTTATTAAAAAAGTACCTTAATAATAATCTCTTTTAAAACTCTTTTATGAAACATGGAAGTGAATAATAAATATTTCCCAGTAGATAGTTACGTAAAAACAACCTCGGGTAATAAAGAGATTGTCAAATTAACCCTTACCTTGTATTTTTCCTTGGTCGAGGGTATGATAAATGTAACGCCCCGACCCCAGTTACCCAGAGTCGGTTCATTATTACATAACATTGGCATGATCACAAGAAAGATCAAATCTCGAAAGACCGATTGGTTTAGTAGCCTTGGAAACACTATATATATTCATAAGGTTTACATTACATCATTAAACGAAAAACTACTACTACAACATATTGTCTCCATAATCCACACTCATATCCCCACATAATATCCCTGCAGGTCATTCATAATTTACTTCTTCACTTCCTGGGAAAAATAAAACATAGAAAAGGGGTGAGCTCAAATGCCCAGTAAGGATAACAATATAGCGGAAACTTTCATAAATAAGAACAAACATTTAAGGCAATGTATAACTAAAACAAAAGCCTTTAAAACATTAACTTTCAACATAGTATGGCATAAATAAAATGAAATAATGCCATTTACTTATTCACATGGTTATTCTACTAATCGAATAATCACATGAAAAATCAATAACCACTTTCATAATGATGGAATGCATAATGCCAGACTATCATAACCACATATCCAAGGCCTCGTGCCAAGACTACAAATAAGATTTTGTCAAGGCCTTGTGCCAAGACACTAGTTTGTCTCATGAGACCTACCGATGCATCGAGGAGCTATAGCGGGCTCCACCCGTCACATATTAAGTCCAATGCATTCCCATATGAAAAGGTTTAAACATAACATAAACATTCATATTAAAACTAGCATATGAAATGTCAATACTTTCACCATAAACTATGAATGGTATAAAAATATCACATCCACAGTCAAACATATCACAAAACCTTCAATACAATATAGAAGTTTTGTATCATAATAAATCAACTTCAAATAATCTTAAAATCCATCAAAGGATGTTGACATAGATGAAATCAAAATTCTTTTTAAAGAAATATCTCCTTTTATTTTGAAATAATTTAAGATCCATATAAAATAAAACATTTTCTTTGAAAATATTCTTATAAGCTTGTAAGGGAAGCTTTGAAGATTTTATAACGGCGGAAAATAGCCGCACCCGCCGTATAAGTTAAAAAAAAACATTCTTACCTTAATTCTGTCGAAAAGGTTAAAAAGGACCTTGTTTTGAAAACGACAGAAAGATTCCTTTATAAACCACTTATAAAAGTCAAAAAGGGTATAAATGACTTTAACTCATATTCTAGTAAATAGTAAAAATGTTTTGAAATTCATTTTTAAGAAACATGGATGTGGATGATAAAGAGATCCCAGTAGATTATTACGTATAAACAACCTCGGATAATGAAGAGATTGTGAAATAACCCTTACCTTGTACTTTTCCTTTGTTGGGGTAGGTTAACCTCCTGTATAATGGTGAAATAGTTGTTATTAAATTATACAAGAATCATATATATTAATATGATATCATATATGATCTTTTAACATTGATTTGTTAATAATATCTTAGAATTATCGTCGTTTCGGGAGTTAACTTACTCATTTTCTTTTATATGTTTTGTTACATAAGCCATGTTTGTTGTATCTTATTCATATCCAAAATGATATCCAGTCCTTAAACATCATTTTTAAATCATCAAATGATAATTATACTTGAATGGATACGATGGAGAATGAATCTCATCGCGTTCGTGGAGACGGTAGTCCGTACGTACGCACGAGCGACAATATCATTCTTTTGATATTAAAATAATATATAAATGGATGGTATATCATATATAAAGAATCATTAACATGTTATATTTATTATTTACATGAGTTACACATCATTATTATACCCATCCAAATAATATTATATTGAATAACAATTACACCACGACGTGGAGACGGTAAGCCGTACGTACGCACGTATGGTGACATGTTATTCAAAGGGTGGATAGAATACTGAATATGATTGTACCATATTTATAATAACATCACAGTATATGTGAGATACTGGAGTTATTATTTTAGAATGGTAAGAACAAAGGAAGAAGAAGTGGAAGAAGAAATGAACTTGGAGAAGGGTGGTGAAATCATTACCTCTTCTTCGGGTTCTTCCTTTTGATTTGATCAAAAGGGCACCATAGGTTGGCTTTCGGATCGAACTAAGGCCTCTAGGTTGTAGTGAGGGATGTTGGGAGAGTATTTGGGCAGAGTTTGGCCGAACCAAAAGGCTTTGAAGGTGTGAAGAAATGAGAAGGAGGAGTGCCCTTTTATAAGAGGGGTGAGGGGCACCTTTGGAAAAGTTAGAAATATTAATTTATAATAAATTCATATTCGGTTTCTAAAGTCTCCAAAGTTGATTATTAAAAGGTTAAGGTGGGGATAGGTCGAAAACCACTCAACCAATAGAATTTAGACAGGTTTGGGTACTTATATTAACCTTATCTTTAAGTATTAACTCTAAGTTAATTAGTTTCACTTTTACAATGTCTCTTTGTATTTTTATATAATATGGTTAATAAACTTACTATATACATCCAAGAGACCCCCAAGTGGTCCATTAATGATGAACCTATCCTTATATAAGTCTCTTGGCCGATCCTTAGATTTTTAGGAATTTAATATCAATTAATAATATAATATTTGTTTTAAAAACTCTTTTATGTCAATTTTGACACTATTCAATAGTTGATTTTTTTGAAACTCATAACAGATTGATTACTTCGAAAAAAGTCAATTAAATCAATCCTAATATATCATATTATCCTAGAAAATTAGTTTAATTCATTAAAAGTTTCATATTATATTTTTTTGTGTATTTATAATATCAATTATTTTAATTTTTCACTATTATAGTAATTACTGCATCATCTTTGTGTCATAAATAAAATAAATTATTTAATGTCTAAAAATTATAAATAAAATATAATTATGTAGGAAATCTTTTTATATTTCTAATTAATATTTATAATCTAAAATCCAACTTATATAACCCTATGTAACAATTGTTTTGCTAAAAGATATATGCTTGTGTCATTTTTGTATTCATTTTAACTAAATTAAAATAAAGTGTCATTATCACTTACAAGTGGAACCATGGGGTCCCAAAATAGACCCAAAGATTCCCATGGTCGACCATGTATCAACCAATAGGGTTAAGACACGTTTTATGGTAATTTAGTATTATTATAATATTATTTTTAACCCTTATTTACCGGATTTACCCTTAACCATGGTAAATAAAATATTTACTGCAGTAATTATTCAAAATGTCTAAAAATAAAAGTTACCTATTTACACAATTTGAACATCCTGATTCCAAATATAGAATCCATTTTACTAAATTAAAAACACAGAAGTGGCATAAATTAATTTAAAATTAATTCCCGCTGTCAAAACAAAAAGCGTGTTTTTAAGAGATAATAACTATCAAAAGATTGACACTTGTTTATGTTCGGTTTAATTGTAAAATTATGTCCAATGACCAAAATTATATTAAATAGTAAAAATATATTCTAAATATACTTTAAAACCACTCAAATTCATAATTTATTACTATTAATTATTTAGATTAAAAAAGTTGTTTTTAATTAAAATTTAGTAATTTTCACTATTCATCAAAATATGAAAGTTATCCGAAAAGTACCAAAATTTCACCTTAGGCTAAATTTGATATTCCGAATCCAAAAATGAAGTCCATTTTAAAATATAAAATATATATAACTTCAAAAAGTAGGTATTACTATTCATAACAGCTAGTTTGATTGGTTACGGTGTGTTAGAACTCAAAGTTGCGTACAACACACGCTACTGTTTTATTCAAAGGAAAGCGTACCGTGGAAGCTTGGGATGTTTCATTTTAAATTTTTTGATGTCTCCATTTAGTCAAAAAGTTTAAAATATTTTATTTAAAAAGGTTTCACTATCAAAAGTTGATAAAAGTGCAATACTGAAAATGAATCTGTTCTTGCATTATGACTAAGAAACTCATAATATGGATTCTAAAATTATAAGGATTATATAAAGTTTAAAGTTTAGTTAACACTATTCATAACCTCTTTTTAACATCTTGTTTGGTAAGTCATGGTGAGATTGAACTTGGTGTTGCGTGTAGTGAAAGTTATTGAATTATTTTGAAGAAGTAACACACTATAAAATCTTGGGGTGTTACATTCTCCCCTCCTTCAATAAATTGCGTCCTCACAATTTGAAATTGTTCTTCGAAAATAAAAGGTTGAAAATAGAAAATATCTTTGTGGGAAAACCCATATCGGAAATTGGGTTACTAAAATTTAGTCTTAATATGAGGAAAAGAGAAATGAAAGGATCACCACCAAATTATGATCTCTATTAGGAGAATATTGGTGGAAATTAGAGACATATAATTGGAGGAAAAACGTAAATATTTATAGGTAGTGATTGAGGTAATCAATCACAAACAAGTGTATAATTGAGGTCCTTAAATTCATCAATCTATGATGATTTGAAATACCATCGGTTCAACAAAACATAGGGTATTAGGATAACACATTTTTGACGTTTCAAAATATCTTAGTTGAAATCCCACATCGAAAAATGAATTAATGAGGCCTCTATTTAAAATAAAGAGTCGAATGTATGACGATTACCGAAAATAACACATACTAGGCTTCCATGTAAGAAAATATGAATATGGAAGAAAAATCTAACCATCAATTATCTGATGGAGAGTGGTAGAGAACATGGCTATGAAAAGGCCAACAATCCCAAAGCCATAAATTAGTGATGATTTAAGGTACCATCTAGGAAAACATTTTTTTTCTAAGTTGCTTTTCTTAATATTGAGGAATTTATTTATGAGATTGGCTAAGATCATAAGGAGATATACTTACTTTATAATTAGAGTTTTATCCATTAATAAATTTCTACCACAAACTCATCTTTCACTCTAAAAGATAATAGAATGTAAAAAAATTCTATTTACACTATTCGTATAGGGTTCCAAAATAAACGAATTTATAATTCATCTACAAGATCTTTTAATAAAAACTACATTATTTAATCTAGGACATCTCGTGGGCCAGTGGTAGGTGATACACCCTTGTCGCCCTTCGGTTGCGGTTCAAGTCTCGCAGCCTTGCCGGACGCGACGGGTTACCGCCCGACCTCCGGGTTGTCCTTTTATGGAAATCCAAAATAATCCAAACTAGAACTATCCAAAATACTTCTGTCCAAACTCACAGTCCAACATTTATAAGGAAGGTAAACATAATATAGATCCTTTTTACCCTGTAATTGCATATGAATACCTTCATCAAGTACTACCATATTCCTTATTGATTACATTCATGTTCCCTTATTCCATATAGAATGCTGGATATACTTCATTAATCCAAAAATGTTTTAAACCCCAACAATGATGGAATATACAAATCATTAATCAGCTTCAAGGTAGTCAATAATATCCAATATAATTTATCCAAAATAATCACATATTATTCCAAAATCACTACCTCAGTATCAGAACTATATTATGATTTATCATTCTCTCAACCATATATTTTCCAAAAATTTAACCTTCTATTGAGTCACTTTTCTTTGTTCCACACAATCTCATGTCCTTAATGAAATAGTACTGCAGTACAATCCTTATATACTCCATAATTATTATAACAAGTACATTGTTGATACAACACTCAATTGACATAATCAACATAAGAACTCTAATCATTCCTCTTCATCTGTGGTAGTATCATAACTTGATTATTATCCAATAGCATCATTTGTGGAATTGTCTGATGACTGGGACATAGGTTCGCATAGTGTCCAAACTCCTTGCAAATGAAGCATTGTACATTTAAAACCATTTTCTTACCCTTGCAGTCACGTACTTTGTGCCCTTTTCCTCCACACTTATAACAAACTCCCATTCCTTTCAGGCAAGTTCCAGGGTGTTTCTTTCCACAGTTACCACATATGGGAAAATTCTTCTTTTCACTTTTCCCTTTATCCATCTTTCTCTCTTCCATCCTTTTCTTCTCTTGATTCCCTTCAAAGCCATAGGACTCAGTAAACTCTTTACTTATATTATCAACACATGATATTATTTCTTCATATGATGATAATACATGGGAGACTATTTCTCTTATAAATTCTAGCTTAAGACCATGAAAGATATGATCCTTCCTTCTCTTTGAATCATGTGTATTTCTGGAGTTCTCATTCCTTCTACTGGGCGCCATTTCTAAACAATGGCATAAACTAGATCAGTTTATGAATCAAAATACATAATCCCATACTTATAAAACACTTAACATAAATTGAACTATTTATGGATATAATCCACAATCATAAAAATGTTTTCTTTGAGGAAGTATATACTCATAAACCCTTAATAATGATTTGTAAAGAAAATGAGAGTTATCCTAAGCATATCCCCCGGGAGTGTCGTAACCAAGAGTGCAGCAAGGCCCATTGTCGTGCACCAGTTCCCGTTCGAGTCTAGCTCAAAGCGGTGTTTTCGGGTTTTACCCCTAGGTACATCTGTGCCAGAGCCGCCTCTACCTGCTCGTATCCAGACAGGGATGTATTGTTTGGAAAACTCACAAAATCTCTACAATACCAAAATTCTAGGAAGTTATTCTATACTAATCCTCAAAGTTCATCTTAGGTCTACGTGCTCTAATCAGAGTTTATCTAAATCTAGCTTCCAAGGTTTGTACTAAACTTCCTCTGATACCAACTGTAACGCCCCGACCCCAGTTACCCAGAGTCGGTGCATTATTACATAACATTGGCATGATCACAAGAAAGATCAAATCTCGAAAGACCGATTGGTTTAGTAGCCTTGGAAACACTAGATATATTCATAAGGTTTACATTACATCATTAAACGAAAAACTACTACAACAACATATTGTCTCCATAATCCACACTCATATCCCCACATAATATCCCTGCCGGTCATTCATAATTTACTTCTTCACTTCCTGGGAAAAATAAAACATAGAAAAGGGGTGAGCTCAAATGCCCAGTAAGGATAACAATATAGCGGAAACTTTCATAAATAAGAATAAACATTTAAGGCAATGTATAACTAAAACAAAAGCCTTTAAAACTTGAACTTTCAATATAGTATGGAATAAATAAAATGAAATAATGCCATTTACTTATTCACATGGTTATTCTACTAATCGAATAATCACATGAAAAATCAATAACCACTTTCATAATGATGGAATGCATAATGCCAGACTATCATAACCACATAGCCAAGGCCTCGTGCCAAGACTACAAATAATATTTTGTCAAGGCCTTGTGCCAAGACACTAGTTTGTCTCATGAGACCTACCGATGCATCGAGGAGCTATAGCGGGCTCCACCCGTCACATATTAAGTCCAATGCATTCCCATATGAAAAGGTTTAAACATAACATAAACATTCATATTAAAACTAGAATATGAAATGCCAATACTTTCACCATAAACTATGAATGGTATAAAAATAGCACATCCACAGTCAAACATATCACAAAACCTTCAATACAATATAGAACTTTTGTATCATAATAAATCAACTTCAAATAATCTTAAAATCCATCAAAGGATGTTGACATAGATGAAATCAAAATTCTTTTTAAATAAATATCTCCTTTTATTTTGAAATAATTTAAGATCCATATAAAATAAAACATTTTCTTTGAAAATATTCTTATAAGCTTGTAAGGGAAGCTTTGAGGATTTTATAACGGCAGAAAATAGCCGCACCCGCAGTATAAGTTAAAAAAAACATTCTTACCTTAATTATGTCGAAAAGGTTAAAAAGGACCTTGTTTTGAAAACGACCGAAATATTCCTTTATAAACCACTTATAAAAGTCAAAAAGGGTATAAATGACTTTAACTCATATTCTAGTAAATAGTAAAAATGTTTTGAAATGCATTTTTAAGAAACATGGATGTAGATGATAAAGAGATCCCAGTAGATTATTACGTATAAACAACCTCGGATAATGAAGAGATTGTGAAATAACCCTTACCTTGTACTTTTCCTTTGTTGGGGTAGGTTAACCTCCTGTATAATGGTGAAATAGTCGTTATTAAATTATACAAGAATCATATATATTAATATGATATCATATATGATCTTTTAACATTGATTTGTTAATAATATCTTAGAATTATCGTCGTTTCGGGAGTTAACTTACTCATTTTATTTTATATGTTTTGTAACATAAGCCATGGTTGTTGTATCTCATTCATATCCAGAATGATATCTAGTCCTTAAAAATCATTTTTAAATCATCAAATGATAATTATACTTGAATGGATACGATGGAGAATGAATCTCATCGCGTTCGTGGAGACAGTAGTCCGTACGTACGCACGAGCGACAATATCATTCTTTTCATATTAAAATAATATATAAATGGATGGTATATCATATATACAGAATCATTAACATGTTATATTTATTATTTACATGAGTTACACATCATTATTATACCCATCCAAATAATATTATATTGAATAACAATTACACCACGACGTGGAGACGGTAAGCCGTACGTACGCACGTATGGTGACATGTTATTCAAAGGGTGGATAGAACACTGAATATGATTGTACCATATTTATAATAACATCACAGTATATGTGATATACTGGAGTTATTATTTTATAATGGTAAGAACAAAGGAAGAAGAAGTGGAAGAAGAAATGAACTTGGAGAAGGGTGGTGAAATCATTACCTCTTCTTCGGGTTCTTCCTTTTGATTTGATCAAAAGGGATCCTTAGGTTGGCTTTCTGATCAAACTAAGACCTCTAGGTTGTAGTGAGGGATGTTGGGAGAGTATTTGGGAAGATTTTGGCCGAACCAAAAGGCTTTGAAGGTGTGAAGAAATGAGAAGGAGGAGTGCCCTTTTATAAGAGGGGTGAGGGGCACCTTTGGAAAAGTTAGAAATATTAATTTATAATAAATTCATATTCGGTTTTTAAAGGCTCCAAAGTTGATTATTCAAAGTTTAAGGTGGGGATAGGTCGCAAACCACTCAACAAATAGAATTTAGACAGGTTTGGGTACTTATATTAACCTTATCTTTAAGTATTAACTCTAAGTTAATTAGTTTCACTTTTACAATGCCTCTTTTTATTTTTATATAATATGGTTAATAAACTTACTATATACATCCAAGCGACCCCCAAGTGGTCCATTAATGATGAACCTATCTTTATATAAGTCTCTTGGCCGATCCTTAGATTTTTAGGAATTTAATATCAATTAATAATATAATATTTGTTTTAAAAACTCTTTTATGTCAATTTTGACACTATTCAATAGTTGATTTTTGTGAAACTCATAACAGATTGATTACTTAGAAAAAAGTCAATTAACTCAATCCTAATATATCATATTATCCTAGAAAATTAGTTTACTTCATTAAAAGTTTCATATTATATTTTATTGGGTATTTATAATATCAATTATTTTAATTTTTCACTATTATAGTAATTACTGCATCATCTTTGTGTCATAAATAAAATAAATTATTTAATGTCTAAAAATTATAAATAAAATATCATTATGTAGGGAATCGTTTTATCTTTCTAATGAATATTTATAATCTAAAATCCAACTTATATAACCCTATGTAACAATTGTTTTGCTAAAAGATATATGCTTGTGTCATTTTTGTATTCATTTTAACTAAATTAAAATAAAGTGTCATTATCACTTACAAGTGGATCCATGGGGTCCCAAAATAGACCCAAAGATTCCCATGGTCGACCATGTATCAACCAATAGGGTTAAGACACGTTTTAGGGTAATTTAGTATTATTATAGTATTATTTTTTAACCCTTATTTACCGGATTTACCCTTAACCATGGTAAATAAAATATTTACCGCAGTAATTATTCAAAATGACTAAAAATAAAAGTTACCTATTTACACAATTTGAACATCCTGATTCCAAATATGTAATCCATTTTCCTAAATTCATAACACAGAAGTGGCAGAAATTAATATAAAATTAATTCCCACTGTCAAAACAAAAAGCGTGTTTTTAAGAGATAATAACTATCAAAAGATTGACACTTGTGTATGTTCGGTTTAATTGTAAAATTATGTCCAATGACCAACATTATATTAAATAGTAAAAATATATTCTAAATATACTTTAAAACCACTCAAATTCATAATTTATTACTATTAATTATTTTGATTAAAAAAGTTGTTTTTAATTAAAATTTAGTAATTTTCACTATTCATCAAAATATGAAAGTTATCCGAAAAGTACCAAAATTTCACCTTAGGCTAAATTTGATATTCCGAATCCAAAAATGAAGTCCATTTTAAAATATAAAATATATATAACTTCAAAAAGTAGGTATTACTATTCATAACAGCTAGTTTGATTGGTTACGGTGTGTTAGAACTCGAAGTTGCGTACAACACACGCTACTGTTTTATTCAAAGGAAAGCGTACCGTGGAAGCTTGGGATGTTTCATTTTAAATTTTTTGATGTCTCCATTTAGTCAAAAAGATTAAAATATTGTATTTAAAAAGGTTTCACTATCAAAAGTTGATAAAAGTGCAATACTGAAAATGAATCTGTTCTTGCATTATGACTAAGAAACTCATAATATGGATTCTAAAATTATAAGGATTATATAAAGTTTAAAATTTAGTTAACACTATTCATAACCTCATTTGAACAGCTTGTTTGGTAAGTCATGGTGAGATTGAACTTGGTGTTGCGTGTAGTGAAAGTTATTGAATTATTTTGAAGAAGTAACACACTATAAAATCTTGGGGTGTTACATTCTCCCCTCCTTCAATAAATTGCGTCCTCGCAATTTGAAATTGTTCTTCGAAAATAAAAGGTTGAAAATAGAAAATATCTTTGTGGAAAAACCCATATCGGAAATTGGGTTACTAAAATTTAGTCTTAATATGAGGAAAAGAGAAATGAAAGGATCACCACCAAATTATGATCTCTATTAGGAGAACATTGGTGGAAATTAGAGACATATAATTGGAGGAAAAACGTAAATATTTATAGGTAGTGATTGAGGTCATCAATAACAAACAAGTGTATAATTGAGGTCCTTAAATTCATCAATCTATGATGATTTGAAATACCATCGGTTCAACAAAACATAGGGTATTAGGATAACACATTTTTGACGTTTCAAAATATCTTAGTTGAAATCCCACATCGAAAAATGAATTAATGAGGCCTCTATTTAAAATAAAGAGTCGAAAGTATGAAGATTACCGAAAATAACACATACTAGGGTTCCATGTAAGAAAATATGGATATGGAAGAAAAATCTAACCATCAATTATCTGATGGAGAGTGGTAGAGAACATGGCTTTGAAAAGGCCAACAATCCCAAAGCCATAAATTAGTGATGATTTAAGGTACCATCTAGGAAAACATTTTTGTTATAAGTTGCTTTTCTTAATATTGAGGAATTTATTTATGAGATTGGCTAAGATCATAAGGAGATATACTTACTTTATAATTATACTTTTATCCATTAATAAATTTCTACCACAAACTCATCTTTCACTCTAAAAGATAATAGAATGTAAAAAAAATTCTATTTACACTATTCGTATAGGGTTCCAAAATAAACGAATTTATAATTCATCTACAAGATATTTTAATAAAAACTACATTATTTAATCTAGGACATCTCGTGGGCCAGTGGTAGGTGATACACCTTTGTCGCCCTTCGGTTGCGGGTTCAAGTCTCGCAGCCTTGCCGGACGCGATGGGTTGCCGCCCGACCTCCGGGTTGTCCTTTTATGGAAATCCAAAATAATCCAAACTAGAACTATCCAAAATACTTCTGTCCAAACTCACAGTCCAACATTTATAAGGAAGGTAAACATAATATAGATCCTTTTTACCCTGTAATAGAATATGAATACCTTCATCATGTACTACCATATTCCTTATTGATTACATTCATGTTCCCTTATTCCATATAGAATGCTGGATATACTTCATTAATCCAAAAATGTTTTAAACCCCAACAATGATGGAATATACAAATCATTAATCAGCTTCAAGGTAGTCAATAATATCCAATATAATTTATCCAAAATAATCACATATTATTCCAAAATCACTACCTCAGTATCAGAACTATATTATGATTTATCATTCTCTCAACCATATATTTTCCAAAAATTTAACCTTCTATTGAGTCACTTTTCTTTGTTCCACACAATCTCAAGTCCTTAATGAAATAGTACTGCAGTACAATCCTTATATACTCCATAATTATTATAACAAGTACATTGTTGATACAACACTCAATTGACATAATCAACATAAGAACTCTAATCATTCCTCTTCATCTGTGGTAGTATCATAACTTGATTATTATCCAATAGCATCATATGTGTCATAGTCTGATGACTGGGACATAGGTTCGCGTAGTGTCCAAACTCCTTGCAAATGAAGCATTGTACATTTAAAACCATTTTCTTACCCTTGCAGTCACGTACTTTGTGCCCTTTTCCTCCACACTTATAACAAACTCCCATTCCTTTCAGGCAAGTTCCAGGGTGTTTCTTTCCACAGTTACCACATATGGGAAAATTCTTCTTTTCCCTTTTCCCTTTATCCATCTTTCTCTCTTCCATCCTTTTCTTCTCTTGATTCCCTTCAAAGCCATAGGACTCAGTAAACTCTTTACTTATCTTATCAACACATGATATTATTTCTTCATAAGATTATAATACATGGGAGACTATTTCTCTTATAAATTCTAGCTTAAGACCATGAAAGATATGATCCTTCCTTCTCTTTGAATCATGTGTATTTCTGGAGTTCTCATTCCTTCTACTGGGTGCCATTTCTAAACAATGGCATAAACTAGATCAGTTTATGAATCAAAATACATAATCCCATACTTATAAAACACTTAACATAAATTGAACTATTTATGGATATAATCCATAATCATAAAAATTTTTTCTTTGAGGAAGTATATACTCATAAACCCTTCATAATGATTTGTAAAGAAAATGAGAGTTATCCTAAGCATATCCCCCGGGAGTGTCGTAACCAAGAGTGCAGCAAGGCCCGTTGTCGTGCACCAGTTCCCATTCGAGTCTAGCTCAAAGCGGTGTTTTCGGGTTTTACCCCTAGGTACGTCTGTGCCAGAGCCGCCTCTACCTGCTCGTATCCAGACAGGGATGTATTGCTTTGAAAACTCACAAAATCTCTACAATACCAAAATTCTAGGAAGTTCTTCTATACTAATACTCAAAGTTCATCTTAGGTCTACGTGCTCCAATCAGAGTTTATCTAAATCTAGCTTCCAAGGTTTGTACTAAACTTCCTCTGATACCAACTGTAACGCCCCGACCCCAGTTACCCAGAGTCGGTGCATTATTACATAACATTGGCATGATCACAAGAAAGATCAAATCTCGAAAGACCGATTGGTTTAGTAGCCTTGGAAACACTAGATATATTCATAAGGTTTACATTGCATCATTAAACGAAAAACTACTACAACAACATATTGTCTCCATAATCCACACTCATATCCCCACATAATATCCCTGCAGGTCATTCATAATTTACTTCTTCACTTCCTGGGAAAAATAAAACATAGAAAAGGGGTGAGCTCAAATGCCCAGTAAGGATAACAATATAGCAGAAACTTTCATAAATAAGAATAAACATTTAAGGCAATGTATAACTAAAACAAAAGCCTTTAAAACTTGAACTTTCAACATAGTATGGAATAAATAAAATGAAATAATGCCATTTACTTATTCACATGGTTATTCTACTAATCGAATAATCACATGAAAAATCAATAACCACTTTCATAATCATGGAATGCATAATGACAGACTATCATAACCACATAGCCAAGGCCTCGTGCCAAGACTACAAATAAGATTTTGTCAAGGCCTTGTGCCAAGACAGTAGTTTGTCTCATGAGACCTACCGATGCATCGAGGAGCTATAGCGGGCTCCACCCGTCACATATTAAGTCCAATGCATTCCCATATGAAAAGGTTTAAACATAACATAAACATTCATATTAAAACTAGCATATGAAATGTCAATAATTTCACCATAAACTATGAATGGTATAAAAATAGCACATCCACAGTCAAACATATCACAAAACCTTCAATACAATATAGAAGTTTTGTATCATAATAAATCAACTTCAAATAATCTTAAAATCCATCAAAGGATGTTGACATAGATGAAATCAAAATTCTTTTTAAAGAAATATCTCCTTTTATTTTGAAATAATTTAAGATCCATATAAAATAAAACATTTTCTTTGAAAATATTCTTATAAGCTTGTAAGGGAAGCTTTGAAGATTTTATAACGGCGGAAAATAGCCGCACCCGCCGTATAAGTTAAAAAAAACATTCTTACCTTAATTCTGTCGAAAAGGTTAAAAAGGACCTTGTTTTGAAAACGATCGAAATATTCCTTTATAAACCACTTATAAAAGTCAAAAAGGGTATAAATGACTTTAACTCATATTCTAGTAAATAGTAAAAATGTTTTGAAATGTATTTTTAAGAAACATGGATGTGGATGATAAAGAGATCCCAGTAGATTATTACTTATAAACAACCTCGGATAATGAAGAGATTGTGAAATAACCCTTACCTTTTACTTTTCCTTTGTTGGGGTAGGTTAACCTTCTGTATAATGGTGAAATAGTTGTTATTAAATTATACAAGAATCATATATATTAATATGATATCATATATGATCTTTTAACATTGATTTGTTAATAATATCTTAGAATTATCGTCGTTTCGGGAGTTAACTTACTCATTTTCTTTTATATGTTTTGTTACATAAGCCATGGTTGTTGTATCTTATTCATATCCAGAATGATATCCAGTCCTTAAACATCATTTTTAAATCATCAAATGATAATTATACTTGAATGGATACGATGGAGAATGAATCTCATCGCGTTCGTGGAGACGGTAGTCCGTACGTACGCACGAGCGACAATATCATTCTTTTGATATTAAAATAATATATAAATGGATGGTATATCATATATACAGAATCATTAACATGTTATATTTATTATTTACATGAGTTACACATCATTATTATACCCATCCAAATAATATTATATTGAATAACAATTACACCACGACGTGGAGACGGTAAGCCGTACGTACGCACGTATGGTGACATGTTATTCAAAGGGTGGATAGAATACTGAATATGATTTTACCATATTTATAATAACATCACAGTATATGTGAGTTACTGGAGTTATTATTTTAGAATGGTAAGAACAAAGGAAGAAGAAGTGGAAGAAGAAATGAACTTGGAGAAGGGTGGTGAAATCATTACCTCTTCATCGGGTTCTTCCTTTTGATTTGATCAAAAGAGCTCCTTAGGTTGGCTTTCTGATCAAACTAAGGCCTCTAGGTTGTAGTGAGGGATGTTGGGAGAGTATTTGGGCAGAGGTTGGACGAACCAAAAGGCTTTGAAGGTGTGAAGAAATGAGAAGGAGGAGTGCCCTTTTATAAGAGGGGTGAGGGGAATCTTTGGAAAAGTTAGAAATATTAATTTATAATAAATTCATATTCGGTTTCTAAAGGCTCCAAAGTTGATTATTCAAAGGTTAAGGTGGGGATAGGTCTAAAACCACTCAACCAATATAATTTAGACAGGTTTGGGTACTTATATTGACCGTATCTATAATTATTTACTCTAAGTTAATTAGTTTCACTTTTACAATGTCTCTTTGTATTTTTATATAATATGGTTAATAAACTTACTATATACATCCAAGAGACCCCCAAGTAGTCCATTAATGATGAACCTATCCTTATATAAGTCTCTTGGCCGATACTTAGATTTTTATGAATTTAATATCAATTAATAATATAATATTTGTTTTAAAAACTCTTTTATGTCAATTTTGACACTATTCAATAGTTGATTTTTGTGAAACTCATAACAGATTGATTACTTCGAAAAAAGTAAATTAAATCAATCCTAATATATCATATTATCCTAGAAAATTAGTTTAATTCATTAAAAGTTTCATATTATATTTTTTTGGGTATTTATAATATCAATTATTTTAATTTTTCACTATTATAGTAATTACTGCATCATCTTTGTGTCATAAATAAAATAAATTATTTAATGTCTAAAAATTATAAATAAAATATCATTATGTAGGAAATCGTTTTATCTTTCTAATTAATATTTATAATCTAAAATCCAACTTATATAACCCTATGTAACAGTTGTTTTTCTAAAAGATATATGCTTGTGTCATTTTTGTATTCATTTTAACTAAATTAAAATAAAGTGTCATTATCACTTACAAGTGGATCCATGGGGTCCCAAAATAGACCCAAAGATTCCCATGGTCGACCATGTATCAACCAATAGGGTTAATACACGTTTTAGGGTAATTTAGTATTATTATAATATTATTTTTTAACCCTTATTTACCGGATTTACCCTTAACCATGGTAAATAAAATATTTACCGCAATAATTATTCAAAATGTCTAAAAATAAAAGTTACCTATTTACACAATTTGAACATCCTGATTCCAAATATGGAATCCATTTTCCTAAATTCAAAACACAGAAGTGGCAGAAATTAATTTAAAATTAATTCCCGCTGTCAAAACAAAAAGCGTGTTTTTAAGAGATAATAACTATCAAAAGATTGACACTTGTTTATGTTCGGTTTAATTGTAAAATTATGTACAATGACCAACATTATATTAAATAGTAAAAATATATTCTAAATATACTTTAAAACCACTCAAATTCATAATTTATTACTATTAATTATTTTGATTAAAAAAGTTGTTTTTAATTAAAATTTAGTAATTTTCACTATTCATCAAAATATGAAAGTTATCCGAAAAGTACCAAAATTTCACCTTAGGCTAAATTTGATATTCCGAATCCAAAAATGAAGTCCATTTTAAAATATAACATATATATAACTTCAAAAAGTAGGTATTACTATTCATAACAGCTAGTTTGATTGGTTACGGTGTGTTAGAACTCGAAGTTGCGTACAACACACGCTACTGTTTTATTCAAAGGAAAGCGTACCGTGGAAGCTTGGGATGTTTCATTTTAAATTTTTTGATGTCTCCATTTAGTCAAAAAGTTTAAAATATTGTATTTAAAAAGGTTTCACTATCAAAAGTTGATAAAAGTGCAATACTGAAAATGAATCTGTTCTTGCATTATGACTAAGAAACTCATAATATGGATTCTAAAATTATAAGGATTATATAAAGTTTAAAATTTAGTTAACACTATTCATAACCTCTTTTGAACAGCTTGTTTGGTAAGTCATGGTGAGATTGAACTTGGTGTTGCATGTAGTGAAAGTTATTGAATTATTTTGAAGAAGTAACACACTATAAAATCTTGGGGTGTTACAATAAATGCTTGTATAATGGTGAAATAATGGTTATTAAATTATAAAAGAATCATATATATTAATATGATATCAGAAATGATCTTTTAATATTGACATGTTAATATTATTTTAGTATTATCATCGTTTCCAGTGTTAACTGATTCGTATTCCATTATATGCTTTGTTACATAAGTAATGTTTTTATGGATATTATGTATCTTATTCATATTCAGAATTATATTAAGTCTTTAAACATTATGTTTAATCATCAAATGAAAATTATTCTGGAATGGATATGATGGGGAATGAATCTCATCGCATTCATGGAGACGATAATCCATACGTACTCAGGAGTGACAATATCATACTTTTATATTATGATAATATATAATTGGATGTTATATAATATATAAAGAATTATTATAAAGTTATATTTATTATTTACATCAATTAGACATCATTATTATACAAATAATAATGTATTGAATAACAATTACACCACGATGTGGAGACAGTAAGCCATACATAGGAACGTATGGTGACATGTCATTCAAAGGAAGAATAGAATAATGAATATGGTTGTACCATATTTATAATAACATAAAAATATATAAAATTTACTGGAGTTATTATTTTAGAATGGAAAAAACAAATAAAGAGAAAGTGTAAGAAGAAAGGAACTTGAAAGAGGTGATGTAATATTTACCTCTTCTTCAGGTTCTTCCTTTTGATTTGATCAAAAGGGAACCATAGATTGGCCTTATGACTAATTTAAGGCCTCTAGAATGTTGTTAGGATAGTTGGGTGGATATATGGGTAGGGGTTTGCCCTGCCAAATGGCTTTAGAGGTGTTAATTTGAGAAAAGGGGAAGTGACCTTTTACTAGAGTGGTGAGGGGCACCTTAGGAAGAACTTAAAATATTATTTTATAATATATTCCTTTTCTCTTTATAGTGTCTCTAAAATTAATTATTTAAAGGATAAGGTGGTTATGGATCGAAAACCGCTCAACCAATAGGTTTTTTATGGGTTTAGGTCACCATATTTATCTTAACATTTAGATTTAACTCTTAGTTAAATAGTTTTACATTTAATATGACTCTTTGTATTTTTATATTATATGGTTTATAAACATTATATAAATTTCCAATAAACCCCAACTGGTTCATTAATGTCATATATATTATTATATAAGTCTTTTTCCTGAACCTTATATTTTTAAGAATAGAATAACAATAAATAATATAATATTTGTTTTAAATACTCTTTTATGTCAATTTTGACACTATTTGGTATTTTGTTTTTTATAAATCCATAACAACATTATTACATCGAAAACGATTCATATAACCAACCATAATATGTCATATTAGCTTATAAAATTAGTGTAATTCATGAAATGTCTCAAATTACATTTATTTTGATATTAATAATATCAATTATTTTAATCTTTCATTAATACGGTAATTACTGTATCATCATTGTGTCATAAATAAATTTATTTATTTAATGTCTAAAAAAATAAATAAAATACTATTATGTTGGAAATAGTTTTATCTTTTTGATTAATTTATATATTTGAATTTATCTTATGTGTAACCCTATATTAAAAATGGTTTAATTATTAAACATTGAATTTAACACTTCTAACACTTCTTTGAATTAAATAATAATAAATGTCCTAATCTAATCATAGTGGACCAAAAGGATCATATTTTATTTCTAAGGTTGTTTTTTAGATAAACTCTTATCCAATAGAATTAGGACATGTGTTAGGGAAATAATAATATCATTTTTACCCTTTATTACACAATTTTCTTTTAACCGTGATAAATAAAAGTAAAAAGTTACTATTAACCAAAAATTATTTTCATCTTATTGAATTAAATTTTACTTATTGATATCATCTGTGTCTCTCGGAATTTTGAAATTCAACTCATAGAAGTTGTAAAATTATGTTTTATGTAAATTTGCAAATTCTCCTAGGAGGTGGGTAAAAAACGGTAAAAAGATCGATAAAATTTTATAAATATAAACTTATTATAAAATGAATCCAATGAATTATGTTGAACATATATAGGTATTATGTATCTATTTTGAACTAAAATATTTTAAAATAAAATAACAAATTATTTAAATAAAATGTCTGTTTTAAAGAATAACATAATGTTTTTTCACTATTCATAAAAAATCGAAAGTTTTTTAAAAAATACAAAATCATCACCCTAAGATAATTTCGATATTATGAATTAAAAAAAAGGTATATTTTACCAAATTCAAAACATATATTTTCAATTTATTAATTTAAAATTAATTCCCATTGTCAAAACCAAAAGGCGGGTTTTTAAAAAGTATAAACTATCAAAAGATTGACCTGTCTTTATGTCAAATTTACATGTGAAATTACTTATAATGATATACATTGTATTAAATGATAAAAATATAATCTAATTATACTTCAAAACCATTCATATGCACAATTTAGTATTATAAATTATTTTGATTAAAAAATATGTTTTTAATTAAAATTTAGTAATTTTCACTTTCCATAAAAACATGAAAGTTATCAGAAAAGTACCAAAAATTTATCCAAAAAAAATTTATATGTCCCTATTCTATAGAATAATTTAATTTAATTAAATTGAATATATAAAATTGTCAAATATTGTTTTGAAAAAGGGTTCTCCATTAAAAGGGGTGGAATTGCATTTTTTGAAAAATATTTATTTTATAAAAAAAATGAACTTGTTCATATATTATGTCTAAAAAAACAAATAATATGGATTTTAAAATTATATATAGTATATAATATTCATAATGTAATTAATACTATTTATAACTACTTTTTGAACTTCTAGTTTGGTAATGTTGTGGTGCGCTCGAACTCGGTGTTGCGTGTAGAGCAAGCTAATAATTTACTTTAATGAGATAACGTATTATGGGATCTTGGGGTGTTAAATCATTAAATATTAGTAATTTCTTTTTATTGATCATTTGAATCATGTGTTACCCGACCCCTGGATTTCTTTTATCATTATGATTTTGAATGACGTAATATCTGGGTATTTATGATGTTATAGGGATCTAGTAAGGTGAAGTACTCCATAACAACCCCATACATGGATACAAATATCTAATGAGTTTAGGGAGATCAGTTTATAAATATTTGTGGTAAATAAGTGGAAACAATTTTTTATATTTTTGCTATACTTTTCAGGTCTTGGTTTTAGGGCCACGAAGATAGAAACAAGTCCATATGACAAAAGAGTATAATTTAGGTTTTAAGGATACCCTTGTATCCTATATAGGGTAGGATTCTAGCCTTTATACATTGATGAATTTAAAACATAATTTGGCATTGATAAGGGAAGAAATCTTTCTCTTGATCATCTGGGATCTCATTGAATGAGATAGAGATGGGCCATAACATGGTTGGGAGGGTTTTTCATCTAACTCTCTCTATATATCCAGGTCAGTATCTTCTTAATCATATTTACATTCCTCCACCTATTTATATGATAAAGTTAGAATCAATTGGTTTCTTTATAACCATCGTGATGTGTTGTTGATAGTTTATGGGGAACTATATATGGTAATCCCATGGGTTTTCAACACCTCTTTATTTGAAGGTGTACGAGTTTGAGAACCTATCAATAGGAAGGTGTCTAGAAAAGGAGAGGATCTCTTTGTCTGATAGTGATATACCCATGGGGAGGGTGACCAAAATGAATAACCAGAGTAGATACCATGTGATCCATCTCTGCTTTACCATGATGAGAACTACTTGGGTAATGATACCATTATAATTGAGCTAAAGAGTCAATTCACCCTTGAGGTGTTTTAGATATTTATCAAATTTACTCAAGGACACATTCATTGAAAATATTAGGGATATAAGCCACATTTTACATCATGATTTGAATGTGCTGACCAGCCTTTGGGGATTGAGTATGTGTATGATCCTGATGTATGATCGTTTTCAGAATACTTTTATAATTATTTGGTGATGTGGGGATATGATCCCTCTAATGATATTATATTGGAGTATGCTGGTGATATTCTATATTACAGGTAAGAATATGAGCATTCCTATGGGTTGTTATTGAAATATTCTTATCAATTCGAGATGAATCTAGGAAATGAAACCTTTTGGAATATGTATTCCCCATCATAATATGATGACAATCATATCAAATGGTGGAATGGATATGTTACTCCTCTTATAGAGCCTTTATATTATTTTGGTGTAGACATTCAATAGTAGATGTAGGGATATGATCCTTTCTTCGATGAGTTAGTGGAATGTGACAAGTAGTATCATTGGCCAGGATATGATCATGCTATGAGGGGATTTCCATAATTTCTTGACAAACATTGGTTTGATAAGGTCTATGAAGGATAACATGTACCATTGATGTATGCCACTTGTTTTTTTGAGAATAATTACACATTTTCTATGGAATGTGCCGAACTATGTCGGTGATCCCAAGTAATAATGAGGATATGGGCCCAGTCCTATGCCTTTGGAGTATTCTACCCTTGTTTTTTGATTAGAATGTGCGCATATCCTAAGACATGTTCTAATCTATGTTGGCGAGAATTGGTTGGAGCTCGAATATGAGCCCATTATCATGCCTCATCCTTTATCAAAATATGCCAATAATCATCCTAGATTGGATAAATTTTTTCATTATTATAGATTAGGCACTTAACTAATAAAAAAATGTCCATTAACAGTGCTAAAATATAGTAGCGAAAAAAATACGCTGATAAATTCCATCTTTATCAGCGCTAAAATAATCGCTGATAAAGGGTGAAATTTATCAATGATAAATGAATTTACTTATAAAGGATACCCTTTATCAGTTACTTTTGTTTAATGTTGATAAAATTTATACTATAATAGCACTTTATTTTAATGCTAATAAAGGTTATACTTTAGCCCTACTTTTTTAGCACTGATATAAATGTTTTTTAATAGTGCTTTTGGAGGGCTGATAAATATTTAGGTATACCAACACTGTTTTAGTGTTGATAAACATCATTTTTTATCCGAGCTTATCAATTTAACACTGATAAAATAGATATTTATCAGCTATTTTATAAAATTTATTCACAAATGTCTACAATCTAATTCAGAAAACACTAAACCACACTTAATCATCGCAACTATGAAGCTCTTACAGAAATCCTCTACTACCAGTGTGACTCCAATATGTTCCATTGGATGAATCAAGAATATAATCCAAGGTACGTTATTTTATACTTTTCTTATAACGTTGTTTTATCTTTATGGATTCTACGTTTGTGTTTTTTCATTGTTACAAACCCTACATCTAATCTTCTCGCCACTACTAGCGCGACTCCTCTAGAGGACCAACCTTATTACATAATTGAGATATAATCATTAACAATAATGTATTTTGATAAGAATTACCATTCTTAGTCATTTATATTCTATATAAAAAAATATGATGGAGTCCCATGTATGCTCTCCATGGCCATGTCTGACTAAAATAATTTTTTTTATTTTTTTCATAATGGACTTGAAGAAGACCCCTTTTGTTTAACTAATCTAGTTTCACTACAGAGGGATATCTATAAAATATTTATTGTAGACACTATCCATAAACACATTTATCCTCCATTGATTCCACTCATTTACATAATAAATTAAATTTAATATGGTCTATTATATTCCTAATGAATGTATTTCATAATATTATGTAAACCACCTCTTTATAATATTTGTTCAAGGATGAACCCATCTTAAATGATCCTTTATGTGGTCTACAGAAATATCACTCTAGTCTCTTATAAATCGAGTTATATAATGTTTTCTAAATTATAGATTAATACTTTATCTGCTATGGTCTCCTAGCTTAAATGATATTAATCCCTATTTGTTGATGGGTCAAAAATTCTTTCAGACACTTTATTTAATTAGTTAAAACCCCTATAAGAATATTTTATTCAGGCCTCCTTCAAAGAATCATTACTTAGATGGGTGGTACATAGTTCCTAAAAACCTACTAACTTTTCACATTTGATCACATGAATATTAATAAATATTTTACAACATTATGAGTGTTCTTCTTTATAACAATAATGTTATAATGTATTTAGAATATCTTTCACATAAAAAATTAAAATGAGTTACCCAATATAATTTTATCCATGAAATATAATGGAAATATTCATAAACATATATCAAAGTATCTAGATTTAATTTTTTTATCAGAAAAAATGATGTTTGACTATTAGGTGTTAGATTTTTATTGGTACAAGACAATTATTCTCGAGAATTTTAAAACATGTAATCCTCTAGAAGAAGGTTTTCATGAATTACCCTGAAATAAGAATTCCCCCTTATTATATGTGTCATTAGTTTTTTCTAACTATACATGTGTGTATTTTAATATAAATAGTATTTTATTAATTATGTATATTATATTCAACATAAATTGACATTTTCATGTAAAGAGAGGAATCATATTATCATGGTGTGTTACAATATTTTAGGTTTGTCCTAAGTTATATGAAATTAATTTAATAATTTTAGAAATATTTTTTTTATGTTATAGAAGATGACATATCTACCATTTTGTTTGAAATTGAACTACCTGATTAAATTCATAACCCCCGTAGTTCGTTGATGAGTTTATATAAGAAATTTAATTAATGATAAATCAACAATATATGTTAATTACAAAAGTATGAAACATTTATTATGATATATAATATTAATGGGATTATATTGAATACTAATCTTTCATATGAGCTGCTAATCATTGCGACATTATATTACCTCTATATGGTTATCTAAATGTATTTCTAGATTGCAATCATAGAATTTAGGTAATTTCATATAATCAAACGGAGAAATGTTCTTATATGGTTACACAATAACTCTATCACCAATATCAGGAAAAGATATTTTAAATTTAATATGTGTAATAAATAATATTCTTGATTTCATTAGAAAACCCATAAACTGTAATTACGAAAAAATAACGTATATATAATGAAATAAAACCTTAAATCCGGAGTTTAAAAACTAATTCATAGGATGTTCATAGTGTTTTATGATTCAGATAAAAAAATTTTGTTCCATCAGCCTGATATCCAATCCTCATCCTTGGTTTATATTTATTTTTGGCTTCTGAGGTATTTTTTCCCTAATTTGTTCGTTTCAATTATGTTTCTGCTTGATTTTGAGTTTGATTTTAGGTTTTTTCGTTATTCAGAATATACCACTGAAAAAGGTCATTGATGTTTCTAGTGGGACTTACCCTATTTATGGTTCTCCTCAGTTGTTTCCCATATTCCATCGCAATCAATGTTTGGAAGGGGTAGTGAAGTGGCTTCAGGAAGTTGAGCGTGTCTTCAGAGTGTTTAGAACTTCAAAAGATATTAGAGTTCATGATATTCTGGGTATACTTGGGGTCCATCTTATGAATAATAGAAGTTGATTTTACCACTAATGATGTAATTTGGGATGACATGGGAATATTTGATGTCCTTATTTATCTGATGGGTTATACTTGGATAGGTTAAGATGATGAAAAGGGAAGACCTCATCAGCATCCTGCAAGGTCAGCAGGTAGTGAAGGATTATGTGGAACACTTCAAATACCTGATTTCCTTTTTTTCTAGAGGTGGTTTCGTAAGATATCTTTAAATATTCTCTTTTCATTGAGGGTCTTAACCCATATATCAAGGAGTGAGTCCTCCTCTCCAAGAATCACAATTTTGAGATGTTTGTGGAGGAAGAGTTTTTGGATGATTTTTTTTGTGAAATAATCATAAACACATTGGTTCCGTTGTTGTTTCATGTGTTGAGGTGTTATGTCTTACTATTAAGATTGTTTTTTACCATTTGTAATATTTTTTATTTTTCTAATTGTGTAAACTAAATTTTTAAATATATATACAAAAGCATTTTTTTGGTATTTGTGTTGTAAATTTTATTTCATATAAATTCATTATTGCAACTTTTTTTGTTGATATCTAGTGTGTCTTTGGTTTGTTTCTTGTGCCTTTTTTTGGTGTGCTATAACAGAAAAATCGTACCAGATATTTTAAAACATCTGATAAAAATTCCTTTTTCAATGCTTACAAAGCTGTGATAAATTTACCATTTATCATCACTATTTGAGTACTGATAAAATTCCTGGCCTTTTAATGTCACACAAGTAGTTAGTGGTTTTCTAGAACTGATAAAGGAAATTTCTAGTGCTGTTAAAGGACAACTTTTTAGTAGTTCTAGTTCGTTGTAATCACAGTGATGTGCTTCTTTGGTTTTTTGGATATGAATTTTTTCATTTCCCTTTATGTTTACCAGTTCTAGAATATTATAGTGGAGCTATTCTATTGTTTCTATAATGTTCTGACACTTATAAAGTGTGTACAATAATGTAGGGATAATTTGTTTGTCTCCAAGATATACTGGATGATAACTTTGATCGAAGCAGGGAAATAATGTAATGTCCTTGACCACTCCGGTCCATTCCTTTGTGAAAATGTGGTGCTGGAGGTGTTCCGGGAGGTCAAGGAGATTCGGGGGTGCATTTGGGTGGAATTTTAAGGAAATCTAAAGGGTAATGGATTTTGCATGGTAGGCGCACAGTTTGCGTAAACTGTACGGCCAAACCGTGAAAGGATGGTCTTGGATGCAGTGTCTAACGCACAGTTAGCGCACGATTTGTCTAACCGTGTAGAATAACCGTGGGAGGAGTGTTTGGCGAGGCAGAAGCTAACGAACAGTTAGCGCACGATTTGATAAACCGTGCGGACTAATCATGTGGGCACTTAAAGTTAGATCCAAAAATTGTGGGTCTAATTCGTTTTGCCTTTAATCACCTCATTTAACCCCCTATGTAGCCATAACTCGGGATTACTCTCCCTTTAAGGTTGGAAAACCTCTCCAAGCATTTTGGAGGTGATACAGATGATTTTCATGGCGGATCGAAGCCGGATATTGAGTTATGTGGTCATTCTTGCTTGATTTCTTAGATCTACTTAGATCTACTCCCCCTTTTCTCTCAGTTTCTTGGATCTATGCCCGTTATGGGTAGATCTAAGCATGTGGATGTAAAATATGACGAGCTTTGGTCATGGTTATGTTAGGAGAGGATACCAAAGTAGTATTCGTGGAGAATCGACCCGATTTCTTGGGTGTTCATCGACCGTTGTGGTTTTCCTCGAAAACCATTGATGCAAGGGATTCTTGGCTTTTCTAATTGTTTATGTGAAATTGTAGAGTTAGCTTGATTTAGCCCTTTGGATCACAATTTAATTGTCCAAATTAAATACTTGAACCAGATTAAAAGAATTGTTTTGATCACATGTTGTTGATTTGTACTGGGATAAAGGTTTTCCTCTTGATTTGTTAGATAATGTGATATCTATGCCTTTCTTGTTAGCATGGGGTTATTGACGAAATTGATAAATAATGTAAATACAGAATTAATTGATAATTAATTGGCTAAAGATTAAGAGGCATGTAAACGATTTCGGTTGTTGTTGTTGTGGTTGTTGATCCAAATTGAAGTTAATCAAATTGATTCTGATTTATGTGTTTAATTCAGTTGGATGGTAAACCTAAAATCTGTTGGTCCTCGTTGTTTGAAGGCCAGATGGCTTGTTAAAAGCCCAAGAGCCCAAATTGATTTGATGTTTGTTTTACGACTATTAGTGCAGTTATGTTACCCTGGGAGGGTGATGTGATTTGTGGGGGAATGAAGGCCTTATGGTTGTGGCAGCAGATGATGCCTAGAGTGGCGAGATGCATCAGTTTTTGCATGTGGGTGTCAGGGTGGACACCAGAGATGATGGAATGGGATGGATGTGATTGTTGGATGCTTTTTGATTCTTGGTTGTTTATCTTCTTTAATTTTCCCCACTACTCAAGGCAGCAGGTCTTGCTTACCATTCTTCCGAACGAGGTGAAGACACACTCTGGGGTATGCCACGTTCTTTCTGTGTTTAGCCACTCAAGGGAGAATGGTTCTACGCTCTTGCTTTAGGCAGCAAAGACTCAACGGGTAGTACGTCTACTCACCGTGTTGATCCTCCTTGTGTTTAGTAGCATATGTTGCTTTTCTAGAATTTCTGGGACAATGGGAAAATAATTCTGAAATGAATTTTTGAATAAATGATGTTAACCCATGGGGTTGGATTTTCATGAAACTTAATGATGATGTTGAGAAATTTTGAAGGGACAGTGGTTTTTGAATGTGATATTAATAGAACATAATGTTTAATTGTTCTTGGTTAATTAATGTCCGAAGAATTAATAAACGTACAATGAAATTTATAAAAACGGGAATTTAGTAATCAAATAAATCCCTTTAAATGGTTGTGTAATTATAGGATACCTAGTCTTAGAAGTGGAAGCCCAGAGACCGAGAGACGTTAGCTGCAGTCGTGTCTAAGACTAGGTTAGTCTCATAGTGTGGTTGTGAGTTATAATATATTCTGTACAATTTTTGTTTCTATACGCTACTCTACCCTGTCAATAAGGGGAACTGACACCCCGGGGATTCTGAGCCCTAGGGGGTGTTTTACCCATTATTCTGAGGGGAAGATGAATGGTTGACTACCCCCTTTGACCCCACTCTCTTTTCTTCGTAGATACTAGTTCCATGAGGCCCAGTGGTTGGTTTTACCCATATATGTGTGTAGAGGTCTATAATGGCTTGTGTTTATTCACACACACATATTCTGGATATAGTATCCTATAGACTACTATAGGTGTAACGTGTATAGGCTGTGATGGATTGAGGATCCTTACTCGGTGTATGGGGTGTAGTGGTTTGAGGTATAATACCCGACATATGATACATGTTATGCGAGCTGTGGTGGCTCCCGGAAACTACATGGTTACTTATGGTTGTGAGGATGGTGTGGTTCTTAGCTTAGGTGTCTACGGGCAAGCCTCTGTGGTGCACGTGGTGCCGATTGTGGATCATAGCCCAGGTGTATACGGGCAAGCCTTTAGAGAGAGTTGCACAGGATGCATGTCACTGGGGAAAAGCGGAAAACCACTGGGGAAATAAGAGTAGGGTATCCTTGATATCCTCTATTATATGATATATTCTTGTATGTGCTACTTGGTGAGAGTAGCCATGGTGATGTTTGGATATTAGTATACTTGTTTAGGTGACGAGTTAGTTTCACTTGTTGTTCATTGTGATTTAGCATGCTTCCTTTACTTTTGCATGAGAGGTTTTTGGGAGGATCCTATTGGGTATACTTTTATACTCAACCTACATATATAAACTATTTTCAAGTCACTTAGACCAGGTTGGAGAATAAGATGGTTACTACTAGCTTGTGGTTGGAGGAGTTGTTCAGGCTTGTGGTCGCTGTCATTTTACTTTCTTTTGGCTATTTGTAGTTTTCCCCTTCAACTTTAGTACTTTTACATGGAATTTCGTATATGTTCTTGGGTTTCTCTTATATTTTAGTTCTGAGTATGAGTTAGTTGGTGTCTATCTTATCTCTATTCCGTATGTGTTCTCTTAGAGGGTATTGCCTCCCAGTTGTGTGTTTATTATACCCTCGGTGCTAGTCACCAACTCGGGGCATACTGGAGGCGGGACTTGGGGGTCATTATCTTCCTTTTCACATTGCCGACCCAGGAGGGGTACACTTTGTGTGGAGGGGTCGTGACATAGTGGTATCAGAGGTCTGGTTGAGATATAGCACGGTGTTTGGAGTTAGGTATAGGTGAGGTTGCATGGGTTGGTAGGGAAATGGTTTCATTAATGTTAATCAAGTGAGGTAATCACTATATACCGACTGAGACATAGGCGTTTAAGGCCCCCTATGATCAGATGTATGGACCTTTAAATTCATAATGGCTACTAAATAGGGTGATACTGGTTGTAGGGTAGAGACCTAGGAAAGGATTATGCATCATTCATCGTTGTGCCTGTGTTTGAATGGGTAGACCTTGGGATTTGTTAACCATAAACGAGTAAAAGAAAAAAATTAATTAATAAATTTTGAGTCTTCCATATTCCAGGCCTAGGATCTCTATGTTTTTTTATTTTACAAGTATGGCTCCAGGTCAATGTCCTCGTCAGGTTCGCATCGAAGATATCCAGCATGCTGTTCCAGCAAGATGTTCTAGCAGGTCTCCATAGGGTAGAGGTTGACGACGACGACACTTGGAGGATGAAAATCCGAGAGTTTCATCTCGAGAGACTGTATAAGTAGGAGGGCTCCGTTTCAGATGTAGTCATAGAAGACTGGTTTGAGGAGGTCGAGATAGGCTTTAGTTCGATCCGTGCTCAGAAGGAGCACTGGGTGTCATTAGCTGTGACGATGATGCGTGGAGCAGAAAGGTAGTAGTGGTTCTTGTTCCTTAGGGATCCTGAGGAGTCAGCGATCTCATGGGAGGAGTTTTGAAACATGTTCAGAGTCGAGTTCCTTTCCTCGACTGCAAAGGTGTCTAGTCACAAGGAGCTTCTTACCCTTCGACAGGGGAGCTCCTATGTTCTAGAGGTTGGGATCCATTTCAAGAACCTTTTACAATAGGCTTTGGACATGTTAGCAGACGAGGAGGCCAGGGAAAGGCATTTCGAGGAGGCTTTACATCCATAGATCTAGCGCCAGGTCACCCCATTTATGCTAAATACATATCTCGAGGTTCTAGCGAGGGCGGAGGTTGT
This sequence comes from Viscum album, assembly GCA_963277665.1. Classification (NCBI taxonomy): domain Eukaryota; kingdom Viridiplantae; phylum Streptophyta; class Magnoliopsida; order Santalales; family Viscaceae; genus Viscum; species Viscum album. The sequence goes on along the minus strand of OY728162.1, from coordinate 922,475,095 downwards.
AGAGATTACATTAGCCAGGACTATATCATCACAAGAGGGAAATTATAATGATTCCTTACGAAGAAAGGTTGTGGTCTGGGGTTCCCGATTTTCAGGTCAGAAGAGTATACGTTCAGCCAGGGGTAGGTCCCACCCCATCACATCTCGTTTCTCCAGAGCCAGAAACTTTTAGACTTATGCCAAGGGATCATGCACTTTTTTTTCTTCTGGTGGTCATGGTCATCAGCAGCAGGAGTGCCCAACCTTTCAGAGAAGTCATCATTCACTAGGTGTTATGCTCCAGGTTCCTCGATTGAGGCAATTTCCGCCGAGGCCTCAGCAGCCAGTTGCACCAGTTTTAGATCAGAAGAGGGTAGATGGGGAAGGCATAAGAGAGCCCCATGACTCTCTCCTTCCTCATAGAGAAAAGTGTGGCTGTGGTGGTGGTCGCCATCTGGGTCAGAGAGGCTGCGGATGAGGTTTTAGTTAGCTTCATGCTCTAGCGTTGCCTGCACTAGACGAGCCAGATGTCGTTCAAGGTACCCTTTGCTTGGTTTCTACCTTGGTGTATGCCTTGTTTGATTCAGGAGCAACACACTCCTTCATATCACCTACCATTGTCCATGCTTTTGGACTTGAGGTAGAGAGGCTTCCAGTGCCCTTGGCATTGACTACTCTAGTTGGAGGTCGCATTTACTTGTATGAAGTATGTAGAGACTTTGAGAAAGTGAGGGGGAAACACCGCTCTTCGGGAGATTTCCTATTTTTTAGGATACAACCATATTATTTTATCCTCGACATGGATTGGTTTTATTCAGTGCAGGATATCGTGGATTGATTCAGGAAGATTGTCGTTTTCTTTAGTGCAGATGGAGAGAAAGTGGTGTTTGTCAATGAGCGAGACCCTTGGATGGGACATTGGCATGTTTCATCCTTATCGTCTGTAATGGCTGAGATGATGCTGATTCCTTCAGAGGTTCAATAGCTGGTGTTTCCTCAGGTCGTAGAGGAGTACCCAGATGTCTATCCAGAAGAGGATGTAGCCTTACCCCCTCGATGAGAGATCAAATTCGAGATCAAGCTACGACCAGGAGAGTCTCTTATCTGTATGTCTCCCTATAGGATATCACCTTCTGAGTTGTGAGAGCTATGCATACAGCTTGATGGTCTGTTGTAGTGTGGTTTTGTTCGGCCAAGTGGGTCACCATGGGCTACACCCATTTTGTTTGTGAAGAAGGACGATGTCAGTTTGCGGTTATGTGTAGATTATCACCACTTAAACAAAGTGAAAATAAATAATTGCTAGCATGTTCCATAGATTTATGTCTTATTCGATCAACTAAAGGGTGCTAGTTGGTTCTCAAAGTCTGACTTACAGTTAGGATATCATCAGATGCATGTGAAGGATGATGATATCCTGAAGACTGCTTTCCGTTGTCATCATGGGCATAATGAGTTCGTTGTAATGCTGTTTGGCGTGACGAATGCTCTAGCTATATTCATAGGATTGATGAATGCTGTGTTCTGTGAGTTCCTGGACATGTTTGTAGTAGTTTTCATCGACAACATACTTGTGTACTCCAAATCTGAAGAGGAGAAAACTGAGCATCTACGAGCAATTTTGGGAGTTCTTCTTCAACATCATATGTTCTGGAAGTTGTCGAAGTGTTAGTTTTGGGCTCGAGAAGTCCGTTTCTGGGGGCATGTTGTGTCCAAACAGGGAGAAGCTGTGGATCCCTTGAATTTTGAATCAGTTGTGTCTTTTGAATCTCCCAAGACATTGTCAGAGGTTAGAAGTTTCCTTCGTCTCGCAGTCTACAACAGGAGGTTCGTAGCCAATTTCTCACAGGTTGCGACTCCTCTAACAGCATTGACTAGGAAAGATCATGATTTCATATGGACTGATCAGTGTCAGGAAGCATTCGATTATCTAATGGAGAAATTAGTAAGTTCTCTTATCCTTTGTCGTCCACCCGAAGGAGTTTAGTTTGATGTTTTCTGTGATGATTCATATCTGGGGTTAGGCTATGTTCTCATGCAGCAGAGGACAGTTTTTTCTTATGGGTCTCGGAAGTTACATCCTCATGAACACAACTATTCCACCCATGATCTTGAGTTGGCATCTGTGGTGTTTTCTCTGATGTTTTGGAGACATTACCTCATTGATGAGCACTTTGTGGTTTTCATCGATCATATGTGTTTGATGTATGTTTTATCCCAGAGTGACTTGAACTTACAACAGCATCGGTGGATGGATTTATTACAGGAATACAACTTCGAAATATCGTATACACCTGGAAAAGGAAATGTTGTGGCTGATGCACTGAGCCTAAAGTCACGTAGTGATGCTGTGCGTGAATCTAGTGATTCCTGGAGAGTAATGGAAGAACTTTCAGCATTACATCATGATATGGGAGAAGTTGGGGGTAGAGGCTGTATTTTCAGATGATGGTGCAGTCATCCCAGGTGTAGAAGGTGGAAGAGTCCCAGTTGGGGGATCTTGGGGTGGAGGTCTGGACAGACTGGGTTTTTTGTGGTGAGGCCCCTGATGGATGGTCTGAGGATGAAAAACACAGAGTGTTGTATCAAGGAAGGATTTTTTTCCCTTGGTGATGCACGAGACGGTCCTTAGAGAGTTCCATGGTTGTCCTTTAGCGGTCCATCCTGGTGTGACAATGATGTATCGATCCTTGAGGAGTCAGTTGTGGTGGCCTGGGTTGAAGCATGCATTAGCGGAATTTATTTCTCGATGTTTAGTCTTCTAGAAATTAAAGGTCGAACACTGTATTCTTGGTGGTCTTCTCCAGCCATTAGAGATTCCTCAGTGAAAGTGGGAGGACATATCAATGGACTTTGTTATAGGTTTACCTCGAGCTCTGAGAGGACATTATGATATTTGTTTAGTAGTGGATCACTTTAAAAAATCATCCCACATCATAGCGATCAAAGAGTCGAGCTTATTAAAGGTTTTGTTAAGGAAATATCTAGAGGAGGTGGTGAGACTTCATGGAGTCCCAAAGACAATAATTTCTGATCGAGATCCTCGTTTTTCCTCTAGGGTGTTGAGAGGTCTCCAACATCCTCGTGGTTCTCAACTATGCCTCAGTACTACTTTTCATCCTCAAACAGATGGTCAGACAGAGAGAACTATCCAAACTCTTGAAGACATGTTACTCTCTTGTATTATTTATTTTGGAGGTTCATGGATGAGGAACTTACCCTTTGTGGAGTTCAATTACAATAATAGTTTTCACTCAACCATCAGTATGGCGTAGTTTGAAGGATTGTATGGTCGGGCTTGCCGTTCTCTGTTGTGATGGACTGGGGTCAGAGTGTCAGCAATTCTCGGACCGGAACTAATGAAGATTACAACAGGTATGATTTAAGTGATTTGTGAGAGGATGAAGGTAGCGTAATATAGTGATAAATATTATGCTGATCAAAGAAGGATACCCTTAGAGTTTAATGTTGGGGATCATGTCTTTTTGAAGGTGACTCCCCATCATGGGCAGTGAAGGTTTTGTCGTGGGAGTAAGATTTCTCTCCGTTTTGTTTAACCTTTCAAGGTGTTAGCTCATGTTGGATTTGTGGCGTATCGAGTAGCACTTCCCCATCAGATGAGTTGGATACATGATGTTTTCCATGTATCACAACTACATCATTATCTTTACGACGACTCCCACATCATCGAATGGGGAGAGATCGATGTTGATGATGATTACACCTTTGAGGAGCAACCTGTGGATATCCAAAACTCCATGGAGAAGGTGTTGCGTGGGTGTTCCATACCCTTAGTTCATGTCTTTTGGCGACATGGTGGCATGGAGGGGAGTACCTGGGAACCTGAGTCATAGATATATGCTCAGTACCCAGTGTTTTTTGATGTTTAACTCATTCCGTGTATCATTGTAGCTGATGTGGCCATGGAACTTTCATTTTTATGAGATGGAACCCTTTATTGCTTTGGTGTATTTCTCTATTTTGAGAGGTATCTCTGTGAGGGGTTCTTCATACCCTGTTTCATTTTCACTTTAGGTGGTTTTTGGATTCATGAGGATGAAAATGTTTTGAGAGGTATCTAATGTAATGGGTCGGACCTCTCTAGTCCATTACATTCTAAAAATGTGGTGCTGGAGTTGTTCTGGGAGGTCAAGGAGACTTGTGGGTGCATTTTGGTGAACTTTTAAGGAAAGTTAGAGGGTAATAGCTTTTGCACGGTTGGCGCATGGTTTTCCTAAACCGTGCAGCGAAACCGTGCAAGGCTGGTCTTGGATGCAGTGGCTAACACACGATTAGCGTACGGTTTGTATAACCTTGTGGACTAACTGTACGAGGAGTATTTGGCGAGGCAGAAGCTAACGCATGGTTAGAGCACGGTTTGTTAAACTGTGCGGACAAACCATGCGGGCACATAATGTTAGATCGTAAAATTTTGTATCTAACTCGTTTTGAAATTAATCAACTTTTTTAATCCCCTTAAGTGGCCATAACTCGATATTACTATCCCTTGAAGGTTAGAAAACCTCTCCCAAGTGTTTTGGAGGCGATCCGAAGGCTTTTCTTGGAAAATTGATGCCGGTTCTTGAGGTATGCAGTCGTTCTTGATTGATTTATTAGATCTACTTAGAACTACTCTTCCTCTTCTCTCAGTTTCTTGGATCTACGCCCATTATGGGTAGATCTAAGCATGTGGATGTTAAATATGATGATCTATGGTCTTGGTTGTGTTAGGATATGAGACGTAAGGAGGATTCATGGAGAATCGACCCTGTTTGTTGGGCGTTCATCAACCGTTGTGGTTTTCCACTAAAACCTTTGAGGTAGGGGATTCGTTGCTTCTATAATTGTTTATGTGAAATCGTAGAGTTAGAATTATTTATCCCTTTATATAATAGTGGAATTGACCTAATTAAATACTTGAACCGGATTAAAAGAATTGGTTTGATCACATGTTGTTTCTTTGTACCGTGATAACGATTTTCTTCTTGATTTGCCAGATAGTGTGATATCTATTCCTTTCTTGTTAGCATGGGGTTCTTGATGAAATTGAAAAATAACATAAAGCCAGAATTAATTGATATTTAATTAGCTAAAGATAAAGAGGAATGAAAATGAATCTGGTTGTTTTTGTTGTGTTTTTTATCCAAATTGATGTTAATCAAATTGATTTTGATATATGTGTTTAATTCAGTTGGTTGGTAAACCTGAGATCTGTTGGTGCTTGTTGTTTGAAGCCTGGATGCCCTGTTAAAGGTCCAAGAGAAAAAATCGATGTGATGTTTTTTTTCCTGCTGCTTGTGCAGTGATGTGACCCTGGGAGGTTTTTGTGATATGTGGGGGCATAGAGGCCTTGTGGTTGTGGCAGCAGATGATGCCTACAGTGGCGAGATGCTTCGGTTTATTCATGAGGGTGTTAGGGAGGACACCGAGGATGATGGAATGGGATGGATGTGATTGTTGGATTATTTTTTATTCTTGTTTGTTTATGTGCTTTAATTTTCCACACTACTCAAGGTAGCTGGTCTTGCTTACCCTTCTTCTGAAGGAGGTGAAGACATGAAGGGTATTCCATGTGCTTTCCTTGTTTAGCCTCTCATGGTAGAATGGGTCTACACTCTGGCTATAGGCAGCAAAGACTCGACGGGTAGTACGTCTACTCACCGTGTTGAGCCCCCTTGTGTTTAGTATCAAAGGTTTCTTTTCTAGAATTCTTAGGAATATGGGAAAGTAATTCTATAATGAATGTTTGAATAAATGATGTTAACCCATGGGGTTGGAGTTTGATGAAACTTAATGATGAGGTTGAGAACTTTTTAAGGGACAATGGTTTTTGGATGTGATGTTTATGGAATATAATGTGGAATTGTACTTGATTAATTAATGTTCTATGAATTAATTAACGTACAGTGAAATTGATAAAAAGGAGAATGAAGTAATCTAATAAAACCCTTTAAATGGTTGTGTGCTTAAAGGATACCTAGTATTAGAAGTTGCAGCCCGGATTTCGAGAGACGTTAGCTGCAGTCATGTCTAAGACTAGGTTATATCAATAGTTTGGTTGTGAGTTATAATAGATTATGTACAATTTGTGTTTCTATATGCTACTCCACACTATCAAAAAGGGAAACTGATACTCCGGGGATTCTGATCCCTAGGGACTGTTTCCCCCAATATTTTGATGGGAAGATGAATGGCTGACTACCCCCTTTGACCCCACTCTCTTTTCTTGGTAGATACCAGTTCCATGAGGCACACTGGTTAGTTTTCTCAATATATATGTGCATAGGGCTGTAATGGATTGTGTTTATTCACAAAAACAATATTCTGGATATAGTATCTTATAGACTACTATAGGTGTAACGTGTATAGGCTGTGATGGCTTGAGGATCCTTACTCGGTGTAAGGGCTGTAATGGCTTGAGGAATAATACCCGACATATGATTCATGTTATGCGAGTTGTGGTGGCTCCCAAAAACTACCTGGTTACTTGTGGTTGTGAGGATGTTGTGGTGCATAGCATAGGTGTCTACGGGCAAGCCTCTGTGGTGCACGTGGTGCAGATTGTGGAGCATAGCCCAGGTGTATACGGGCAAGCCTTTGGAGAGAGATGCATAGGACATATGTTGTTGGGGAAAAGAGGAAAACCAGTGGGGATGTAGTAGTGGGCTACCCTTGATATCCATTGTTATATGATATATTATTTTATGCGTTACTTGGTGAGAGTATCCATTGTGAGGTTGGGAACATAGTATACCTGTTTTGGTGGCGAGTTAGTTTCACTTGTTGTTCACTGTGCATTAGCATGCTTCCTTTACTTTTCCATAAGAGGTTTTGGGGAGGATCCTACTAATTATACTGTTATACTAACCCTACACATATATAAACTATTTTTTAGGTCACTTGGAGAAGTTGGAGATGAAGCTGGTTACTACTAACTTGTGGTTGGAGGAGCTGTTCGGGCTTGTGGTTGCTGCCGTTTTACATTCTTTTGGGTATTTTTAGTTTTCCCTATCATTTTTAGTACTTTTTCAAGGAATTTCATATATGTACTTGGGTTTCACTTATATTTCAGTTTTGAGTTGGACTTGGTTGGTGTCTATCTTATCTCTGTTCCTCATGCGTTCTCTTAGAGGGTAATGCCTCCCATTTGTGTTTTTATTATAGCCTCGGTGCTAGTCTCTATCTCGGGGCCTACTGGAGGTGGGACTCTGGGGTCATTATCACCCTTTTCACATTTCCAGCCCAAGAGGGGTAAACATTGTGGGGAGGGGGTTGTGACAAATAAACCCACTCTTATCCTCCTTGTGTCATCGGAATATGTTGATGGGATTCATGTGTGGGAGAAGGGATATGTGCCCCACCCCATGCTTCCTATAAGAATATGCCTCTAGGAATGATAAGAGTGATTAAGGATATGATCCTCCCTATTAGATACCATTGCAATATGTCGACATGAATCTTTAGTGAATGTGTATATATTAGCCTGCTCTTTTTTCCCACAATATTTCATGCCTTTTGATACCTCTTTTGTACCCATTCATGTGTTTCTATAGTGTAAATTTGTCGAGTGGGGTCTCAGTAGGTGATTGAGGGGCATTGATGGGATGACGTCGGAGACGAAGGTAGATAGAAACCCTCCTCATTAGATTTGGAAACAGGATAGAGCCATAGAAGACACATTGATCCACCTTCTTAAGATGTGGAAGATGTTGATTTCCTGGCCTTGAGAATAGGATTCAGAACAGATTGGTGGTGGTGAAAATTTCCACAAGTTTCATTTCATCTTTTCCTGATTGAGATGGATTCACCAAAATCGGTGTATAAAGATCTTTACGTGTATCCTAAAAGTTTAGAATCATACCATGTTGGTGGTATTATACAACCATCATGTTCCGTACTCTATGTTAAAGGTGTTGGGTGAGTGATGTTTTTTATGATCCACATTGTTTACAATTATTTATGAGGTTCTAGAGAATTCAAATGATAAAGACATGACCTTGGATTAAGATTTCTATTAGAGTAGTTTTTTCAACCATGGAATAAGTATACTGATTATTTCATCATTTCATGTATGAATCATTCTCAATTATAAGTTCATAGGTACCACAATTTTCATTTTTTATTCCCACATTGTCCATTTTGTTCTCATGGAATTTTCAACTAATAATGGAATTATTTCAATGAAACCCCAATTAAATTTTATAATTAAAAGATATTACATCAGGAAGACCACTTTCATTTACATAGGAGATGAAAAATAAAATGGATCGATGTGTTGTTAACTGATTTTTTTTATTAACTGAGAGATTCAAATTAGTATCACTATTTTTTCCTTCAAAAGATGAAGGATTTTATGCTCTTGATTTAGGATACATGATTCTAATGTCTATAATGATTCAATTATTTTTCCATTACAATATTTTACACTCAGTTTACCATTTTTGTTTCCTTTAAAAATATATGGCCTTTTTAGATTGATTTTGTGGGTTCAAGTATGGTTTCACAATAATTCATATTAGGATAACCATTTTCATCTTTCATTGAAACTACCAACAGTTCCCACATCCTTAAAAAAGTACATACATTTTTTCTAATGGTAGCCATTTAATTGGGGTTTCAAACCAAATGGCACTTAGGAACTCACATTGGTTGATAGGATAGGAGGTATGGCTCATCTCACCCATTTGGTGGGAATTATCTCCTTTTTTCGGACTCTTTTACATATTTGATATATGTTGATGAATCTCTTCCAAATACCGATATGAGATTGGTTATACAAACAAAATCATCATGTGTTGAAACCTTATATTTGTATATGGGGTTCTATTAATGATACAATATGTATGTATATGGTGTTCTCTATCCTTTTCCAATTATTGGTTAGACATGTGTATCTATTTATATTTTCATCCTATTTAACCAGTAACCCTGGTGCTTACTTCCATCCCGCATGGAAATTGGAGTTTTGAAGATGGGATTAAACATTCATGAGGAAAATTATATATCCTATTTATAATAGGAATCAAAACCCACATAGTTCATTTACTTTTATGCCATGTAGTTTAGTTTCATGCTGATAGGACATATATGAGGTAATATAGGCAATGGGTATGGATATGGAGCCATAGGAAGGCATCCTTCATATCCTATTTATTTCAGGAATCAGTGTCATCATAGTTTGATCCATGCTTAAACCAATGACATGTACTGATATTTAAATAATCCTCATGGGAATTTATTCCATAGGGTCTACCAATATAGTAATGCCTCTATGATTGACCTCGTGGATTATTCCCATATATAGGTGAAATAGTATCATTTCTCTGAATGATGATTTCACAAAGAGGTTTCCAAATAATGGGCGAATTTATGATTCTTCTGGTATGATAATTGAAAATTACTAGGCTCATGTGATTCATTCTTGGTGTGAGAAACAAGGGATAACAAATTACTATAGTCTCTACATATGGATACGCAAGTTATGATCTAGGGATGATCTTATGGGTGTTTGTTATAGAGAAATGGTAATATAAAGGTGTCATACGTGTCTTGGTTGGATATGAATCAAAGTCCTCCTAGTTCGATCATCTTCTCAATCCACTAATAGATGAGAACAAATGATAAACCATTTGATTTTTTGTATCACATGGGTTAGAGTGTCTGAGATATAGAAGGAGTTAAACCTAGGTGGATTCCTAATAGGATCATGGGCCTTGGTAAAGTTTCATTTGTTTCCTTTTATAGAAGGAATTAAGGTCATGGTAGTTCAATTTAGGGTGTGCACATATATTTCCTTTGTATAAGTTTATCATATCCCATTTTGTCATCCATATATGCTTGAAATGTCCAAAGGTCTATGTCTGACACGGTTGACATGTCAAATATGTAAATTGGAAATATCATAGTTGTCTACCTAACATGTCGTTGAATGTTTATACAAGCCCTAAGAGTATGTTTGACATGGTTAAGGATTCCTAGTGGACTTTTTGAGGTGTTTTACACATGATTCGGATTTATTTTCTAGGACTATCACATGAAAAAGAAAATGTGTCCAAGGTGCTTCACATTATTGAGTCATACATGTCGTAAGGCTACTGCAATATTTAATTGAATTGTCATGGGGCCGTTTCATGATCAACACTAACATGTCCAAGGGTGTCACGTGATTAGGGAAAACATGTTGGGGGGATGCTACATGTTATAGTTGTATATCAATAGGACTTATTGTGATATGGTAGATATGTTCGGAGGAAATAACATTTCTATGATGAGATGTCTGGGGGATTTTATATGATTTAGGAATAAGTATTATACGACATATCATTACTTGGTTTACATGTAAAGATGAATTCATGTTATCAAAACAGACATGTCCAAGGGTCTCACATGATTAGTAATAACAAGTTGGAGTGTTGTCGCATGATCTCAATATGTTTTATGAAGTGCATGATGCCCTATCATGTAAATAAATTTATCTTCCATCATAAAAATCTCCAATATTTTCATCATTTATTATATATATTCATCATGGGTTTTCAATAATTATCTTGTTAAGGTTTCACATGACCAAGTCGGCACATAAAAAATTCCTTTACATAATAGGGATAACATGCCAGAATTCCTTCACGTGATCAATAGGATTATCATGTGAAGTGTATATACATGTTTTGTAATCCCTTATGTCATTCCCAGGGTTCACCAGGTGGAATACCTTTGGAATTGGGTGGATTTCCTGTCTAATAAGTCCACTACCACCTTTTCGCTCCCATGGGTGTCCCTAGTAAGTGTGTTTTTATACTAAGAGGGGGGGATTAATTGTAACACCCCAAGATTTTATGAGATATATTATTTTTAATTTCTTTCATGTATTCTATTATACACTACACCAATATTAGCTTGTACTATACACAACATCGTATTATCTTGAAATATACACAAAACTATTCATGGCTCGTGTTACACACAATTTCAAGATCGTTTTGTGGAAATTATTCTACGCAACATTAATTATAGATTTTGTTAAATGTATAAATGAAATAATTTTTAATTATGTTATACGCATCACCAAACAGAGCTTCCACTACACGCAGCCCTGGCATGGCTTGCATTACAAACAATGACAACCTTTCTCAATAGCATGTGTAGTACGCAATACTAGGTTTCACTAATCAACGATATATTGTTATAATATTATTATAGAATAGCCTTTATGAATATTATTAACTACATTCTGAAATTTATATAATTATTTTTCATCCTACAAATTTTATAGAACATGGTATGAGAACAAAATAATTTTTTTGAGTAAAATAATATTTTTAAAAAAATGTTGTTTTGTCGACTTTTGATGGCGAACCAACATTAAATATAATTTATTACATGTTTATAAGTTCAATTTGACAAAATAAAATTATTCTTTAGAATAAGGATATAAAATTTTACTTTGGATAAATTTTTCATATTATTATGATAACTTTCATATTTTAATGAATAGTAAAAACACGTTATATTTTAATTAAAAAAAACTTTTTTAATAGAAATAATTTATATTGTTAGATTATCTTTTTATTTGGTTTTAAAGTGTAATTAGAATATATTTTTACCATTTAATCCAATGTTGGTCATTGGAATTAATTTCACTTTGAATTTGGACATAAACAATTGTCGATCTTTTTATAGTTATTGTTTCTTAAAAACACTCTATTTGTTTTGATAATGGGAATTAATTTTAAAATTAATTAATTCCACTTATATTTTTTGAATTTGGAAAAATAAACATCATTTTTGAATTCAGAATATCAAATATTGCTTAGGCATAATTTTTTGTATTTTTCTAAAAAACATCAATTTTTGATGAATAGTGAAACCACTTAGTGGTAGTTAAAAAATGAACTCTTTCATTTAAATGAAATTTTACCACTTATGTGAATTAAATTTCAAAAGTCCGACACACATGGTTTTTATCAAAAAGTAAAATGTGGTTCAATAAGAAGAAAACAATTTTAGGTGAATAGTAACTTTTGACTTTTTTTTAATGCAGTTAAATGTAAATAGGGTAATTCAAGTTTAAAATAATATTATAATAATTAAAAATTAACTTAACACTTGTCCAAACCTTATTTTATTAGTGGTTTCCAACCATGGGTATCCTTGGGTTGATTTGGGGACCCCATTGAGCCACTTGGTAGTGATAATGGCTATTTGGATTAATTAATTTAATGTAAAGACAAAATTGACATTAACAAAAATCTTTTAGTAAGTAATTTTTATAACGGGTTATATAAATAATATTTTCGACTATAAATATTCATTGTAAATCTAAAAATATTTCCTATGTGGTGGTGTTTTTTTATAATTTTTAGACATCAAATAAATTATATTATTTATGACACAATAATGATGCAGTATTTACCTCATTTATAAATGATTTAAATAAATAAGATTATAATGATTAAAATATTATCCAAAACATGTCCAATTATGATTTGATGATTTTATTTCGACCATGAGTCATCTTATCTTTATCTTTAATGGTTTTTTGTGCTTTTGAAACCGAAGATAAGTTTATAATAAAATAATATTTTTACACTTTCCAAAGGTGCCCCTCTCCTCCATTATAAAAGGGAACCTCCTCCCTCTCCTCTTTACACAACTTTTAGCCATCAATATTGGCCAAAACCTTCCCATTTACCTTACAAACTTCCCTAGAAAGATTATAGAGGTCCTAGTCTCCTTTAAAGAACAATTTTAGTGCCCTAATAGGACGTTTTAAAGAGGCGTTTCAAAGAAGAGATAATATCCTTTACTCATTTTTTCCAACTTATTTCTTCTTCTACTTATTCTTCTTTATATGTTTCATCATAAATTAATAACATAAGTATCACTCATATACTGATATATTATTATAAATATTAAACAATCGTATTTTATCTTCAATCCATTATACGGAAAACGAAATCACAACACGTGCGTACGTACAAAATACCATCTACACGTCGTGGTGTAATTTTTTTTCCACCACCAACATCTATGGATGGGTATAATGGTGTAAATAAATAACTATATTTGATTATTGTAAAATGATATAGATTCTGAAATATTATACATACACTTCAATACAATTCCATGATCATGAGACTGATATCATTGCTCGTGCGTACGTACGGACTACCGTCTCCACGAACGAAATGAGATTAATATTCCATCATTAACCATTCAAGTATGATTGTAAAGTATATATAATAAATAATCATGAATTATATTACATAATAATGATACTTTATTTATGTACATATATGTTCCATTTACATAATTCCATTTAATTCAATAAGGGAACAAAAACAGTGTTCATGCGTACGTAAGACCTACCGTCTCCCTGAACGGTGCATTTCATTCTGTTTATCGATCTATCATATATATTTATATACTGAATATATATTATATATAAATCATGTTTTAGATTCTAGAATTAAGTAAATCAGAATATAAGTAATAACATCAAGAACAACATGTCGAAACACCTACGATAAATGAAACGATTTTACCCAAAACACTTCTTTAACATGGAATTTACAAAAGAACGGGTAATGTAAAGTCATAAGTGAAACATATATGATATCATAACAATTAATATGATTCTGTAATAAGTAAATGACATTATTTAAATCATTATACATGAGGTTCGGATACATACGAAGAATATCATACATAAGGTAAGGGATAATTATTCCAATCTCGTTCTTATCCGAGATTGTTTATTCGTAAGTATTTACTGGGGTTATATTTTTCAACCATGTCCATAAAAATGTTTTCATAAAGTGTTTAATATTCTTCCATGTATGTCTAAATTCATTTTTACCCCTCTGGACTTTTAATTTGTGTTATGTAAGGATCTTTTTTTTGTTTTTCATACCTTGTACTTTTTGAATTTTCCGTTAAAAGTTTGAGGAGAATATTTTTTTACTTATACGGCATGAACAAATTTTTACCGTTTCATAAAGACATATTTTAATGAATCTTACTCCACAAGATTTCATGATTATTTTCAAAAAATCCTTTTCTTTTAAAATTCCATGGAATTTTGTGAAATGAAAATGATTTTGAAGATGAAATGATATTTTCCTCAAGAATTCATTTCAAGTGTCTTATCAAAACCCTTTTCCATATAAGATGGAATTATTTCATATGTGTATGTTTCAAGTATAATGTCTCTATGATTTACATGGTTTTAATTTTCTTATGATGACATGATATCCTTTTTTTTGTATCCAATATGTTATGATGGGATGATTATCCTAAAACCCATTTTATACATTGGGTAATGATGCATGATTTATGTTCTTGTTGTGGCATAATTAAGACTGAATTCATTATGAGATTGGTGGTACCTATATATCCCGCCAATTCATTGGGTAAAGATTTATATATCATTAGACAAAGATAGCTAGAATGGTAAAATCTGGTTCAGTGATACATGAATGGAACGAGCAGTGAACTCGATTGAGAAAGGGACTTTGTCCACTAAGATGGTCTTGGAAGCAATGCCTTGGATACTATGGAAATCATATCATGTTCTTAATGGTTTTCCACAATTACATGATTTAATCCCATGCTATTTTATGATGATTGATGTTCCATTATGATCTCTGCCTTACATACTATTATGTTTTATGTCATTGCTCAAGATTTTGATATTTAAACATTATGTTCATGTTTTTATATCAAAATGTATTTGTTTTGTTTTATTTTATCCACGCTTACCCTTAATGAGAATTTGATCTCACCCTTTATATTTTTTCTTTTCCCCAAGATTTAAAGAAAGGTTTTAGGTAGGAAAACAAAAGGGGAAGATCTTTATGGGAGATGTTGAAGATTTTTCTCCATGATTAGAAAATTATATTTTGAGTTTCAAAAGACACTAAAGTATTACGGTGCTTGTGTGTCTGTTTTTTTTATGTATTAAGTAATCCACAAAAAGTAATGTAATGTTCATGTGCATCATGTCTTGGGTCTCTATAGTTGGTATTATAGGAAAGGATTAGTTTACCTTTAGAAACTAGGATGCGAAAACTTTAGTGAATTCCATAGATGTATTTCTAAGGTATGTCTAGGGATGTACATAATGTTATGTATAAGTGTAGGTTATAGTTCTATAATTATAGTAATGATATTAGAATTAAACCAAAGATGCTAGATATTGATGGTACTGCCCTTTATTATGTTGTTTTCCCTAGCATGATTTTTCCTTCTCATGCTATTTTTTTTGGGTTTTAGACAATGGATGGAACCTGAAGGAACCTTGTAGATCAATATAATGGAAAATGCAATGATTTCCCTCTTAAACAAACCAATGTTATGGGATATGGAGTGAAAAATCTTATTTCTATACTTACACAAGCTATGAATCATTCTGGACTTCCAAATGAGCAGAGAAGGGAACAATATTCTATTGAGTCCTTCATGAGGCAACATCCACCTTCTATTAGTGGGTCTTCTGATCTACATGTTTCTGAGCAATGGATCAGTACCATTGAAAAGACGTTTTCCATACTTCACAGTTTGGAAAATGAAAAAGTCATTCTGGATATTTACCGTTTAGAAGGTGAAGAAGATCAATGGTGGACTCTAATTAAGAATACGATGCCCTGAGATGAAATTGAATTCATGGAATGGGATGAGTTCAAGAACTTATTTTTCAATAAGTGGTTCCCTCATATTCTTCAAAAGAATACGGAAAAGGATTTCCTTGAGCTTAAGCAAAAGGGTGATGAATCTGTTGGTATTTAAGAATAAAATTTTACAAGGCTTTCAAGGTATGCATATGGCTTTTTCATCCAACCAGAAAGTAAAGTTGATCGATTCTTTAGTGGCTTAAAACCAAGTCTTCAAAGGGAATTAGATATAAGAGAATTCAGTAGATATGAAGAAATTGTGTGTTGTGATATCAAGGTATAACTGGAAGTCGGTGCTCTGTATTCATCTAATGGTTTTGACAAGAAACAAAAGATGGAGTTCAAGGAAAAATTTCAGATTAATGGTGAAAAGAAGATGAATGTTACTTTATGCTCAATGTGTGGGATGAAGCATGATGTAGATTTCCGAAAATGTACTAGAAAATGTTTTAAGTGTGGAAAAGAAGGTCATCGGGCTGTTGAGTGTCCATGTAATTGGAAAAAGTTAGCTAATGATGTAAAGACTATAGATAACACTCCACCAACATATCAATGCTTCAAGTGCAAGGAAATGAGGCATTATAACAATCAATTCCCTAATCCAAGGGTTAATGATGATCAACATCAACAACCTCTTAAGGCAAAGCACAAAGGTAAGTCACATGTGATCACTATTGGAGATTTTGAATATGACAACGATGTGGTGGAATGGTTAAGTGTTTATGTAATGGGATTTCAAAATAATGTTGTATAGTGGAATATTGGAATTTTTATGTATTTTTCTATTGTAGTTTTCAATAAATTTATTGTATTGGTAACCATGAAAAGTGATTTTTGAAAGCAGATGATGTGATACCGAGAAAATTAAATGTTTAATAGTATTCATGAGCTCATGACTGATATAAGGACAAAGTGATATCATGGAATGATTATATAGAAATTTTGGGATTTTGGTATGTGGAAAGAGTCAGCTTTTGATAGCACTCATTTTTTCACTAAGGTTCTATGGTAATTCATGTTTCAAAAGAATAAATGATTAAGGTATTCACATGTTTGTAATGTGACAAACAAGATATATCTTATGATATATGGGGGATAAATGATGGTATTCACATGCTTGTTATGTGACCATTCAAGTAATCATTTTCTTTATACTATGAGATTGGACATATGTATTTTGGATAAGCCTAAATATTGTAATGGGTTATGTTGGACATAAGTTAGTATTGTTTAAGGATATAATTTTTTTCAATATTTTTATGGGATGTTATAATAATGTAGTTTTAGAAAAAGAAAAACCTGTAGGATGGGCAACAACCCGTCGTGTCGGACAAGGATGTGCGAATAGAACCCACAAACGAAGTGCGACATGACTTTGTCGCCTAACACAGGCCTACAAGAAGTCCATGGATAGTTGAAAGTAGTTTTATATTATTAATCGGTGTGATAGATGAAGTATAAGTCCATTTTTGGAAACGTATACGATTAATCTCACCATAAATGGACTTATGTATATAACTATTGCTAACATTATTTTTGAGACAGATAGAATGACATATCATTCTATCGCATGATCTGCTAACACTTCGTGGAAGAAAAATTCAACTTCATAACTTTAAGATATGAATCGGAAATTTTTCAAGGCACTAACAACAATGAGATTGTACCAAAATCAAGTATGTATTTATTTTATTTCAAAACTTCTTCAACATTAGAGAAATGATCTTGAAAACCAACAATGTTGTTCCAGGGTCCTCATGTCTGATGAATCAGATAGTACCTTAGATCATTTCAAATTTATGGCTTTGTGATTGTTGCCTTTTTCATAGCCATGTCCTCTACCAGTCTCCATCAGAACTTGATGGTTAGCTTTTTTTCCATATCCATATTTCCACCTATGTTATACTATGTGGAAACCCAGTGATGAGTTAATCTGGGTAACTGTTACATTTCTTAATTTACTTTTTAAAATTAAGTTTTATTATTCCTTTTACGAGGTGGGTTTTTACGAACGAAACTTTCAAGTATTAAACGATTTATAACCCCGACGAATTTCGAGGGCAAAATTCATTTTATGGGTGGTAGAATATAAAACCCTGAGATTTTATGAGATATAATATTTTTAATTTCTTTGATGTATTCTATTATACAATACACCAATATTATCTTGTACTCTACGCGACACCGTATTAGCTTGTAGTATACACAACACTATTCTTGGCTCGTGTTACACACAATTTGAAGTTTGTTTTGTGGAAATTATTCTACATAACATTAAGTATAGATTTTGATTAATTTAAAAATGAAATAAGTTTTGATTTTGTTATATGAAACACCAAACAGACCTTTCACTACACACATCCCTGACTTGGCTTGCATTACACGCAATCACAACCTTCCTCGATAGCGTGTGTAATACGCAATACCGGGTTTCACTAAACAAAGATATACTGTTATAATATTATTATGGACTAGCTATTATTAATAGTATTAACTAAATTCTGAATTTTATAACATTATTATTCATCTTACACATTTTCTAGAACATGGTATGAGAAAAAAATGAAATTTTTGAGTAAAATAAGTTTTTTAAAAAACTTTAGTTCTGTCGCATTTTGATCGCGCACCCACATTAAATATAGTTTTTGACATGTTTATAAGTTCAATTTGACAAAATAAAATTATTCTTTAGAATCAGGATATAAAAATTTACTTTGGATAAATTTTTCATATTATTCTGATAACTTTCATATTTTAATGAATAGTAAAAACACGATATATTTTAATTAAAAAAACATTTTTCATGGGAATACTTTATTTGGTTATATTATATATTTAATTGGTGTTAAGTTGTAATTAAAATATATTTTTACCATTTAATACAATGTTGGTCATGGGAATTAATTTCACTATGACTTTGGACATAAACAAGTGTCAATTTTATGATTGTTATTGTTTCTTAAAAACACTTTATTTTTTTATAACGGGAATTAATTTTAAAATTAATTAATTCCACTTCTATGTTTTTAATTTGGAAAAATAGAAATAATTTTTGATGTAGGAATATCAAATATAGCTTAGGCTGATGTTTTGGTATTTTTCCAAAAAAAACATCAATTTTTGATGAATAGTGATACCACTTAGTGGTAGTTAAAAATCTGACTCTTTCATTTAAATGAAAATTTACCACTTCTGTGAATAGAATTACAAAAATCAGACATACATTGTTGTTAGAAAGAATTAAAATGTGGTTCAATAAGATAAAATAATTTTTGGTGAATAGTAAATTTTGACTTTTATTTACTGCGGTTAAAGGTAAATAGGGTAATTCAAGGTTAATCGAATATTATAATAATTCAACATTACCTTAACAGTTGTCTTAACCTTATTTGATGAGTAGTGGCCGACCATGGACATCCTTGGGTCGATTTTGTGACCCCATTGAGCCACTTGGTAGTGATAATGACAATTTGGATTAATTAATTAAATGTAAAGAAAAAGTTGACATTAACAAAAATATTTTACTAATTAATTTTTATAAGGGGTTATATAAATTATATTTTCGACTATAAAAACTCATTGGAAATATAAAATATTTCTTACATGGTGGTGTTTTTTTATAATTTTTATATATCATATAAATTAAATTATAAATGACACAATAATGATGTAGTATTTACCTCATTAATAAATGATTTAAATAAACAAGATTATATTGATTAAAATATTATCCAAAACTTGTACAATTATGATAAGATGACTTTATTTAGACCATGAGTCATCTTATCTTTATCATTAATTATTTTTGGTCCTTTTTAAACTGATGATAAGTTTATAATAAAATAATATTTTCACACTTTCCAAAAGTGCCCCTCTCCTCCCTATAAAAGGGAACATCCTCCCTCTCCTATTTACACAACCTTCAGCCTTCAAGCTCGGACAACCCCTACCACTTCCCTTATCAACTTCTGTAGAAACATTATAGAGGTCCTGGTCTTCTTCAAATACCAATTTTATTTCCACAAGTAGAGGTTTCAAAGAGGAGTGTCAAAGAAGAGGTAATATCCTTTACCGATTCATTCCAATTTATTTCTTCTTCTACTTATTCTTCTTTATTTTTTCATCATAAATTAATACCATAAGTATCACTCATTTATGATATGTCACTATTATTATGAAAGAAACCTATTTAATCTTCTATCCATCCAACGGAAAACGAAATCATCGTGCGTGTGTACGTACAGAATACCGTCTCCACACTGTGGTGTAAACTGTTTTCCACCACCACCTTACTTTGATGGGTATAATGGTGTAAATAAATTACTATATATGATTATTGTAAAGTTATTTTTATTATTAAATATTATAAATACCCTTCAATACAATTCCTTGATCATGGTAATGATATCATCGCTCGAGCGTACGTACGGACTACCGTCTCCATGAACACGATGAGATTAACTTTCCATGATTAACCATTCAAGTATGATTATAAAGTATATATAATAAATAATCATGAAATATATTACATAATAATGATACTGGATTTATGTACATATATTTTTCATTTACCTAATTCCATTTAATTCAATAAGGAAATGAAAACATTGTTCATGCGAACGTACGACCTACCATCTCCATGAACGGTGTATTTCATTCCTTTTATCAATCTATCATATATAATTATATACTGAATATATATTGTATATAAATAATTTTTTACATTCTGGAATTAAGTAAATCAGGATATAAGTAATAATATCAAGAACAACATGTCAAAACATGTACGATAAATGAAACGATTTTACCCAAAATGCTGCTTTAACAGGGAATTTACAAAAGAACGGGTAATATAATGTCATAAGTGAACCATATATGATATTTTAAAAATGAATATGTTTCTGTAATAAGTCAATAAAATTATTTAAATCATTATACAGGAGGTTCGGATACATACGAAGCATATCGGACATAAGATATGGGATAATTATTCCAATCCTGTTCTTATCCGAGATTGTTTATTCATAAGTATTTACTAGGGTTATATTTCACTTCCATGTCCATAAAAATGTTTTCAAAAAGTGTTTAATATTCTTCCATGTATGTTTAAAGTCATTTTCACCCCTCTTGACTTTTACTTTGTGTTATGTAAGGAATCTTTTTTTTGTTTACCATACCTTGTACTTTTTGACTTTTCCATTAAAAGTTTGAGGAAAATGTTTTTTACTTGTATGGAATGAACAAATTTTTATGGTTTAATAAATCCTTATTTTCATGAAGAATACTCCACATGATTTCAAGATTATTTTCAAAAAAATATTTTTCTTTTAAAATTTCATGCCATTTTGTGAAAAGAAAATGATTTTGATGAAAAAAGGATACTTTCCCCAAAAATTCATTTGAATTTTTTATCAAAACCATTTTCCAGATAAGATGGAAATATTTCATATGTGTATGTTTCAAGTATAATGTATACATGATTTAAATTGTTTCAATTTTCTTATGATTAAAGGTTATCAATTTTTTTTTATGGATTATGTTATGATGGGATGATGTTTATATAACCCATTTTATACTTTGGGTAATGATGAATAATTTATGTTCATGTTGTGGCACAAGTAAGAATGATTTAATTATGAGATTGGTGGGACCTATATCTCACTCTAATGCATTGGATAAATATTTATATCTCATGAGATAGACATGGATGGAACAGTAAGTTAATCTGGTTTAGTGATACAAGACTGGAACGAGGAGTGAACTTGATTCAGAAAGGGACTTTGTCCACTAAGATGGTCTTGGAAGCAATGCCTTGGCTAATATAAAAATCATATCATGTGATTAATGGTTTTACACAATTACATGATTTATTCCCATTCTATTTTATGAAGATTTATGTTCCATTATGACTTATACATAACGTACTGCTATGTTTTATGTCATTTCTCATGATTTTGACGTTTAAACATTAGGTTCATGTTTTTATGTTCAAATGTATATGGTTTGTTTTATTTTCTCCATGCATACCCTTACTGTGCCTTTGAGATCACCCTTTATATGTTTTCTTTTCCCTAGTATTTAAATAAAGGTTTTAGATAAAAAACAAAAGGGGAATATCTTTATGGGAGATGTTGAAGATCATTCACCACGATTTGAAGATTATATTCCGAGTTTCCAATGTCAATAAACTATTACGGACCTTGTGTGTCTATTTTTGTTATGTATTAAGTATTCCGAAAAAAGTAATGTAATGTCCATGTACATCATGTCTTGGGTCTCTACATCAATAGTTATCACCACCCCAGATCAGAATTGCCTTTCACATCCCATATATCATTGATTAGGTATTTAGTTGGTATAGGGAGCATCACATCATGTGATTAACATGATATCACTGTGAGTCATCCATATGGACATATTTATGTTGCATAATAAATAGAGACCACAAGAATACTACATCATAGTAATATTTATTGGACCCATATCTTGTAAAAGGGATTTCTCATGATCACATCGATATATCAAATATCCTTATGAAGATTATTTTTTATTTTGAAGAGGATTTCACATGACTAAGAGAGATTTGTTTAAGACCATTCATGGGAACAAGTTGTCTTATCATAGGCCATTTGTGAGATCAATCCATCATTTCAATGGATATTTTTGTGACTAATAAGATGATCACTTGAGGTGGATAAACCTTTCGCATGAAGAATAGAGTATATTTTCCTTACATGATATTTATCCTTCTAAATCTTTGATTTTTTATTTTAAAATGCTTCTAGTCTTTTCCTATTAGTTGATTATTGGGTTATCACATGATCGATAATGGATCACAGAATGATGTGTGATAATTATCATGTAAATTCTCTCTTCTTGTCAATGGTGTGTCTTCTGATCAATGGTGGAAACTGCAATGGTGTGTGATCATTATCATGGGTGATTGATCAGAGTTTTTTGATTTTAGGACTAGGGAATGCGCTAGAAAGATCATGGCACTATAAGTTAATATCATGGGAAATACCTCATACATAAATACCTTTTTTTAATTTCCATCGATGTAATATGGTTTATGAGAAGGGACATATTAATCCTTGACACTAGAATATACAAGTAAGAGGATATTCTAAATCATAATGTGGTATATTGGGATTTTGTTAAAATAATTCGAGACTAATGAAAATAAAATTCATTATCTCAACCATTGTAATCCTCATAAAGTTAAAAATATAAATTTTATATATTATAGAAAATGGAAAGAACTACCGTTGTAATATTATGATGATTCATAAAAAACAAACATGTCATTACCAATAGAAATTTATATAAAGGGTGTAGTTTTAAATAGATTGCACACCAATAGAGAAAGTTTTATAATTTTTTGGGTCCCATATTCCTTAAAAACCACCCCTGTGAGCAAGAGAGATGTAAAGGATTCTCTTGAGAGATATATAAAGTATTATTAAAATGATAGATTCTTTGTTTTTTCATATGCATCCAAAGAGATGATGATGGAATATAAATACATGGTCTTACAAATAGTTACAAATCATCTCCTAGATCATGAAAAAGATAAAGAGATGCTAAAGATAAATAATATTTTCACTGAACTATACAAGTGTAAATTTGGATATGGATACCTAAAAGTGATATCACCTTCAACATGATGAAGTATATTGATCTGTTTCAAAATTTGGGATTCTATAAGGATAATAAATTACCCATTAATCTCATATTATCATGCTTACAACATTGAATTCCCATATTGATCAAGAATTTTTGGTTGAGTAGTTTAGAGAAACCACTTATGAATCTATTTACAATGCTTTATCGAGTAGATATGGACTACAAAAAACATGTATTCTCACCACTTATGGTGAATAAAGTGAAATAAAAGGTTAAAAATTCCCTAAAAATTTCACAGGTGATGAAACCTTTAAAAAATACTAAAATGTGATAACAGATTCAATGGGAAGGAAATAAGAATGAGGGTATTTACTTAACATGTGGAAATAAAGTTCATTGGAACAAAAACTATAATGAATTGACTAATAATCAAATATAATCTTCTACATAAGTTATATTCATCATTGTATATAATATTTCTTATTATTCTTTTTTGGAATTCAATATAATATGTTTCTTATAAAGTTTTATTCCAATAAAATAACATTGTATACTTAGAAAGAATAAAATAAAAATGTTTATTATCTATATAGCTAAGAAATTTTGATTCTTAATCAAAAAAGGGAACGACATGTGTTCAAATTACCAAGTAGACTGATTATCATAAGACTATTGTACTATATTTAGTGATATCAAACCAATTATATTAATTTATAGTTTATAACATGATGAGTCCTCCTTTAATATTTTAAATAAAGGTTTTTATAGTAATTTATACCTAATAGTTAGTGAAAACTGAATCATATATATCAAATATAAATAATCAATGATGAATAAAAAATACAATTCTTAAACAAAACTATGGAAAGATAATAGATTATCAAGAAAAACAAGAAGTAGTCAAAAAAGATATACCTAGAATGGTGTTTAGAATCATTTGAGCTATAATTTTTAGGTCTTTGATATAATTGCTTATTATTTATTAGACAATGTCACAATTAGAGATAAAGTTATCAAAAAATATAATGTACAGTTAGTTTAGTATAACTCAAGTAAAATATTATATGGGGAATGTAGGGTTAAATTCATATACATAAAAGGTTTTCTTTTTGTGGATTTAGGAATAAAATGTAAATTTAATAAATAAAAATGGTAAAATATATAGGAAATATGATAAATCTAGTCATAAACTATCTTAACAATGTATATATATCATTTATATTTTGAATGGAAATAGTCCCAAAATCACATTACCTTATGCACATAATAGTGTTGATGGTAGAAGGAGGAGTATCTATGATGATTCTTAAATGTATTATAGGTATTACATAATAAATTTCAATAAATTTTTATAATATAATAATATAATAGATAACTATTTCCAAATCATTAAACTATTGGATGTCATATAAGATACTATATAAATGGATTCTATTATGTCCCAAATTCATGTGTATGATGGGAATCTTTTATTAAATCTATATATAGCTACAACCACACAACAAGGAAAAAACTAAGTGTATCTTATTTAATTATCCTATAACTAATCAAGATATTAGTATGCCTATGATATGAAGGATTTAGTAAAGACCGTATACATTTCTATAAGAGATATGAACATATCTTTTGAAATTGTGGGAAAAGGGTAGTGTCTTATAAAAGTGGATTCCCTAGACCCTACTTAAACATTAAATTTTTGATTACCATATAATGTATACAGTGGGTTAGGCATGATTTATAGTTAACATATTAGTCTTTTTATTTCTGATTCCACTATTTACGTGGTAATTTCCATATATTATATCTTGTATTAGATGGTTATTGTAGTTCACATGATATATTAAGAACCACAAGATACTATGAAGTAAATATCCTACTTATTCCATGTAATATAGATACATCATATTGACAGAACACGAATTCTATCTAACTATCAGATGATGGGGGATAATTAGCAATGAGGCTTATTCTAATGAGGATCTCCCATGTTTATTTCATGTAAATGATGTCATGAGGACTAACCAGACAATAAGAACACTACATATTTTTATGTGTAATTGGTAGTTCTGATATTTGAATACAATTAATGCTATTATGACTTGATATCATTATTTGTGTAGACTATTTTGTTACATATATTGATCCAAGGAAAAAACCATTTCATTTATGTCATGGTGATGTTTTTTGTTTTTGGTGTAACATTGGCAGTATGACATTGGTTGAATAATCAAGATAGTATTTTTATCTTTAAAAAGGAAGTGATGACTCATGACTAGTTGATTAGGGTGAAGTACCTTCACTAAATCCATGTACATGATATAAGAATGTATATTTCTCTAGTAAAGTCAATTAACAATAAAGTAGGAAAGGATGAATAATCAATGTGTGTGTCCTTCTTTATGAGATATCATGAGATAAATAAATTATTTTACATAGTGTGATTTTTGTTAGAAATGTTGAAAATTTTATGACTTTTCTTTATCTTATTAGGGGTATTGGTGATTCATTAGAATATGCTCATTTATTTGTAAGAGTATGCACTATAATCGAGATAAGGTCTTAGAGTGCCACACAATTAGTGTATTTGAATGTTTTCCCTATTCTAATGAATTGATGTCTAGGTCAGGGTGGACCCCACCATTGGGCTCCAAGGATGTTTGAGAATATACGATCGTTAAGGAATAATTAAATTCAATATTATTCAATTTTATAATAATTGGTATTGAATTTATTAATTCAAATTACTCGCTATATATTATCTGAATACATATAAAATATTTAATGTATTGGAAATATTTAAAATATTTAAGGTTTATATATATTTATCAAAATGAGGATTCCAATTAGTGGCTCACTTTTATCACATACACTAGTAAAAATCATGGTTTTATCAGCGCTAAAAATCATTATCAGTGTTAAAAAACAATGTTGATTGAGACGCTATTAAACGGGTGTACCTTTTATCAGTGCTAAAAAATGATGATACATTCCATTTTTTAGTGCTAAAAACACTAATAAAAGTAAAAAAAATAAATCAAAAAAAATTAGAAAACAATTCTGTAAATTGAAGGCCCCTTTTAATAGTTCTTGACCCTCTTTCAACAGTGATAGGATGCCCCGCTTGTGTGCACCTTCACAATTCCTTTAATAGCACTAGGAGCACCTCCCACCCTCTAATAGCACTACCCCCTGCAATCATTTTTTCACCACTTTCCTCTACTTGGATTCGATCTTGAAACCTGTCCCGTGCGTTTATGTACCTTTACCACTCACTTATCTTGTTTTGTTCTCTATTTAATTATATATCTATTAATTTTTTTATATATTTAGTTATATTTATTCATTTATTAATATATATATATATATTTAGTTATATTTTTTTCACACATTTATTCATATATAAATTTATATTTATAATATTAGTTTTAAGTACATTTTTAAAATATGTTTTTTTGGATGTAAAGAAATAAATACATACACACATATATGAAACATACATACAAATGTATATTATATATATATATATATATATATGTATCTATAAGTATAATTATACATAATTATACATATTTATATATATTACATATATTATATATTAATATGTATATTCATATGTTAGAAGATATAGATAATATATATCAGTTGGTAAATAAAGACACACCCTAGTACACACACACAAACTAAATATTGGAATATAGATATTCATATTTTTTTATTTTAAAAAATGGATATTTGTTTTTATTTAGAAAAATATAATATATTGAGAAATATATTTTTTATGTACATATGTTTAATTATTTATTTTTAAAATTTAACATTTATGTGTGAATATATAAAATCTATGTATATATTTTTGTATATTTGATTATAAATAACATGGAATTGTGAAAAATAAATAAATTCCAAATCCATAATATTAATTTGAATGTAATACCTTGGAAAAAATTTAGTCCCCACTTCAAAAGGACAAAAATACCCTCTTAAATTAGGATGAAATTCCATTGAATGTTTAAATATTTTGGTATCCCAACTAAGAACTCAGTTTTGGAGGCAAAATATACCTTGATGACGTGGAAAAACATGACGATGGGTTCTCTTCTGTCCCCATTGCGTAGAACTAACCACAAGCTTCTATTGGATATATGGTAGAGCTCAAATAAACACATATATCAAAAGTTACGATTGTTTGAAGATTGAGATATGTTTTAAATTTTTCTAGATCTGTTATTAATTTTCTAATTTTTTGTTCCTTCAAATTGTTATTAAATGATTATCACTCAATAATAATTAGAAAATTATTAATTAATAATAATTTGTAAAATATTTTATAAGTAATTTTCAGTAAATATCATATATATTAACTGTGAGTGTTTATTTGTACTTAGCTAAAACATATTTAAAAAATATATATTATATTTATATCAATATAAATATATTTATATATTTATATATTATTTTTAATTTTTTTTGAAATATACCTTTTATCAGTGCTAGAGAAAAAAGTGATGATAAAGACCCCTCATTATCATCACTACTAAAAAACACTAATAAATGTGTACCTTTATCATCAATTTTTAGCACTAATAAAGGTACCCCCATTATCAGTGTTTTTTACGCCGTTAAAGGGTGATTCTATGAAAAATCATTTTTATGGTAGTGATCCTATAATTTATTCGACTACAGTATAGTGATAAAAAATAAATGATTTTTATGAAGCTGTTAGTTTGTCGTAACAGGTCATTAATATATTATTTATTTCCCAATGCATATCCATGGGATAGGGATCCATTTAATGGTATTCTTCAGCAGACTATACAAGTGTCTGTAAGCTCTCATTGATGGTAAAATTCATTTCATGAATTTTAGTATCTCTTTATCCTCTATCCTACATCATAGATAGAGAATATGTTGTCCCAATTCAGTAGTCGGATTTCTACTTCATGGATCGATGTATCGATGCAGCGGTGATCATTGTTATGTGGAATGCACCATGAGATCTCCACAGATGAACTAATATTTCGATGATCAACATTCCCCCAAGACTTCCAAATCATGTTTGAATAATCTCAAAGGATATGATTTCAGTTCCTTTGATAAATGGTTGTCAATGATAACTGATTGTCGATTTCATATTCAAATTGATCAAGGTATTTTTTAGATAAATTATAATTTTTAAATTCAATACATGAGATCCTCTATTTTGGAACCTTGTCGTTTATTTGGTTCTTTTTCATATCCTGATACCTTCAATTGGTATCAGAGAGATCATATTAATAGATTATTCCAATAAAAACTATATTTTCCATAAATTAAAGATGAGGATGTTGTTATGGTCACATCTCTAGAGACAGTGACTCACTATTTTATCAGATGGTCAAGTATTGGCTGTCCAAATATTTGAAAGAGATTTAAATTAGTGTTTTTGAGATTAAAAATTAAAGAACATATTTATATGTATGTTATTTGTTTTACTTAGTGGTGGTTTCTGAAAATATATATAGTTCTTGATGGAATTTTAGTTATCATAACTGTTTTAATGGACATATAAAATTATTAATAAGAAGTTTATTTTTGAAACAATTATAGAAATATAGGTTTTTCACTTCAGAAGTCCTATTATGAGGCATTAGAAATATGTTTAAAAAACAAGGAAATAAATGAAAATGACGGTACTTCTTATCAGTATACAAAGATAAGAAATATATAAATAAAATAAAATATGGGGTTGAGATGCACTATCTAACCTTTAAGAAAGGGTGAAAAGGAATGAATTGACTTTCCTATAGACTAAGACAAAAAAATATAAAAATAAATAGGAAACATAAATAAACATGGGTTGGGTGATGTTGTTGGTACAAATAGACAAAATATAATAGGGAAGGCCACCAGCCACTCCATTCTTAATGCTACACACCTACCCCAACCACCTACCTCAGCCACATGTAGCATCACCGCCTGCCCTCCCATCACACATCCTCCTTCCCCGGTCAGACCCAAGCCCCGTCCTCCAGACCCGAGCCCCCTCCTCCTTTAACACAAAAACCACCAAACATCATCACACAGCAGGCCAAACCACCCCTTGTCAGTTGCAACTAATCCCCCTATTGTGAGACCTCCTTTATCAACTATATCCACCATTGTTCCATAGGGTAGTGTTTCAGGCCAACCCATTGGTCAGCCCGAGACATACATATATAGAACGAGCTAGGCTAGAACTTTCCTGACTCGCCTATCCCAAACTATGAAAAACGATGTTGACAACACAATGAACACACACACACACACAAACACAAACACACACTCACATATATACATATAACAATTCAAAAAAATTAAGTTGCAATTTTTTGAATAAAACATGATTGGATGACATTAATTTTTTTATATAAAATTAAAAATAAATATAATTATTTTAGCTCAATTAATTTCCCTCGACATATATTTATCTCAAATTGAATTTTTAAACATTTGAAATGTTAGTCACCTGATGATGAGTGGTCACCAAACAATGTATTTCTTGGTTTTATTTATTTATTAATTATTTTAATCTCTCTGTATATTTTCTAATTAATTAATTAATTAATTTGAAATTATTTTCATCATTTGTGTTCCTCATTATATGTATAATGGTATGCATGTCAATGAGACATGTATTTCTTGTGTATTGAGTATTCTTAAGTCCTCCTTCCATAAGTGTGAGTGTTTATGTATTATGAAAAAGGGAAACAAATATTTAGGCCCCATTGATAAGATGTGGTATCCAAGACATATTGTGGATACATTGGGCTGGGGTGCAGACTATGATACGAGTCATACTCAACTCTAGTATTTTACCTATAGGGTCACAATTGGTTTGAGTGTAAATGCATCATCCAATATAAAATATTCAATATAATTAATGTATTTTTTTCGATTTATTAATTTTTTATTATCTTTTGAATTTGAATCTCTACACAAACACTTAAAATAATAAATAGCTAATGCATGTAAAAAATTATATTATGACACAATGAATGTTTTTTATTTACAATATAGTCATGTTTTGAGTGTGAGAACATAATATGTGCATCTCAAAGAGAAAATGAATTCATTCATATGGAAATAATGAAGACCATCAAAGAAATATTATGTTTTGATGACTTTCATCATTTAAATTTGAACCAAACCATGTGTATAGGGTGCTTGTCAGTCATAGATGAGGGTTTCTCCTATAACTATGGAGTTCATATAAAAATGATCGGTTGACTTGACAAAAATATTGTTTAAAATAATTTCCTAGAACTAGAATGTTTCCACTTACGAGGGAATGTTTTTGTAAATAACATTTACGAATTCTTGAAGATATGTCGTCATCAAAATTTTGAGGAAATATGAGTTAATGTGGCTGGAAAGTCAAATTATTTCCCTTAAACTCTTCAAGGAGTGTCTTATCCATAGCTAGGACTATGAGGAGATGTTATTGGAATCATTGACACTGAAATACTCTAGGTAATATGTATTATAATTCTATTAATGAGGGATACTAGAGTTTGATAAAATATTTGGAGAAATTCAGGTAATCTATAATGTTTAATTGGTAATCAAGATAAAGTACTAGTATCTTTAAAATATTATTTAATAAAGGAATGGAAAGTAATATAGGAGTTACACTATGATTACTCATGAAAAAAGAATATGTCCTCACTAGTTTCAAATTACCATACTTGGGAAAAGTGCTACAATATAGGGAATTATATGTGAAGGATTACCCACTACAGGTTAATCCTACTCCGGATTAGAGGGTGTGAAAATTTTATATTGAAGACTCATATATAATTAATTTGTTTTCTGCATCATAATTTTATCATCAACCTGCAATGACTTGTGGATTAAACATCAAAACATGGTTTATTTCACTTATTTTCTCATCTATGAGAATCTTTTAAGGAGAAAGTGAAGCAATAGATGAATGATGTGATGATTACACTGAATACATGTAAATTGGATGATGGATCGTGATCTTTTAATATATCACTTTATTATATCATTTTCACACAATTACTCTTATTTAATTTAGGATTACCTAAAAATAATTATGGATAAAAACACTTCATTACCTTCTGAGTAAGGATCACCAAGAAGAAAATTACTTATTGAAAGACAAACATTTAGTTCTTACATTGAACAAGTTAACAGACAAGGAGAAAAGGTCAATCATAAATTTGACACCAAAGGAAACTTCATAAAATCATTTTTAAGAAAATATGAATGGAATTAAATAGGATGTTGTATGCATCATGTAATTTGAGAGAAGTCTATAGAACAATAAATGCAATGAATTGATGTATAAGTAATCAATGACATCGACTTAGTGTATATTCATCATTGAATTTGATGTTTTTATCATAATTCATGGGTATTAAATAATATATATCAATCAAATATTTATATCCAAATATTCTAACAATGTATATATATATACATTACAGGAAGTAAGGTGAATAATTCAAGTGGCTGTGAAAGGGTGATTTCTAAGTTAGTGGTGATAAGTACACAACATTTAAATTAATGATATTAATGATTTTAGTTTAAATTTATTGAGTATGACCAAACAATTTATCTCAAAATTACATTTGAAATAAGGATACACTATATATTATTGGAATGAACGTTTTTTGTGGTTTTTAATTCTTAACTAATAGAGAATTTAATAATTAGTTATTGAAAATAGTTTATGAATATAAAATGTAAGACTCAAATGCCCAGTTGTAGTAGGATAATTGTTTATTTAGAAATATAAAATTAACTAACAAGGATATACCTAGTATGGTATTTAGAATCTTTGTAACTAATGAAATTAGGTATTATAGTAATATTGACTTGCTGAGTTTTTGAGAAAAAACCCTTTTGAAATAAATGTTGGCCATAATGATTTTAGAATTAGTTCTCCTAGAGATTGTGAACTATTCAAAGGTATGATAATGGTAAATATAAATCATAATATTCCTTAATGTGTTTTGAGGAAATTAATTGTGATGTTAGAAATATGCATAGTTAGATGAATGAGTTTTTTGGGCCCATGTGCTGAAGAATATATTGACCAAGCATTCATTGATCATTATAATGTGTCTTTGAGTAATTCCTAAATTCACATTTCCATATACATATCAGAGATATGGTTTTAATATGGATTTTAGATGATTAGAATTAAATAAACACAGTTTTCATTAAAATGTTTCATGGAGAAAAACCTAACTGATATTTTTCTTTTAAAAATTAAAATCTCGATGTAAGTAAAAAAAGAATGGAAGATTTAACTGATATGCAGTGTATACAATTATGATATTTTCATGAAACATTTCGTAAATTGTTGATTTATTTCATAACTATATGCCATATATAATGATATATGGATGTAATATGAGAAATAATATGAAATAAATCCACCACTTCATAACAAATTGTGTTTATAAAGAAAGATTTTTAAAGGATATAGAGAAACATTCATCAGGAAATAAGTGCACCTCTGTTATTGTCATAAATTTAATATAGGAAATAATAGAATTACCTACGATAGAAAATTTATTTTCTATTGATATACTATATTTCTTTTAGAGGGTGAAAATATCTATTTGAGATAGTGGGGGAAATATATACTTTGATTTAGAAAATTCATGAGATTCACAAGTGGTTGAAATTGGAACATGTTCAATAAGAGCTTGTAAAAAAGGAATTTTCCATATAAACATACTAAATTGGAAGTATAAAACCATAGTGGTGGATTTATATTCACAATTTTTGGTGATAAATCATTCATTGATAATAATTTATCTTAAAAGTATGCAATAAATATTATTTATCTATACTTGAAATGTTCAATTAAAATTCAACATGGACTCAATGTATCAATGTACATGTAGATATTATTTTGAATATTTAAAATATTTATAGTGTGGTGGTATTTAGGAGAGACATTACATGGGTTATAAAATATTGGTGTAAATAATGTTTTCTTGGTTATACCATGTATTCTGGACTAAAACCATTATAAATTTTCATTCAAATGATAATTTATATAATAATTTTATTCATAATTAAATGTAAAAACCATATTTCTTGGAATGTGTATGTATTATGCAACTAGAAAGGGTTTTTAACACAAAATAATGATAATAAGGGGTGAAATTTACTGAAATATAGTCAGTAATATAAGTTAGAAACAAGATAATAGGATATTAATTTAGAATGATTTTTTCCATGTGTCTATAAGAGGATAATGGGGGAACCACTGTTTTCCTAGTAAAATATGTTGATAATATATGGCAAAAACCTATTGATCCTATAGTTAGATAAGACTAAATTGATTTTAACTCTCCAAAGAATGAATTAATGGTGAAGCCGACTTTCTATCGAATGAGATCTACTGAGGTTGATCTAATTGGTTTATTTAACAAAGTCATAATTATATTTACTAAAAATTTATTTTAAAATAAAAGTTGGAAAAATTTGATAGATAATTTTTACCAGTAGAAAATAACATAAATTTCCCCAAGAATACATGTATATAACATAGTAGGAGATTAATGTGGTTAGTTGAATTGAATATGCTTTTGTGACGCAGCAAACACATATTTTATGTTATGTAAAATACATAATATTTCCAAATATAATTTATATTATGAAAACATCAGCAATATCCAAGATAAATACATGGGAATTAGTCAGAACTATCCAATTGTAATTGGGCGAGTACACAACATATGTTCCTATTACTTGAAGAGGAAGGGAAACTAGTTTAATGGGGCATAAACTAGTCTTTATTTATAATAATACGATCTAATATCAGAGTCAAGATAAGGCAATAAGAAAGAGATTATTATTCGAGGATGTGGTATACATATCTACAAATACCATGTGTTTTGAATTAAAATGTAGCTGAAGAGGTATTATAAAATATATAACTTTTTCTTATAGTTCTTGGAATCACACATACAAGGAAAAGTGTTATCATAATATAAATTGTGATAATATTAATAATAGTATGATCTCTTGTATTGAATGTGTAAAAAAGGAATATTCTCAAGGATGTCATCTCTTTAGGAGTATTATACAAGGAGTTGAAGTCATAGATATGAGAGTATCCACGTAATAGATATTTTGTATGCCCATTGACTAAAACCATAACTCAAATAAGTATAATCTTATCATGTGAGAGCTTACAAGAGTGGTCCACATGTTTTGTCTATTTGATGTGGGAGTGTTTTTAAAGTAGGTTCCATATACCCAACAATAACAATATTTTTCTTATTATTGTATCATTTATATAATGAGATATCTATGTTTTTCATGTACCACAATAGTTTTGATATTTTTTAATCCACTGTTTGTATTATAATGTCCAAATATTATTTGTTATGTTTAAAGATTAAACATGTTCCCATGCTATAACCGGAACCTTGAGACACTATGAGATTAATCTTCAATATATGACTTATGGTATGGATACATCATACTGACTATACATAGA
This sequence comes from Viscum album, assembly GCA_963277665.1. Classification (NCBI taxonomy): domain Eukaryota; kingdom Viridiplantae; phylum Streptophyta; class Magnoliopsida; order Santalales; family Viscaceae; genus Viscum; species Viscum album. Next base: position 922,440,313 of record OY728162.1, on the reverse strand, counting down.
TGATGTTTGGATATCATGTGTCGGGGGAAGATAAGCATTGAAGATTCTTCTAATGATGTTCATACATGGTTATCTTGAATATTAGAGATCTTGAGGGCTAGACCCCTAATTGGAACACCACATGTTTTATGTATCATTGGTTAATTTTATCTATGGACACATGTGATTTCACCTTGAATTGAGATAACTATTAGCGAATACTACTTGATTATGAAACATGTATTCAAATAAAAAACATGACATAAATATCATAGTGAGGTAGAATTTTTTGATGATCTATTGGTGGAATTATGTTGATTGAATAATCAAGAAAGAATATTCAACTTCTAAAAGGAAGTGACATATCATTCATAGTTGATCATGATTATAGTGCCTTCACTAAATACCTATCCATGGTAGAAGAAGGTGATTTTTTCCAGCAGGGTCAGTGAAAAATAAACAATTAAATTATGATGAAAAAAAGTGTGTGTCCAACTTTATGATGTATCACGTGAAAAATATATTATATTACACAGTGTGTGTCCATTGAAAAGGTTATATTGTTTTTGGGTTTCCATTATTTCAGGAAGGGATATGAGGGTTTTCTATAATATACTCCCAGACTATGAATAGTTTTAAATGTTATCAAGATATGGTTCTTGAGGTTCACACACTTAGTATATTCAATTTTTTGTCATATTATAATGAATTGAATATTTGGACATGGTTCGCACCACCACTAAGGTTTGACGATTTATGGGAATATTTGATCACCATGAAATAAATAAAATCATAATTATTTGAGTTTAGAATAATATTTATTGGATTTAATTGTTAAAAAAATCACAATATATTAATTTAATTTAATGAAAATATTTAATATAAGATTATTATTTAAATATTCAATGTATGTTTAATAATTTCTGGAATAAAGAGTCAAGTTAATATATTTGATTTATAATTTGATATATGAAATAATATTAAAAGAAACTGATAAAAATATAATTGATTTTTTTGAAAATGTTAGTTGAGCATAACAAGTCATTAATATGTTATTTAGAGGGTAATGCATATCAGAGGGATAAAGATCCATTTATGGTGTTTTTAAACTGAATATATAAGTGAGAGGAGCCTCTCATACTGTGTACTTTTGATTACACTAATTTGAGATCCTATATCTCCTCTCTCCCACATACCAGAGAGAGAATATCTCACTCCAAGAAATTATTTTGAGTTCTCCATCATGGGTCCAACGATCAATGCAACGAAGATCATCGGGATGCCAAAGGCATCACCCAACCTCCATGATATAACCACGATTTTGATGACTGATGTTACCATGGAATTTTAATGTGTTTCTAGATTATCTAAATGGAATTGACACTGGTTCCTCTATGAAATGGTCTCAGGTGAATATTTTTTGTCTACTTCTTCTTCAAATCAATTAAGGTATTTTTTTAATTATCATGATTGAATTTTTCATGTTACATCCTTATATTTTTTACTGATCGATGCATCATCAGAGATGATGTATTTACATTGATCAGAAATGAAATTTTTTATTTCCCTATCCCATATTATTTGGATGGGTACCATGTTACATTTATCAAATTCCACGAGATTAAGGTTCTATAAACAGATGAGTTGGAATAAGACAAAATAAAGTTATTATATTCAGTGAGATGAGTTGTTTTAGATACACATACAAAATATAAAAAGTTAAAACAAAATATATTTTTTAATAATTACCAAGGGAAATAATATATATTTTAAATATGAATAATGAATCATTTCAGATTTAAATTACAATAATTTATGGTTGGAATGTTCATATTAATTCAAAGATGAATGGTATGAACCATGATATAGTTATGTATTTTGGTTGTTTATCCTATTTATTAAATTCCATTGATTAGTATTTGAGAAAAAATTAGACATGGATGGTGAAATAAAGATCCAATACATCCTTAATAGTTAATGAAGGATCGAGAGTGTTAAGGAAAAAGTATATGAAAAATCCATTTTCCAGTCATCATGCTAAAAAAATTTAGAAAATTACATGTCATAACATCCTTATATGATCATTATATGGGGAAATGTTTGTTATTACCACCTTATTTGAATGAAGATGAGGTTACCCAGATCGAAACTACGAATTTTAGTTCTTGAAACACTATCTTTATACATATGCTTTTAGAAAAAAGTGAGACATATCAAAAAAAACATAAATATATTTCTTGAATAAAAACATTACATCTCACAAATTATTTCCAAATCCTATAACCCAATTGTTTTTTTTCATTAGAGATTATTTATATAAGAATGTTTTATTGCGAAAATTTATCTATAGTCGCATTATACCTGATCATCTTCTATACATCTCCTAGGTTATACACATCATTAAATCCTAGGTAATGGAATTCATAAGAAAGTAGTGGTCTTAAATTATTATTATAAAAAAATATCACTGATTCATAATGGGTTAAAGAAAAAACATTTGGGAAAACATTAATTTTGGAGAAATACCTTCTAAAAAGGAATATAAAATAGTATATGGTGTCTACAAGGCCTAATAAAAAATGATTAATATAAAATTATCAAAAATATACGATGTAATAAGAGTGTAGAAAATATGTGACAATATAAATTTTCAATAGAGCATAAAATAATAAAACAAATAAAGAAATGTGTTAAAATTATTAGCACAAGGAATCATAATATAGTGAATTAGGAAACTCATTCTTTCATCACATAACATATTGGATCTGGAATCACATTTCATCCTACTATCACATAGTAGATTTAGAATAATGTTCCTACCATCTATTACAAAGTGGATAAAGAATCACATACCTAACTACCATAAAATTCTATACAAGGAATGAAGTTTGTTCCTCACATTACATAGTGGATTAAGAATAAAGTCCCACCTTCGAATTTCATAGTGGATTAGGAATCACGTTCCTACCTCTAATAACATAGTGGATCAGGATTCATGTCCCTAGATCCAATAATTATATCATGAGATATGAAATATGACCCAATTAATTAGAGGTAAATATAAAACACAACCATTACATAATGAATAATCATAAATATTCATGCTAACAGAAAATGAAAACTATCATATTTTAAATATCATTTATGTTACTCTTGGAAAAGAGATGGGTTTAAAAAAAATTCCCAGATCATTTCATACACCATTAAACGAAGAAAGATGGATGGTATTGTAGGTAAATATTCATTGTGAAGCTTAAAAACTATGAAGAATAATGACATAGATGAAAATTCACTTAACTAGAAGAGAAAAACAAACAATACCACATTAAATGGATCAAGAGTTAGATAATTTTATTTTGAGATTATAATAACTCAATGAAAAATACTATAAAATACTTTAGAGTAAAATTAATGAAAAATAACTCCCAAAAAGATAGATCATTTTTATATAAATATATTATTGGATGAAAAATCATAAAAATATATTTCATAAAACAATTTTACCTTTTTTGTAAAATTATGATGTTATGAAAAACATTTAAAAATAATTTTCATGAAGGGGCTTGGATGAATCCTTTTTCAAACATCATTTTTACAGACATACAAATAATAGATCCTTGAAAATTAATAGTGGTTATATATAGTAATTTTTGAGTGGAAGATAAAAAATATTCAAATGAAAGAAAATCATTTTTTAAATTTTATAATATCTTTATTGAATGCCACATTATAAAAATTATTATACAAAAATATTTTAGAAATATATAACGATAAAAAAAATAATACACTAGATAATTCAAATATTGGTTTAAAAATAAAAAAGGAAAAATATTTTTTAAAGAAAATATATGGAATTTGATGAAAAAACATTAATTTAGATAAGTATTATTCTTACCCCCATTTCATTTTTATAGTAAAATAAGTCCATTAAAAAATCATGTAACCATCCTTTGAAAAGGAGTTAATGAGAAAGAAGTTAAAATACTAGAAATCATGAGATAAATTAGAATATAACTGAGTCAATATATATAATGTACCCAAATTATAGGAATAAATTTTTAGATGAATGATCATAGCTCAATGAATGGAGACTAAGTTAAACAAGACCCCTTTCAACTTTGGATTCTTTTGAATTTAATCATTGGAATGGGAAATTATCAGATGGATCATACCATACCATATACTACATGATAATTATGAAATAAAAAAAGTATTTTTAGTATATACACCAACATAAAAGAAAATAAGTCGTGAATATAGAATATATATCATAGAAGATAAATTTAGATGACAAAAAAACTTACATTTAATTTTTGACAACATGAATGCACTTTGACATCCTGAATAATATCTATAAATATATTAATAAATTATTTTAGAAAATTATTAATATATATATCCTTTAATATAATTATTTATATTAATTCTCTACACCTATATTAGTTATTTATAGTTTGTTTCTATCGTCATATGCTAATAGTTTTGTTCACCTCGTATGGGTTTTATGATGATGATATTGATAAACATTCACCTATTAAAGGTTAATCTTTCACAAATTCTTTGGCGTAGTAGAATTAATTTTCCCTAATGATTTATAAATTTCTTATAGAATTTTATTATTGTTTTAGTTTTCATTCCGGAACATGAAATTAGTGATGACCTTGCTTCTTACAATATTTTGATATAAACAAATTAGTTTATAATGATTTTCATTTTTTGTGTAATACAATAAAAACCATATTAATGAAATATATTAATCATTAATATAATATATAATAATAAAATATATTTTTAGAATCATCCAAGATATGTGGTGATGAAAATGAAACACAACACCCATAGAGGCAGTGGTCCACACATACACATGATTGAAATTTTCATTTTATAATGAATGTGAGATGATGAAGGTATCCAATGATTAAAATTTAAGTAATATTAATTATATCATAAATAATATAATTATTACTTAAATATATTTTTAGAACCATCCATGTGAGGTGGTTATTAGAAAAATAATATGTCGTTCAAGGATGTGGTAGTATGCCTGTACGTAAAATGGATGTTTGTATTTGTTAAATAATTTAGAGGAATGTAGAATTATGTTATTATATAGAAACAATAAAATTTATGTATAATTTTATTATTATTTAACTATGTTAGTATGGAAGGAATATTTAAGGAGGAGGTTTAATGAAAAATAAATAAATAGAAAAGAGAAAAAAATTGTCAAGAGTTTTTACACTACTACTCTTGACAAGTCCTTTAGAATTCTTAGATTGGTCTTATAGTGAGGTTGATATATATAAAACCTAGGAATTATTGTTTTTATGTGTTTTGGGAATGTTGTTTTCAAGGAAATATCTTTTATATATTTAGAGAAGTTGGGTGGTGAAAGGCTCATTTTATAAGTGTGAGTGGTGTCACTTTTGTAAATACCAATAAAAAAATGTTAAAGGCATGTCACATTCAAAGGAATGTGGCTCCAATAGTGTAAAATAATTGATAATATTTAACCCTTGGTAGATTATAATCTCATAAACTACAATAATGTATATGGTTTGAGATATCTCATACCTTTCCCTCTTGATTCAACTTTTTTAGCCTAATTTACTTTTACCTTGGTAACTAATTTTTTTTACCTTGGTAACTTTTTTCACGCCTAAAAATAAAATTATCCATATTGGAGAATCGAGATTTGATGATTAAAAATATTAAACAATTTTTTTAATGCTTTATATTTATGGGTCATAAATATTTATTGAAATATAATAAATGTATATTACATAAAAATGGTTTTAGATAAAAACATAACGTAGGTTCTAAAATTTCAAACATATGTTTCAAATTTAAACATATTATTATCTAAACATATAATTTTACATATTATATATATATTTCGTGAATACAAAGTTCATATAAACATTTAATTCATTCTTATATCCTAATAATGTAACAAAATTCAAGGTATTTAAAAACTGCTATTGTATATTATTCACATAAAATAATTATTTTTAGAAAAATCCCAAACATCCACCCTAATAAAATTTGAATATATCGAATCCAAAAATGAATATATTTTTATGAAAACAATTTTCCATATATTTTACAATTAACTTCAATATTAAGTCATGATTTAGATAGAAAAAGATATTTTTATGGAAAATTAATCTTAAAAATTATAGAGTTTTCTAAATCTTATATGTTATTTATTACTAATATGAAATAATAGTTTATATATAAATTTACACAGAGGGAAAATTATAATAATCTTTTGAAAGTGTTCAATTTACTGTATAAAGATAAAAATACATTATATATAAAAAATACAATTATAAAAACATAGATAATATATTATTTTATTAATAATTTTTTTAGATTGATAAAATTATTTAATAAGTAGTAATTAAGTGTCAATATTGAATTTCTATTAAATAAGAAATTTATTATTATTTTAAATTATTATATGAATTTAAATATTATGGTAATTCAAAATGTATAACATATATGTTTTAATATAAAATTGGTTACATTATATATTTATATCACCGTAACCATTACATTTAAATCCCCTAAAAACTTTTGTATAAGATCAAATGGTAAGATACACTACAAAATATTTTTCTTTTTCCAATATAAATTCAACGACAGATAATATATTTGTTTGTAAAAATTAGTAATTTCAACAGATATTATGTTTTATCAGTATTAATTTTTACAACCAACACTTGTTTTTAACAAAAGATATATCTTTTGATATTTATGGTTCGTTACAAACAAATATTTTAAGAATAGTTATATCTGTTTCATTATCATACTTATTCCAACCTTTATTTTACTAAAACATAAATTTATTTTTAGTAATACTTGTTACTAACAAATCTATTACCTTCAATAAAATTTGTCACAACAACCAATTAAATAAAAATAAATATTTTATCAATTACCAATTAAGAGAAAACATGTTTTTTATACGAATTATTATTTTTTATGACCAAAGTCAATATCCATTTATTGGGTTTATATAAAAAATATGTCATTAATTTATTTCAATTTTTAATTTTATCCAAACATTAATACAATTTATATTTTTCAATGTTGTTCAATTAATGAGCATTTAAAAATAATTTATAAAAAATTAAATCATTACGATATTTGATATATTAAAATATTACCTAAATAACTTCTCTATACATGATAATTTAATTTTTATATTTAAATTTTGTAAACATAATTGAATATCATCAAAATACATTCAAAAAACAATTATTTAAATTTAATAAATAAAAACATAATAATCAATTATGTAATATTATTATATTAATAATTTAATTTTAAATAGTGAAATTATTCATACACATACTTACTATTTATACTCTTTAAAATATTAAATGACACTTTTTTTTGATATTTTTTTATTTGATTTTAATTTTAAACAATTTATCCCCTACAGTTTAACCGGAGACCCTAATGGGTCTGTAATCAGTCTGTCCCACGTTGTCTGGGATTCACAGCCACCTACAATCCATTCACCTGCCCGTGAAATCTTCACATGATCAAAATGGTTACCAAGGACGTTCCTACGACATAAAATCCAATCTATTTCGGTGCCCTACAAGGTAAAGAGGATACCCTAAATTCTATTCTTGGTGTTACTCGCTTGTCACTTCCCATTACGATGTTCGTCGTCGACTCAGCTATTTTTTCATTTGGGTAATATTATATAATGTTCATTATTTCAATAAATCATCCTTTACTTCTTCCCTCTCTCAACCAATCTTCTATTACTGCATAGGTAATTTTTATATGGGCTTCAAATTTCTTTTGTATCCTGAAACAAAATGAAGAAAAAATGAAAAATTAATATTCAATTTTAGTTGTTTTTTATATTATATAATGTTTCTAGTTTTAGTTTCCATGTTAATTAATTTTTTAATCAATATGAAATTATAATAATATTTATAAATACTATTGGATGAGAAATTTAAGATAAATAATGACTTTAATTTTAGATAAATTCCATGGTAATGAGTATTTTTATTTCCCCCCTATTTGATTACTGAACGCTTGTTATTTCCTTATTGAAAAAGGCCTCTCAACATGGATGTGGTTCTTTGATGATTTCTAGGTTGTTTACTAGTTGTCTCTTGGTTTTCATTGTTGTTATAGTTTTTGAATGATGATTTCTTTGAACTAGATCTATATGTTTAAATTTTTTAAAATATGTGCTCTTTTTTGGAGAGATTTCTGCTCTAATTCCACTTCTACTGTGTTTGAACTCTTTGTGGAGTATAATGGAACGACTTGTGTGTCTTAATAGTTCATCTCACAATATAAATATGACGGTCTGATAAATCACCATGACTCTCATTCTCATAAGATCCTGATTGAGATTTCTCATACCCCACTTGAAGGAATGAAAGGTAAAATGTGCTTCTTCTATTGATGATAACATCCTATTTATCATTTTTTATTTACCAGAAATCTTGGCTTAGATATACATAATTGAGTACCTGATGGGTTCCAATGAAATTATAATGAAGCTGGAAAGGAATCAACATTTTGAAGGTTTGAGTACACCTAATACATTAGCAGATTAATGTGTCACTACCGTGGGAGGAATGAACTTTAATTGGGAATGATATTAGTAGAGAATTTAATCAACAACTTATCCCAGTATCTCCTCTAATGTATGTTTCAAGTGAGGTTGTTTGTTATCTCATATATTTCCATGATGGTATAAGCACATTACACATTGTGTTTTCATTGTTTAATTCACTTTCTTTAGTAAATTCTTGATGGGAATTGGTTGGGAAACCAACTCAAGACTCATTTCATAGTAAAAGAATCATTTTCTTGGTTATAATAAGATTTTTCATGCTCAAATGATTGTTTAATTTTTCAAGAATAAAAAAAAATCCTTGATAATTTCCCAAATTCCCATGGGTTTTGGTGGAAAAATACTTATTATGGTAGCATTATGAAAAATATGTTTGGTCGAAAAGTACCATTAAAGGTTTTCCATCACTTCCCCTTAAAACCTAGGATCAACCCTATACTTCAAGCAGTTCATCCTACCATACATAATACAGATCATGGAGGCAATTAAATTGACCCATCCACACCTTCTCGGAACCAATGTAAGGCATCTCATCCCTTGGGTTAAAAACAGGTTTTTCTATGCTTATTTATTTTTTGGTTTTGTTATGATTGGTCATGCTTTTTTATAGTGGTTATTTATGGTGGTTCATTGGAGTTAATGACATATTGATATTTTTATAGGGGGTTTATATATCTGGTATGAAATAGATTTGTGGAATAAGGCTTCATGATGTTGATTCTTCTAGAGTATTGATGTAGCTGAAAATTGGTTGGGTGTTGCTAAGCATCATAAGAAATGTTTCAAGAATTTCCCGAAGCAACATAAGATTCACTAAGTTTTATTTTTAAATTATTTATCAAATTCACTTCAATGGTATGACCTTGAATTCTAGGTTCATATGACTTAAATATTCATGCCATTTCTAGATTTATTTTTTCAGTTCTGTATTCCCCTCATAGGTTATTATTCTCTTTGAGAACTGTATTCGTAATATCATAGTATTTTGATCTCCATTAATGGTCATGCTAAATGAGATAAATATTGATTATCATAGTAGGCTATTATACATTAATATCATTAAATAATATTCTACATTTTTAATATCTTACCATACTACTCAAAAGAGTCTAGGGAGGGAGTAATTAAATCCAGATGAGACCCATGCACCCTTAACAGGTCATGAGTAATTCATATTCCTCTTCATTACCTATTTATCTTTTAAATAATATATAGAATGTGATATAGAATTTCATCATCATCATGATCTATCACATCAATAGAATCCACTGATGCTCTCAAATAAAAGCTCATGGACATGGTTTTCTCCTGTAGAACATGTTATTGGCGGACCATTAGTTTGGATTGATTATATCTATAAAAATGACAGTCAATTCCATTTTCATGGTTGAACTAATTCTTATCTTTTTCGTAGATGTACAAGTTCTCATTAGAGAGATGACCTAAACCCCAGATTAACCAATTCTTAATTTTCATGAAATGGATGAGTGATGCATCATACTTTAGAAGCACATCTTTCATTGGGGCTTATCACAGTGTAGTTGTGTTGACCTTCATCAAGCTATCGACAAAAAGATCAATGAAGGGTGTCTTATAGCATTGAATGGTGTCAAACCTGAATTCGATAATTTTTTTGGGTTTTGACACAATAATTCAGTTTGAATGAATGATTTTTATAAATGAAAATCACTGAGGTGTGATCTAATAGATGCCGAACATCAATTGGTATTTATATATTCACTTTGGGGAATGACAGATGAATAACTTTGACTCTACACAAACAAAAACACATTTCAATAATATATTTAGCTATTTTATAATATCTTACTATAAAACATCATTTGATGATTGAATCATATATCCGATTTTAGATGTTGAGAGAAAATAATTATTCATTTACTTTATGCAAGGTATATTGTTCTGTATTTTTAATATCACAGTAGATTGTTATTTATTACACTCATATTAAGACTATTTGATATTAATAGTCTTGCATTTTGTTGGTAGAATCTCAAAATATTTTAATTGTATTTCTATGTGATTTATGTGGTGTGGGAATCCAACAACAATACTTATAATAGTATAAATTGGACTCTACCTCTAAACATATTCTGATATTTTCTGGGTTTCACATCAAAGAACATTGAAAATGTTTTTCTAGTTATTTTATGGTTCGATTTTCCTTTTTTTTCTATATCCTTGGACATAATTTATTTTCATTGGTTAATTTCTTTAGGTACCCTCTATTATTGGCCCTTATATTGATGATTTTATGGGTTTTTTCATTGAAACTATTGAAATAGATTGCAAATCTGTGACCTATGTAACATGTAGTGTGACACACAGGAGGTTCTGGAATGTCAACTCATTGGTAAGAAACACATGAAATAGGATAATAGATTTTAAGACCACAATGTTAGGTTTGTTCTATTTGTGATTTAATCACATTACCATCCCAACTTGATTTCTCATAAATTACTCGCCAAATACCATTAGTAGCAGAAAACATATTATGGACAACAATATATTTCTTAAAACTAGTTGTCCGTTATATGTTGTCACTCTAGATGGTTCTGATTCTGGGTCCCAATCCTTATGTTTTAGTAGGGAAAATTGGTTTATTAGATGCCCAACATCTATTTGTAACATCTGGAATAGAATCACATCAACAATGTTTGTAAATTGGGAATAAAGGTGTAGGTTTAGTGCCAATTTCAAAGATCCATGTTGAAGCAGCAAGATGAGAAAGCAGAGGGGAAGCTTGATGGGGCCATGTGATTGTTATTTCAGTTAAAATGAACTCTTCGTATCACTACATATCCAGTTATGCAATTGTTCTTCTAGTCAATTTCCATATTAAATCAAGATTAAAATATTTTTATGTATGTATCCACCAACATGGAAAAAACATTCAAATAGGGAACTCAAAACATTCTATAATGTTTTCACGCTTATTACACCATCCACCTTCACTTTTTTTATACATTAATTTTTAGTATTTTGGATTCAAATCATGAATATATTTTGTATGGACTTGTTGATATTCTCTTTGGTTATGTGTGGTGTAGATCTTAGATATGAATGGCATGGCATTGTATCGACTTGAGGATTCCCACTAACACTGGATATGACTCGATTTGTTGAGATTTCAATAGAGACCAAAAATGAAAAATACTCATTGTATGCATATCATTTATTTTTATTTTTATTTATTTATATTTAGGTTTCAATTCATGTAAATTTTTTCACAGATTTATTGGTATTCTATTTGGTGTTGTGTTGTAGATCTTGGAGCTGAATAATGTGGAGTAGTAGCAACATGAGGTTCTTCACTGGTACTGGAGTTAACATAATTTTTTTTTGATGTTTATAACGAGGGTGAATAAAAAATTCCCAGTCTATACAGATCATTTTTTATACATTCATTTTTTTTCAATTCATACATATATTTTTCAAATATTTGTGGTCATTCTCCTTTTCTATTTCCAATTTAGATCTTGGAGTTGAAAGGTGTGGCATAACAACTTGAGGTTACTCACTTGTACAAGAGTTTACTTGGTTTTTTTCTATTGACCTACTTGGGGGTGATGAGTTATCTTTGAAAAGGGTAACTATACTTCAAATATGATGGTTGACCAAGGATTAGAGTCAAGAGATGTAATTCCATTTATTCTTTTGCGTGTGGGTGGATCTTCCTTTTTTTTTTGTTTTTTATTATCTTTTTTAGGTATCAGTCAACAAAACTATGTATTGATTTATAACTAAGTAAGTACTATGTGTTGTTTCTATTATAGAGCCAATTCAATTAATAACAGTGAATCATAGACTTATGATTTATGATCACTCTAAATTAGTAAGAATAATGATAACATAACATTCATTATCATTGTAGATCATATTTCCATTATAGATGTGGACTGATATGTTCTTGTCGATGTGGTTCATCTGAGATAAGATATTTTTTGGCCCAATTCCTCTTACCTGTAATTATAATAGATCCAATTTAGAGTGATGGTCATTAGACCCCATATATTTAATGTGATATGTTATAAATACTATAAAATGATCTTATCTTCCATTTTGGAAAATCGATATGAGATTTCTATCTCGAATGAAGTCGTTGGATTGAAGAACCAAGAACATCAAAAGGAAAAAATCACGTTGAATTCAATTCAAAATTCTCCAAAAAAAGAGAAGGATAAATTTATAGATGTGGTAAAAATTTATTGTTTTATTAAACATATTTTCAATGTGCCTGATGATGAGAATAATTTACAAATGATGTCATTTTTACTTGTGTTCTTACTTATAGATTCCTCTACCTCATATGGATGAAAAGAATAAAGTTATCAGAGTTTTTGACATAGACATATAGTATTCCAATGATTCCTTGATAATGTGTATCATAAAGAGACAAAATGTGTTACTTCATCCCTAATTGTTCATGGAGTGTGTTGATTGGTTAGGAATGAATGATTAAAGTAATATATTGTTGCCTCGTTATCATTTTTTTGTTATCACTGACATCTTAATTCCATTCACCTCTTTATAATCCCTTGGATTGAAATTTGGAATTTGTTTTAGTGTTCTCAGTGACAATATATTAACACCCCACTCATTTATGCAGTCTATGACTCTTTCGTGTCTGTATTCTATGCCGAAGCTAGTTTTGTTTCTTAGTGTGTCTGGAATCTAGAATCTATGTACTATTTGTGAAATATGTAATTTTCATTGTAGGGAGAGTGAAAGTATTGGAGATCAGACAATGTGTAGAATCAATGTACTATTCGTGAAATTTTGGAATTTCAATTATAGGGAGATTGTGAGCATTGAAGGTCAGGAGCACATGGTTTCGATAGTGGTGAATAATTACCATCATCAGAAGGGGAGGTAAGAGGCCATAGATAAGAGTTTGGATGTCCTGCCCATAGGAAGATACATACTGAACATGTACCCATACATTTTATTTTATTAATGAATCAATATTTATTGACATTTTTCAACTATCAGGTAAAGGAAAAATCATTCAAATAATAAAAGTTACATTCACCTCTCTTTCTCCCAATTAATCAATTGACCTACTATAGAGAACCATTGGAATGATGAAATGTGAACTAGTCAAATTTTATGAGAGTAATTTGAATGTATACTTCATTGATTTAGCAATGGGAGTATTTTTATACCCATGCATAATTTTGTTTGGTATAAATTCAATGTGAATTGATGTCTATGCAATCCACCTCCTCACATATTTTTTCTTTGGGTTTCATAGTGTTAAATTTTACAAACATTATTTGGATTTTATCTATATTTAACCTATGGATTTTGTATGAAATCTATAATCTAGAATCCATTTTAGAGTTATCATTTCATACTCTTTGGAATATTGTATATATTTTAGTGGTCTCATAATAATTTATGATAGGAAATGTGAATAAGAAAATGACATGTAGTATAGTGGGTGTTCATATTCATGTTCTAGTTGATGGGATCATCTATGTTCATGTACTAATGAGTGTTGCGACCCCTCATTATATGTCTAATTATTTTTTCATTGATTCCCTGGTTCTTTATTTTCATTCTAGTGCCGAGGTGTAAAGGTACTTATCATTTTATTTTATGGCAGGTATCCCATGTATCTTGTAGAATCTGACCGATAAGTTCCATCCTCCTCAACCTAAGAAATTTTAGTTTTTCAATGGTTTTCCTTAATTGTATTATGGAGGTGGATTAGGATCATGGTTTTATATTCTAATGTGTTTTTTCTTCTATTAATTTATTCAATGTTTTTATGTAGACACATTTTTGTACACATTCCTCTTAAAAACATTAACTAGTTTCTTTTAATTGTCAATCAATTTGGATGATGGAATTATAATGGGAGTTAGAAGAAGATAAATTAGTAGGATAAAATGAAACTGATAAAGTAAAACAACATTGATAATAATAGGATTCAGGTGAACAATGTACCAGCAGGGGAAGTCCCCCCTGGGGGTAAAAAAGTGTATTTTCATTATAAATATAATAGATATGAATTAAATAATTTTCCCTATAATAATGGTGGAAACCTCTAGTATATTACCATGAAATATCATTAACTATTTAATAAATGGGGACCTATGTATACAGTTCTTTTGTGTATTCATGGGTTAACTAGTTGGCAACCAAATCAAATGTGTTCAGATTTGGTGTCCTGTTCATGGAGATGATTACTGGAAGGCGGGTTATTGATATTTTTTAGGTCCAATGACTAGAAAAATCTGACATCATGGGTACTTTGCAAGTTATTATTTCAAAACTAATGTCAATAATAAATTTTTTCTAAATAAACGGTTGTATTTTAATTTTTAATTCCTTGTTTTTTAGGTAATACATTTTTTGAATGTCAAAAAGAAGATAAATACAAATGCAGGAAGTTCAAAAAATATTTATTCCATTATATGTAGGTATTACCTTTATCCCTTTCATGAAAGCGTATTTCAATCACATGTCTATTTACCTCCCGTAATTCCATATGAGATATTTTCTCATCTGTTTGTGTATTGACTAGAGTTGGCATGGATGGGGCATAAACTAGAGCTGGCATGGATGGGGATAGGGCTGGATGAGCTGGAATAGACATGAGTTTTCATGGATGGGGCTAGAGTTAGAAAGGATGGGATGAGACTGGATCTGACATTGATGGGATGTAGCTACTAGTGTTGGAGTCACCGATGATGTTAGGTCTGAGCTGCTATGGTGGTTGATCCTATTTAAGGGGATCTAATGGGGGGGTAGGGTTGTCTAGAATTGTGTAACAATCCTGGTGGGGATCCAAGAGGTTATGTTTGTATTGAATTTCATCCTTAATATTATTAATTCTTGTCTAATTTTAAACATGTATCAAAATCATCTTCGGTTTACTAATTATATCACATGTATTATATATGATAAATTAATAAATATAATATGAAATTTTATTGGGAATAAAAAATTATAATTTTTGTTTAAATTTAATTTATAAAAAAATTATATATTGGTAATATTATTAACAACAAATAAATTTGTCCCCATAACCTATTGCAAAACACTTTAACCAACATATATATTATCTGTAGGTATTATTATAATTGCAACAGAACTATATTTTAAATCGCAAAAACATTTAGTGACAATGTTTTTACCAACAGTTTAGTAACAATAATATATATGTTGGTAAAACATTTTATGAAAGGAAAATTCAATTTTACCAACAGATATATCTATGTTGGAAAATGTGAAAGATTTTTTTGTGATAAGTGGTGGTGGTTGGCAGAGGTGGTGACATAGCTTGTATGAATATCATATATATTTACATGACCATGAACTTCTCATATATTTTTTTTTACTAATGTCAAACTTGTAGAAGTTTAGCTTTGGCTTGGTCTAGAGAAAATAATAGTTGTGATACCGTCATTCCAATATTATATTAATATGCCTCATATAGAGGAATTCTTCTACATGATTCCCTCTCTTCTTCCTTCTACCTAGATTTCATAATGTGGTAACTTCTTTTTATACCCACCAATTTTATGGAAAAATTATATTGGTAATATTTTATATTTTATATTTTATCTCAATAGGAATGTATCATGTTTCATCTTGGATTAGATTTTCATGTGAAAAATGTTATTAAAAATAATATTTACTAAATGAGAAATTACTACTAAGATTATGGGGTGTTGCATTATCTACACTTAAATTAATCATTTCTTTAAAATTTTGATTATAAATCTTTAATGAAAATAGATAAAGGTATCCTTAATATTCTCAAATATATATGTATATATATATATACCTTACTAATTTGGGTAAGACTATAAAATATAATAGGAATACCCCCAATATTGGGTTTCTCTCTGATATTTTCATCTAAATACCCCTAATGACATTATATTATGACTCATGTAATGGAAGTAATTTTTAATAAAGTGTTTATAGTCATACTTTCACTAATAGATGGTAATATGTTGATTTGAAATGTGAAATATTGTTTCCACATTTTGGTAATTAGTGTAAAGTATTTTTGGAGATTATTGAGTAGTTCATTGATAATTTTCAATTTATTTATTTATTTTCCCCATCTTAAAATAGAAAAAAATTAAAAATGGGTTGTACCCACAATTACAATTGAGATAAACCTAGGAAGTTAATAAAATATCATTAAAATAACACAATATGTTGATCAAGGATTAATATTTGAGTAGTGACATGTAGTATGTGATGAGTGGGTAGTGAGGGGATGGATAGAGCCGATGATAATGTAACCAAGATAAAACAAAAAATAGTAGAAACCAAAAATGAATGAGTTAAGGGATTGTCAATTTCATGAATTTATAAATGATATTCCTTAATTTATAAATGAAGAAAAATTTGAAGGTATAATTAAAAAATGAATCAAATCTAAACTAACTAGTGGGTTGTCTCTCTAATGGGAATAAACAACTATTTTTTGACTACATAGTATTAACAATGAGGGAATATATAGAATTTAGTCCCACTAAGACAACTTTTTCATTGGTCATAGTGTAATAATAAATATATTGATCATATCATATCATATATTTTTTTGAATAATATAAATTTTTTTAAATAATTTGTAATCAATATCAATGAATATTTATTCTTTAATGTATGTAAATAATTAGTTGTAAGAGTAAAATAAGGAGAAGTGATCTCGTAGAAAAAATTAGAACGATGTAAATAAATCATGAATGAACAATTTTATTTCCCCACCAGAACAATTATCCAAAAATTATTTTTGAGTCACCAATATAAAAATATAACAAAGAAAAATTGTTAAATAAAGAAGAGAAGAAGAAAGGGCTTCTCTATCTAAGTTCTCTAGTTCTTTCAGCAACTACTGAGTCTCTTTGATTCTCCTATACTATCTATATCACAATTCCCATGATGATTGATCACTAATTGATTAATTGATTAATGATTTTTTCCACCCACTACCTCATTTATAGGTATTATTATTTTTAATACAAGAATTCATTGATTGTAGCTTTCTGAATCAGAACCCACAGCTTCCATTATCTCTCATGAGTCAACAAGTGTCATGGGTCACTGTGGAACATTATTAACTATATTTGAAAAATTTTGAGCTCTCAAAAATTATCTCTATAGCCTCTGGTGAATATCTATTCACATGATCCCAATTCAATAGTTTCATGATTTATTGAAATGATTTGGGGCTCTCCATAATAAATCTATCTTCTCAAGGGTCTCTAAATCCAATATATAATTTCAGAATTAGGAAAAATATAAATTTACCCAACTTTATGTTTAAAATAAAAGAATGGAGAAATTAATAAAATATAACCAATAACCTAAAATCAATAAGAATCATTAGTAAAATGTTATTTCAATAAATATCCCACAATATAATGTTATTAAAAATATATAAAAAAAATAAATCAAAGAACCATTATTGAATATTCGATAAAATTTCTTATATTCATCAAAATATTGAAACAATATTATTTATAATAAAATTATCTAGAAATAAATAAATGTCAATTAAAAGGATATTTTTACATTAAAAACAAATTTATTTCTCAAAACAGACTTGAATAAATGAAAAAAAAATGACATCAAATTCCCCCACACATAAGATATTTTTTATCCTGAAGTGACTTTTTAATTAATTTTAATTAAAGGAAATAAATATAAATAATGAAAAAATGAAATGACATTAATGAGTGGATATTAAAATGCGCTTTCCCCATATACCCTCTCATGTAGTTTATGTAAGGTTCCATTATTCTAAAATGATTTTGGATAGAAGTTAGTTATATATTTTTAAAAATGATTGTGATTGAAAATTTTAAAAATTCATAATAAAATTATCTTTTAATTTAATGGAAATTTCAAACTTCTATTTGACTTAAATTAAATAGACGAATATATTTAACATAGATTTATATAAAAATCTTGGGGAGGAGTGAGTTTAATAGTGAAAATACTTAATTAATAACTTAACCCACTAGTTTTAGTAAAATGAATAAAGAGTTCAAACAGGATATGAAGATAATTTCATATTCAATTAAAATGAAAATATTATGAGATTAAATTGTAGAAAAAAACATTTATACTCAGTTAATTTTTGTAAATGATAGTTACAAATATTATCCAAAATAGAGTGTTTGGAGGGAAATATAAGTGATATTCAAGGATTTATTCAATGGTTTAATAGAAATGATTAACCAGTTAAAGAAGAAAAACATCCATCAAAAATAAAAACAATTTACGCCAACTAAATGTATAAAATAAAGTCCAAGGGCATAAAAAAATTTAAAACATTTAAGAGTTTTTTATGTGAATAACATTCAATTATCACTAATCAAATCATAGGACCCATCATCCTCACATAAAATCCTAAATTTTACTTGATGGTTATCTTTATGGTGTAAGAACAATAAAATAATTTAGTTCAAGAAAATTTTCTTTATATTAGCACAAAAGGTGTGATAATGATTTAAGAATAATTAGGAAAAAATGTTTATCGTAACTCTATTAGTTTTAAAAGAATGTTTAAAAATGAAATTTAATTTTCTTAAGAGATAAAACACAAATATTTTTAATGAATATCATGTAAAATTTCTTGGTCATTCTCATACAAAATGTTTTAATTTATTTAAAATGATTTTTAAATAATAGAGATGATAAACTATGAAATTAAGTTATTCAAATTAGATTTTATTTTAATTAGGTTCAAATCTTGAAGGAATTTTCCTTCACACTACGTTAGATGTAGTGGAAGAAAATAAAAAATTACAAATAACCATGAAAAGATCAAACACGAACTTATAAAGGAATAATGAATTGTAGAAATTTAAATCAAACCCCCAAGGTAAAGTGGATTTCCTCAATTTCAAGTATATCCAAACAGACCTTCTCACTTTTCCTAAAATAATAACCCATCTGGATGAACAATTTTCAGAACCTACACATTGATACAATTAAACAATATATTTCAATTGTTGATTCTTATAATAGAAGAAACTAAAGGTAAAGTTTAATAGAACCATATTTAGGTACTTTCATTATTTAACTTGACCTTTTAGTCGATCCTTACTTATTATAGTAGATCAGAGACTCGCATGGCCGATCTTCTATTCAACATGTGTTTCATAACCTGATATAATCCATTGAAACCTCATCATATAGTCTATTTATTATTTATTAATTTTATTAATCAAATTCAATTATAGTTAAACAAACTCACGGTCAGTCCTACCTTCATATGGGGATTCAAACTCAGAGTCATTCATTCCTTTATACTTATGGTTGATTGGGTCGATGGTAGATCCTTTTGTCATGTATTTAGTTATAATCATGGTCATTACTTCCTTCACATGGTAAATCTAACTCATTCTTGGCCCTATTTATTTTTGGAAATTAGAGTCATTGTTAGTTGGACACGTGGTTGGTCATTCCTTTTTCATATGCTCAATAATCCCTTTTCTATTATGGTCGATTGAGACTTTACACCTATGGTTAATATGAATTATTTTCGATTTAGAACATTTTCTATTGTTAAATCCTACCTTTACATATGTGGTAGAGTAGATACTTACACAATTGATGAATTCATGGTGCCACACTTACCACTATGGGAGGAATTTCAGTTTATTCTAGATAGGAGGATCATTTCCCATAAAATAAGAAGAGAAACAACTAATAATATTATTGAAATAAAATAAAATTTATTTTTGTTGAAGTAAAAGAAAAAAATCAATATGAATCTTTGGATGAATATCTCAAAGAATAGAGATTAAATTCTTTAGTTATACTTAGTTGAAATTTATATTTGTAGCGCATAAATTGAAACCTAGCCCTTAGAATACTCCTAAATGTTGTTCTAAAGCTATTTAATATTACAGTGAATGCTAAATACAAAATACAACTAACTCCACATCTTCTATAATAAGCACTCTTTGGATGATAAATGTTATATATCATTTCATATTTTGTTTTCTAAGAAAACAATTTAATCTAGGATGGAAAAATAATTATTTCTCACAATACTTAATATCTATATTCATTAATATGTAGTCATAAAAGAATTTTTTATGTTAATATAAATCTTATAGTTCTCATAACATTCCATTTTAATATCATTTGACAAACTCAGATCCAACTAACTTCTCTCACAATTGTATTTTAAGTCCAAATTCATGGAATTTACATCCCAAAATGACTTATATTGATGCTCAAAAAGTAAATGGATATATTTTTCAAATTAAATCATATATGGACAAATTTATATGGGAGTAAAAAAGGTGTTATTATATGACCACAATTTCTCATCCATCTTTATAGACAAATCCTTTCATGAGCCACTAATTAGTTGATACTACCTATTTGAAACCTTATCTTCTATAATATATTATGGTTGGTAAGTTGTGCAATTTTTTTCACACACCTATATTTATACGTTAAATAGAAGAATTTATTTTTCTTTAATTGTGTTCCATTATCAATGAAAAATTATTTAGGAACCCAAAATGTGGATAATATGTTACTTTTTTTGAATTTCACTACACTACTTGATTATTTATTTGGGACAACGACAACCTTATCCCATTTTATAAAATATTATATAGAAACTACAATATATTTATTTTCATGGAAACCTGGAAAATATAAACCAAAATATAGCTTCCAAAAATAAATTTTTTTAACATCTGTAATTACCTTTTGAGGATTCTCTCATTTTCAACTAATATTTCCCATCCATTAGCATTTCACAAAACTAACAAAAGAGTTTCTATAATCATCTAAAAGATTAGAACAATAAAATTCATCTTGTAGAAGTTTCTGTTAGGTTCTTTCTCCCTTGTATTTTCTTATCTATGGTAAAAAAGTGAAAACACTATATGATGTGTAATATTACATCCTTAGGCACACATATCCTTAAAATCACATCATCACATCTCTTAAAAACAAATGGTACCTCCTAAAATTAGTAATTTAGATAAAGAATTAATTACATGCTCTATAATCTTTCTGATCCTTATGCATCACCCTTTTTTCTAGTAAATTATAGAAATCTATATACCATGTAGCCCGATTCACTGAGATTACAATCATCATTTCATTAGGGAAAATACAATTAATCTTCCATGGGTCATCAATAAATGTAATGGATATCCTATGAAGATTTTTGTAAACTAACTTTTAATCTCTTTAATTATACCTAATTTTATAATAAAATTTATACAATAAATGGATCTGTTTCATCGGTTTTGGTTTTGTATAATTTTTTTGGAAATTAATAATTAATTTCAGCATGGTCAAAAAAAATTCTGACTTAAATTTAATCAAGTACATCATAAAATTTCAATGGAAAAAACTATTAAAATCTATTTCAAAATTTTGGATTTATTATTTTGGGAATAATCTTGAAGTCGAAATCAATAATACACCATATGAAGTCTCTTTTACTTCATTGTCCTTAAAAACCTGTAGAAGATCACTACCATCACACATTAATTTTCATGAGAGTTTAAAATATGAGGCAGTAATGATGGGTGAAGTGGTAATCTTTTCCATAAGATGATTGAATGTCTCAAAATATTTATTATAAAAATAATTTTAATTTTATCATTCAATGATGTAGGAAGGGGCCTTGAATTTTTAACGAAATATTTAATAAATCCATAGTTCAAATAGACATGACCTATAAAACTCCTACCCCATTTATCATTTTATGCTGGGAAATATTTTGAGTGAAATTTATATTTTCATTTTCTACCTCTATTCATCTCTTTGATAAAATATAACCAAGAATAATAACCTCCTTAACCATGGATTATCAGTTTTACCAATTTTGAACAATTTTAGTCTTTTTATACCTTCCTAAAACCAATTTCATATTTCTCAAATAGATTTAAAATTTATTTCTCACTATAAAAAATATACACATAAACAATTCTTAATCCGTTAAATAGTTTCAGGAAAAATATCCTTCATACATATTTAGAAGGAATTCAGGGAGCCATGAAATCCAATGGGAATTCATAGCTATAAAAATGTATAAAGGTGACATATGAATACAATATTCCTCTAATTTTATTGGAATACATGGATCTAGTAATCACCAAAAAAAACCAAAACATTGAAGAACCCATTCCAAACTATCCTCTCATATAATTTCTCCAAGAATGTAATATGAAAATTGTACTTTATAGGGGATTAATTTATCTTCCTAAAATCAATACAAACTATATAATTATTTTCCATTCTTGCCCAAATTTGTTCATATGTCTAATTACTCAAAATTATGAAACCCCATTCCTTGGAACCCCACATGCTAGGATAACCCATGATATTTTAGAAATGGGGTAGATAATACCAACATCATGAAAATCTATCACTTATTCTCTCACAACACCTCTTATATTTTGATTTTCCCTTCTTTATCCCTCAAATCATTGCTGATGTTTAGGTTCTATTGGGATTTTATGAAAAATTAATAATGGGTTAATCCATTTGATATTAGTAAAGTCCTATCATATGGTTTATTTGATCCTTTTTAAAAACATCCAACAACATGTATTATTGATTTTCCATAATTCAATAGATATAATAACTTGAAGGGAGGTGATATCAGTCACAAAAGAATTTATAATTTTAGAGGGGATTTGTCTCCACTTTAATTATTGTTTTTTTAATAGTAAACTCTTGGGACTACGAGGCCCAAGTTATTTAATGTCTTTCTTAAAGAATAAATGGGTGTTAACAAAATGCCTTGACTACTATCAAAATTTTACATTTCTTAAAATACTGAATCATGGGTTGTTTTTTTTAATGTTTTCATCAGATAATATAAAATTTTTTCTACCCCCCCTCATAATAATAATATGTATCTTTATCATTACTTGAATTTATTCTCATTAATGTTTTATAAGGTGTGGGTTTTTTATTAATCTTTTAAAATAATATTAAAATGTATTCTTCTTCTTCAACCAAAGGTTTTTCAAATCCTAGAATTTTATATTTATATCATTATTTAGTTTGTATAGGAACCATGAGTATCTAAAAATCATTAAAACCATAAATTTTCTCACCTTAATTGAATATTACATTCCCTTTTTAAACATCAACAACTTCTGCCATTTTGATGTGGAATGGACTACCAAACATTATAGAGAATTTATTGTCACAATCCATGTCAAGGATAATCAAATTAGTAAGTAAAATTAATTTTCCAACAATTAATATCAAATCATCCAATATTTTTATAGAATGTCTGATCGAGTGTTTAGGTATTTGTAACATAGCTATGGTGGAAAAAAACTCTCTCAATATTAGCTATAAGAAAAATGAGTAAGAGATAAGATTTTAACTTTAACTAAGGCCACAAAGTCAATTAACGTGTCAAATATTTCCAAAGGTTCATGTTATAGAAACAATTACATAGATCATTGATATTAGAGGGTATTATATTTTGAAATATAGTACCACACTTTTCTATGAGGAAATAGGTGGAAAAATTCTCATGGGTTTTCCTATTTGAAATAAAATTTTTAATTATTTTCAGATATTATGGGACTTAGAATAAATCTTGAATAAATGGAATATTAATTTTAACCTTTTAAATAGTTTAAATAATCCGATATGTTTAGGTTATTTGTAATTATTATTAATTCTCAAAGTTAATGTGATGTTTGACAATATATTCCTTAAAGTAATATGCATACCCTCATTTTTTCCCTCAAACCATTCTTTTACATTATTCATCATATCCTTTAAACCTTATTATTATTATTTTAGTTGAAATAACATTTTTTATCTCAATTTCATCATGCCTATCCAACTTTTTAGATTTTGTAAATTTTAGACATTGGTATACAGGTTCATTCAATGTTTAATCATAGGTAGAACTAGGTTCAGTTCCCTCTTTATGGTGATTTTTTAAATTACTCATAGTGTTGAAATATATGGAAATTTCATGAAAGTTTATTTCATTAGTTTTAGTAAGTTTAACTTTAATTATTATGATAATGACCCTACAGAGTTTTTATATTTTCAATTCCAATTTATATATCCTATAATACATTTTTTTCTATATGTGATTTATGTTGGAATTTTTTCGAATATGAGTGTCCATTATTCTTAATATTAGATTCATGATACAATCTATATTACATTTCGGATTATATCTTTAAAACCTAGTTTTACATTGTAATTGATTCCTTAAATATTGTGGGAACATAGGGGGTGGTTGTTATAACATTCCTTGACCAATTCAAGACATATTATAGAGGTTGATATACCCATTATTATAATTGTAATTAAATGGTACGTATTTATTTCATATATAGGACCATACCCTATGAAATAATCATTATATATTGGTTGGGATGGCTTGTAAAAGTTTTTAAAATAGATTCTAGAGTGGTCGAACATACCACATGAAAAATATTTCTCTCTAACATGATATTTTTGACTTTAAATTCAAACATGGTTTTCACATTGGGTTGATATTATATTCATTAAATACTTAGGTTGGTCATTTATTTTAGTATGATGAGAATAGATTTCCATTCCCGATACAGTGGTTCATTATCCTCAATTAACTCTTCTTATCCTATTATCCATGTGTTGTGAAATTATGGGTATGAATGTTGCAATGTTTTCTAAGTTCTTCATCAATATTCACTATGTATTTACCTCCTATAAATTAGCCCACCATGTTTTGACCTAATGGTGAAACAAATTATAGAATTTATCCCTAAGAATGTGGAAATGAAGTAGATTATTAAATAATTTATTAAGATGTTCTCTAAGGCAATCCCAAACCTCATAGAAGGCCTCTATATTATCTTGATTAAATCATCTGATTTTGTTTCTATACTATCATTTAAGACTTTTAATGTAGAATTTCAAGAAAAATAATTCTTTAATTTATTCCCATGTTTCAAATTTATATAATACAAGAAATAAGTTCCATGAATTTCATTTTAATGCTAAATGGGACACTCTCATTTTAATTTTTTTTTCTAAAACCGAATAGTTAAAGTTGTTACTATATATTATAAAAGTCTCTAATGAGGGAAAGCAAGTCCTCATTGGGAATACCATTAAATATGGGTAACAGTGACATGTATGTGTGTTTATGTTCTTAATTTTAATATATATGGAATTTCCTAATGAAAAATTGGTTTCCTAGAACTTACAAGAGTTTAAACTCACTAATCCAAAGGCCTTCAATATTTTATTGAATAAATTGATGACATAGACTAAGTTCACTATAAAAAGGTTCTCTCTTTTTTAGGTTCTCCATTTTAGATATTTTTCCTTATATTTATATTGTGTTTATGAATTTCACGAAAAAAGTGATATTTCTTATCAATCCTAGACCTACTTTTAAAAAAATATTTCAAGGAATGTAAAATTATTAAAAACAGATTTTTCTTCTTTTGAAAAAATATTTTGTGTTGTTCTTTATTCTCTTGGTATCATTCACCTTCCTCAGAAATAGAGACAAAAAATTTCATATTTTTTTTAGGAAATTCATGATTTTAATTTATTTTTTCTTTATGTAATTATAGTATTGTATAAAAAAGTGATCAAACACTCAATTAAGGTTTTGTGAAATCCAAAAAATAAATAAAACATCAAGAAAATAACACAACAAATATCATAAGGATCAATGGTTAAGTGGTGATGTGTAATATGTGATGAGTGAGTGGTGAGGTGATGGAAAGAGAATATAATTATAGAAGCAACAAAAAAAATATTACAAACCAGAAATGGATGTGTTAGGGGAATTTCCATTGTATTTATTTTAAAAATGATGTTACCTCATTTAGAAATAAATAAAAATATAGAGGAATAATCCAATAATGAATCATAACCTAACTATCGATAGGGATAGATCTCTACTGTGAATTCCTAGGAGTTTTTTGAATTTTCATTATTCACATTAATGGAAAATATAGAATTTGGTCCCACAAAAATAAATCTTCCATTGATTATGGTTTGTTGCTCAATTTATCCATCATCTATTGTAATGTCTATTAAGAATAATTTTTTAATAGTCAAATAAAATGAAATCATGATAAATGGGTTTTGATTCATTATGGTTTGTAAAGAATTGGTTATAAGATAAAAGTATAGGGAAGAAACAAAATAGAACGAGAAAGAATAATGTAAATGACAAAATAGCTAATATTCATGTTTGACTAAAAAATACACTAGGAGTTCATAGAAAAATGTAAAATAAATAATTGAAGTGGAAGGGAATTCTATAATTATGAGATCTAGTTACATCCCTATTTGGAAAATCACCTTGATTCTCCTCTTTTATACTCCTTGGAATTCCCATGATGATCAATCACTGATTGATTAATTAAGGATTTACCCATACCTTAAATGTTTAGGTCTCCCCCTTTTGAACATATCCACACACCAAATCTAGCTTCTTGACTCACAATCCACAACATTGATATTTTTAAATGATTAACCAAATATCACAGGTCACCATAGATCATCTTCAACTTTAATTAGATCCAGTTGAACATGAAAATCAGTCTCGATATCCCAACATGAAACAACCGTCATGTGATCATAATTATTTAGTTTTATGATTCTTTGTAATGATTAATTTTTCTTCCATAGAGATCCATCATCAAAAGGACCCCACCTCCTATATTTAATTAAAAAATGAGGGAAAATACGATTGTCCTTAAATTAATATTTAATATAAAACAAACATACATTTAAAAAAAATATTATAAAACAAAATTAAAAAAAATAATTTTTGAATTGATATTTCAAAAAAGTCAAATATATAATAAGTTGTATAAAAATATATATATATATAATTAAAGAAAATAACCATTAATAAATTTAGCAAAAAAATCTACTTTTTCATCAAAATGTTGAAGGAAGTATTATTTTCACTAAAATTATCTAGTAATCAATAAAACTTCATTATAATTATATTGTTTACATTAATAGAACAACTATTTCTCAATAATGATGTGAAACATTTAAACAGAATAGGCCACAAAAATATTCAATCCACTTATAATATTTTATAAAGGTCATCTAAAGGATAAATAATATAATTTTCATGAAGAAAATTCCCAAAATAATTTATTAGGGATATAATAATCACATGACTAGTAGTTTTCTCTAATAATTCAATATCAAATCCTTAGGGAAGTGAATTAATTCTCATTGAATAATTTGAAGATGTACTGAAGTGCCTGCAATAGGAATACACTAATGCATCCACAAATATAAAATTTAGGATAATTGCACCATAATTTTCATGATCAGCATCAGTGATAGTAATTATATAGTTTATTCCTTATTCAATTGGAGTTTTTTAATACCTATTATCCTCTTTATCTATTAGGGTAGGGTATTTATTTTATTAATACAAAAACTCCATGAATTCAAGGAATTAATATGTGGGTGGTGAATTATATGTACCTTTATAACTTATTTTGTATCATCCAACCACTTTATCTCTCTTCTACGTTCATGATATCGATGGACAATCCTCCCACATATGAAAATTTTTATTTTTCCTATGATAAATTCCCTTGGATTCTTTTTAATATATTATTGACATATCAAAAGTTTGATCTTCTTTCCTCCATAGTAATTTGAACTTAAATCAATATGAAATTACATTCTTAAATTATTTTATGAGTTTATGATTTTTTTATGTTTTATGATGTTAATCATAAATCCAGATATCTAGGTGAGAATAACTATAATAGTTTCTACACGATCTTATATCCCATTTGGAATCATGTTGGGACAATGATATCATTCCATCATATCCCTTACCATCTTGATTTCCCCTTTTCCCATCCATTAAATAAAGACAGAGAAGTTGATTTATGAGAGAAGTTAAATTAATAAATGTACAAAAGGAAATAATATACATATAATAATTAAATCATAAATGATTTGAATAACCTAACTTATAAATCTCAATCCTTCAATCTAGTTTATTCATGGTCATATTAATAATAGGTCCCCTAACTGAATTAGTTTTATATTACATTATCAATATCTATTTAAATTATTCATAATGGTATGTAAAAAATGTGAATATACCAAAATCATATACCTTAGGAGTTTTAAACAAGTTGTACAATTGAACCCACTTATCAAACACCATGTGAAGATTTATTTAATATTAAACCATCATTTTTGGGGTTATTAAACCTATACACATCTATGCCAATGCCTATGTAAAATTATTTGTATCCAGAAAATGATTTTATTTTTATGTATCCTCACACACTACACATTAAAAAAATGGATTTCTTCATAAATTTAGGATTCCCCATTTAGTTACTCACTATTTCTCTATAGTCGTAATCCCTATAAATAACTAAAAAACCCCAAAATAACTAAACTACGTTCTAAACCCAACTTGGGTGACGCAAACCCCCACTCATAGGTTTGGGGATAAAAAATTATTAACACGTATATTTTGATACCATGTAAGATAACTCCATCCAAACAAACATATATTTCTAGAATATAAACATCACATCTCAAAAACTGTCTCTCAATCCCAAAACCTAAAGGTTTAGTTTCATTGGATATTAATTACCCAAAAAATCATAGTATAAATATTTCTCTATAATCACACTATATTATAGCCTATTTTAGAAATATTTTAGGTTATAATCATCTTTATAACTTGAGTAATACAAAACATAAGAAACGGTTATCTCAAATGGTCATTAAAAGAAAAACATATCAACGAGTCATAAATTTATAGAGGATCAGAATATAATAAAAAATGGGCATGAGAAAATACCTTACATAAAAAGAATATGAATAAATAAGAGATATCCGTAGGGTATAATTGAACGATATGTAATTTCAAATGATCAAACATATAGCATGAAATAAGATTGAAAAAAACATGATATAATAAAGTTTATCAAGAACCACATTCCTCCCTCCCATCACAATGTGGATAACGATTTACAACTATACTTCCTATTACATTGTGATTTAGGAATCAAATTACAACCTTCCATAACATATTTGATCAAGAATGTAGTCCCTACCTCTAGATCAATATTGGATTTTGAATCATTTCCTTTCCTCCCATTACATAGTATATCAAGAATCACATTCTTTCATCCCACAACATATTTTATCTGGAAAAATGTCCTTTTCACTCAAAACTATATCTACAGATATCAAACTTTTCTAAAAATATTAAAGGGAAATATAATACCCAACCAAAATTTAATGAAATATAAATATTGTTATTTTCTGTTGTGATTAAATAATCACAATCCCTCCTCCCATAACATAGTTGATAAATAATGATGTCACTACCGCCCATTAAATTTTTATTATGAATCAATTCCCTTCCTCCCACTACATAGTTGATCAAGAATAATGTTCATGTGCCCTATAACATATTTGAATAGGTATAAAGTTTATGTCTCTCATAATTATCTCATGAGATATCAAAATTTACATAAATAATTAAAGGGAAACATAATACAAAATCATAAATCAATTAAAAACCATATATATGTTTTCCAAGATAAAACGAAAATAATTAAATTTCATATATCACTTAATTTAACCATGAAAAACGATTTCGGTATCAAGAAAAGAATCCCAAAAACAATTTATATGTCATATAAAGAAATAGAGTGGATGGTTTTGTAGACACATATCCATAGTGAATATTAAATTTTTAAGCATGATTATATACATTAACATCACTGTTTTAATAAGAACACTTGTAAAGTTACCATTTAAAAAGGGATAAAGAGTTGGAAATTTTGATAGCATAATCTTAATCTCCCAAATAAAAATTGTATAATAGTATATGGAGGGTAATTGATGAAAAAAAACTCCAAAGGAAATAGATCATTTTGAGAAAAAAATAAAAAAAGAAGAAAAATCATAGAAAGTGATCTTATAAACCAATTTTAAACATTCATGAAAATGATATGTTTACATGTCACTTTCCAAAATCATTTTCAATAAATTTCCTGAAAGAATCATTTAATAAAAACTAGGAAAGAATTCCCAATAATGGATACTTGAAAGGATGTATAGTTTATCTAGATTAAATGTTGATTATAAGAGAAATCATTCTCATGTGAATGGAAAAGCCTTTGTAATATTTTAAAATTCCATTATTTAAATCGATGTCATAAAAATGATAATAAAACAATATTTTATATGTAGTAAAGATAAATAAAAAAATCGAATGAGATAATGCATATAGGGTTTTAAAAATATAAATACAAAACATGAAATAATTAATAAAGAAATTTTGGAAAACAATCATTGAATATAATGAGGATTATTCTTAATAATGTTTTATTTTTTATTGGGAAGGAAGCCCAATAAAGAATAATAATTGAAGTAAACATCCTTAAAAAATATGTTAATGACAACGAATTTTAAATAACCTAGAACATTAGATGAATTACAATATAATTAAATCCTAATTTACAATATTGGAAAAATATTATAATAAATTAATAGAAAAAATAACATATTTTAATGAATGCCGACCAAGTTAACCAAAATCCATTAAAAATTTGGTAACTTTTGAATAAAAAGTATTTCAAAATAGAAAATAATAGATAGATCATCCCATTACTTTAATATCATGAGAATTATTATATAATTTCACACATGAGTAGTATACACACTAATAGAAACACAAAATAAATGATGAATATAAAATATCTTTCAATGAAGGGAAAATTAAACAAGAAAACCCATTTCCTTAACTCTTGACTTCGATAAAATTCTTTTAAAATCCTATATAATAAAAATAACTATATTAATAAATTATATTGGAATTTTAATAAAATTTATTTTCATTTAAATACTTAATTTAAAATTACCCCATCCATATTTATTAATTTTTAAAAGTTATGTTTTCATAATACAATGTTAGCAATTTCATTGTTTCATATGAGTATCATAATGTCATATTGATCCTAATTCTTTATTTAAATGCATATAATGTATATATTATTAGTGGACCTAGAATATAATTTCTCTATTTTTTTAGAAACATTATAATATCATTTCATGAGAGTTTTATTTATCATTTGTGAAGATGAAATTGGTGAGGACGTTTTATTGGGCAATTTAATGATATTAACCTATTACATTATAAATATTTTTTATTTTTTATCATTTTTTAGAACCATACTAATAATATATATTAATAATTAATATCATATATATTCATTAAATAATATTTTAGATCCATCCACAAAAGGATATGATGAAAACAAAACACAACATCTATGGAGGTGTTAGTCCGTACGTAAGCGTAAGTGACATTTTAATTTTCTTATGAATGGAGGAGGAAATATAGAAAATTATTTATATTTATAGAACATTTAATATTTCCTAAAAATCATGTTTATTAATCAAATAAATTACCATCTACATAAATTTCATGGGGTTATTATAATCAAAATAAACTGTTCCTAGAGGTGGTAGTTCGCACATACATACGAATGGAATTTTTAATTTTTCAAATAATTGAGTGCAATGTTGAAAATGGTCATTTAATTTACATAATCACATTTATGTATACTTATGAAACCGATTTATTCATTTTATAATGGGGAGAATATTTTTTGACCAGGTTAAAAAAGAAAGAAAAAAAATATAAAGAAAAAAGGATTAATTAGGATATTTTACCTTACTCCTGAGTTTGAGAAATATTATATTGGTCTTATGGTGAGACAAAAACCTCTAGAACTTGGGAAATATTTATGGGGAGTATTTGGATGATTTTGGATGATCCAATATGCTTTAAATTTTAGGATAAATAGGATTTTTAACAGAGTATTTTATAAGTGATATGGATGGATCTTTTTAAAATACCCAAAATATTTCGTTAATGATACGTTACTTTAAAGGGAAATTGACACCATAAGAGGAAAATAATGGAGAGGGGGAAACCCTTTGTATATCCACCTCTCATAAAAGAAATTATGCATTTTTTTTGAGATATTTTAGGAACATTACCTTGATTTATCATTTTATCCTAATTTACTATTATTGTGGTATGTTTTTCTTTACATTTGTTATTAATTTTCAACCCTAAAAATATAATTGAAATTATTGAATATTTTACATATTATGATTTAAAATATGAAAATAATAATATAATATTAATATTCTATGGCTAATAAAAATTAGATTTAATAAAATAAATTCATATTCGATAAAACAATTATGATAAAAATTAACTTTGGTTTCAAAATATCAAACATATGATTCTGATTTAAAAATAAAATTTTTAAATATATAAAATTATCTATTAAACACATAATTTTTTATGAAAATAGGTTTATAAATTTTTAGGTAATTTTTATATCCTAATGATTTCATAAAATTCACAGTATTTTTAAAAACAATATTTTGTATTATTAATCTAAAAATTAAAAAAATTATAAATATGTAAAAACACTCTAAAACCATTTGGATATGTCGAAACCAAAATTTCATCCATTTTATGAAAATAATTTTATAATTTTAAAAAATATAACATTTAAATACAAATATATTTAATATAGAAAAAAAATTATATTGAATAATGTTCATTAAAATTCATTAATTGATCTTAATACTATTTCATATTAATTAATAATTATATGTGGGTGTTTATATAGTTTTTATGAAAAATGAATCAGTTATAATAATCATTAATTTTTTTTATCAATTTAGTGTATTAAGATAAAAATAATTATGGTGAAACTAGAAGACATCATTAAATCATCTTATAGTATCAAATTTGAACTTTAAATTATCTTGAATAACACGAGCTACCATGGTTCAACATAGCACATGAATGGGGTCAAACTAACCGAGAGAGGGGAACATAGTGATGAAAAATTATAATCAATGTTCAGGTAATAAAAATTATAATTTAATTTATTAAACTAATTAAATCACACAAAAAAATAGATGATATGAAATTGAAAAGGAGGAGTGAGGGGAACAAAATTCCATGGGTTGTTTTAGTAAAATGAAATTCGGACTTCACATGAAAAAAAATAATACTTCTTAGCTATGAAATAAATTAATTTTATTTATAGATGAAATGGTATATCCCAATAAATCTAACTAGTAACCCAAATTCTTTATGGAAGGATGAATTAAAATACTAGAATTCATTAGTATTAGATCACATAAGTAGAATAATAATCCAATTTAGTGGTAGGGAATTAATTTCCATTATCATATTGGGTTTCATCTGCAAAAAAAAATCACTTAATCAATAATTTAATAAATGATAAAATTAATGTGAATAGAAACACAATACCAATTGAATTAAATAATTTTATAGCAGATGAAAAAAATAAAACAAATTGGTATGCACGTAGTTTAGACAATTTCACCCCCAATGGGGTTTAGTCAATCATTTTTGGGTGGTCGATGACGATGAATGAAGAAATACCCATAGAGGTGATATTATACAAGAAACGATGATAAATGGAATGAATAATGAGATTTATCTGAGTTAAAATATAAATAATTCAATTTTAAAATAGATTCTATAGGGAAGGCAAGAATATGAAAACCAATATATGAAGAAAAAAATCTAGGTCGGAACCCTAGTGGTAGCCTCCCGGTTGTTAAATCCCTATAACTGGAATGGATCCCTCTAATATCTTGTCGGAACCCTCTATTTATAAGCAATGATGTCATCATTTTCTAACCTTGTCCAACACGAACACTAAATAGTCATTTTTAGGTTAACTTGAAGGGACACCTAGATAGATATGTAAAAATTACCTTTTGGTGTGTCCAAGGGATACACATAATGTAATGTCTACATGATGAGTGAAGTGTGGGGATAATTTCTTTCCTTATTTACCAAATTCATGCTATGAACTGATATCAGAAACTATAAAATTTACATGTCATGTACATGATAAACGATGTGAAACTTGTGATTCTAGAATTGGAAAATATGTTTTTCTTTGGTATATCTTTTTTGAGCCTACCGATCGTCCCCTGATCATCAAAAATCATGGGAGACTTTCATTCAATATGATTCTTGAAAATATTTCTTTAATTTTCAATCCCATTTTCATCAAATTTCTATTTCCCCACCAGTTCAATGTTTTCCTCTCATTTGTTCCAAATGCATGTCCTTTAATAATTATTTAATATTGATCAATTTATTAATAAGAATTAATTAAATATTATTAGAAAATTTGTATTAAGAAGTAATTATTTTTTTATTTTAATTCATTATTTAAAATTATGTATTATGTAAATAATACATTTATAAAATACATGTATTAATATAAAAACTTATTACATTATATGTTTATGTCACCCAAAATCATGGTTAAATATCACCACAAATCTTCCACATAATATTTAATGGTAATATAAGAAGTTGTGGTTATTAGGGGTGGTGATTCAGTTTGCATGGATCTCATAGCTATTCCCATGATCTTGAACCTCCACCATAAATAATTTTTCTCTAGTTGCACTTGTTGGATATTATCTTGGGGATAGTCTAAGAAATACCCTAGTGATGTTACCTCCCTTATAAGCTTATATAAATAAACCTCATAAGGAATAGTTATAGTAATTTATTATATTTATTCTTACTTTATGATTTTATAATGTAGTTTCTAGAGTTTAAAAAAAACACTGTAAAGAATATATTAAATAGTCATATTTAATTCATAAATTATAATCTTAATCAAATGTATCATTTCTCATCATGGTTATGCATTTCATGTGAAACAAGATATCTAAAATAAGATTTATTTAATAGGAAAATAATACTAATTTTTTTGGGTGTTACAAAAACCATTGCTAATATATCTACATGACCCAACTAGAATGGTTGATGGCACCAAAAAAGATAAAAACTATAAAATATACTGAAATCCAATTAGGGATAGAAGTAAGCCTAAAGATCATAAAATTTTAATTTAATTAATCCATAAAAGATTGATATTATTAATATATAAAGTTAGTTAGATGTAAATATGAGTTAATTGGGAGTGTTACAGTTTTTTAAAGAAAATATTTTAATAACCTATGAAAAACATATATTAAGTCATGGAGTCAGTTAAGACTAATGGAAACCTATTTCCAAAACAACGACTTAATATAAAATCCCTTGTTTTATGGAGTTATGTAAATAGAAAAGATCAATTGGTATTATTATATATTGTCATAGTATATAATTTTTCAAGGTATTGAAAAATATAAGATGGACTAATTAAAGAATGTATATTTTCTAATGAAACAAGGTATAAAATATCTCTCATTTGATGTGTGAAAGAACGTGAAGAGATTACTATGATGAATAGAATTCAATATTCATTTTAGTAATTTTGAATTTATCTCATATTAAATGATATATAATGATTCGTTCTATTAATAGTTCACAAATAATCAATGGAAAATATCAAATACAACAATATGAACTACACATGCTTGCAGTCATAACTTTCTGAAAATACATGATAAAGTCAAAATAGATGATTTATTGGAAGTTAGATAAATAATAATTCTTGTTATTAAGGGGATATAAAAATACTCTTCCTTTATATCAAATCGATATGGTTTCATTGTCTACCTATGGTAATAAGACCAAATATCTTTTTAAAGATAGTAGCTTCCATAACCATGTAAAATTTATAAATTACACTATAATGAACATATTAAGAAGTGTAATCATAATGATTTCTTTGGTATTTTTATATTTTACTAATATAATATAGTAATATTCATAATTATGATAAATTTATTACTATGGTATTATCTAGATTTCAGGTTTATGATAGTGACGAATATTGTACCTATAACTCTCTCTCATGACGTTTTCATGATCACAATCACTCATCTTGGTTTCTAACGGTTTCATTTAAGTGATTTTGGTTTCTATATAATAAAACTTAATTTATTTTTGATAAATCAGTTGATATAATTAATGATTCCATGTTGATATTATTAATGGACCAAACATACCACATATCATGTTTTGAGATCACGAAATATTGTAATATAAACATTTAATGGATGTTGATGTATGTAAAGGTGGATCATTTTGAAGGAGGTTGCAACAAGCTGCGCTAGATACTTGGTGCAGTACCATTGGTGAGGTGGTGGCATGGATAGTATCTTCCATAGGAAATATATGTCCACTATTTATCTGTTAGAGGAGAACTAGATTTATGATGTGATAATTCCATCACTAGTGATCTCCAAGTGTTCCACCAGCTTCCTGGGGAGGCTACTGGGTATCTTGGGGTGTGAAGATAGTTACTCCCATGAAACATATAATATTTGTAAAATCACATTTATTCTCCCATAAATGTTCTTTATAGACCCAACATATTCTAAAACTTTTCCTCAACGATTTGGAAGATATAAATATATTCCACTGGTTCATTGAAATATATAACTAAAAAGTTTAAAAACACTCTGATTGATTTTATGTTGAATCTATAGCATTCTCCAATACCCTCTCTCAATAATCACATATTAATTCATTATCTAAAAGGATGTCACCATTTTATCACTATAACATTACTCTAAATTTTATCCATCATTTTAGAGATAAAAATTAATAGAATTTTAATATATTTTCACCAAGAAAATATTCTCTTCTTGTCCCATATTTTACCATTTTGTTTCATTCTATTTCCATTAAAAAGAAAAGGAAATTGGTATCATGATATTTCAATTTAAATAAAATGGATTTTAGTTTAATTATATATCTATTAATAATCAAGGGATGTATGATTATTTCTGTATTTTTTTTCAAGGGGTCGAAACATAGGGGAAGCTCACATGTTATTTTTGAACACCTTATCAAATTTGGGTTTCTATCACATTTATTTTATGAATTGCATCATACTATCATGATATGTATAATATGTATAGTGTCAAAATGTATTATTTTCTATGTTCTTTCTCACTCAATAAAATTTTATACTATCTTTATAGTTCATATCAAATTTACCTATTTATAACATAGTAATATTGAAATTTTTATTTTCAAATTTTCATTTTCATATTTTATATTTTAAAAATGTAATTCACCCGTTTATTGTTTTCTACTATGTAAAAAATATATTATCGAATGAGTTCATAACATTTTTCTCAAAAAACTTTTATTCATAAATGGCTTTTTATCTTAAAAATTGAAACCAATTTTAAAACTTGTTCTTTTTTTGAAACATAAATTATTTTTAAAATTCTCAAAAAAGGATTTCCATGGGATGAGATACTTTCATTAATTATTATAAATTCTAATATTGTAAAATTCGCATATAGAGCATTTTTAGTAGAAAAGTTTTTCATTTTGGTAAAATGGTTTTTCATGTTCATACCATAATAAAATAATTAAAATATAAATGGAATCACCAAGATATTGTGGATGTTGGATATTTGGAAAATCCATGAATTATCTCCATTACAAGATTAAAAAAAATTTAGTTATTCAAATTTCTTCTTGACCAACTGCTCATGAAATTATCAAACTCTTAGAACATACACATGAATTAATGAATAATGTAAAATATAGAAGACATGATATGTTTCTTCAATACATCGAATGTCGTTCTATCAATTAAAATGATTCCATTTTCACTATTTTTACTCGTTTAACTATAATTTTTAATTGTTGGATGTTCCTTGGTGATAATTTTTCTATAAAACATTAGTAAAGAAACTTTTCTAGGTATTTCCATGATCATGGGCTCTAAATCTGATAGTTATACCAGATGAAAAATGAATCAAAAATAGGATACTGAAAGAATTAATTAGATCTCATAAGACACACAAAATAATGAATATTAAAACTAATAAACAAATAATGGAAGAAAAATAATTGAAAAAAAATCATTCAATGTTATTAAAGATAAAGATTCATCTGAAAATGATTTTGAGATTGAATGATTAACAAGAAGATAGAAAAATAGAATTAAAATAAAAAATCCCTCTAACAAGAAAAAATAAAAATCAAATTGAAGTTCCAAAGTAACTTACTTCTATTTCGAAAAATGTGGAACATCATGTCAAATTATACATTGATAAAAAACTATAAAAAAATAAGAAAGTAAATAATGCTCTAAATGTTTCAATATAAAGATGTAGATATGATTCTTTTTAAACATATTAATTAAGAGAATCACATCCTAAATTACTCAGGTCTTATTTGATGTAACACCCAATGATTACTCTATACATTATACCTTAAAAGTAATTTAATTTCTTATCTTGCACGCAACAACGACTAGGATTGCATTATATGCAAGATTGAGTTTCTATGAAACAACACATTAGTATTATAACTATTATAACTATATATTTATTTATAAATTAAATTTGGTAATATGAATAGTAACATATAAATTTTAAATTTTTTTATAATGTTTTCACATAAATAAAACATATTTATAATGAAATGTATTTGTTTTGTCAAAATAGTCATATATTTTTGAAAAACGTTTTTTTAAAAGAACTACTTTTTATGACCTTTTGTGAACAATAATTAATTTAATTTTAGATACTACTAAAAATTAAATATGGTGAAATATAATTCATTTTTGAATTTGATATATCGAAATTATCCTAGGATGAATTTTTGGAATTTTTCTTAAAACATTCAATTTTTGATGAATAGTGTCAAATACTAAATTTTAATTAAAACTACTTTTTAATCGAAATAATTTAAAGTGTTAAATTATAAATTTGAGTGGTTTTTACATATAATTAGATTATATTTTTATAATTCAATATATTTTAGTTCATTGGACATAATTTCCCATTTAAATTCAACATAAACACATGTCAATCTTTTGATAGTTTTCAATTTTTAAAAACCCTCTTTTCGATTTTGACAATTAGAATTTATTTTAAATTAATTACTGAAACATCTGTGTTTTGAATTTAGATAATTTTATTACTTATTTGGAATCATATGTTTCAAATTTTGTTTAACAGGTAACTTCAATTTTTAATGATTATGAATAGTAAATTTAGTAAATATTGTATTTACTATGGTTAAAGGGTAAATACGGTTAATAAGGGTAAAAATTAATATTATAATAATATTCAATTACCCTGACACCTATCATATCTGTATTGTATGAAATATTTATAAACATGGGTATCCTTATGTCGATTTGGAGACCCCAAGGAGCCACATGGGAGTAATAATGACATTTCAAATTAATTAATGTAAAGTAAAGACAAAAATAGCATAAACATGTTTATTTTAGTAAAAAAGTATTTATATGGGGTTATATAATTTATCTTATAGACAATAAATATTCATTATAAAACTATAATTATTTCTTACAACATGGTATTTTATTTTTAATTTTTAGACATCAAATAATTAAATTTATTTATGACACAATGATGATTCAGTAATTACCTTCTTAGTTAAATATTAAAATAATTTATATTATAAATATTCAAATAAAAGTAAATTGAAACAATTTATTCCATAAAATAAATTTATTGGTTAATATAAATTGTTTTTTATTATTAAATGAATTTTCTTCGAAGACATCAAGTTTTTATGACTTCAAAATATATTAATTACTAAATAGTGCCAAAATTGACATAAATGAGTTTTTAAAAGAAATAAAATTTTATTAAATGATATAATACTCCTAAAAATATAATATTTTGTAAAAGGACATAGATAAGGTTATACATGTAAATAAATAACAACTTGGGATTCTGTGGAATTTTTATATTATGTTTAGTAACAATGTAATATAAAAATACAAGAGAACATGGTAAATGTTTAACTATTTATCTAAGAGTTAAATCTAAAAGATAAGGTTAATATGGTGACATAAACTTGTCTCAAACCTATTGGATGATCTTATTTATACCCATACCCACCTTAGTCTCTAAATAAATCTATTTTGAGCTATTAGAATCCAAAAATGATGGTATAATAAATTAATATTTCAAGATCTTCCTA
Source organism: Viscum album (assembly GCA_963277665.1). Classification (NCBI taxonomy): domain Eukaryota; kingdom Viridiplantae; phylum Streptophyta; class Magnoliopsida; order Santalales; family Viscaceae; genus Viscum; species Viscum album. The sequence goes on along the minus strand of OY728162.1, from coordinate 922,399,715 downwards.
AAGATCCCCTCACATATTTTATAAAAGGTCCCTTCCCCTTCTCTTAAATTCACACCTCAAAAGCCATTTTTCTCAGACAAAACATGTTAAAATATCCTTCCAACTACCTTCACATCAACCTAGAGGCCTAAATTTTATCTTTAATCGACCTTAAGGAACTCTTTGGTTAAAATCAAAATGAAGAACCCGCTGAAGAGGTAATTATTTCATCACCTCTTTCAGAGTTCTTTTATTCTTCCAATTCCAATTTCCTTGTTGTTTACATTACAAAATAATAAATCCAGTAAATTCAACATACTATGATGTTGTTATAAATATGGTAAAACCATATTCATTATTCTATCCATCCTCTGAATAAAAACGTCTCTATACGTACGTACGTATGTACAACTTACCGTCTCCACTTTGTGGTGTAGTTTGTTATTCAATGCTTCATTATTTTGATGGGTATAATAATGATTATAATTGAATTAAATAATAATAATAATAATATCATGTTTATTGTTATTTATATAAAATTTACAATCCAATTACACAATATTTCACCATCAATATAATGACATTGGCACTCATGCGTACGTACATCTTACCATCTCCACGATGCGAAGAGATTTCATTCTCCATCGTATCAATTCAAGAATATTTTTTTATGATTAAAAAAATAGGATCATAATATCATTCTAGTTATTAATCAAATACATTCTATCCATAACAAACATGGATTACAAATCAAAACAGATAAGGAAAACGAATCAGTTATCACCCGAAACAATGATACTACGAAAATATTATTAACCAAGAAAAATTAAAAGATCATATATGACATCAAATTTATTTATGCGATTATTTTATAATTTAATAACAATTATTTAACAATTAAAAAGTAGGTTAATGTACCCTCTACTAATAAAAAATACAAGTTTAGGAGTTTTCATCTCAGATTTTATTCACATGAGATTCATGCTATATTTTTCACTATTTCATTTTTTTTGGTGTATGTATTTCCCATGATTGTATAATTTTTGAGATATAAATTAATTTATGTGTATTTATTTCTTCCTGGTATGATCCTTCTTTCACGTGGTGTATGTGATTTATGTTACCAAATTAGTAAGGTAATTTCAAATTTTAATTTCCAGTCATTGGGTTTTATGCATAAACCATTGTTTATTTTACTAAAAGATTATGTGTGGAATAAATATTCATTTAATTCTGTTGTAATTTACAATCCCCATTGTGTGGATATACGTTTTTTTCACATAATCACTCCATTTATAAATTATTATGTCATTGATATGAAATTTCTACGGGTAAGCTTACCTCAGTTTCCATTCTATGTGTTAAACATCCAAGTCATTGGTTTTGTAATTTCAAGAATATGTGTGAATGTACAATGATTAATTTACACTTAATATCCAATAATATTTAGTGTATTTATATTTTTCACAAATAATTATTTCATTGATTTATCCCCAATCTATGTATACAGTCTTTATAATAGATTTGGTCTAAATATACATTCCATTGAGTCATCTTTGTCGTTATGTGCCAATCCACTTTTATATGGTGTATATTCTATCTTTTGACATATTATACCATGAATAAATTTATTCTCATTATATTATAAAGTTTTGATTCATGCTATTCCACAAATAATTTTATTCAATCGTCTCTCATTTGGTTAGGAACTCTTTTACAAAAATATCATTTTAAATGTTTTCATGATTTACCCTTCTAATTGTTTCTCGTTAATATACTTGTTTTAAAAATGTTTTAAATTATTTATTTATATAGACATTAATGTTCTTGAAATAAAATTAATTTCAAAATTATCAAAGTGGTATGGGAAACTTTGATTCAATAATATCTTTTAAATGACTTATTTAATAAATAGTGTGACTTTTAAATGATTTCACAAAAATTGATTTTTATCTAAAGAGTCTTACTGATCATTTTCAACAATGTCAAAATCCTTTAATAGATATTATTATTGATTTAGGATGATTTTTTATAATACAATCTTCCATATTGTATTGAATTAGTTATGATATGTTTGACTGTGGATGTTCTATATTTATACCATTCATGGTTTATTGTTAAAGTATTGACATTTCATATGCTAGTTTTAATATTGATTTTTATGTTATGTTTTAACATTTTCATATTAAGAATGAATTGTACTTACTAAGTGATTAGCGGGGCCCTCTATATCTCCTCAATGAATTGGTATGTTTCACGAGAAAAATTAGTGTCTGGGCACAAGGCCTTGACAATTTGTTTTTTGTATTTTCGGCACGAGGCATTAACATTGTTTTTATTATGTCCGACTTTATGCACTCCATAATTATTAAATTAGCTAGTGATATTAAATGTGATTATTAGACTAGTAGAATATCTATGTAAATTAGTAAATGTAATTATTTGATTTATCATTTCTATATTATGCTGATTTTTATGTTTAAAAGGAGTGCGTTTTTGTCTTATACATTTCATTAAATGTTTATTCTTATTTATGATAGTTCATGCTAAATTGTTTATCCTTATTGAGCATATGAGATCACCCACTTATTATATTTTATTTTCCCATGATTATAATAAGTGTAATATGATTTACATGATGTTTTAATCTTGGTGAATAATGGGATTCTCAATGTATTTTCTATGTCTCTTTTATGTTTGAGATTGTAATGTGGAGTTCATGTATGTAGTCTATTTTCCATCACTTCTAAGCTGATATGTACTTTTGGACATGATCTCTTGTGATCATCCCAATGTTATGTAATAATTTACTAAATCTAGGTAACTATATTCGGGGAGTTATAGTTGATATTAGTGGAAGTTTAGTATAAAATTTGGAAACTAGATTCAGAAAAACTATGATTAGATAACATTACCCTTAGATAGAATTTGGGTATTAGTATAGAAGAAAAAAATAATTTTTTGATAATTTAGATATAATGTGGGTTTTCCAATAAATATATCCTGATCTAGATACTATATGTTGACATAGTTCTGGCACTGACTTACCTAGGAGTGAAAACTCGGAAAAGGAGTTTCGGGATTGTCCTGGTGTATCCCGGTACACAACAACGGGCCTTACCATGCACCTAGTTTAACACACCTGAGGGATATTCATAGGATAATTCACATTTTCTATACAAACCAATTTGATTTATTTTAATATAATATAAGAATAAATAACCTTGGTTAAATCCTAAGGTGTTATAGATTGAAAATAAGGTGTCATGATATTTATTAAATGATTTTATGACTATAGTTACTCACATTATGCTTTCTGGTTTTAGTCAGTAACTGAATTCCAAGGAAGTCATAGTAAAATTGAACATGATGTCTGAGGTGGGCACATTAGCAGAAATGAGAAATTGAATGGAATTTTGATAGGCATAAAATATATCGTGATGATGCAAAATTAGTTTTCCAAAATTATGATCAATAACATGCACATTAACCAACTCTCAAAATCAACAAAGAAGAGAAAGGTAGAGATTGATAATAGCTCCAAAAGTGGACATGATAGAGAAAAGAAAGCCCAATTTCCATCCGTTAGGAAATGTGGATGGAGAAAATCATAAAAGTGTCTCAATTGAACAAAGAAATGATTTTTGTGTGGTAAATAAGGACATAAAGTATAGAATTACCAAGGAAAAATGAAGAGTAATATAGAAGAAAATAAAAATGATCCTATGAATCCATTTACAGTCATTTATTTGTAAATAAAGGGGACTTTGGAATTACCTGAGTTGATTCCCTATTCTATAGGATAACCTCTAGGTCAAGGAAGCACCTATGTAAAAATATATGGATGGGAGAATGATTAAAATTATTAATGATCTTTGTTGATGGTTTTACTTTCAAATTATTCTCTCTTGTATGTGTAACCCTGCAGTTTGTTATGTGAAAATTCTATTTTAGGAATAATTATTTTTTTATTTTGTGGATATAATTATAGTGAACTATTTTGGTTTTTGTGATCCTTAAATATGAGGCAATTACATGTTATTACTTTTTGGGATGAAAATGCGAGGTATGAGATATCATTTATGGTTAAAATATGTTATGGTTATTTTTGAGGAATTTGTCTCATTTTTTGGAATTTTATTTAATTATATAGTTTTTGAAATAGGTCAACACGCATACCGTGTGACTGGGATTTATCACCTTCCACTGGACTACGTGAAGTCCCTGGTTAATATGACTAATTATGTTTTGTTAAATGATATTATGGATCAATAATATGTGGATTTTAGAATCTTATTATTTATCAAGGGGATATTCTTAGTATTGGAAAATGATTCGGTGATTAAGTGATAAATGCTATTTTGGAAGACGTTCACCATTTTGGGAACACAATATGCCTAAGTAAACTATAATACCATGGGATTTTATTTTTGGAGTAATGTTGGTTTTTTATTTTGGGTGAATCTTTGTTTTTATTGTGTAATTATGGCGATTTTAGTTATTTATGAAAATTATTAACATATCGTAGATAATATGTGATTAGGTTAATTACTTTTAAGTATGCGACTTTAAGAGTAGTCGATAATCTTTTGAGATAAATGTTACGATTAATCGTCGAAGACCATATAATCAAATACTTCTAAATTATGGGTTTCGAACATTTTTGGGATTATGTTGAACAATTTTAATGAAATTGTTTATTGAATGGTCTTTGTGGAACTTTGGGTATTGTTTTTTTAATTAGGGAGATTAATAGTAGTATTTCTTTCTTTAAAGTATTAGCCTTTTGGGGAATCATCTGATCATGTACTAACGATTTTTGTTTTGGTTAATGTAGAAAGACAGGGGATATATATAGTTTCTCTTTTTTGGATTATGCGATTCTCTATAAGTTGATTCTAGCACATCTGGTGTGACCAAGTCATCTTGAATACTCATCTTCTGGATTAAAGATGAGTTTTTGGTAGAAATTTATTAAAGGATGAAACTCTACATGTAAAGTAACTATATCTAACTGTGTTCATATAAATAAATTTTTCAACATTATGAAAAGTAAAACAAAACAAATACATTGTCTATTTACTCTTCCTACTATGTAGTCAGAGACCGTTTAGCCCATCACAAGTTTATGTCTTTCAGATTGTTAACTTTCTCAAAATAATATTCTCTACCACTCTCTATCAGAACTTGATTGTTAGTTTTCACTTCTATATCCATGTTTTCTTACATGTATCCCTAGTATGTGTTATTTCTGATAACCTTCATACATACCTTTCTGTATTCTAAAATAGAGGTGTCATTAATCTATTTTTCGATGTGGGATTTCAACTATGATATTTTGATATGTAAAACCCATAGTTTTCAATACCGAGCTTAAATTGTGAGGACCCATTTATTGAAGGAGTGAAGAATGTACCACCCCAATATTTCATAGTAAGTTATCACTTTAACATAATTTAATTGCTCATATTGCACACAACACTGAATTGGATTTAATTTTACGCATGATTGAATTTATGTGAAACAACACATTATAATTATAAATATTTAAAAAATATATTTATTTATCAATTAAATATGGTAATATGAATAGTAAAAAAATAAATTTATATGTTATTTATAATTTATCACATTAATTAAAAATATTTACAATGAAATTTTTATGTTTAGTAAAAATTGTTATATATTAGAAAAAGTATTTTCTTAAAAGAACTACTTTTTATGTCCTATTGAGAACAACAATAAAATTAATTTTAAAACTACTAAAAATTGAATTTGGTAAAATAAACTTAGTTTTTTGAATTCATAATATCAAAATTATTTTAAGATGTATTTTTTGTATTTTTTTTGAAAACATTCAATTTTTGATGAATAGTGTAAAATAATAAAATTTAAATAAAAACAAATTTTTTTAATTGAAATACTTTATAGTGTTAAATTATGCATTTCAGTGGTTTTAATTTATTAATAGACTATATTTTTTCATTTAATATAATTTAGGTCATTATATGTAATTTCACATTTAAATTTTACATAAAAACATGTCAATTTTTTGAAAGTTTATTTCTACAAAAACCTTTTTTTTTGTTTTGACAACGAGAATTAATTATAAATTAATTACAGCAACTTCTATACTTTGGAATTAGAAAATTTGATTCTATATTTGGAATCATAAGTTCCAAATTGTGAAAATAGATAACTTGTATTTTTTTGAAATTATTAATATTAACACTAGTAAATATTTTATTTACCATGGTTAAAGGTTAAATCTGATAAATAAGGGTAAAACATAATATAATAATAATATTAAATTACAAAAACACATTTAAAAATCTTATTGGATGAAATATGTCTGACCATGCGCATCCTTGGATCGATTTGGAGACTCCGTGGAGCCACTTGGAAGTAATAATGACATTTTATATTAATTAATGTAAAGTAAAGACAAAAATGACACAAACATGTATCTTTTAGTAAACAAAATTTTATATGGGGTAATATAATTGATCCCTTAGATTAGAAATAGTAATTAGAATGATAAAAATTTCCTACAACATGGTATTTTATTTATAATTTTTTTACGTCAAAGAATTAAATTTATATATGATATAACGATGATGGAGTAATTACCTTTTTAATGAAATATTAAAATAATTGATATTATAAATATGAACGTAATTGAAAATTGAATCTTTTGATTCTATCCACGAATTTTATAGGTTAATATGGAATGTTTGAGATTATTTAATGTATTTTTATCAATGCCATCAAGTTGTTATGACTTTATCAAAAATAAATTACTAAATAATCTCAAAATTGACATAAATGGGTTTTTAAAACAAATACTACTTTATTAAATGGTATAGTATTTCTAAAAACCTATGATTAATACAAATGACATAGATATGGTTAGATATGTCAATACATAACCACTTGTGGTTCCCATGGCTTTTTAACTTATTTTTATTAACCATGTAATATAAAAATACTAAAGAAGATGTAAAATATTAAACTATTTCATTAAGAGTTAAATATAAACGATAAAGTTAATATGAAGTCTTAAACATGTCCAAAACCTATTGTTTGAGATTATTTAGTCCCATACCCACACTAGTCTCAAAATATGACCATTTGGAGCTATTAGAATCTGAAAATTATTGTAGAATTAATTAATATTTCAATCTCTTCCAATAGTTCCCCTTACATCACTTATAAAAGGATACTTCCCCTTGTCTTAAATTAACACCTCAAAAGCCATTTTTCTAGGAAAAACCTTGATCAAATCTCCTCCAAACTACCCTCACATAATCCCAGAGGCCTTACTTTGATCATAAAGCCAACTTAATGACCCCTTTTGATCAAATCAATTTGAAGAACCCTAATAAGAGGTGATTATTTCATCAAATCTTACAAAGTTCATTCCTTCATTTAATTCATATTTCACTGTTATTTCCATACCAAAATAATAAATCCATTACCTTATACATACTGTGACGTTATTATAAATATGGTATAATCATATTCTAATTCTACCTATCCTATGAATAACAAAATCACCATACATGCCAATGTACAACTTACCGTCTCTATGTCGTGGTGTAGTTTGGTATTCAACGCTTCATTATTTGGATGGGTATAATAATGAGAATAAGTAATGTAAATAATAATTATAACATGTTAATTATTATGTATATATAATATACCATCCAATTACATAATATTTCACCATTAATATAATGATATTGTCGCTCATGTGTATGTACGAATTACCATCTCCACGATGCGATGTGATTTCTTTTTCCATCGTATCCATTCAAGAATAATATTCCATGGATGATTGAAAATAATTTTTAAGAAATAAATATCATTTGGGATATTAATCAAATATATCTTATCCATAAAACATATGTCTTATTGAACAAAACATATAAAGTAAAAAAAATTAGTTAACACCTGGAACAATGATACTACTGAAATATTCTTAGAAAAGAAATATTAAAAGATCACATATTGTATAAAATTCATGGATGTGGTTTTTTAATAATTTATCAAAAATGATATAACCATTATAGCAGAGGTTAATGTACCATTGACTAAGGAAAAATACCTAGTAAGGGGTTTTTATCTCACTTTTTATTCTCGTGTGATTTATGCTATATTTGCAACTATTTCATTTTGTGTGGTGTATGTACTACCCATGATTGAATAATTTGTGTAATATAAATTAATTTATGGGTATTACATTTTCATTGTAATTTACATTTTAAATGGGGTTTATGTTTTGTATGTTACCAAATCATTAAGGGAATTTCAAATTTCAATTTCCACTCATTGGGGTTTACGCACAATTCATTGATTATTTTACTCCATTATTATGTGTGGAATCACTATTTTTTAATTATTTTCCACTCCCCTTTGTGTGGATATACGTTTGATACACATAATCACTCCATTGATAAATTCACAAGACATTGATATCAACTTGTTACAGGTAATCTTAACTCAATTTCCATTCAATGAGATAAACATCCATGTCATAGGTTTTGTTTTTACTAGAATAAGTGTGAAAGTACTATGATTTATTTACACTTAATATCCAATAATATTTATTGTATTTATATTTTTTTCACATATTTATGTCATTGATTTATCCCTAATATTAGGATACAGTCTTTATAAGAGATTTCGTCTAAATTTACATTCCATTGAGACTTATTGTTGGTATGTGCAAATTCACTTTTATATGGTGTATATATTCTGTTCTTTAACATATTATATCATAAATCCATTTATTCTCATGATATTATAAAGTTTTTATTAATGTTATTCCTCAATTAATTGTATTCATGTGTCTGTCATTTTTTAGGAACTCTTTAATTAAAATAAACTTTTAAACGTTTTAATCATTTATTCTTCTAAATCATTCTCATTAATGTCCTAATTTTAAAATTAGTTTAAAGGATTTATATAAATGGACATGAAATTTTTGAAATCAAAATTCATTTTAAAAGTTTTAATGTGGTATGGGACACTATGATTCAAAAATACATTTTAAATGCCTTATTTGATAAATTGTGCGACATTTAAAATATTTCACAAAAAATGGATATTTCTCTCAAAGAGGTTTACTGATAATTATCAACTATTTCTACATCCTATACAAGATATTATTACTGATTGAGTTTGATTTATTATAATATAATCATCTATATAGTATTGAATGAGTTATAATATGTTTGACTATGTATGTGCTATTTTTTTACAATTCATTGTTTATGGTTAATGTATTGACATTTCGTATGCTAGTTTTAATACATATGTTTATGATATGGTTCATCATTTTCATATGAGGAATGAATTGGACATAGTATGTGACAGGCAGGGCTTTCTTGTAACACCCCGACCCAAGATTCCAAGAGTCGGTGCATTAATACGTATCATTGGCATGATCATAAAAGATCAAGTCTCGAAAGACTGATTAGTTTAGTAGCCATGGAAGTACTAAATACATTTATATGGTTTACATTACATCATAAAATGGAAAACTACAAAAACATTGTTTACATGGAAATCACTGATATCCCATCGACTATCTATACATCTCAAACATAAAACAATTCTTAGGATCCTGGGAAAATAAAACTTATGAAAGGGGTGAGCTTAGATTCTCAGTAAGGGTATATAATTTAGTAGGATCTATAAACTGTTAAGGCTATATGAGCTATAAAAACAATAGAATTTTAAACTTAAAATTGAAAATAATATGGGAAAAACAAATCAAACATTACTAAATAAATATGCACATGGATATTCTACTAGTTGAATAATCACATGTAATGACTAATTTCATAATGAGGGAATGTATAGTACTAGACTTTAATTTCTGTGTCAAGGCCTCGTTCCAGGACTTAGGGGATAACTATAATTGGACCCCAACCCGGAGAGCCTATGTAACTGGACTCCAACCTGAAGAGCTTCTGTAACCAGACTCCAACCCGAAGAGCCTGTGTAACTGGACTCCAACCTGAAGATCCTCTATAACCAAACTCCAACCCGGAGGGTCTTCTGTAATCAGACCCCAACCCGGAGGGCTTACTTTTAAAAATCCCCAACCCAGAACATAATAGTCTAACACATTCATCTTAATAAGAGGTTGAAATATAACATAAACAACTCTATTAAATCTAGCATACGAAATGTCAATACTTTAACCATAAACCATGAATGGCATAAAAAAAGACATCCACGATTAAACATATCACAAAACCATAAATAAAATATTTAATATTGGTATCATAATAAATAATCTTCAAAAAAGTGTAAAATTTATCAATGGATGTTGACATAGATTAAATCAAAACTATTCGAGAGAAATATATCTTTCTATTTTGAAATCATTTATGAATCACATAATTATAAAAAAAACATTTATTTTGAAAATATTCGTGTAAGCTTGTAAGGTAAGATTCAATGGTGATATAACGGCAAAAAATAGCTTCACCCACCATGTAAGTTAAAAAAACATTCTTACCTTAAATTTGTCGAAAAGGTCAAGAAGTACCTTGTTTGGAAAATGAAGGAGAGATTCATTTCAAAACATATAAAGTCAAATAAGGGTATAAATGAATTTAACCCATTTTCAAGTAAATAGTAAAAATGTTTTTGAAATACATTTATAAGAAATGTGGACATGGATGATAAATATGTCCTAGTAGATAGTTACGTATAAATAAACTCGGATAATCAGGAGATTGTGAAATTAAACCTTACCTTGTACTTGTCCTTGGTCGAGGGTAGGTTATCATCCTCTTCTTTGGGTTCTTCATTTTGATTTAATCAAAAGGGATCCTTAGGTTTGATTTCTAACTAAAGGAAGGACTATATGATGAAGGGAGGACAGTTGAGAGGGTATTTGGGCTAGGTTTGGTTGAGCCAAAAGTATATGAAGGTGTGAATTTGAGGGAAGAGGCAGTTCCCTTTTATAAGAGGGGTGAGGGGAACCGTAATAATAGATTGAAATATTATTTTATAAAAAAATATATTTCGGTTTCTAATGGCCCCAAAACATATTATTTAAATTCTATGGTGGGGATGGGTCGAAAACCCCTCAACCAATAGGTTTTAGATAGGTTTGGGTCACTATATTAACCATATCTTTTAAATTTAACTCTTATTTAAATATTTTGACATTTGCCATGTCTCTTTGTATTTTTATATTATATGGTTAATAAAATTACTATATACTTCCAAGATAAACCCAAGTGGTTCCTTAATGATAATATAATAATTATATAAGTCTTTTGGTTAAAGCTTATATTTTTAGGAATTGAATATCAATTAATAATATAATATTTGTCTTGAAAACTCTTTTATGTCAATTCTGACACTATTTGTTATTTTCTTTTTTCAAAATTCATAACAGCATTATTACTTCGAAAAAAATTCATCATACCATCCCTGATATGTCAAGTTAACATATAAAAGTAGAGTAATTTTTAAAAATTCTCAAATTACATTTATTTGGAGATTTATAATATCAATAATTTTAATCATTCATTAATATAGTAATTATTGCATCATCATTGTGTCATAAATAAATTTAATTATTTAATGTCTAAAAATATAAAAAAATATTATTATTTTTGAAATCTTTTTATATTTTTAATGAATTTTTATATCAAAATTTATCTTATGTGTAACCCTATATTAGAATTGGTTTAGTTATTGAACTTTGAAGTTAACACTTTTAACTCTTCTTTGAATTAAATAATAATAAATTTCCTAATCTAATCTAAGTTGACCTAAAGGATCATTTTTTATTCCTAAGGTTGTTTTTGGTCAAATTAATCTTATCCAATAGAATTAGGACATGTTTTTGTTTAATAATAATATCATTTTTACCATTAATAACCATATTTAATTTTAAATGTGGTAAATAAAAATATATGTAACTATTCACCAAAAATTATTTTCATCTTATTGAACCAAATTTTACTTACTCATATCAACCGTGACTCTCGGATTTTTGAAACTAAACTCACCAAATCGGTAAAATTAAGTTTTACGTAAATTTTCAAACGATCCAAATAGGTGGGTAACCATTGGTAAAAAGTTCCATAAAATTTTTATATATCTAAAATTAATATAAACTCACTACAAGAAATTACATTGAACACATATATAGGTATTATGTATCTATTTTAACCAAAAAAAATTAAATAAATTAAGTTATTATTTAAATAAAAATTTTGTTTTAAACTATAACTCAGTGTTTTTCACTATTCATAAAAAATAGAATGTTTTTAGAAAAATACAAAAAATTCACCCTATGATAATATTAATATTTAGAATTTAAAAATGAATTATATTTTACCATTTTCAAAACAAAGAAGTTTCATTCATTAATTTAAAATTATTTCCCGTTGTCAAAAGTAAAAAAGCGTATTTTTATGAAATAATAACTATTAAAAGATTCAAACATGTTTATGTCGAATTTCAATGTGAAATAACATAAAATAACCATCATTGGATTAAATGGTAAACATATAATCTAATTATACTTCCTAACAAATAAAATTTATAATATAATAATAAAAAATTTATTTTTCACTATTCACCCAAATATGAAAGTTATCGGAAAAACACCAAAAATATATTGAAACTAAATTATTTTGTCCTGATTCTAAATAAGATGTTAATTTTTAAAAATTAAACATATAAAAGATTAAAATATTGTATTTAAAAAGTTTTTTCATTAATTGGCGGTAAAACTACATTTTTTGGACAATTACTTCTTTAATCTGAAAAAAATGAATTTGTTCTTTCATTATGTCTAAGAAACTCATAATATGAATTCTAATATTATAAGGATTATATAAAGTTCAAAATTCCATTAATACTATTCACAACCGCTTTTGAACAGATCGTTTGGTAAGACGTGGTGAGCTTGAACTCGGTGTTGCGTGTCGTGCAAGTTATTTAATTGCATTGAAGAAATAATGAACTATGAAATATTAGGGTGTTACATTCTCTCCTCCTTCAATCAATTTCATCCTCACAATTTTAAATTGTTCTTCAAAAAATAAAAGGTTGAATATAGAAAATACCTTTGTGGAAAACCCATATCGGAAATTGGGTTAATAAAATTTAGTCTTAATAAGAGGGAAAGGTAAATTAAAGGCTCTCCTCAAAATTATGATGACGATTAGAAGAACATTGGTGGAAATTAGAGACACATAATCAGAGGGAAAAGGTAAATATTTTTATGGATTTATTAAAGACATCAATAAAAAACAAGTGTAAAATTGAGGGCCTCAAATAAAGCAATCTATGATGATTTAAAATACCATTGGTTCGACAAAATATAAGGTATTAGGATAACTCATTTTATGTTTTAATATCCCTTCCCTAAAGATTAAGAATTAATTTATCCATAGAATAAGAGTAATATATATATATATATATATATTTGACAAGTATAGTTTCATTCTTCAACTAATTCCTAACGCAAACTCATCTTTCCCTACAAAAGATTTCAAAAAATATTCTATTTAACCTAATCATATAGGGTTACAAAAATAATGAATTTATAATTCACCTATCAGACCTATAAAAAAAGAAACTACATTATACAATAAAGGATATCATATAGGCCAGTGGTTGGTGATGCACTTTTTTCGCCCTTCAGTTGCAGGTACAAGTCTCGCGGCCTTGCCGGACACGACTGGTTGTCACCTGCCTCTAGGATGTACTTTTTATAACCATCTAAAAATATCCATAACAATAGTATCTAATTTCAATCTTAATCCATTCCGACCATTAGACATATCTAAAATACTTCTATCCAAACTCACAGATCAAAATTTATAAGGAAGTTAAACACAATGAAGAACTGTTTTTTCCACCTAATAACATGTTAACACCATCATCATGTATTGAATTAAAACATGGTTACACCATGAATTTATATAAAATCTTATTGATTACATTCATTCTCCCTTATTCTTTATAGAATATTGGATATATTTCTTATATCCAATTTTTTTGAATATTCCAACAACGATGAAATAAACAAACTATTAATCAGTTCCAAAGAAGTCAAGAATATCCTATATAATTTATCCAAATACATCATCTCTTATTTTGAAATCACTACCTTATTATCAGGACCATATTAAGGATTACATTTCCTTAAACCTTTCATTTTCCAAAAAGTGTATCTTATTATTAAGTTACTTTTCTTAGAACCATATAATCTGAAATCCTTAATAAAATAGTACTGTAGTACAATCATTATTTATCTCCATAATTCATATAACCAATATATTGTCGATACAACACTCAAATGAAATAATTATATAATAAAATTATAAGAACACTAGTCATTTCTCTTAATTTTAGATAGTATCATAACTTGATTATTATCCAATAGCATCATTTGTGGTATACTCTGATGACTGGGACATTGATTCATATAGTGTCCCAACGCCTTTCAAATGTTGAATTTTACATTTAAAACCTTTTTTTACACATTAAATTATGTACATGGTGTCCTTTTTCACCACACTTATAAAAAACTCCAATTCCCTTCAAACATTTAACAAGGTGATTATTTCCACACTTACCACATATGTGAAAATCCTTCTTTCCCCTCATTCCTTTATCCATCATTCTCTCTACCATCCTTTTCTTCTCTTGCCTCCCTTCAAAGCCATATGAGTCAGAGAATTAATTACATATCATATTGACACATGATACAATTTTATCGTATGATGAGAATATGTGGGAGAATATTTAACTTACAAATGTGGGCTTAATACCATGAATGATATGATCCTTCTTATTCTTTGGATCAAATGTATTTTCTGGAGTTCTAATTCCTCCTACTGGGTGCCATTTATATACAATGGCATACACTAGGTTAGTTTATCAATCGCAATGAATAATTATAAACATTTAAAATACCTAACATAAAATGAACAGTTTATAGATATAATCCATAATCATAAAAATATTTTCATTGAGGAGGAATATGCTCATAAATCCTTCATAATGATTTTTAATGAAAATGAGAATTATCCTAAGCATATACCCCCATAGTGTAGTAACCAAGAGTGCATCAAGGCCCGTTGTCATGTATGAGTTCCCGTTTCAGTTCATCTCAAAGTGGTGTTTTTGGGTTTTAACCATAGGTACATCTGATAAAGAGCATCATCTACCTGTTCGTATCCAGACATGGATGTATTTTCTTGAATAACTCACAAAATATATATAATACCAAAATTATAGGATGTTATTATATACTAATCCTCAATGTTTATCTCTGGAAATGTTCTCTAATCAGAGTTTACCTATATTTCATAGTGTGTACTAAACATCCCTCTGATACCAACTATAACGCCCAGACCGTAGATTCCCAGATTCAGTGCATTGTAACGTATCATTGGGATGATAAAAAAAGATTAATTCTCGAAAGGCCGATTAGTTTAGTAGCCTTGGAGGTAATAGATACATTTATAAGGATTTAATTAAATAATTAAATGTAAAAATACAACAACATTGTTTCCATGGACAAAAATGAGATCCCATATACTATCCCTGCATCTCCAACATAAAACCCTTCTTGGGATCCTGGGGAAATAAAACAAAATAATGGAGTGATCTTAGATTCTCAGTAAGGGTAAATAATTTAGAGAAAGCTATAAACCTTTGAGGCAAGATGTACAATATAAAAATAGCTTTTTAAACATAAACATGAACATAATATGAAAAAATAAATAAAACATTACCATATAAACATGAACATGGATATTCTACTAGTTGAATAATCACATGTAATAACTAATTTCATAATGAGGAAATTTATAGTACCAGACATTAATTTTTGTGTCAAGGCCTCGTGCCAGGACCTAGGGGACAACTATAACTGGACCCCAACCCGAAGAGCCTCTGTAACCGGACTCCAACCCAGAGAGCCTCTGTAAACGGACTCCAACCCGGAGAGCCTCAGTAACCGGACTCCAACGTGCAGAGCCTCGGTAAAGAGACTCCAACCCAGAGAGCCTATGTAATTGGACTCCAACCTGGAGAGCCTTTGTAACCAGACTCAAACCCAGAGGGTCTGCAGTAAAAGGACCCCAACACGGAGGGATTAATTTTACTGGTCGCCAACCTAGAACATAGTAGTCTAACACATTCATCTTAAGAAGATGTTGAAATATAACATAAAAAATCGTATTAAAACTAGCATATGAAATGTCAATAATTTAACCATAAACCATGAATTCAATAAAAAACTCATCCAGAGTTAAACATATCACAAAACCTTAAATACAATATGACGAATTTGTATCATAATAAATCAACTTCAACCAAGTGTAAAATTTATCAAAGGATGTTGACATAGATGAAATCAAAACTATTTGAGATAAATTTATCTATCTATTTTGAAATCATTTAAGTGTCAAAATTTTTTAAAGAAAATATTTATTTTGAAAATATTCTTATAAGCTTTTAAGGGAAGCTTCGATGACGTTATAATAGCAAAAAATAGCCACACCTTCAAATAAGTTAAAAAAAATTCTTACCTTAAATTTGTTGAAAAGGTAAAAATTTACCTTGTTTGGAAAACGACAGAAATATTCCTTTAAAATCATATAAGGTCAAATAAGGGTATAAATGATTAGAACCCATTTTCTAGTAAATAGTAAAAATGTTTTGAAATACATTTTTAAGAAGAATGAATTTTGATGATAAAGAGGTCCTAGTAGATAATTACATATAAAAAACCTCAGATAAGGAAAAGATTGTGAAATTTACCCTTACCTAGTACTTTTTCTTTGGCCGAGGGTAGGTTATCCTCCTCTTCTTCTTGTCATTCCTTTTGATTTGTTGAAAATGGATCCCTAGTTTGGATTTTTTTGACTAAAGTAAGGACTCTATGATGAAGGGAGGACAGTTGAGAGAGTTTTTGGGTTGGGGTTGGCTGAGCGAAAAGGCATTGAAGGATTGAATTTGAGGGAAGGGGGAGTTCCCTTTTATAAGAGGGGTGAGGGGAACCTTAGGAAAAGGCTGAGATATTATTTAATAATAAAATAAATTTCCTTTTCTAATGGCTGAAAAATGAATTATTTAAATGCTATGGTAGGAATTGGTTGAAAAACACTCATCCAATAGGTTTTAGACAGGTTTGGGTCACTATATTAACCTTATCTTTTACATTTAACTGCTAGTTAAATAATTTGACATTTACCGTGTCTCTTTGTATTTTTATATTATATGGTTAATAAACATATTGTATCCTTTCAAGAGAACCCCAAGTGGTTCATTAATGATAAACCTATCACAATGATGATGGTTCATTAACACTTTTATCTCTTCTTTGAATTAAATAATAATAAATGTCCTAATATAATACAAGTAGACCTAAAGGATAATATTTTATTCCTATGGTTTTTTTTGGTCGAATTACACTTATACAAAATAATTAGGACATTTTTATGAAAATAATACTATCATTTTTTCCCTTAATCACCCTATTAACTTTTAACTGTGGTAAATAAAAGTAAAAAAGTTAATATTCACAAAAATTTATTTTCATATTATTGAACCAAATATTACATACTAATATCAACTGTGTCTTTTATATTTTTGAAATTAAACCCAGAGAAGCGGTGACATTAATTTTTATTTAAATCTGAAAATGCACCTTAGAGGTGGGTAAAAGACGGTAAAAAGAGAAATAAAATTTTTATATTTCTAGAATTATTATAAACTGACTCCAATGAATCATATTGATCTTATATATGTATTATGTATCTATTTTGACGTAATAAAATTAAAATAAAATATATAATTATTTAAAAAAATTGGTTTTAAACTATAACTCAGTGTTTTTCACTATTCATCAAAAATTGAATGTTTTCATAATAGTGCTAAAATATCTCCCTAAGATAATTTTGATATTTTGAATTCAAAAATTAATTCTATTTCACCAATTTCAAAACATTTAAGTTTCATTAATTAATTTAAAATTAATTCCCGTTGTCAAAACCAAAAGGCGCATTTTTAAGAAATAATAACTATCAAATGATTGTCAATTGTTTTTGTCTAATTTCAAAGTGAAATTACTTAAAATGACCATAATTGGATTAAATGGTAAAAATATAATCTAATTATACTTCCAAACCATTAAAATGTATAATTTGACACTATAAATTATTTTCATTTAAAAATTTATTTTCAGTTAAAATAATGTATTTTTCACTATTCACCCAAATATGAAAGTTATAGGAAATACACAAAAAAATATATTGAAACTAAATTATTATGACCCGATTATAAAGAAGAAGTTTATTTTATCAAATTTAACATATAAAAGATTCAAATATTTTATTTAAAAAGGGTTTTTCATTAAAAGGTGGTAAAATGGCAATTTTTTTTAAAAAATAACTCTTTTATCTGATAAAAATGAATTTTTTCTTACATTATTTATAAGAAACTCATAATATAGAATATAAAATTATAAGGATTATATTAATTTCAAAAAAATTAATATTATTCACAACCACTTTTGAATGGTTTGTTTGGTAAGTCGTGGTGTGCTTGAACTCGGTGTTGCATGTAGTGCAAGTTATTGAATTACTTTGAAGAAATAATGTACTATGAAATTTTGGGGCGTTACACTAATATAGATTCTTGACGTATCAGTGTGCCACATGAGAAAAATTATTTTCTTTTTACATGGCCTTGAAAAAAAAATTATTTGTAGTCTTGGCACGAGGCCCTGACTATGTTGTTATGATGTCTGGCATTACGCATTCCATTATTAAGAAATTATATATTGTTTTTAAAAGTAATTATTCAACTATTATAATATCCATGTAAATAATTAAATGGAATTATTTGATTTATCATTTCCATATTAGGCTTAATTTTATGTTTAAGAGTCTTTTGTTTTAGTCTTATACATTGACTTAAATGTTTATGCTTGTTTATGATAGTTTCTGCTAAATTGGTTTCCCGTACTGAGTGACTAAGCTCAACTATTTCTTATGATTTATTTTCCCAGGATTCCAAAAAGTGTATTGTGATTTACATTCAGGTCTAGGATTATAGAATAATGGGATTATATAATGATTATCTATGTTGTATTTTATGTTTGAAATTGTAATGTGAAGTCCATGTATGCAATCTATTTTCTTAGACTGTTAAACTGATCGGTCATTCAGGACATTATCCCTTGGGATAATCCAAATTTTTTTTATTAATACACCGACTATGGGTAACTATGGTCGGGGGTGTAAAATTTTAGTTAGGTGAAGAGTTTAGATCTATTATTTCTCACCCTCCTTATCATTCCTATTTTTCCTCTCATTCATCTTCTTATTCTTAACCTTCTTGTCAATAAGTTGAAATTGATGATTTTTATAAATATATCCATTAAAAATATGAGGATATTATAATGAAATTTAAATTTTTTATTCATTATAAAAAACAACATTCAAATGAAAATTTATTTTTTTCAAAGAAAAAAATAAATTGTATTTTGAAATAAAAAATCAACCGGATACGATGTTTTCAAATATGAAAACAAGGATCTCAAAATATCTATTTATATATTCACCCAAGGATTTATTTTAAAATGATCTTTTTTTCTCAATGTATTAAAATAAATAATATTAGTTTGGGGTTTTCATATGAATAATTATCTTCAATAAATACAACTTTTTTTAAAAGGGTTTTGCAATAAAGGTTTTGAAATTAATTTATAAAAACTAGGAATTTAATTTATGAATGTGATTCTTAAAATTTTAGGTATGAAATACTTAAATCCATTTATCTATCTTCTCAAATTTCAAAAATAAATTTTCTTTCTAAGTTAATTTTAGTCACTAAATCTTTATTATCTTCTCATAGTGGAGCCAATATTGTTTTTCAATCTCAATAATTATTATCTCACATAGTCTGCCCCAAAATCTTGGAACTAAAAGGTGATTTAATTTAATGTTTTTTTATGATTATACAACAAATAATCATTGATATATCATAAGTTATATTCTCAATAAAATGGTTTTTCAACTCATAAAATAGTTGATTATATATTTCCATCATTAGATTATTTTTCAATGCTATAATCTAAGAGGATATTATTATTTTCCTTTTTGGTAAAGCTAATTGATTATCTATATTATAATAGAATTTTCAATCTATTTATTTTTACTTATCTCTTGAACATTATTCCATGATCTCTCTTCTATAATTATATTAAACTTCTTCTTTCATAAAAATGGATAATTTGTCTTTATAATATTATTTAACATTTTTCTTTCTTTTGGTATCTTCTTCTTATTTTCAAAATCTTTATCTTTATTCATTTTCTTTTCATTTGAAAAATTATTTTTCCTAATGTTTCAAATCTTTTTATATTCAGAATATTTATAATAATATACATGAATTATTCTCTAATATTGTATTTTTATGTTTTTAATAATATTTAAGATAGAGATAGTGTTGTTATTATAACTATTTTTCATTTATTCAATTAACCTCTTATTATAGTCTTCTCGTTTCTCTTCCTTGATTCCTTTTTGACAATCAAAAAGGAGGAGAGAATTTTCGGTCAATATGGAAGAATATGTTTTATCTCAAAGGGTGATATTTTTATATGTTTTTAGAAAAAATGTTTTTCATCTCTTGAGTATATTGAAGATATTTTATCTATTGATCATGCTAAATATCTTAATATCTAATATCTTGAAATTCATTGAATACATGTCTTACTCTAGATTTACCATAAATGTATGTTATTATGTTAAATATTTGTAATCATTTATATGATATAGATCTTTACACCACACTCTACCTCATGGTGTTTCCAGGATCACAAACACCCATCTATGTTTATAATGGTTTCATTTAAGGGATTTTAGTCTGTATTTAATAGAATTTTATTTATATTTTATAAATTAATTAATTATATTAAACATACTATGATAATTTTATTAAATTCTTGAACATGTATTTACTAATAATTTTAGAATATGGAATGATGTTATAAAGATATTCAAAGGTTGTTGATGGATGTGTAGGTTGATCATTCTGAAGAGTCCTATAGTTGGTAGCACCGAATGACTAGTAGTATGGATAATAGCTTCTTTAACATGAAGAAACCTATGGGATATGAGATGGAGGAGAACCATATAGTTGGTCTGGGAATCCCAGTAGTAGTGATCCCAAGGAAATCCACCAGATACCTTATCAAGGCTACTATATATCTTGTGGCATCGAGGAAAAAAACTCTAGGGAATCATTAAATATTGGTCACATCACCTATCTTTATCTTGTGGGTATGATTTATAGACCTAATGAATTATATAATGATTCGTGAAGATATAAAGGATATAAATAAAGGCCTTTGGTTCTTGGATCAAAAAAACAAACATATACAACGACTCTCTGGTCAAATAGATGCCAAATCTCAAGTATTTTAATCCCTCTTATAAATGATTAAATATCTATTTATACATATAAAATTATCTCAACCACTTTATATATCTTGTTCTCCTATAAATTGTATATATCCTTTTAGAGAAATAAAGGAGAGGAATTATAGTATATTTTCTATAAAAAATATTCTCTTCTTATCCAACATTCTACATATGTTTTTATATAGTATCATTTAAAAAGAAATGTAAGTTGGTTTCAGTCTATTTTTATTAAAAGGAAAGGGAATTTTGATTCTTTTTAAATACATTAAAACTAAAAAGAATTTTATTTCTTGTTAAATCCATTAATATGAAAGGTATGGTTAAATAAAAATTGTATTTATATTCGAGGGGAAAAGACACATGGGAGCCTCATGTGCTATTGTAAAAATCCATTTTAATGTTTTCCCTCTCTAATTTATTTTACATATTACATCATCCTATATCAATATAAATAATGTGAATATTTTTGATACATTTGTTTGCCACTATACTTACTCAAATAACCAAATATGATGACATATTTATAATATGGATCAAATTTATCACTTTTTCTCTTTAACCTATTAAAAAATTTATATTTAATTTTCCATTCATTTTGTTAAAAAATTTAATAGATAATTCACCCACCCCACCTCCTCTTACCATTCTACATAGAAAAATAAAGAAACGATAACTACATAGTGATATCATTTAGTAAGGGTTTTCCCAAGGGTGTGGAGACAAAATAAGAATAATAACCATAATAGAGCATGGAAGGCCCAACAACATTATCCAAATTTCAAAAGAAGCATGATTGTCATGTAAAATATTGCAATGATATTTTTATATTGATATAGTAAAACTGGGAGTCCTCTTGAGTTGGTGACCTAGGACCAAATGAAATTGTATTTTTTATTACTAGAATACACAAATACTGGAATATTAATACTTAATCACATGATGAGTGTTATTCTATGTAACATTAATGTGATACTGTCATAATGTTATTTTTCTCTTTTAATGGTTACACCAGTTCCATACTATAATGAGAAACTGGAAATGGATTGATAGTATTATTAAACATATGTTCTATATTCTAGATGACATTATATAATTGGGAATAAATGATGTTTTGATTATCAGGTGTTGTATTTTCATAAGAAGACATTGATTTTTATAATATAGATTAACACTTGCTATTATTCAAGAGATGATATTATGAAGGAACACCCATCAATAAGTATTCTACAAGATATAAGTTTCAATGAATATAAATAAATGTAGATGTGTGTGTTGGTACCTAATCTTGAGATTATTAACAATGTATATCATGAATAGAATACCATGATGTATTGTCGAAAACCATGACAACATTTGATTATCTTTAAGAAATATATGTTGGGAACATCATAGGTGATATAATATTAATTGAATAGATCAATAAATAATTTTCCATTATAATATAATTAAGAATATATCAATGTAATATATCTATGTAACATTGATTGAAAAGGAATTATCTGATTGTATCAATGGTCACAATGATTCATAATATAATTCATTTTAAGTAATCAAGGAATGATAAATCAAGATTATTGAACTATGAAAAAATGTATTAATCATGCTTGATGATATATCACGAAAAAGGGGATTATATTGCACAATGATCATATATGTGGTTATTTTTATTGATATATTATCTTTTTTTCTATATCGGTGTCTTTTCATGTTCCCAAATTCCAATACCAAATTCTAGGTGATCTAATTTCAAATGAGAAAGTTGCATATTTGTTCACACAGTAAGGGTATTTTGTATCTAAATTAAATTTTATTTCAATATATTAATTAGTATACATATTATTATTTAGATTATGTAGATTGAAAAATTTAAAGAGCAGTTATTTTATTTAGATTATATATGAGTTAAATATTGAAGAATTATTTTTTAGGAGCTATAAAATATATATAATATTTTTTATCCAATATTTGTACATAAAAAGATAATAAGAAATTATTTATTTGTTAAATAAATATTTATTTTTGTTATATAAATATTAAAATGAATTTTTTTTGCCAACATTAATTAATATATTATTTATTTATTTAATAAATTAATATTATAAAAATATTTATTTATTTAAATATTTGTTATCCATGTTTTCATAAATTATGAGGATGATTTATTGGCTGAGTTAGGGGTTCAATAAAAATATTTTATTTTAGTTTATATCATTTAAATTAATATTAATTTGTTTATTTAAAAATGATATTTAAATATTCATGAGTTACTGCATGTTGTAGAATACATTATATAATTTTTTTTTATTTTACCAAGGGAATATATTCAAGATAATATTAGATAAAGGTCCTTAGTGAAATTATCTAATAAATAACCCTAATAATATATTCAAATTTATATCATTTTTTATGGGAATGATCATTTTTTCGACAAAATTTCCTCTAAAGAGGATTCTATAAATGCTGAGAGAACCTCTCTATAACACTCTAAATAATGAGGGGAAATCTGTCTCTTCTATTTAAAATACTGAGAGAGTAACAAAAATAATTCATTTAAGCATGAGATAAGACATTATTACAGTCAATAAAAAAAATTCATTGCATTTTTTCAACTTCTCTACCACCAATAATATTAGTAGTGAAGTTTGAGTTTTATTGAGAACATGATCATACTTCTAGATGAATACTACTTTGGAATACTCACTAAAATGTTGATATGGAATGAGAGGAAACATAATTAATCAGTAAAAGGAAGAATTATCAAGAATATGTAATTTTTTTAGATTATATATATATAATTAGAAAATATCTTCTCCATGAAGAATATAGGCTCTCAGTGTCAATTTCGATGAATTTAATTACTTTAAACTGACAATAAAAATTGGTGGGCATGAGTGCAACGATTTTCATTATGCCCTACTCCATCATCTACCCCTTTGGATTTTATTTTCTATCGTTATGTATAAATTATCCTTTAACATAAAAATTAATCTTTACTAAATATCATTATGCCAACATTAGTTATCTTTGTGTTTGAAACTTGAAAAATAAATAAAAATATTAAATTATCCATTTAAAATGTCTTACTACCACTTCCAAATAGCTTATTTTTGTTCAATTTTCGCTTATTCTTCTCAAAAAGCTTTTTTACACATTACAAAAAAAATTCCTACACATATACTCAAAAATATTTTATAATAGTTCTCATATTCCACTATCATACACAAACCATTAAATTCAAAGGTTCCCCTATTTTGAATACATTCCAAAAGTATATTATCCCTTAAGATAAAATATATTCATGTAATTTTAATTATTATCTCCATCAATGATAAAAATAATACAATGAAAATAATATAGTGGATGAAATTTCATACCATATTCTTGAAAAGATTGATATTGTACTCAAATTATAAACCTAATCTTCTAAAATGATACTTTTGGAGATGATTTAGAAAATACATCAACCACTCTTACCTTACACTAAAAAATAATATAGTAACTAGAGGGGGTTATTTTATTAGTTATTGGTGGTGATAGTACCCCCTAAATACATTACCAATAGTTTAGAAAAATTACTACTACTATGGTCATATAAATTATATAAAGGTAGTTAATGATATCTTTTGGTATATAAAAAATTAAAATAATTATATTACAGGTTGTTAAAACTAAATCTAATTGATTTTAAAACCAAACTAATTTTAATTCTAGAATTTATTTTAATATAGAGAGGTGGAAATTGTGACAGAGTTAGGATTTCACCGTTAATAGGGATTGCATATGTATATCTATGAGTATAATCAAATCACATGTATTTTATATCATTTAAATGATACAAAACATAGTTTACATGATAATGACCATTATGTTCCCTTTTAAGGTCATTCATATATGAATAATTCATTTATCATATTGGTTGTTAATCTATGAAAAGTGAATTCATTTTATAGGTCATGCATCAAGGCTTATTGGTATTCATTTTAAGGATTCTTGGCAAGGAATAATTACCTTATTTTAATGGTCCCATAATGAGTTCTAATGGTGTTCCTTTCAAGGTTGTTCAACCAAAACCAATGATGTTCTATTTATGGTCATGAAATTAAGACCATAATAAACTATTGTTCAAGGTCATATGATTAGGAACTATTCCAAGTACAATAGTTTAATGTGGAATGGACTACTAATTGAAAGTGACCTATTAATGGTTCATGTGGGACTTATGAATTTATGAACCTTTATGGTTGTCTCATTTTCATTGGTTACTATATGAGTTTGGATTACATGACTCATGGGGATATGATCCAAAAAATAGTAATTAGTACTTAAACTAAATGGGAATACCATTTACATATTTTCCTTATCAATTGGAAAAAACATTAATATATGGATGCTTGAGATATATGTGGACTAGTGTTGAGAATCCTAGATATGTTCCTAGGTATAATTAGTGCTCTAATACAAGTATAAAGTCATGGACCCTCATTATTTAGGGAATTCATTTCTTTTTATATGTAAATGACTCTATTGGTTAGGGAGGAAACCCAAGGGACATCCTCTTTAAGTTTTCTAATTTAGATTATAAAAAGAATGTATGATTTAAGGGGAGGAACATAGATATTCTTGATTACATGATCATGTATGTAAAGTGTATTTGAAAGAAAAATTGATATAATATACTTTTTATGGCATTGACCTAAAAAAAAGAAGTTATAATTTTTCTTTGGGTCGATATGATGTTTTAAATTCCCATTGGAGGAGTCCTTCTCATATGAGGTATTCCTAGGATAAATTATATGTAATAATAACCAAAAAAAGTGATAAATAGATACCTTTTGATGTACTATCCTTTCTTACGGTTTGGGAACCTATGTGAATGGATGGATCTACGAATCATAAAAACTATAAAGGTTATCATTCATATATGATTTATATAAAAATACCTCAATAAAGAAACTATAAGTTGTATTTTAAGGGGTTAATGAGAATATATTTCATGGACTGATGGACATGACTCTAATATGGTTAAGGAATGTCCCTTAATGTGTTATAAGAGATTATTTTATTCTCTTTATCCTTAATTGTAATGTTTACCTAAGGTAATTTGTCTCAAAAAACCTTCTCGCAATACATTTTCTCACAAATAAGGAAATTTATTGAAATTTGTTACCCATTAAATTATAACACCTATGAGTGACTTGAAGTATGTATTTTTGGAAATATTTATAAGAAAAATTATGTATCCATTACATCATGAATTTTGTAACTTCTATCTAATAAAAAGGATATATGTGGTTGCATGTGTCTTCAACCTTGATAGTACAAGAAATTATCAAAACAAAATAACATCATGAAACCATACGAAATCAAATCCTTAATGATATAAATTGTTTTCTCCAAAATAATTACACATAACCAAAAGAGATTTGAGTTTGGACTTCATAAATGATTCCTCTTCATTCATGCATAAAACCATGGATCACATGATTCTCATACAGTACAATATTTTTTCTTTTGCTAGGACATATTCCCCTACTATTTTATATGAAATATTTATCATATAAATTATTGTATTTTTAAACATCAATAAATTGCACAATTGGAATTAGATTTGATAAGAATGTATAAGATTGATTTTTTTTAGAAAAAAAGGTGTTTCACAAAGGATCTATAAGCCCTGTATATATTGCAACACAAATAGTCATGTCATCCCATATAAATATAGTGGTGTTATCCTTCTATTTATTACTTGTTTATATCTATATAATTTATATTAGGATTATCCCATGTGAACTTAAATTATTTTTCATGTATCATGAAGAACCCCTTCAAATATAAATTACACATGTCTTCAAATTCATAGGTAATAAAATAAAACATATCTGTATGGATTCATTCAGAATCCATATATGTAGGGATCATTTGACAGGAATTATTTTATTCAATTCACTATTTATATAATTTATATGTGATATTATTGGAGCAGCCAATATTTGTAACATATTTCATCCAAATTTGAATGTTTTATCATTATTTTGTTCTATAGGGGGAATGGAATTTGGTTTATCTCACCTCTCAAATCCAATGAGTATCCTAGAATATATATTCATCATTGTAGTAAATAGTAGTACTAAACCAGGTTACTCTTTTCTATCTCAAAATGAGTCCCTTAAAAGTATTCATGGAAACAATATCTATAAAAACTAATTATCAAATTAGAAACCTCTGTATAAATTCAAACCTCATTATGATGTCCCAATTCTTATGCTAGAACCCAACATACCATCGACATGTTTTTCATTTTCTCATGACTATACTTGATTGATAATTTATACTAAAAGATAACTCATCCTAATGGAATATAAGTGAAATGCTTCTATTAGAGACAATTCCCCATTGAA
Organism: Viscum album; assembly: GCA_963277665.1. Classification (NCBI taxonomy): domain Eukaryota; kingdom Viridiplantae; phylum Streptophyta; class Magnoliopsida; order Santalales; family Viscaceae; genus Viscum; species Viscum album. Next base: position 922,371,850 of record OY728162.1, on the reverse strand, counting down.
TAAATATAATTGAAATTAATGTAACTTAAAAACATTGAATGGTTATTTTTATATAATTTCAATATTAATTAATGATTATAATAAAACATTGAGAAAAATGTAGAATTTACTTCATTGAAGAATATTCATTAATTAATGTGAGTAGGATTTTTAGTTTTATCAAAGTTTGATATAATTCACATTGAATCTATAGGTAAATGAAATATACTAGGTTGAATGGAAATTATAATTCACTATGTATGAAAAGAAATAAATTTCCATATTTATTAAACAATTTATTCCCGAAAAAACATCTATTTACCACATAGTGGATAAGGAATCATTTTTAGAGATACAAAATGGTTATACAACATCCCAATTCAGGAGTTGATATATGATGAGTTCACAAATTTATCCATTTTTTAGGAAGATGTAGATATAACCACTGCTTTTAGGAGTTTCCAATTAGAAGAGTAATAGATAAGAAATATGAGAGAACATCAACCCCACTTTATGAATTCTTTAAGGGAATGGGTAGACTTCTTTATTTATCCAAATTGGTTATTGCTAAATAAGAGGTATACAATGAGCTTACCATTTCATAAAACATTAAATTTCAGGGGTTCATATTGTTATATCGTATATTCCTTCCAATACATAACATGGTGGTGTGAAAAAAATGAAAATTATTCTCATACATTCAGTTGGTAGGATTCATGGCTATGATTTTTACTGTATGGTTCTTCCTTAGGGGGGATTTCTATTTGGGTGTTAGCGTTTTCACTTTGGTGATAGTGGAATCACTTCCATAAGGAAAACCAATAAATATTACTATAGATATTCTCACAAAAATATAACATATTTTGGAATATATGTAATATAGAAACCCCATATCAGACCAGTTTCCTAGTCCAATTCTTGTGCTATTTTGTTAAAGTGAATTTAATGATCTTTGAGATTATGAATAATAATGAAGTACCTATTCCACATTTCATTCCAAAGTTATAAACATCACTAGAATTCAACCAATTCCCCAATGAATTAATGTAGTCACTAATATATTATGGAAATAATTAATATTTTACTTTTAATCATTATGACACACCCTCTAGGATGGTTTCTAATAGTGCTAAAAATGCTCACAATGAGCAGTCCATTATCATTTCTTTTTTATATTAATTATCTATAACTCAAATTGAGAATGAAATTTACGGAAGACATCATTATCTATATAGGTTTCAAAAAATATTTTGTTCTTGTAAAGTCTTTCCCCATTTCCGTATGATGAATTTTGGAATGAATAACAACGTGTTATCATTCTCCAGCTTTGGTTGATACTGGAATGTGGGGATTAAACTACCAGGATCACTCTACATTCTAGTAGAGCTCCAATGAACCTATCATTATATAATTCACAAACATTCATATAGTGGTATCTAAATTTAATATTAGGAAATTTAGTTTGATGTGTGAATATCATCACATTCCCTAGATCAATTGACCCAAAATTTTATTTAAAAATATTTGAAATGTAAAATATCTCCTCTAAGAATCCCAAATAACGTAGAGAATCCTGAAATATAAATCCAAATTATATTTAAGAGAGTCTAAATCAAATTTTAGTAATAAATATTTATAACTACACCACTATTAGTGATACCATATTTCAGGAAGTGAGTGATCTATTAGATATGGATGCTTCTATTGAGTTAATACTCTGATTCAATCAAGAGGTATTAGTTGAATATCTTTACACATCCACCATTCCATCTATACAGATCCCTTTCATGATCGACATTTTTTATAACTATATACCTATAGTGATAGATAAAAAGTATACATTTCTAAGGATGTGGCTAAAATTCAGGCTGTGAGGAAATTCTACTAGAACCATGTCTACGATTCCAATAAAGATATCCAAGTAGATGAACTCGGTGGTAAGACGAAAAGGCTTCATCATATCCTCCAGTTTCTAAGAAAATATTGCTTTAAATACCAATTATCACATAATATTTTTTGGTAAAATTTATATATCGAAGAGTGATTAAATACTCAGTAAATGGATATTCATGTATCCATAACCATATAGCACCACATGATATTGATATATATGATAGTATAAGAGTTGAATCAATGTAGGGATGATGAATCACAACTCCAAAACAACACAGATACTTAGCAGTGAATATAGTTTTACTTGAGGAACACTTAGTAGCTATAAAAACATAACTAATAGAAAAAAATTTATAAATAGAACCTTTTGAGAAGAAATTTCAGTAATTGGCTGTATATATTGAGTAACAACATAAGTTAGTTAAAGTATAGGATACCCAACAATAAACAGACTAAAAATCAATCGATAGACCTTATATGATTCCATTCTATTTATATCATTTAGTGATTTAGATTATTTTATTGTATTTTCACTATTTTAATTTCATTAATTTTTATTATATCATGTGAATTCACTATCTTATAGATGTTTCAATTTTTTATTATTCATTCTTAGTAAATTAAAAAAAATTATTTTTTGCTTTTTTTTTAATTTCCTATATTTTTCATGCCACTCTAACTATCCATCCTTGAAAATATATTTCACTCACATGGATAAACATAATAATAATTTAATCAACTTGAAAATTAAATGTATATATGTTTAATAATTTATAATATAAAAATACCATTGTTAAATTATAACTTGTTTGAATCAGTTGAACAACCTTAAGTCTTGTGAAACTAGATGGACATAGGAAATATGGAAACATAGGATATTTATACCATCCCCATAAGTAGTGGTGAACAATACAGATACAATATTATAATGTTTTATATTCATCTAATCGTTTTATCTTTGATGAACATAAGAGGGATTGATACATTATTCATTTACCATCGACATAATCTATGGCTATCTCATTCTGATGTGAGGGAGTAAATGAATCATGATAATTGGAATCTTGAAGGGGATTTTACTGGAAGGATCAATGGTCATGTACCCTAAAATTAAATATTTTCTTATTCAATATAGATTATCTAAACCAATATACATGGGGAAAAGAAGGTTGATCAAGATACTACCTTGGTCTATAGACCTAATGAGATTGGATTGATATTTCATAGGGTTAAATGATGTTTTCCACAAGCCTTTTTCATTTTTAAACCTAATTTTTTCATATAATGCGTGATGAAAATGATTAGTGGGTATAAACTAACTTTTTCTCGAGTCACCCTTTATGGGTTTTCAACATTGATATTTTTTTTACCTTTTTATCTAGAAAATAATATTAATTTTTTTCATGTCATATTAGGTGTAGTCATAGTTAGAATAAACTCCACTTTTACCCATATTACATTTCATGAGTTTTGAACCCAATAATAGCTATATCTCTTTATTTTTTTGTAATTTATGGTATTTCACGATAGAACAATGATCCTGATTTTTGAGGTTGAAAAAATATGACCAAAAGAAGGATGATATTTATCTTCCTGTTACATTAGACAAAAAATGAAGCAGTCTATATAGAAACCATTTTTAGGTAAGATCGATGTGAATGGAATGATAAATACTAATTTAAATGGCCTCATGGAGAGTTTTAGATAGTTTAGGGTCGTAGTTCTACGACCTATGAGGAATTAAAAACCCTAATAAACATTCAAAGGGCTAGAGTTATTTCAACATAATTTTAACCATTGATTAATGTGATATAAATGACAACATGAATTATCTAAATTTAGAAGCCAAGATATGAATATTGATATGATTTGTAAACCATTTCCATATTCAAAATTATTGGTCCATTTTTGTATCATTTTGAAAGTATAATGAGGATGAAAACTAAAAATTTTTTAATGATGTTTTCCACCGAGATACTGTTGAGTGTGTTTGGGGTTTGATAATATTCAATGTCAAGATAAATAATTATCCACTAGGTTGTCAGAGTTACAATAGATATTTGATGAATTTAACAAAACCAAATAAAGGGGACCTTTCAGATCGACTTACTCATTTCCAGTAGCCATGGAATATTTATGGAGATTAATATAATCAAGGTAAGAATTATGGTATATAGAAAGTGAATATTTAGAAGGTAACAAGAATACATTAGTTCAAAATAAACTAATATTAACAACTATGGAGTGTTAAATGATGTGGAAGTGGACAAAGATATGCATCTATGTTTGAGTTAGATACTATATAAATCACTCCTAAATCAATAGAAAAAACCCAGACAAAGTTATAAGTAGAAAAAACATGTTATCAGTGCATAGATTCAAATAAAGAAATTCTTAACATTATTATGGAAAACATATACTGAGATTGTGAGTTTGATGATAATGAAATAAACAGATGTGTCTAAAATAGATGATTTAGACATCCCAACTTATAATGTGATATCAAGAATCAAACCACATGAAGTATATAAAAATGATCTCTATGTATATCGGACTCATTTAAAGGAAGACCAAAAATATGGAATCCTAGTGTTAGTCCATATATGGAAAAAAATGGAATTAATTAAAGGGAAAATGAGTGCTATGATGGTGTGGGAGTCATGAATGAAAATCATATTTATGGATGACTTCAAGATACCTGATCATAATATGACTACATATCCTAAAATTAAAAAAATAAATACTCACACAGTTCTTAGATATGTTGTAATAATTCTCATCCTAATGTAGGGTTAATGATGAAAAATATGAAATTAATTGACATACCCATGTGTTATGATTGTGTGGGTAATTAATGTGAAAGTTGAATTTGTAGTTGGGAAAACTTTAGGTGGTCTATACATTTCTATGTATCATTATATTATAATAAAGAAGCCACATATAGCTCCAAGAAATGGTTTATATACTGATCTGGTTCGTACAATGGGGAATGTTAATGAATTTGTTGGGTACCTTGTTAACAAGAAAGAATGAATCCGAATTTGAATTGGAAAAGTTATTAATTCCTAGGTGGATAAAAATTTGGTTCCATACTCATACTGAATAAATAAGTGATCCGATGTGATTTAAGAAACCAAAAAACATTGAAATAGTGTCGAGTTTGCATGAATGATAATTGAGATTGGTCTAGAGTAGTAAACTCTGGTGTAACTGTGTATTTTGGAACATATGGTATTAATTACCACATAGTTTTTGAATATTGAATAATTTTGTATCCTAGTATAGGATTATTATTGGGTAAAACCATTATCTAATATCTCTAATATGGATCAAGACCTCATTTAAAAGAGTTAAAACACATGAATAGACCACTCCAAATAGTCTAAGGGTCTTGAGGGGCACACCTTCACATCATATAGTTTCACATCTATGTCAGTGTTGATATAGTAATTAGTTTAAGGTCATATGTTTAGGGAAAATGTATCTATTAATATGTGGATAATTTATAAATGAAAAATGAATCTCAAACATTGATTTGTTTAATGAAACTCAATTTTAATTACGGATGTATCAAAATCAGAATTAAATGTTGATTTAATAGAGATTGAGTTTATAGATAAGTTCAATAAAGATGATTAGAATGTTAGTATGTAACCTATGAGAACATGAATCACGTTTTACAAAGTTCTCTTGTACAAGGGAAACTTTAATCATGGTTTTGGATTATTTATGGCAAATTTATATGCTAAGAACTCTTTTTATAGATGATGATGTAATCCAAGGAATCAATTAATATGAGGTAGAGCACTCCAAGTGGTTTTAGGGACATGTTGGGTGGAACTAAATGTTATATTGTTTAACATCAAGATAGAGGGATGATATGTTTTTTTATTTAAATTCATGTACTGGATACATGAGATCTATAGGATCATATGATGATGACCATATTGTTTTGCAGATTAAGGAAACTTGATTGAGACAATCTCCAAGATGTTTAAAATCATGCTTAGTAAACATTAGAATCCAATTATAAGCTACAAAAAGTACTTGTTTATAATACTTGAGTTTCTGAAATGTGTGATATGCCCCAAATCCATTATAATTGGGGAATAAGATCCATTAGTGTGGACCATGTGTATGATTTAATGTACTTCCTGTTATTGTTCAATCTTTGGGGGCTTGATTCCAAGTATCATTTTCTTTCTGAAGGACAATTAAAAATTTCCTTGGATTAATAAATAAAGGTAGTAATTAATTATTAATGATCACATGATGAAATTTTGATAGACTTCATTGTTATTTAATGTGATTAACCTTTTCTAATTTAGTCATTATAATTTATGAAGTTAGATCTAGGATCAATTATCTTATGATATTTGATCATATATTTTAAATAGAATAAATGAAAAATAACTAAAATTTTTTAAAACTACTTATGTGCCATATAATAGTGTGTATATGGTTTCATATGTGGTATTAATGATCGTGGATGAATATTACCATAATTAATCAAAAAGTTTTTTGATCAAGAATTCTTTATTTTTACACCATCTTTGGGAGAGTATTGGATATAGTTTTTTAATACATATATCAATTCAATCTACACTATGTGGTAGAGGGACGAGTGATTGTCTAAAATGTTATATTCTTTATATAAATTTATTATCTCAAAGTCATATAATTTGATTACATTATATTTCATAATTATGTGAGAGGCTTGAAATATGGTAATGATGTTAGATTTCATGATGTTGATGATAACCATTTTCAAAACCACTTTCAAGGATAAAACACAGACCCACTTTTATAAGAAGTTACTTACAGTAATAATGATATTTATCTCTCTATATGTGGTTATAGGGTATGGAACCATGACATCTATCCCCTATATAGTGAATAAATGGAAGAAATTTGTAGGGTAAAACTGAGTTGTGGTTGATGAATGAAATTCACACGACTCAATCATGAATGAAACAACTTTTTTGAATTATAAATAGTGCTTTATAATAAATGGATAAAAATATCCCTATCTTCTAATGAATTATAAGATCATGATTTCTTACTGATGACCACCATAGGCACAAGCATTAATCATCTATCAAACAACGGCAATATCCCCTCCCTCAATTCACCTAAGAAGGTCCCTATCAGGGTTTAATTTGAATAACACCTTTTGAGAGTTGGGACAATAATTAACATGAAATTTTAATCCTTCCTACAGATTGAATCAATTTTAGATTCATCTTGTTGTAGAGTCCCATTGTAGAGATATTACATTATGGGAGACATCCTACCAATTTTAGTGTTGGAAAAGGAGGATGAATTCTCTCTATAATATGGGGTCTTGTTAACATCATTTATCTTCCACCAATCATTATCTATATATAGGGAGACCACCCTATAGTGTGAAATGTGAATCAAACTATCATCCAGATTTGGATCAAACATGAAAGATATTTTACATTCAAATTAATAAACATCAGAATTATACAAGTGTGGAATATGAGATAAGATTTGATCTAATGGAAATTTTGATATCAACTCTCACCAAAATATAGTAAGGAATACAATATTCTTTTTTGATGAAATAGTCACTATTTCGATTCTTGATCACCATCTATGAAACTCCAATGACATTTAGTTGGGAAATCAATATCTCCAAGTCCAATTATAAAGATGCAACTAGGGAATGATATTCTACCTCATTATTATTGGATCATTTAGAATGGATCAATGAATTGCAAAATAATTACTTTATTATGGAAAATAATAAAATCCCAAAACCAACATGGTTGAGCCTTATGTCCTCAATTATTATTCATGTTGGACATTGTGAATCACTATCCTAGTACATTTCCCATGTCTGGGTTCTCCCATTGAATGAGAAAACTTATTTATTGGAGATTTTGGTTTCAAGTGGTACCTCCACTAGAGTAGGGCATGTGGGAAGAAAATATGAAATCAATTTCCCCATGATCTCTTATTAGTATTTAAGGTTGGTGTAAAAATATAGTAGGATGACCAAAAATATTGTTAATCTTACCATAAAAATGCGGTTATAGAGGATGTATTTTACTGAATTCACATCAGGAATGAGTTGGAATTGATTTTGTTATAAATACTATAAAAGGTTATACATCACAAATTTCAGTGTAACTATATTACATTTAATATCATGTTATCTAATATAAACATTCAACTACTGGATCGATCATCATAAATTCAAGAAAACCCTTCTAAAAACTCCTTTTTGGAACATGGTTTCAAAAATTTAAAATTGGATACACCAAAAGTCAATATTTTGATATAAGAAAACATACTCTATGGTTTCATACAATATTTACATATTCTTGGGATTATAACTTCTTGAATATACACAATCACACAAAGCATGTAATGACATGGGATTTACATGGTTTAGACTTAATTATACTTCATAATAGTTAAACTATGGATTTTATTAACAACAAAAGATAATGGTTATAAGAATGTGATGAAAAAACACTAATCACATATCTATTTTTAGATGAGTATGTATAGTATATAAAAAGACACCACCATCCAATTTATTGGAAAAACCATCACTACCTTTTGATATATAGAGAAAATACATTATTTGTTAAAAGCTACTGGATGATGCACAACATCAAATCTTGATTTATAGTTAAATGTGAATGCTAAATGATATATTATTTTTTATACCTATTTAGGAATATTATTTAGTCTTCTAAAAACACTATGTTGTTCTGAATAAGTATAAAAATGTTATTCTTACATGAGGTACCTTCTTATGTAACAATTGCATCATCCATATTTAGTTTCTACCACTACTAAATATTTTAAATTTACATAAAATTATAATTATATAATTCTTTGGTTCCACTTCAATGCCATTATATAGTTATAGAGAATATCCTCTAGAAATATTCCTTCCAAATAGTAAAATAACTTTTGTGAAAAAATATTTATCACAAGAAACTAACAATTTCTTATTATAGAATTGTTTTTCTGGATTCACTATAAAGTACTTTAGGTCGCCTTCATCCCCCATTTATAAATATTAGATGAGTATTTATCCATTTTCTTCCTTGTAAACCTATCCTAACTAAGGCATAGTTCTAATTTAAAAATTCCAAGACAATAGAATTCATTAGTATATCCTATAGATTTTCAATTACATTTATATTATGTATTTCCAACACTTATTCCCCAGTCCAAATAACTTTATATTTTTATAGGATTTTATTATTGATTAAAAATTTGAATTATTTGAAAGATAGTTATCACTATGAATAACACTAAATAATATTCAATTCCATGCATCTATTTTATATCCTTTAACGAATCCTTCAACTATATCATCTTTTTCCCTACCTTCCTGATGGGAAAGTAATTTTTTTAGGTGGTTGATAGTGAAAATAATGGTTATTGTCTATATATAAAAATTATAGTAGTTCATAATTATGTAAATGTATATTTCATAGTACTTATTCAGGTGTCTACATGTCCTCTATAATTATGGATCAATATAACCATGTTGTGAATCTTATATTTTTAATCAAAGGTCGGATTCTTCTAAACCATTGAGATACTAGTGTATCAAATTCTCATATTCCTCTTTCTCCTTCTATGGATTTTCCATTAATATAATAATCACTCTGAATAATTGGGTATTTCCCACCCTTATAAAAATCACAAAATAAATGAAACCTCAAACTGTGGATGAAAAAGGAACCATTTCAATATTATTATACAATTTTCCATTTATATTTCCTTATCATCGAATAGTTTCAAAAGAATGACTAATGGGGGTGGAGAATTGATTGCATCCAAATATTTATAGTCCCTCTACAATATTGTTTTTGTAATCTCACTATGACAATATCATGGTTTCTAACTTCTATCCCCTTTATGTTCTTATCTAAAAAATCCATTATGTTTCCCTAATATCATTCATATTGAATGTTCAAGAAAAATCACTATTTAACTATGAAATCCATTAATTTTCAAGAATATTTATGACAATATAATTGATATAAAAAATATGTAACGTGAAGATCTCATTATCAAATATCATCCAGTAATAGTTTGATATTCATTGCACTGAATGGTATTTTATTCTTCCATAAAGGCATTAATCATATGGTTATAATTCATGGGTTCATTATTTATCCAATTAAAAATTTTATTGATCTTGAACACTGTGTTTCTCTAGGATTCCATAAATAATTCATATTCATATTTAGGAAATTTTTTCCAAATATCTATAGTTGAATTTAAACATCATATTTAATTTTTAAGATGTAAACCTTAATATACAACCATCAAAAGAATAGTCTAAATTACTGTGTTATTAACAATTAATGATTAAATTTAACGAAATTCCACTCATTACTTTTATTAAAATCCCTTAATATGTAAAATATAACTATACGAACTCATACCATTCACTTATTCCTTCAGCTGGTATACCCATCTATTCTGATTGACGTTGTTTCCCAATAGACGTTCTTAATGATCTCATGTTTTGTAAAAATATAAGGAGTCAATTTCCTATTTTTTCTATATCTCCCATATTTTTCATCACACATAATTACTGTATATTTTGGTTATTTATGCTATCCTTTATCCAAAATATTTATATATTGAAATTAAAATCTATACATTAGAACTGGTTATCAAACAATGGTAGACCACTTAAACTACTAAGGTTATACACATTTATATGATACTTCTTTTGGAACTCTTCTCTTAGCACCCATATTCATTTTAAATATGGATATATCATGAATATTTTATAATTTGAGTTTTTTAAAAAATTTCTAACTTCTATTAAGATCCACCATTGAATGCTCCGTTGGTTTCTAGATCCTTCCATTAGATCCCTTTATTTAATAGAAAATTTTGGATTGTGATGGATTTTTTTGAACATAATTATAAAATATCCAAAATTCAAAGTCATCATTTCCTTAGACTTCAAATAAACATTTTTGGAAAATTTATTTAACTTTTCCCATTAGTATAGAATCAATATAGACATAGTTAATATATCCAAATGTAACACTCCAGAATTTTAAATAATAATATTTAATTTGAAATTTAGTGTGACATTAAAAAATGATTAATAGGGAATATAACATACCAATAAATTATGATATATTTATTTAAATCCTTTAAATATCATGGAATTTACGTAATAATGAGTTCATTTTATAACTTTTGTTACATGAAATATGATGCTTTTATGAATAATAACACACTATTAATACTATTATTTAATATCATAGTTACAACATGCACATTATAATGTAGGGAACGAAAAGTATTATCTAAATTATGAAAATATATTGTTTAATTTTTTTTATTAATTATCTATTTATTATTAATAAAAAATAGTTAAAAGAAAAATAAATGTCTTTTGAAAAACAGTATTCCTTGTAAAAGTTTTTAAAATCATGCATGTCACATATAATTGAAAATTAATTTTTACAACTTTAAAAAAAATTATAAAATATAATTCAATTTAGAAACCATAAAACAAAAAATTTATTATTATTTATTTATGGGATTTTTCTAATAAGTTTCAATTTATGATGAATGGTGAAAATACTGAATTTTATTTTAAAACTGCATTTTCATTTAAATAATTTATAATGTTAAATTATATTATGATTTTTTTAAAGTAACATAAGATAAATTTTAAATTTATTAGTTCAATTTATTTCATATTAATAATTTTTATTTTCATTTCTTAAATAAAAACATTGAAAAAAATTGATCATTTTCACATTAAAAACATACTTTCTCATCATGTCTGTGAGATTAATTATAAGTTGAATTTATCCACTTCTATGAGATGAATTTGGAAAAATGGTTACATATTTTAATAATCACGATTTAAACTATCTAAAAAGGTTTAATTGATATTTTACCATAATTATTAGTGAAAATAGTAAAAAATAATTACCACGATTAAGGTGAAACCCGAGTTTTTCACACTACATAAGTTTCTGTTAAAATTAATTTTACCAGACATAGGATTTTTATTTAATAAATTATATAAAATATTTTGAATAATTTTTTTATAAATTATATTATAAATCCAATTATAATTTATTATGAAATTATTAATTACCTAGTTAAATAAAAAGATAAAATTTACCATGGTAAACACTAAAATGGTAAATTTTTTAAAAAAATAAATAATAAGGAATAAAATTATAAAAATGTACTTATTTTTATTTTTTTGGAGGTTTTTATTTGTAAAATAAGCCCTAATATCCTATATTATTCTATTTTAGATCCTCATGATGTCACGATCTGAATCTAGTGGCATCCAATACCTGCACCAGACCTGGCCTATGGAAAGGCCCCAAGGTAATTCCTTATCCCCATGGTCTAGAACAAGTGCCCATCTATCATTTATCTTGGTTTGGGAATGATTTACCTATACATGTATACATAAACCATTAAAAGCATTTGGTAAACTACATCTGAAAAATTAATACAAATAAAGTTTATACAGAAGTCCAAAACTGAATACATAAGATCATATGAAATAAAAAAGTGCCAAATACACAATGAAATAGTATAAAAACTATAACGACCCAAAGTATTTCAATGGAAAATTCACTTCTTATATTTATGTCATAAAAACACAAAATAATGAACTACTAAGTGATAAGTGACCTTTAAACATAATTTTGTCACCCCTATGTTTGGAATTTTAAAATTCTGACACACACGGTTGTGTTCAAGATAGTTTTTGGAGTCTAATGAAACAAAAATAATTTTTGGTGAATAGTAACCTACCCTTATGAATAGTAACCTACCTTTATGAAGAGTAATATTACCCTTATAGTAAATAAGAGTAACATTACCTATGAATAATAAAATAAAATATAGACATCATAGAAAGTGATAATTTGACCTTAGTCAACATTTTTGGTATTATATAAGTCAAAATAATTAATTAGAATTAATTAATTAATTTAAAAGCATATTTATTTCCCTGAAATGTATTCCTAAAGTATTGAATCAATTTATAATATTTTTTAGATAATTTTATAAGACCCTACGTAATTTTTGAAAGAACTACAAAATCAGTTTTTATTTTTGAAAACTGTTTTTTTAAGTAAATTATGATTTTAATTAAAAATTAAATTAATAATATATAGAAAATTATTTTTGAAAAATGTAAATGATTTTTGGATTATACACGTCGAAAAATGTTAGGGGAAAATGTTTTGTTTTATTTTAAAACACTTCAATTTTCAGGTGAATAGTAAAACAATACAGTTTTTCGCATAATCGGTATATACTAAATTGCATCATTAATGATGTAATGATGAAATTAAAATTATAGAGCATTAGTTTCGGCCAAATTATTTTAAATTTTATAAATTTATCCTTGAAATACAATAAATCCAATTCTAAAACCTAAAAAGAACTTTCCAACGCCTAAAGTCAAAAGGTGATTTCTTAAAGTGTCTTTTTCTCTTTCTTTCACTTTCCTTTTAATAAATTAATTAATTCGAATTATAAAAAAGCATTAAAGACTAATAATAATTATATTATATTGATATATGATTTAGTATGTCAAAAAACTATTATTAAAGTCTACCTCTTGATATATTATTTTATTTAATATTTTATGCCAAAAACACCTCCCTCCTCATGTATAAATAAGCCCTCCCCCTCCACTTGCCAAACCACACCTCTCAAGCTTCATGAATTGTCTAATATCTGCCCAATAATCTCCCCTAGCCCCTTACCCACGTCCAAGAGCTTCGGGTCTCATCAAAATTCCAAGATTAAGCCCTTAAGGAGGTTCTCAAGTGAAGGATTCAAGAGGTAATTTCCCTCCCTCTTCTCCTTTAATTTCCTTTCTAGTTCAAGTTCCTTTCTTGATATCTCCCCACCTATCTTCATCCAAATTGTTTTGTAACTCCATAATTATAAATATACTGTAATATTATTATTCTAATGGTATATTATATCACCCGACACCCTTTCCCTCTTCCTTTTATTTTATTAAATAGAACGTTGTTCATGTGGTGATAATTTATCACCTTCAAAAACAACATTCTCTCATCTTCCATTTATACCTTCATATCTGGTCATGAAACCATTTTTATGGTTGAACCAAAATATGTTATATGTATTATGTTCTATTTTATGTTCTTTAAATAACCTATGGCCATATTACTAGGTGAAAAGTTAAAACAAGTTCATTGTGATCCAAAAACCGCCCAAATTTACCCAAATAACCATCATTAAAATCTTATCTAATGATTCATCCACATGGATCTAATATAACTCATTGTAAAATAATTAAATCTTATGTAATATCATAAATAACATTTAATATCAGTTCTGGATGTTTACCCATGATCTACCAAGACATCAATTTAAGAATACAAGTGGACAGCTCAAGAAAGCCATAAAAACGAACATCATCGAACAATGTTTTTAAACTCAATAAGTCATCCAAAGGTACATAATATGACATAATGAAAACAGAATGAACACTATTAATGTATAAAAGGTTCTGTAATTTCTAATTAATTAATATAATGTCATTATACATCATATTAAAAAGATGGATGCATTCGAGTACAAGGTAAGGGGAAATCTCGAACCCAATTTTCTTCCTTCGGGTTCTCCCTCTTTCACTCCATTTTTGAGATGGTTACCCCTCAAAGATCATTTGTTCATCATTTCCATTACTTATCTGGGATATACATGTTTTTCATTGGTTTTTATGTACATAAATATTTTTTCCAAAAGAACTCTTCTTTCAAGATATCACGTTTTACCTCTCATTCAAGGTTGATGGTTCTTGTATCAAGTATGTTGTTCCCTCTTTATTTTGGGAACCCAAAGCTTATGAATGTGTTATTGTGAGGTGAAACCCATTCTTTTACATGGGTTATTTATGTACATGTTTGACATGTTTTCTATGTGTCAATCATGATAATGATAATTTTTGATGTGACGGGTGCGCCCGGAATTATATAGCGCAAAATGTTTAAATGTGACGGGTGCGCCCGGAATTATACAGCGCTCCAGTTCATTTGGTAAAGTGATGAATCTCATGAGTAAATTTCAAATGAGTTGTGAACAAGATGCTATCTTTTTTCACAAGTATGTGTGGTAGTTAACCACTAAGATATGATGTTTCATGTTTATGCATTACCACATTTCATGTCTATTATTTATGCTCCTCTCATGTTCATGATCTTCTTACTATGTCATGATTATGCTCACCCCATGCTATATTGTTCTTATCTATCCTCTTACTGGGCTTCTATCTCACCCATTTTTATGTATATCCTCAGGTTGCTACATGTACTAAGGAGAGGACAAGTGCCAATAAGAAGCTAGACAAGATGTAATTAAATAAATATTTATGGTTCATGTTTTATTTGGTATGTGTGGTCCTATTTTCCCAAGACACTAAAACATTGGATACTCTATGTGTAATATTATTATGTTTTTTATCATTGAAATGATGTAATTGTAATGAAAGAAAAGGCCGGGTCGCTATAGTTGGTATCAGAGGAAAGGTTTACTTAATTTTGGAATTAGGATTAGTAAAACCTAGAGAAAACCTCTAGCATAAGAATAAGTAAAAATATGTACACAAGAATATTTACCTAGGGATCCCATATGTTATGTTTTTGGTATAATTGTTTAAATGAATAAGTTAGTCATGACTTGTTTACTTATGTTTTGTTCTAAACAATTCTATTTTAGAAAATGGTGGGAAATAGGATAAATCAGGCCAGCAACTCTTGTGAGGGCCAATGAAACGATTGCCCGAATGAGATCCCCAATGATTTTGGGGGTGGAGTTAAAATCTTCCTGGCGATGCTTACCCAATTATCTTGGGTTATGAATAATAACAATAATAATAGGGAACGTCCTCCTTCTCCAAAGAGGGAGAAACTAGCTATTGAATGTTTTATGCGGCAACAGCCACCGACGTTTTGTGGATCTTCCGATCCACTAGATGCAGAATAGTGGTTCAACTCCATGGAGAAGATCTTTTCTATTCTTCACTGTTCTGAGATGGAGAAGGTGACTCTATCCATTTATCGTCTAGATGGAGAAGCTGATCAATAGTGGGATTTGATTAAGAACACCAAGCAAAGGGAGGAAATTGAAGAGATAGAATGGGAAGACTTTAAGATAATGTTTCTTAATAAGTACTTCCCACAAACTCTTTGCACGAAATGGAGAGATAATTCATATAGCTCAAGAAAGAAGATGGAGAATCTATCACAACCTATGAATCAAATTTCACAAGGCTTGCAAGGTATGCTTCGGGTTTTGTTATCAATAATGATAGCAAAATTGATAGATTCTTTAGTGGATTAAAACCACATATTCGAAAGGCTCTTGCAATTCGAGACTATGGGAGTTATGAGGAAGTTGTTCGGTGTGCTCTCAAAGTGGGGATGGATTTTGGAGAATGGTCCCATGGATATGGTGATAAGAAAAGAAATATGGAGTTTCAATCTGGTGTATCTAGTGACAATGGTGGGAAGAAAAATCAACGACCCACATGCCAAAAATGTTGGAAGTTGCACCATGGGAACTGCCTAAAAGGTACGGTGAAATGATTTAAGTGTGGGAAAGAAGGACACCAAGCTCAAGAGTGTCGAAAAGAGATGAAAAGTAAGGATAATGTAGCCGATGAAAGGAGAGAACCACTTGTGGTTCAATGCTACAATTGTAGGGAGCTATGGAACTATTCAAACCAGTGCACTAAACCTCGATCTCTCGAAGGTAATCAGCGCCAACAACCACCAAAGACAAAAAAAACAAGGGAAGGATTATTCCATCACTACTACAGAGGTGGAACATGTTAATGAAGTCGTACAAGGTACACTTACAATTCACTCAAGTATGGAAAAAGTCTTATTTGATTCTGGTTTTACGCATTCTTTTATATCTTGCAAGTTTTATAGAACTATTGAATAAAAGCCCCCAAACCTTGAAGTAAAGATAACAGTAAAAACACAAAGTGGTGTAGTCATTGGGACCCATCTATTTGACTCTTCTCCTTTTGACGTATGTGGGATGATTCTTTCGGAAAATCTCTTAATACATCCCTTGGTGGAATTCAACGCTATAATGGGAATGGATTGGCTCTCGTTATATAGATCACATTTCAACTGTCGGGAAAAGGAAATATATTTTCATATTATGAACCATCCCATTCTCCTCTACAAATGCAAGGTAGATCTTGCATATCCTTTGAAAAATCCTTCAATGGTGTGGGTGTTGATTCCCTATGAAGAAGCATACCTCTCCCAGATGGTTGAGTCGAAAGAAAGTGCCAACCTTGAAGAAATTCCCATCGTGAGGGAATACAGTGATGTATTTCCCAAAGAGTTACTCGGAATTCCCCCGGATCGTGAGGTAGAGTTATCAATTGAACTCATACCTAGAGCTACTCCTATCTCAAAGTGCCCCTATAGGATGGATCCTATTGAACTGGAGGTGTTAAAGAAGCAGTTGGAAGAGCATTTAGACAAATGGTTCATACTCCCTAGTGCATCACTTTGGGGTGCACCAGTGCTCTTTGTGAAGAAGAAGAATGGAACCATGCAGCTCTCTATCGATTATCGAGAACTCAACAAGATCACCATAAAGAAAAAGTATCCTCTCCCAAGGATTGATGACTTGTTCGATCAGTTAATAGAAGATCAATACTTCTCAAAGGTGGATCTTCGTTCTGGATATCATCAGGTAAGGGTGAAGAAGGAAGATATTCAGAAGGCTGCCTTCCGTACAAGGTATGGGCACTATGAGTTTTTGGTGATGCCCTTTGGACTTACTAATTCCCTGGAAATCATCATGTATTTGATGAATAGAGTCTTTAGACATTACCTCGACCAATTTGTGGTAGTTTTTATTGATGATATTCTCATCTACTCCACGAGCAAAGAGGAACATGAAGAACAACTAAGTCTTGTGTTGGCGATATTGAGAAAGGAGAAGTTGTACGCCGAGTTTAGAAAGTGTGACTTTTGGATGAATCAAGTCACATTCTTGGGACATGTGATCACAAGTGAGGGAATTTTTGTGGACCCTTCAATGAAAAAGGAGATTTAGGAATAGCCCAGGCCCTCTAGTATCACATAAATTCGTAGTATTCTTGGATTAGCTGGGTACTACCGGCGTTTTGTGAGAAACTTCTCACGATTGTCAAGCCCGATAACTAAGTTAACCAGAAAAAGGGTAAAGTATGTATGGATGGAATAATGTGATGGAAGCTTCAAGGAGCTAAAGAGAAGGCTGATCACTACACATGTACTCACACTACCGAAAATTGGAGAAAGTTTTGTGATATACAGTGATGCATCAAAGAAAGGCTTGGGTTGTGTACTCATGCAAGATGATAATTTGATAGCCTACGCCTCACGACAGATGAAGATCCATGAGAATAACTACCCGACGCATGATCTAGAGCTGGAAGCCGTGATTTTTGACTTGAAAATCTGGCAGAATTACCTTTATGGTGAGAAGTGTGACATATACACCGACCTACAAGAGCCTAAAGTATATATTCACACAAAAGGAGATCAACATGCGTCAAAGGAGATGGTTAGATCTAATCAAGGATTACGATTTCTCTATTAACTACCATCTCTGAAAGGAAAACAAGGTAGCTGATGATCTAAGTAGAAAAGAACCTAATACTCTATCCATGTTGAGGATTGAGAAAGACCCTATCTTCTTAGATATGAAAAGGATGGATTTGGGAATTGTAAGGGCAGGGGATACATCCTACCTTTCCCAAATGATTGCGCAACCATCCATCCAAGAGAAGATTAAGGAAGTACAAAGGGATGATGTGGAGATACAAAAGAGGGTGAATGCAGTAAAGGAAGGGAAGCTGCAAGAGTTCTATATTGATTATGATGGTGTGTTTTGGTTTGGAACGTGGATTTCTGTGCCTTCATCACCCGGGATAAAGAAGTAGCTATTGGATAATGCATATAACTCACCTTTCTATATCCATCCTGGCAGTACCAAGATGTATCGTGATCTCCGAGAACACTTCTGGTGGGATTAAATGAAGAAGGAGATTGAAGAATATATAGCAAGGTTCGTGGTATGTCAGCAAGTTAAAGATGAGAGAAAAAAGTCCAAAGGTATGATGTAGTGATTGCCTATACCCATGTGGAAATGGGAAAATGTTACTATGGACTTTGTCATGGGTCTCCCGAAGACGTCAAAGGGAAATAATGAGATATGGGTTGTGGTTGACCGACTCACCAAGACTGCACATTTTATCACTATTCAAGAAGACCTCTCGCTTGAACAACTTTCAAGGATATATGTGAAGGAAGTAGTAAGATTGCACGGTGTTCCAATCTCGATTCTCTCTCACCGTGATCCAATGTTCACATCTAAATTCTGGAGGAGCCTTCAACATGATTTGAGTACTGAATTAAATTTCAGCACAACCTATCATCCCCAAACTGATAGCCAGTCTGAAAGGACTATTCAGATGCCTAAATATATGCTATGATCCTGATCTCTTGAATTAAAAGGTGGTTGGGATCAGCATCTCCCATTTGTTGAGTTCTCATACTACAATAGCTTCCACTCGAGTATTCAGATGGCTCCGTATGAAGCTCTTTATGGGAAGTGATGTAGAACTCTAACCTGTTGTGATGAAGTTGGAGAATGAAAGCTACTTGGTCTTGATCTTGTTCAAGAGATTACATAGAAGGTTCAAGTCATCCAGAAACACATCAAAGCTTCTCAAAGTCGGAAAAAGATCTATGCTGACAACCGTCGAAGGGACTTGGAGTTCAATGTTGGAGATAAAGTCTTCCTTCGAATATCTCTATGGAAGAGAGTCATGAGATTCAGGAAGAAAGGGAAGCTAATCCCAAGGTACATTGTCACCTTTGAGATCCTTGACCGTATAGGAGCCGTGGCCTATCTTCTGGCACTTCCACCGAATATGGCTCAAGTTCATGATGTGTTTTATGTATCACTACTGAGGAAGTACATAACAGACCCCTCACATGTACGAAACTCAGAGGTGGTACAGCTGGAAGATGATCTCTCCTATGAGGAGTAGCTGGTAAATTTTTTTGACCGAAGTGATAAGGTTCTACCCAACAAGACAACCCGCCTTGTCAAAGTGTTGTGGAGGAACCAAAAGTTCGTGGAAGAAACTTGGGAACCATAAGAGGCAATGAAGGAGAACTACCCTCACCTGTTTGTGTAAAGAGAAATTTCAGGGGCGAAATTTCTTAAGGGGGGAAGAATGTAACAACCTAAAGTATTTCAATGGAAAATCCCCTTCTTATATTTATGTCATAAAAACACAAAATAATGAACTACTAAGTGATAAGTGACCTTTAAACATAATTTTGTCACCCCTATGTCTGGAATTTTAAAAATCCGACATACACGGTTGTTTTCAAGATAGTTTTTGGAGTCTAATGAAACAAAAATAATTTTTGATGAATAGTAACCTACCCTTATGAATAGTAACCTACCCGTATGAATAGTAATATGACCCTTATAGTAAATAAGAGTAACATTATCTATGAATAATAAAATAAAATTTATACATCATAGAAAGTGATAATTTGACCTTAGTAAACGTTTTTGCTATTTTATAAGTCAAAATAACTATTTATAATTAATTAATTAATTAAAAAGTATATTTATTTCCCTGTAATGTATTCATAAAGTATTTAATCAATGTATAATAGTTTTTACATAATATTATAAGACGCTGCGTATTTTTTGAAAGAACAACAAAATTAGTTTTAATTTTAAAAACTGTTTTTTAAGTAAATTATGATTTTAATTAAACATTAAATTAATAATATTTAGAAAATTATTTTTGAATAATGGACATCATTTTTTGGTTCTAAAAGTCGAAAAATGGTAGGGGTAAATTTTTGGGTTTATTCTGAAATGCTTCAATTTTCGGGTGAATAATAAGAAAATACAGTTTTTCGCATAATCGGTATTTACTAAATTGCATCATTAATGATGTATTGATGACATAAACAATATAGAGAATTAGTTTCGTCCATATTATTTTAAATTTCATATATTTTTCCTTGAAATACAATAAATCCAATTCTCAAACCTAAAATGATCTTTCCAAAGCTTAAAGTCAAAAGGTGATTTCTTAAAGTGTCGGTTTCTCTTTCTTTCACTTTCCTTTTAATAAATTAATGAATTCGAAATATAAAGAAGAGTTAAAGCCCAAAACGAATTATATTATATTGATATATGATTTAGGATGCCAAAAACTACTATTACAAGTTTAACTCTTGATATATTATTTTATTTATTATTTTATGCCAAAAACACCTCCCTCCCCATGTATAAATAAGCCCTCCCCCTCCTCTTGCCAAACCACACCTCTCAAGCTTCAAGCATTGTCTAAGCTCTGCCCATTCATCTCCCATATCCCCTTCCCCATGTATAATAGCTTATTTTCTCATCAAAAGACCAAGCATAGGCCCTTAAGGAGGTTCTCAAGTGAAGGATTCAAGAGGTAATTTCCATCCCTCTTCTCCTTTAATTTCCATTCAAGTTCAAGTTACTTTCTTGATATCTCCCACCTATATTCATCCAAATTGTTTTGTAACACTAGAAATATACATATACTGTAATATTATGATTCTAATGGTATATTATATCACCCCACACCCTTTCCCACTTCCTTTTATTTTATTAAAGAGAACGTTGTTCATGTGGTGATAATTTATCACCATCAAAAACAACATGCTCTCTTCTTCCATTTCTAACTTCATATCTAGTCATGAAACAATTTTTATGGTTGAACCAGAATATGTTATATTTATTATGTTCTATTTTATGTTCTTGAAATAACCTATGGCAATATTACTAAGTGAAAAGTTAAAACAAGTTCATTGTGATCCAAAAACCGCGCAAATTTACCAAAATAACCATCATTAAAATATTATCTAATTATTCATCCACATGGGTCTAATATAACTCATTATGAAATCATTAAATCTTCTATAATATCATAAATAACATGTAATATAAGTTTTGGATGTTTACCCATGATCTACCCAGACATCAATTTACGAATACAAGTGGACCGCTCAAGAAAACCATAAAAACGAACATCCCCAAACAACGTTTTTTAAACTCTATAAGTCATCGAAAGGTACATAATATGACATAATGAAACCAGAATGAACACTATTAATTTAAAAAAGGTTCTTTAATTTCTAATTAATGAATATAATGTCATTATTCAAGTCATTAAATAGAAGGAGGCATTCGGTTACAAGGTAAGGTGAAATCTTGAACCCAGTTTTCTTCCTTCGGGTTCTCCCTCTTTCACTCCATTTTTGATATGGTTACTCCTCAAAGATCATTTTTTCATCATTAATTTTACTTTTCTGCGATATACATAATTGTCACTGGTTTTTATGTCCATCAAAATGTTTTCCAAAAGAACACTTCTTTCAAGATCCCACCTTTTACCTCTCATTCAAGGTTGATGGTTCTTGTATCAAGTATGTTGTTCCCTCTTTCTTTTGGGAACCCAAAGCTTATGAATGTGTTATTATGAGATGAAACCCATTCCATTCCATGGGTTATTTATTTACATGTTTGATATGTGTTATATGTGGAAAGAATGATAATGATAATGTTATGATGTGACGGGTGCGCCCGGAATTATATAGCGCAATATGAATGTTTAAATTTGACGGGTGCGCCCGGAATTATACAGCGCTCCAATGCATTGGGTAAAGTGATGAATCTCATGATTAAATGTGAAATGATGTGTGAACAAGATGCTAGAATTGTTCACAAGTATGTGTTGTAGTTAACCACTAAGACATGATGTTTCATTTTTATGCATTGCCACATTTCAAGTCTATTATTTATGCTTCTATCATGTTCATGATCTTCTTCCTATGTCATGATTATGCTCACCCCATGCTATATTGTTCTTATAGATCCTCTTACTGGGCTTCTAACTCACCCATTTTGATGTATATCCTCTGGTGGCTACATGTACTAAGGAGAGGACAAGTGCCAATAAGAAGCTAGAGAAGATGAAATTAAATAAATGTTTATGGTTGATGTTGTATTTGTTATGTGTGGTCCTAGTTTTCCCAAGACACTAACCCTTTGGATCCTCTATGTGTAATACTATTATGTTTTTTATCTTTGAAATTATGTAATAGTAATTAAAGAAAAGGTCGGGTGTCTATAAAAACTGCCCCATGGACTCTACATGACAAGGGGTCGTTACCCACAAGTTGTCCCCACAACTCTACCCCAAGGATGGGAACTAACACCCGAAACTGCCATCACTAATGTTTTTTCTTTACATGAGTCATGAAAAATAAAGTCTACTTACACCGACGGGGTGCCAGTAGGCTGTGATCCTAATATCAAGAGGATAAAACCAAATGATTCGAAATTGTATGCAATACATGGTGAAAAAGAATGTTGTTTTTATATGAAATGAAAAGCGGTGACAAATTCCAAGAAATGAAAATTTTAATTGAAAACTGTTTTCAAGATAAAACATTAATAATGTGAAAAAATTTAAATTTTCATGTTAGCTACAATAATATACTACCAAAAAACCAAAATACAAGGTAAAATACCACAAATCCAATGAGCATCAAATCAGGAACACCTCATGGCAGTAGATAATCTCGGCCCCTATGTACCTCATATCTCGATGTAATGTAAACATAGTAAAATATGTTCTCATTCATAATACACTAGATGGGAACAAACCAATAACCTATTTTTCCCCAATAATCATCCATATAGTTTATTTAGAGCTTCCATTTTCAAAATGCTAAGTGATATAGGGACAAAAACCATATGGTCCACTAGCCGACCTAGTACAAATCTGCTCCACCTCGGTACCTGGGCTTCCCCCATTGTTCTCAAACAATTTCACAATGATAAATAAACATATTTTTGTATAAAAAATCACTACTGGTCATATATAATCAATGAAATATCTATACACGTTTTAAATCACTTAAAACACACACCAAAACACTTTGATTATTAAAAGAAACAATTTATCAAAATCCCACGTTGTTTTGCACAAACAAGTCTTTGAAAAACCCACATTATACACTATCTGCACACTTATATGTTACAAAAATAAAAAAGGCATCCCAATAAATTTCAATGAAACCAAAAAACGATTTTAGGGCATCCCCATGTGAACCATGAAATGATAATATTGCGAAACCTCCATTTATACACAATCATGGAACTTAAAGGTCACATGTTCAACAAATACAATTAAAACCCATTTTTGCAGTAACAAACAGAGGGAATTTACACTAAAAACATTATTTGAAGCCCTTTTTCATTTCAATATAATCAATTAAGTATTTATAGGGAAACCCCAAAAAAACCAATAAAAGATTTCAGCGAAAAACCCCCAATTCCATATAAAATTTGAATTTAAAATTCATTTGCAATACAACCGCCAATAAAGAAACTTTTTACAGAAATAATAAAATTATATAAACATGAAAATATGATAAATACAAAATGTAAAGATACAATGATTTCACAAACATGGAATCACCTACTAAATTAATGAAAACCCGTGATTATTTGTGCAAAAACAAAATTGCCCCACCACCACACCAAGAGGGACCTAGATAAAACCTATAACTACAAGAATATACCAAAATAACCCAAGGATAAACCCTAGGTTTGAAACCATACCCTTTGGATATTATAGAAATCAATAATAATTTGAATAACCCCTAACATAGAGGAATGAAAACCCTAAGAAAATGGGAGGAAGAATGAAGGATACCCACTTACATAAGTGATCTTGAAGAAATCGCCCCGAATACACCAGAAGCTGAATTTAAAAATAGAAAAAAATGAAAATAAGTTTCTAATAAGTATAAGAAGGTAATTTGAGAATATAAATGGGGAAAATATTATGAATTGAAAGAGTTCTGTAGGAATGAATTTACCTCTTCAAATCTAGAATATTTGAGACACCCTAGGATGTTCTGTACAAAATCG
This sequence comes from Viscum album, assembly GCA_963277665.1. Lineage (NCBI taxonomy): Eukaryota > Viridiplantae > Streptophyta > Magnoliopsida > Santalales > Viscaceae > Viscum > Viscum album. Next base: position 922,346,914 of record OY728162.1, on the reverse strand, counting down.
TGATGAATACGAGCTCCAATGTGGCTAGGAGGATAATGGGAGCATGTGTGGGTTCAGTGGGATTCGTTGAGACATATAATCCCCAAAATAGCATTATATTTTAATATGTTATTAAATATACAAATTGTGTTTTTCAAAATGGAAATGAGATTTCGGACTAGCCCATTTTTTTAAATAAAGACCCAAATACACCATTATTATGGATTCTTAAAGGGTCCAAATTGAAATGGTGATTTTAATAGGTCAGTGGAGTCCATTTAGGAATTTCAATGGGTGTAAAATATAAAAAAAAATTAAATAGTTATAAAAGAAACTATTTTTTTTTAATCTGGAAATAGGATACCGGTTTGACCCATATCATGAAAACTAAATTTTTTTTCCAAATAATCATGGGAAAACCCTAAAACATAGCATGAATGGAAATTAAATGAAATTTACCTTTAAAATAAGTAAAGGATGTGACAATTCTCTCTAAAATGAAATACTTTCCACCTCAGAAAGTCAACCTAATGCTTGATTGGAAAACAAGAATGGGTACTCTTCTTCAACCCATGACTTCCACTCCCATATCTCATGTGTATCATTTCCATGATACCAAAGAACCTAGATCAATGGAATCGAATTCTATGAAATCAACTTCTCTTGGGAGTCCACTATTTTCACTAGATACTCAACAAAAAACATATCAAGCTCTATCTTCAGATCTTCCCAACTCAGCACATGAGAATGATTTTGGTGGTATTTCTTCAACTGGGATACATATATGACATAATGGATTGATGTCAACAGATAATGTAAATCCAACATGTATTCCACCATTTCAATATTCTCAGTGACCTCAAGGGGCCCGACATACCACGTCATCAACTTCCCTTGATTCCCCAATTGATGATGACCTAGACGAGGGGCACTTTAAATAATACCATGTCACCGACAAAAAACTCTTGGTATCAATGCCTTTGGACAGTATATGATTTATAGAGAATCTGATCTTCAAATAAGTGTTGTGTAATCAACATGACCTTCTCAGACATTTTCTGCAAAAGAGTCGGCCCCAACAGTGAGGTCTCACCTACCTCATCCCAACATAGGGGGGACCGACAAGGCCGACCATAAAACACCTCAAATAAAGAAATTCAAATCAAGGATTCGTAACTATGATTATAATAAAACTAAACCAACCCCAATTGGCTATCCTATGAACCCCAAAAGTCCAAGACATATGATCAGATCATGTCCTCCAAAATCTGATTCTCCTGCTCTGTCTGACCATCCGTTTGAGGATGTTATAATGTGCTTATCTGAATCTGAGACACCAAGGCCTACTGAAGGCCATCCCAAAACCGAGAAGTGAAACATGGGTCTCTATCTTAGACAATTGATGATGGAACACAATGGAGTCTCACCATCTCTAGAAGATACAAACAAACCAACACATCAATTTAGATGTATCTCTGATCGGAATGATGTGGGTTGTTTTGATCAGATGATCAATCACCACCCAAATGGAATTATTACCCTGATATGTACATGGTAAGACAATAATTAAGTCCATGGAGATCTCATCCCACATCCAGGTAGGAATAGGTAATGGATGGAGCAAACTGGAGGACCTTTAATGATATGCTTTCACCAATTGTCATGTGTAGCATCTTGAGACAATGTCTGTTGTATCTCGTCTCATACTAGGCCACTATAACTGCCGACGGACATCATAATAAATCTTGGTGGCACAAAATGGACATCCCACTCAGAGAGGTGGCTTTCCTCCATCACCTCCTTCCACAGAGATAACGACACTATTGAATGGCCCTTGAAGCACAAGAATCCCTCCGGAGACGACAAAAAATCACATGAATTCTCCCCTCCATGAAGACACTAGTTTGACAACTGACAATTCTCTTCACCAGGTTGTTCCTACTAAATCAACTTCAAAAGATAATTAATCAAATGGACGATCTCCATGAATGCACCTCCACTATGATACCTAGTCTCCACATACATCTGAGAAAAGAGACCCATCAAAGTCCACTCATCACTAGACTTCCTCCAATCCTGCACTATAACTCTTCTACTCAAAGCATCGACCACCACATTACCCTTTCCTAGGGTATAGACAATGTCAAAGTCGAACCCCTACAATTACTCGATCCATTGATGCTACCTCAATTTGAGGTCCTTTTTTGAGAAGATATAGGCCAATATTTTCTGATCAGAGTATATCAAAAACAAATCTCCAAATAGTTTGTGACACCAAGTCTTCAAAGCATGCATCACCACTTCCAAATTTAAGTCATGGGTTGGGTAGTTATTTTCATGTGGTCGGAATTGTTGAGATCCGAATGCCACCACGTGATCATCCTGCTTAAGAAAGCACCTAAGAATCATACATGAAGCATTACAATAGACCACAAACCCCTTTCCAGCCATTGGGAAAATCAGCAAGGGGGTAGTAGAAACCGTCTCTTCATCTCCTTTAATGATGCCAGACATTCTGGGCCCCATACATACATCACCCCTTTCTGGGTGAGCACAGTAAACGGTGAAGCAAGGCGAGAGAAATCCCAAATGAATCACCTGTAATAACCATCCAGGCTATAGAAAATCATGGTCTATAACACATTATTTTTCTACTCCCATGACATAACCACACTAATATTCTTTGGGTACACTGAAACCCCCTACTGAGAGATCATATTCCCTATAAATATCACTTCCCTGATCCAAAATGTGCACATTGACAACATTGCATAGAGGTGGGGATCCCGCAATGTGCCCAAGATGATCCAAAAGTGATGTTTGTGTTCTTCCTCAAAGCCAGAGTATACTAGAATATCATGCACAAACACCAAAATGAAGGTATCAAGATAATGATGGAACACCTTATTCATGAGTGACATAAAGACAACTGGAGCATTGGTCAATTCAAAGAGCATGACCAAATACTCAATGTGATTGTACCTGCTTCAGAAGGCTATATTTGGGATATCTGAATCCTTCACCCTGAGATGATGATATCCGGAATACAGGTTTACTTTTGAGAACCACTTTTCCACATTCAACTGATCAAGAAAATCATCTATTCTAGGTAAAGGGTATTTGTTCTTAATTGTAACCTTATTTAGATTCTGGTAGTCAATGCATAACCAGAGGGATCTGTCATCTTTTTTCACGAACAACCTAAGAGTTGCCAAGGAGAGATGCTCGAGAGAATGAATACTTTGGATTCTATGTCGTTTAGTTTTATATTTAATTCTCTTAGCTCATTGGGGGCCATGCGATAAGATGGAGGAGATATCTCTTGTGTTCTTGGTGCCAGATCAATCGAAAACTCCACACCCCACTCTGGGGGAAATATGAGAAATCATCAAAGAATACCTCCAGAAACTCATTCACTACATGAGGTAGTGGAACTTCAGTGTAAATACCATCATCCTCTATTGCGAGCAATGACAACTGGAAGGTAAGCCGTCCCAACTATGGGAGTGGAGGTCCTGTGTGTAAGACACCGAATTTTTATGAGAATGATTATTTTTAATTTCTTTTATGTCTTGTGTTGTACTCTACATAGAGATTATCTTGCACTATACGCAAAACCGTACTAGCTTGTAGTATACAGATACACTATTCTGGGCTTGTGTTGCATGCAGGAGCGGCCTTCCTCGATAGCAAGTGTTGTATACAATAATGAGATTCACTAAACAACAATATATTGTTATAATATTATTATGAACTAGTATTTATGAATATTAGTAACTTTATTTTGAATTTTATGACATTATAATTCATCTTACACATATTATAGAACATGGTATGAGAACAAAATAAAATTTTCAGCTAAAATAAGTATTTTTCAAAAAAATACAGTTTAACCACCTTTTGATAGGGCACCCACATTAAATAAAGTTTTTGACATGTTTATAAGTTCAATTTGAAAAATAAAAATTCTTCATTGGGATTAGGATATTAAAATTTACTTTGAGTAACTTTTTGAGATTATTACGATGACCTTCATATTTTGATTAATAGTAAAAATACGCTAAATTAATATTATAAACAAATTTTTTCATTGAGATAACTTATATGGTTAAATTATAATATTTAATGGTTTTAAATAATAAATAGAATATATTTTGACCATTTAATATAATGTAATTCATTATCATTAATTTTACATTGAATTCATATGTAAAAATATTTCAATCTATTGCAACGTTTTAACTTTTAAAACCAGATTTCTCAACATCGGGATTAATTTTAAATTAATTACTGCATCATCTGTGTTTTGAATTTTAAAAAATATATACCATATTTCGATTCAGTGGGTCCAAATTATGTTAATAGGTTACTTTTTTTAATGAATAGTAACTATGGTAATTTTTATTTACTACAGTTAAAGGTAAATCGGGTAATTAAGGGTAAAAATAAGATTATAAAATTACCCTGACACCTGAAAATTTTATATTGGATGAATAAAAGTAGACCCATATCACCTAAGGGTCAGAATTGATTCATTTCGTGGTCTTTTACAATGAAAATTATATAATTATTATTAAAAACAATGAAAGTGACAACATGTCACTCTCTTAAATCCAATAAGTATAATAATTTTTATTTAGTGATAAAATTCATAAAACTTCAAACATGAATGATATAAAGAAATATAAAAAAATTATATACATCATTATAATTTATTTATAATTTTTAGGGATTAAATAATTATCATTAACGATGACGCAATAGTGATATAGAAATTATTTTATTGATTGAAATATCAAATAAATGGGTTTAAAAATATTAAAATAAATATTATATGAATTGATTAATGTCCTCCATAAATTTTATAGATGAATATGACATTTTTGGATTCTATTAAAAAAAATTGTTCGAATATGACCTCTATGTGGAATTTATTTAAATTCAAATAAATGAATAGTGTCAAAATTTACACTATTGTTGTTTTATAAAAATAACATATTATAAAATTGTTTAAAAATCAAAAAAATATTTAATAGTTATAAATTGAAATTTATTTGGTCAAAAAGTTCATAAAGTAAAAAATTATTATCAATTTACAACAAAAAGTAATTATTTATAACAATTTAAAATTTAGAATATTATTACCACAAAAAAATTAAATAGATTGAATAAGGATAAATCAAGTGGATAAGGTTTAAAATAAATTTCCAACATGAATAAATTTTATTGGTTGATTATATTAAAACTCGATATCATCTAAGATTCATATTTGAATCATTTTGGAAGTTTTTAAATCGGTTTTGATTTTATATTAAATTAATATTTGTGAGGTTTCCAAAGGTGCCCATCTCCTCCCTTATAAAAGGGCACCTCCCCCTCTCTTCTTCACAGAAATTTGTGCCTTCAAGCTCAGCCAAACCATGCCTATTTCACTTCTCCACAACCATAGAATCCTACTAGAGGTCACGTAATTCTTCAAATACCATCTTTAGTTCCCTAAAAGGAGGTTAAGAGAAGGCACGTCGAAGAAGAGGTAATATCTTCCACCAATTCTTTCAAGTTTATTTATTCTTCTACTTATTCTTCATTAGTTTTATCATTATAAATTAATAACATAAGTATAAATAATATATTGATATGTTATTATATATATTAAACAACCCAATTTCACCTTCTATCCATCCTACGGAAAATGAAATCACCGCGCGTGCGTACGTACAGAATACCGTCTCCACGTCGTGGTGTAATCTATTTTTCCACCACCACCTTACATGGATGGGTATAATTGTATAAATAATAACTATATATGGGTATTATAATATCATACGTATTATGAGATATTATATCATCCACTTCAATTCCATTCGAAAAATTATAGGAACGATATCACTGCTCGTGCGTACGTACGGAATACCGTTTCCACGACGCGATGAGATTCATTCTCCATGTTAACCATTAAAGAATAATTATAAAGTATATATAATGAATAATAATTATATATATGACATAATATTTATAGTAGATTTATGTATATATATATGTCATCTACTTACTTCCATTCAAGTCAATAAGTAATGGAAAACAATGTTCATGCGTACGTATGACCTACCGTCTCCATGAACGGTGTGTTTCATTTCATATAACTATCTATTATATATATATACTGAATATACATGATAAATAAATCAAGTTATACATTCTGGAAGTAAGTTAATCATGATATAATTAATAATGTCAATAACAACAAGTCCAAACATGTACGCTAAATGAAACAATTTTACCCAAAATGCTGCTTTAACATGGAATTGACAAAAGAACAGGTAATATAAAGTCATAAGTGAATAATATATGATATAATAAATATGATATTGGTTCTGTTACAAGTTAATAATATATTTAAACCCACTATACCAGAGTTTTGGACACGAAAGGAAGAAATTGTACCTAAGGTAAGGGAAAATTTTGCAAATCTCATGTTTATCTGAGATTCCTTATACGTAAGTATTTACTAGGTTAATGTTTATCATCCATGTCCATGTTTTCGAAAATTGTTTTCATAAAATATTTACTATTATTCCATGTATATTTAGAGTCCTTTTTACCATTTTTTTACTTTTTACCTCATTTTATTGAAGTAATCTTTCCTTTGGTTACCATATAAGGTATTTTTTTTGACTTTAATGGAAAAAGTACGAGGAGAATGTTTTTTTAACTTATACGGAATGAATAGATTTTTATAGTTTCATAATGCCTAATTTTCATGAATATAACTCTAAAATATTTCATGATTAATTTCAACAAAATCCCCTTTCTTTTAAAATTGAATGGTATTTTGTGAAAAGAAATTGATTTTGAAGAAGAAAGGATATTTTTCTTAAGAATTAATTTCAAGTGTTTTAGGAAAACAATTTTTCATATAAGATGATATTATTTAGTATGTTTATGTTTAATGTATATTGTCTTTATTATTTAAATTGTGTGATTTTAGTTATGATGAAATGATATCCTTTTTTATATGGATTATATGATGATGGAATGATGTTTATGAAGCCCATTTTATTCTTTAGGTTATGATGAATGTTTTATGTTTATTTTGTGGAACAAGTAATAATAATTTCATTATGAGATGGGTGGGTCCTATATCTCCCTCAAATGGATTGGGTAATGATTTCTTTCCCCTGATATAGACATGGTTGGAACAGTCAGTTAATCCAGATTAGTGATACCGGACTAGAATGAGAAGCGAACATGATTCAAAAAGGGACTTTTTCCACTATGATGGTCTTGGCAGCAATGCCTTGGATACTATGGATATCATAACATGTGACTAATGGTTTCCACAATAACATGTTTTTCCCATTCTATTTTAACATGGTTAATGTTCCTTTATGATCTATGCCTTATGAACATCCAAGATTTATGTCATTTCTCATGATTTTGATGTTTTATGTTCATGTTCTTACATCCAAAGGTTCAGGGATTGTTTTATGTTCTCCATGTATACCCATACTAATCATTTGAGCCCACCCTTTTTATGTTTAATTTTCCCGAGGATATATAGAAAGGTTATAGGTAAGAAAACCAAAGTGGATGATCTTTATGGGAGATGTTTAAGATCTTTCATTATGATTAGAAGATTATGTTTTGAGTTTCCAAAGACACTAAAATAATACAGTCTTTCGGCCTCTATTTTTGTCATGTATTATATATTCTGAAAAAGTAATGTATTGTCTATATACGTCAAGCTTTGGGTCTCTACAGTTTTCATCAGGGCAAAGGTTTAGTTAACCTTTGTAAACTAGGATGCGAAAACATTAGTGAAATCCCAAGAGATATTTCTATGGTTTGTCTAGGTATGTCCCTAAGGTTAAGTATAAGTACAGTTTATTGTCCTAGAATTATAGTAAAGATCATAGAATTAAGCCTAAGATGTTATATATTGAAGGTACTCCCCCTTTATTATGTTGTTTTCCTAGCATGATTTTTTCCTCTCACATTGTTCTTTTTGGGTTTTATACGATGGATTGAACTCAAAGGAACAGTGTTGATCAATGTAATGGAAAATGCAATGATTGTCCTCCTGAACAACCGAATGTGATGGGAGATGGAGTGATAAACCTCATTTCTATACTTACACAATCAATTAATCATTATGGAATTCCAAATGAGAAGAGAAAGGAACAATATTTCATTGATTCCTTAATGAGGCAACACCCACCTTCTTTCATGGGTCTTCTGATCCACTTGTTTCTGAACAATGGATCAGTACCATTGAAAAGATATTTTCCATAACTCACAGTATAAAGCAGGAAAAAGTCATTTTGGTTGTTTACCAGTTATAAGGTGAATCAGACCAGTGGTGGACTCTAATTAAGAATACAAGGCCCCGTGAGGAAATTGAATCCATGGAATGAGAAGAGTTCAAGAAATTTTTTTTCTATAAGTACTTCCCTCGTATTATTTGAATAAAGATGGAAAAGGGGTTCCTTGAGCTTAAGTAAAAGGATGATGAATTTGATGGTATATACAAACTGAATATTACAAGGCTTCCATGGTATGCATCTGGCTTTATCATCCAACCTGGAAGTAAAGTCAATTGATTCATCAGTGGCTTAAAACCAATTCTTTGAAGGGAATTAGCTATAAGAGACTTTAGTAGCTATAAAGAAATTGTGTGTTGTTCTATAAAGGTAGAACTAGAAGTTGGTGTTACATATATATCTCATTGTTCTGACATGAAAAGAAATATGGAGTTCAAGGAAAAACCTCAGAACAATAGTGAAAAAAAGGTGAACATATATTTATGCTCAAAGTGTGGAAAAAAACATGGTGGAGATTATATAAAAGGGACTAGAAAATGTTTCAAGTGTGGAAAAAAGGATATCGATCAACTGAGTGCCGAAGTAATGGGAAAAAAGTTTTACAATTACATGAATATAGAAAAGACTATAGAAAACTCACCACTAACACTTCAATGATAAAAGTGAAAGGAAATGGGGAATTATGCTAACCAATTCCCTAATCCAAGGGTTAATTATGATCGACATCAAAATCCTCGCAAGGAAAAGGACAAAGGGAAGTCACATGCGATCACTATTGGTGATGTTGAGTATGTCAATGATGTGGTGGAATGATTATGTGTTTATATAACAGGATTCCAAAATAATGTTGGGGAATCTCATTTATAGTATTGTGGAATATTGGAATATCTATGTATTGGTTTATTGTGGTTTTCAATAATTATATGCTACCGGTAACCATGAAAAGTGATTGATTTTTTTTGAAAGAATATGATATGCGAATAAAGAAGGAAGAAAGAGAAAATAATATGTTTGATAGTATTAATGAAAAAATGATTTAAATAAGGAAAAACTGATATCATGGTTTGAGTATATAGAAAATTTTGGATTTTGGTATGTGGAAAGAGGTAAATTTTGGCAACTTTCATGTTTTCACTAAGGTTCAATTGGTATTCATTTTTCAAGAGAATACATGATTAAGTTATTCAAATTTTTGGAATGCTATCAATAAGATATATCATATTATATATGGGGAATAAATGATGGAATTCACATTCTTGTTATGTGACCTTTCCAGTAATCGTTTTCTTTATACTATGAGATTGGGAAGATGTATTTTGGATAATTCTAAAGATTGTAATGGATTATATCGTACATCAGATCATATTGTTTATGGCTGGAACATTTTTCGATATTATTTCTGTATAGTTATAAGAGTGTAGTTATAGAAAAAGCACAACCTGTAGGATGGGCGAAAACCTATCGTCTCAGACAAGGTTGCCGGAATCAAACCCTCAACCGAAGTGCGAAAGGCCTTTATTGCCTACAAATGTCCTAAAAGAAGTCCCTAGTTAGTAGAAACAAGTTTTATTTTATTATGCGGTATGATAGATGAAGTACAAGTCCATTTTTTGAACAATATATGATTAATCTCACCATAAGTTAGACTTGCGTATAAAACATTTGCTAACCTTATGTTTGTGTCCGATGGAATAACCTATCATTCTATCGCATGATATGCTAAAACATCATGCAAGACAATTTAAAAATCATTTCTTTAAGAGATGAAGTGGAAATTCTTCAAGGCACAAACAATACTTATATTGTACCAAAATCATGTAAGTATTTATTTTAATTCAAAAATTATTCAACATCAGGGAAATGATTTTGAAACCAAAAATGTTTTCCTAGTACCCTCATATTCGATGAATTAGATGGTACCTTAGATCATCACCAATTTATTTCCTTGTTATTGTTGGTTTTTTATAGCAATGTTCTCTACCACTCTCCATCAAAAATTGATGGTTAGATTTCTATTCCATTCCCATATTTTCACGTATGTTCTTCTATTTGGAAACCTAGTGATGAGTTAATTTGGGTAACTATTACATTTCATACATAGTTTTTAAAATTATGTTTTGGTATTCCTTTTTACGATGTGGGTTTCTATTAAATAAACTATCAATTAGTAAACCATTTTTAACTTCGAAAAATTTCGAGGGAGAAATTCATTTTATGGGGGGTAGAATGTAACACCTCGAAATTTTATGAGAAATATTCTTTTTAATTTCTTTTATATCTTGTGTTGCATTCTACACTAAGAATAGTTTTCACTATAAGAAACACCATATTAGATTGAAGTATAAGGAAACACTATTCTTGGCTTGTTATTCACACAATAGAGAGCTTTATCGATAGCATGTGTTGTGCGCAATAATAGGATCCAATAAACAACGATATATTGTTATAATATTATTATGAACACGCCGTTATGAATAGTAGTAACTAAATTTTAAATTTTATGACATTATAATTTATCTTTTAAATATTATAGAACATGGTATGTGAAAAAAATAAAATTTTCAGGTAAAATAATAATTTTTAAAAAAAATACTGTTTTACCGCCTTTTGATGGTGCACCCACTTTAAATATGGTATTTGACATGTTTATAATTTCAATTTGACAAATAAAACATCTTCCTTTGAATCTGGATATAAGAATTTACTTTGGATAAATTTTTGAGATTATTCTGATAACCATAATATTTTCATAAATAGTATAATTATGCTAAATTTTAAATAAAAACAACTTTTTTCATCGAGATAATTTATATGGTCAAATTATAATAATTAATGTTTTTAAATTATATATATAATATATTATTAGTATTTAATATAATTTAATTCATTATCATTAATTTTACATTGAATTGATAGGTAAAAAAAATTTCAATCTTTTGCAATGTTTTAACTTTTAAAACCCGTTTTCTCAACAGCGGGATTAATTTTAATTTAATTACTACAAATTTTTTGTTTTAAATTTTGAAAAATAGATACCATATTTCGATTCAGCGGGTCCAAATTATGTTAATAGATCACTTTTTTTTGATATTATGAATAGTAACTACGGTAATTCTTATTTACTATTGTTAATGGCAAGTCAGGTAATTAAGTGCAAAAATAAGATTATAAAATTACCCTAACACCTACCAAATTACTATTGGATGAATAAATGTCTACTAATATCAACTAAGTGTCATAATAGATTCATTTCATGGACTTTTTACCATGAGAATTATATAATTCTTATTAAAACCAAAGAAAGTAACAACATGTCACACTCTTATATCTTATAAGTATAATAATTTTACATTAGTGATAAACTTCATAAAACATCGAACATGAATAGTCCTCAGAAAGCTAATGAAATTATCTACATCATTAGAATTTCTTTAGAATTTTTTCTGATTAAATAAGTATTATTAATAATGACACAATAGTGATATTGAAATTATTTTATTGATTGAAATATCAAATAAATGGTTTTACAAATATTAAAATAAATATTATATGAACTAATTAATTTTTATACACAAATTTTCTAGATTAATATGACATGTTATAATTCTATTAATAATTTTGTTTCTAATATATTTTCTGTGTTGAATTTATTTAAATTCAAATAAATGAATAGTGTCAAAATTGACACAATTCTTGTTTAAAAATATTTACGTACAGATTACCGTCTCCACGACGCGATGAGATTCATTCTCCATGTTAACCATTTGAGAAAAATTATAAAGTATATATAATGAATAATAATGATATATATAAAATAATAATTCTACTATATTAATGTATATATATATATGTCATCTGCATACTTCCATTCAAGTCAATAAGGAATGTAAAACATCGTTCATGCGTACGTACGACATACCGTCTCGATGAACCGTGTGTTTCATTTTATTTATTTATCTATTATATATATATATATTAAATATATATGTTATATAAATAATTTGTTTAAATTATGGAAGTAAGTAAATCATGATATAAGTAATAATAATATCATGAACAACAAGTCCAAACACATATGATAAATGAAACAAGTTTACCCAAAACGCTGCTTTAACATGGAATTGACAATAGAATGGGTTATATAAACACATAAGTGAATCATATATGATATAATAAATATTATTATGGTTTTTTTACAAGTTAATAATATGATTAAACCCACAATACAATAGTTTCAGACACATACGGATGAAATTGGACCTAAGGTAAGTGATTATTTTGTAAATCAAATTTTTATATGTGATTGATTATACGTAAGTATTTAATGGGGTTATGTTTATCATCCATGCACATGTGTTATAAAAAAATTCATAAATTTTTTCCATTATTCCATGTATGTTTAAATTCATTTTTACCCTTTTTTACTTTTTACCACATTGTATGGAAGGAATCTTTCATTTGCTTACCATATAAGGTACTTTTTCACTTTTCCAGCAAAAGTATGAGGGGAATGTTTTTATAACTTATATGACATGAACGGATTTTTACACTTTCCAAACAACTAATTTTCATGAAGCTTCCTCTACAATATTTCATGATAATTTTCAACAAAATCCCTTTTTTAAAAACAATTCAATGATATTTAGTGAAAAGAAATTGATTTTGAAGAAGAAATGATTTTTTCTCAAGAATTCATTTCAAGTGTTTTATCAAAACTATTTTCCATCTAAGATAACATTATTTAGTATGTTTATGTTTCAATTATAATGTCACTATTATTTAAATGGTGTGATATTTCTTATTATGAAATGATATCCTTTTGTTTTATATGGATTATATGATGATGTGATGATGTTTATGAAGCCCATTTTATTCATTGGGTTATGATGAATGTTGTATGATTATTTTATGGTAAAAGTAAGAATGATTTAATTATGAGATGGGTGGGACAGATATCTCCCTCCATTCATTGGGTAAAGATTTATATCTCATGAGATAGACATGGATGGAATGAAAAGTTAATCTGATTCAGTGATACCAGACTGGAATGAGAAGTGAACTCGATTTAGTATGGGACTTTTTCCACTATGATGGTCTTGGAAGAAATTCCTTGGTTACTATGGAAGTCATAACATGTCCTCAATGGTTTCCACAATTACATGTTTTATTCCCATACTATTTTATCATGTTTAATGTTCCTTTATTATATATGCCTTATTAACTACCATGATTAATGTAATTACTCATGATTTTGATGTTTTATGTTCATGTTCTTACGTTCAAATTTTTAGGGATTGTTTTATGTTCTCCATGTTTACCCTTACTGATTATTTGAGCTCATCCTTTTTATGTTTTCTTTTTTCCAGGATATAAATATTGGTTATAGTTAAGAAAACCAATGTGGAAGTTCTTTATGGGAGATGATGAAGATCTTTCACCATGATTAGAAGATTATGTTCTGAGTTTCCAAAGACACTAATCTAATACATTCTTTGGGAATCTGTTTTTTTCATGTATTAAGTATTCCGAAAACGTAATGTAATGTCTGTGTACATCTTTCTTTGTGTCTCTACAATGTGCTCCACGACCGAGGATCTCATTCTCCCCGAAAAACTTGACGACTCCCATCAGGTTCCGTGAAACTCACTTTACACCTATAGTAATCAATGTATTCCTGGAAGTGTTCTGGACAATATATTTCATGTATTATTTCAAATGGTTAAATATCTAGAAACAAGAGTTCCCACACCATCTCAACCCCTAACATGGAAATATCACAGGAGGGGCACCAGAGGACCTTCTCTTTCTTCTTTCCCAGTGCTGTCACCAAATCCATCACAAAAGATATAAAATAAGTTGGAAAATTCATCATGTCCACAAAAAAGGTAGAAATAAATGAAGCAGAGGCACATGTTTTAAAAAGAGATGCAGCTATAGAAGATGCGATTAGAATAGTACCACAAACTATAAACGGTCCCAACTCTGATCCTACAAGTGCTTGATCCACTGTATGGACATGTCCATTCTCTACCTAAGGAATACTGCTAGTCTATGGTTGTGCCCTGAATTGGATTTTCCCCAAAGATGACCCATCCTACCACCATAACCACTAAATCGAGATCTCCCACTCCTTGATGGATTGGGATATGTTGGAACTCCTCATGAAACCACTGACCCTGCCCCACTCAGAAGTGGACATGCCACCCTACATAAGCTCTCTAAATTCCCCAAACCTCCACACTGGTAACAATGATTTAGAAGATGTAATCTTGTTGTTCGGATGTGCCTCGGCTTCCCACACTTGTTCCACATGAAATATCATGCATCAAAACCAATAGATAAAAACTTTCTGGAAGAGTGTCCTGAACTACCACCTCTCTTCTTCACCTGTTCCTCCCACTTTTCTTTTTGGAAGAGCCACCACTTCCCACTAAAGATAATGACCTAGTGAAACCAGCCCTATTTTTATGGACAATATCCATAATGCACGCCCAGTCAACGACCTCATCATAGGTCATCTGCTTAAAAAAGAACACATGACAGTATATTTCTGGTCGGAATACTTTCTCAAACATTCGGGCCATCAATTTTTCATTTAATACAATTTCAGGGGAATTCTGAAACAACTCAAAAATACAATTAATGTACTCCACTACAGAAAGATTCCCCTGAACAAGGTCCATGAACTCATGGGACTTGGTATATGCCAATACCTCTGGGAAGTATTGTTCATTGAAGATGGCCTTGAAATCTCCCCAATGCATCTGCACATTCTACCCAGCCTGAAGAATTGACACCCACCACTTATGGTTGGCACCCTTCCATAGAATGGATACACACATCACCTTGAAATGGTTGGTAATTTCTATGAACTCCACTATACACTCAATCCTCTTGATCCATTCCTCTACTTACTGGGGTTCTAAGATACATTAGAAGGTGGGAGGGTTATTTTTCAGAAACTCACGTACTTTATCCTTGGAAGTAATAATTTCTTATGCACTAATAGTAATAAGAGTAGGATTTGGTCCTTGTCCCAAATCATGGACATCCTGGACCAATACATCGACTAACCTCAGATCAATCAGTGTGGGAAAAATCTCTACGGATTCCTCCCATGGTCATGTGGAATCTTTTCTGGGATGCACATTGTTACAACATGTGAAAGTTACAGAAAAATAATCAGTACCACAATTTTGATTATTTTAATCAAATAAATCAAATATTTATAATCTATACACATTTCAGTAATAAAAGAAACAACTACTCCACCCCCGCCTGATGTCCACATGTTGTATGAAACCCACACATCTCACCATGTTGTGAATGCAATCCATAAATTCCAATGTACCATAGTGACTCAAGGTATTCCATGAGAGGTGGGGGCCAAGCACCATACTCATGACCAAAACCACAAGACCCTATAGTCATAGCTCTTTTCTATCCCGACTCAACCCAAAATAGCAATAGAACACAAATAAATTAACCTGCCCTCTGATACCATTTTGTCACTAAAAGAATCTGGTCTCCACCAATACTGGAACCAAACCAGGCATGTGGAAAGGCCCAATAGATTTTTATTATCCCCACGAGCTGGCACAAGTTCCCGAGTGTCATTTATCTTGGTTTTTTAATGCTTTACCCGAATATGTATACATACAACATTAAAAACATTTGGTAAACTAAATCTGAAAAATTCATATCAACAAGGTTTATAAAAAAATAACTGAATAAATAAGTATAAATGAAATAAAAAAGGTCCAAAGACACAATTAAATAGCAGAAAAACATCCCCAAGGACTCCAAACGACATGGGGTCATCACCCACAAGTTGTCTCCTTAACTCCGCCAAAATGATGGGAAATAACACCCCAAATAGCCATCACCCATAGTCGTTCCTTTACCTTAGTCAAGAATAATAAAGTCTACTTACAGAAAAGAGGTGTTTGTAGGTTGTGAGCTTCTGTAAAATATGATACCACCCAATGATTTCAAGGTGCATACAATAAAAGATTTAAAAGCAAGGAGTTTTAATATGCAATGAAAACGATAAAAAATTCTTGGAAATGCAACTTTCAATTGAAAATAGTTTTCAAGATAAAACATTAAGAATGTTAACTCATTTAAATGGTCATGTTATAGACTTTAATATACTACTAAGCAATCGAAAATACAAGGTAAAATATGAAAAATCCAATGAGAAACCAAATCAGGAACACTCCTAGGAAATATGTAGTCTTGGGCCCCATGTACCTCATACCTCAGTGTAATGTAACCATAGTAAAATTTGTTCTCATTCACGAGCCACTAGTAGGGATCATACCCATAACCAAGTGTTCCCAAATAAACATCCATATAGTTTAGTTAGTGTTTTCTTTATCCAAATTCTATGTGAAACGGGAATAAACCCATCTGGTTTACTAGTCGTACTAGTACATATCTGCCCCACCTAGGTAACCGGGCTTCCCCCTTTGTGATCAAACAATTTCATCTTTCTACATAAACCCATATTCATATAAAACACCACTACTAGTAATATACATTCATTACAGTAGATATACACATTTTAAATCACTTAAAACACACACAAAAACACTTTGATTTTTAAGTGTAACAATTTTTCAAAATCTGATGTTGTTTTTCACCAAAAACACTATGAAAACCCCACATTGTACACTATGTGCACACTTGTATGTTACAAAAACAGAAAAGTCAGCCCAATAAATTTCATTGAAACCAAAAAAAATTATTTTAGGGCAGCCCCATGTGAACCAAGAAATGATAACATTGTAAAACCCCCATTTACACACAAACATGGCAATTAATGTTCAAAAGTTCCACAAATACCATTAAAATAAATGTTGGTAGAAAAATAAAGGGGATTAACAATAAAAAAATGATCTTCAGTACAATTTAAGTTCAATAAAATCAATTATGTATTTATATGGAAGCCCCAAATAAACCAATACTACATTTCTTTGAAAAAACTCTAATTTCAAAAAAAAATTATATTTAAAATTCATTTGTAATACAACCACCACTAAAACTATTTTTTAAAGAAATAATGAAATGATATAAACCTAAAAATATGATAGATATAGCATGATAAGACACAAATATTTCATAAACATGTAATCACCTACCAAATTAATGACAACCCTTGATTCATTGTGCGGAAATCAAATAGCACCACCACTGCACCAAGAAGGACCTAGATCAAGCCTAAAACCACAAGAATAGGCCAAGAAAACACTAGGATAATACCTAGGATAGAAACCCAACGCTCTGGAGAATATAAAAATCTAGATTTATTGGAATAAAACCTTCCAAAAATGAACGAAAACCCTATGCAAATTGGAGGAAGAATGAAGGAGACATTCTTACTTAAGGGATCTTGATGAAATCACCTCAAATACACCAGTATTTGAATCTCCAAATAGACAAAAATGAAACTGAGGTTTTCATAAGTATGAGAAGGTAATGGGAGATCTAATATGGGGGAAATAGTACGAATTGAAAGAGTAATGAAGTAAATAAGTTACCTATTCATATCAATACGATCTGAGAATGCCTATGAAGATCCATACTAAATCACGATGAATAAATTCTCCAAAGAGATTGGGAGGATAATGGGCGCACATATGGGTTTCCTGGTCTTCAGTGAGTCTTTGAATCACTGAAATAACATTAAAATTAAAAATGTTATTAAATAAAATATTTTTTTTAAAACGTTAAATGGACATTCGGGTTGGCCAAATTTCTTAAATAAATACCCAAATCCACCATTATTATGGATTACTAAAGGGTAAAGATTAATATGGTTGTGTTAATATGTATGGGTAGACCATTTAAAAATTTTAATCGGTAAAAAATATCAATAAATTAAATAGTTATAAAAGAAACAAAATTTGGTTTTAAATCAGGAAATGAGCACACTGTTTGGTCCAAATCATGAAAACTCTCTATTTCCTCCAAAAAATCTTGGAAAACCCCCAAAACAAAGAATTAATAGAAATCAAAAGAAATTTATCATTAAAATGAGTCATGTATGTGACACATGAGTTAATTGATACCTCCCAATACTGAATACGTTTGAGTATTTATAAGAATGTCACTCCAGCACAGGTATGAAAGGGTCTCCACTCTCTTTACATATTCGCACATTAAAACAACATTAGTTATGAATAATCATAAAAAAATAAATTTAAAACTTACCTTCCCTGATACTATAATATTTATTTTGTTAATAAATCGTTCCCATGAAGGCTTTAGTGAAAACCTAAGTAGTGTACCTGAAAAAGAGTTAATGTTCTTCAATGAGTATTTTTATTTTACTTTTTTTATCCACCTATTCAATTCAAATCATAACATTATTACATAATCACCTTAGTATGTTCAATATAATGAGTTTTTTTATTTAAAGGGTAAAATCTAAAGCATCACACACTTCCATCAAATTGTTTATAAAAACAAAGTTTGTGGTTACTGCAGACTGTTGCCTCGCCAACCAATGTTGTTCATTTTCAATTACCACTTCTTAGGGTTAGGTATAAAGATGGATATAAATTATATAAATTATGGTTACAAAATATGTATATTTATATTTTGTAATTATATCATATATATATATATTACTAATATTCCATAGGAGATACAATAAATTCACTCATGTGTACGAGAGACTACCGCCTCACGAAGCTATATGATTCATTTTTCACTAATACTTCACGTGAATGGTGATAAAGGTTAGTTTAATTATTATATGTGATATAAATGACATAATTATTATATTTATGAAAAATGTATCATTATTTAATGAAAATATATATCCCTGTATCTCTTTCCTTTTCACTAATGTATTAATGATAACATTGTTCGTGTACATGTGGACTACCACATTCACAAAATGATATGACACTCTTTTCACCACCACAAAAAAATGAATGATATAAAAGCATACTTAAAGAAATAATATGATAATTATTTCATGAATATTATCCTAGAGATTATATAACTATATAATATGCTCAATTATTGGATCTTTCATTACAATAAATGCATGAGAAAACGAGGCAAATAACACATGGAAAAGTGAAAATAAAGAAAGAATAGTATCCAAAGGCTTGAAAATGATTTCTGTGGACAATATATCATATTATAATTATTAATATGGTTATTTTATTAAGTTTATAACATGATTAAACCATTTTAAATGAGGTTATAAAGTGTTCGACCAAAATGGATCTTTAGTTAAGAGGTTTCATCTCAATTATTTTTCATTGGGTCATATTACTTCTTCATTATATATGATATTTACTGAAGAAATGTTATTAATAAAATCAGAGATCATTTCTATATTTAGTTTGAAATCTTTTTTTTCCCAAAACCATGTTTTCTAAAAATGTTTTCAAAAATGATTCTATCCTTTTAAAAAAAATTATAAACGAAATCTTCACCCATTTTTACTCTTCAAAAAATTTCAAGGGAATAGTATATTATTTGAAAAAAGATATAGTTTTTCTTCTACTAAAAATGTGAAAAGAATCTTCCTCTTATTATCTGAACAAGGAATATTCCTAAAAAATTTTTATTGAGAAAGGAATGATATTATTAATATTAAGGAATGCATGGAATTAAATTACATACTGATAATCTTATCTATGAATCTTACTTTTCATGTTCATGGCGATCTTTTAAAAGAAAATGTTATTAAAAATGGTTTTAATGAAAAGGATTTAAAAATGATTATTTTGAATAAAAAGGATGTATCCTTGAGAATGTTTTCAAAGATATTTTAATTCATATTTATCAGTGATCTATCAATTTATTATTACTCCATTTTTATATTTTTATACAATCCTTGTGATCCTCTTGATGGTTTATGATAATTTTTACAATTGATAGTATTGAAATTCACTTTTTATCTCATTTTGTAGTCATTAACATCCCCTTAAAATATTAACTTTCTTTTGATAAATATTCATTAAATTTACAAATAATTATACCTATTAATCATCATGTATATTCTTATTTCTTAAATTATATATCACTTCTAAATATTATGTTTTGATATGAAATTTAGTTGATTAGATAGGTAAATATTGATAATTCTATATCCTCTATTCAATATAGAAATTTGTTGAATAAGAATATTGATTCATGAATGAAATAAATTATTCAATATATGAGTAATTCCTTAGACCTAAAGGGATGTGTGGGGATTGATATTATATATCCCCATGATGCGTCCTTAGGTCTCATGAGGCAAATTAGTTAGTCTAGAATTAATAAAATTTTTAACTATATTTTAAAAAATCTTGTTAATGGTCTTGATGGTAGAGGTATCAAATTTTCAAGAAATTACATCCAATAATTCTGTATTTATAGCATTAATATTTTAGTTATTTTTATCTACAATATTTTAATAATGATATTATCTTTGGATGCATTTCATTATCAGTTTATTAATTAAATGATTTTTTTTTCAGTTATTTACCTTTCCATTTTTATTATTTCTTATCAAGTTTTTTTAATTTAATGTGTTCTCAATAATTTACCATTCCATATTTATATTACCATATCATGTTATTTAAATAGAATGTGTGCTCAGTTATTTACATTTCTATTTTTATTATGCTTGTTGATTAATGATATCTTCCATTGTACTTAACCCTTTATGGAAATTTGAGCTCCCCCTTATTTTCTATCCTTTCCCTTCAATTAAATGAAGACTAATATTTTTTATATTAGGGGATATAAAAAAGGGAAAAATTATTTTATCAATTAAAATTATATTGTAATTTGTTTATTAAAATGTAATGTTGAGATCATTTATGTATGTAGTTTAGCAAGACTACCAAACTATTCAGTTCATTCTGATGAGATTCCTTGTACCTTATTCCAATGTAATAAAGTAAGACACCAAATTTTGGATTCTAGGGATGGGGTTTCCATAGTTTGTATCAATGGAAGTTTTGTATCATACTTGAAAACTATAATTTGGATAGCATAGATTAGGTAAAGTAACCCTATTGTAGAATTTCAGGATAAGTATAGAAGAGAATACTAATGTTTTTATAAGATGGAGATTATGTGACTGTCCTTACAATACATACCATTATGGATACTTGTAGTGGATGTGGCACTGACATAGTAGTACCTATGTATAATAGAATTGAAAATGTTGTGTCAATCATGAATTAATCAATACCTGGTATATGAATACATGCCTTACTGCACACCTATTTTGAGAATCCTAGAGGATATTCTTAATATAAAATCACATTTTCATTTAAAATTGAATATGTTAAACATTTAGTGTCTAATATTGAATAAAAAATGCCTTAAAGAAATGGTAAAAGTTATTATTTGTGGAAATAGTGGCATAAATTAATAATATATTATGGATAAATGAAGAGTATTTTGGAAGGAAATAAATCTCATCTGAAGGATCAATTTGTAACACATTGTCTTAAATATGGATAACTAAATAATTATCCAAGTAAATGAACTCATATAAATGTTAACTCCTAGACCAAGTTAGGACTTATGTTAAAATAAAATGAACGAAGGATTTATGTATTGGGATTCAAGTATTAAATTGTAGAAGTAATTTTTTATTAGTGGAATTTTGGTTATCGGAATTATGAAAAATATAAGGATTGTGTTAAATTGTAGAAGAATATGTGTCTTGATTAACTAAATAATTACGAAAACCATCATGGTTATGAGTTTAAGGTTAATCATAAGTTGAATTTATTATTTTTTTAAGGATTTATGTGTTGGGAGAATACCACGATTAAATATATATTGCGAGAAACATAATGAAATGCCACCCATTGGTGAGTATATGTTTTATTAAAAATGTTATTTGAGTAATAATTCCTCCCAAAAAATCAATTTAATGTTATTGATAACCTTTAGGGTTAATATAATCATTAATTAAATTTAAATAATTAAGAAATAAAATTATTAGATGTTTTTAAAAATAGTTATAATGAATACCATAGTAAAGAGGTTATTTATATATTAATTTTCATTCAATTATTTCCATAATATTGTTTTAGGAATGTTATAGGAATTATAGTAATATAGTTTAAAAAAATATGTATGCTGGCTTAGAACCCATCACATCCAACAAGGTGGCATGTCTTGAACCCATTGTGGATGGATGATAAGTGCTTCACAACTACTACTAGTCTACGTAATGTCCTGGTTAATATGTTATTTTTTTTAGTAAAAGGATTTGACAAATATATTTTAATGATGAATCTATGGTGTAAATTTTGTGGTTTAGAGATTAATTTATTAAATTGGATATCTTTTACTAGCCATATTGGGTTTGCAAAATAATTTTAGAGATAAATAAAGACATGTTATTATTTTACAGATCTTACAATTTGATAAAAGTATACTTTAGTACATTTGGCATAAAAATTTCTTTTTTGGATATTCATTTCTTAGAGTTATGAATTTATTTGAAATTGATCGATGTAAAACCAAAGGATAAAATTATACTTATGAAATATAAATGTATCAAATAAGTATATTTCTATAAATTATTTGATAGTAAAATATTTTTTTACCTATAGTAAAAAAGGATCTGAAAATAAAATGTTATCATATTACCATCATTTCTAATGATATCAATTACCTTGTTGAAACCTATTTTGTTTATAAATTTGTGGTCATTAACCTTATATATATATTCCACCTTATTGTGATCAATGTTATCTATCACTCTTCAACACTATTTTGGCATTATTGTTTTCATTTCCCTCTTATGTTCTTATACTCAGAATCCAAGATATGTGATTATTCCAGATTTCCTTTGTACTCCCATTCACTCTTATTAAGAGGATGTTTTATTATCACATTTACATTGTGGGAATTTTATTAATGAAATTTTAAAATATAAAACCCCTTGTTTCCAAGGTCATGTTTAAATTGTGTCAATGTAACTTATTTATATTGTGGAGAATGTAACTCCCTGATATTTTTAAATAATTGCATTTTTAATTGCAGGTGTTACATTCCAGAAAAAAAATAGAAATGGAAAATAACTTCAATAAAATTTATGATATATATATTTTAATACCTTATATATATTTCAATTCATGTAACAATTAGTTTCTTTGATAACTTACGTCACACGCAAGATCGAGTTTTACCGAACAACAATATACTATTAATATTATTATTTAATATAATAGACATATATTAGGTTCTGGAATAAAATGAATGAATATGATTTAGTAAATTTTGAATATATATAAATATTTTAAAATTTTTGATTAGTTATCTATTTATTGTTAATAAAATAATAATCATTTTAAAGAAAAAAGAAATGTTTTCTGGAAAACAAAATTTTTCTAAAATGAAGTTTAATCGTGTTTGAAGAACATAATTCCAAATTAATTTTTGAACACATTAGTAACATTTATTTTATTAAATAAACTTCATTTTTAAAATAAATAATTAATAAATTATGTTAGTGTTATTATTTTGTTTTTTCATAGAATATTCAATTTTTGATGAATAATTAAATATATCAAATTTTAATTGAGGATAGGCTTTTTATTTAAATAATTTATAATTTATATTTATATTATTATTTTTTAGCGTAAAATTATTAAAATCATGTATCAATTAATTCAATTTAGATCGTTGGAATCATTTTAATGTTGAATTTTTGTATATAAACATTGTAAATGATTGAATATTTTCACTTTAAAAACCTTATTTTTATTGTGTCAGTGGGATTAATTATATATTAAAATCATAAAATTATGAGATTCGAAATTGAAAGAATTGATTACAAAAATATTAAAATCATAACTTATATTATATAATAATTAAAAATGATATTTGTACCCCAATTATTTTTGAAAATTGTTAAAATTAATTATCATGATGAGGGTTAAAACAGAGTTTTGTGCATTACATGCATTAGTGTTAAATTAATCACTCACACACATGTTTCTTATTTAATAAATTGTATTTACTATTTAGAATAATAAGGTCTAAATTATGTAATAAATCACATTTTATTTCGATTATTTAAATAATAATTACCTAGGTAAATAAAAAGTTACACGCCACCGTTGTAAAAACTAAAATTGTAAAATTGTGTAAACATAAAATATAAGGAATAAAATGATAATAATATATTTATTTTTGTTCATTTAAGGTTTTTATATACCAAATAAAACCTATCCTTCATTATTATTTAATTTCGAAGCCACATTATGTAAGTGATACACCCCAATACTATATACTTTTGAAAATTTACAAGAATTCCACTCCTCCTCATCTATAAAAGTTAGATCTCTCTCATCCCTTATTCAAACATTAGAAACCCTTTTTTAGTTAAATAAAATTTTAAATCAATTCAAAAAGTCCATAAAACCATCCTTAAATCCTTATTTTTAGAATAAAAAAAATCATTGGTGGCTTTAGTTTAAACCTAATGAGGATACCCAAAGAAGATGCATTGTTCCTAAACAAGCATTTTTATTTTAATTACTTCTACACCTCTTTCAAATAATATTATTATATTTTTATATAACAACATAAGTATCATTAATATAATAATATGTTTTTCTATTTATATTATTTCTTACATCCTCACATACTTCCATCAATGTGTTATGAAATAATCATTTGTGTGTACTACAGACTACTACTTCATGAACTGATGTCATTTGTTTTTCCATTACCACCACTATGGTTTAAGTATTATGATAGATATAAATTATAAATAACATTTAATTAAGAGAGTTAAACCTATGGATTTATTATATAATTAATATATTTTTAATTCCCATTCCGTAGGATAAATGATAATTTCACTCGTGTGTATGATGAACTACCGCCACATGAAGCGATGTGATTCATCTTTCACTAAGGATTCACATTGAAAATCATAAAGATAAATTTAATGAATATATGTGATATAAATGAACTAATTATTTTTATAATGAAATAATTATAATTATTTAAATATAATATATATCATAGTCTTTTTATTTTCATCCACTCATGTAATGATGATAACATCATTTGTGTATTTGTGGACTACCGGTTTCATGAAGAGATGTGACTCTTCTTTCATCACCACACAAAAGGGATGAAATATATGATTAAATAAAGTATTAATATGATAATTTTTATGATTATTATACATTATATGATATAACTATAAAATATTTTCAACAACCGCGTCTTTCATGATAAAACATGCATGAGAAAACAAGGCATAAAACACCAGAAACAATGAAAATAATTAAATATTATTATTAAAAGAATTTTAAAATGATATAATATGATCATATGTCATTTTATAATTATTAATATTATTTTGTTGCAAATTACGAACATTCCTAAAACCATTATAAAAGAGGTTAAAGAGTGTTAAACTGAAAGGGAGTGTAAGCTAAGTGATTTCCTCTTAATTTCATTATAGTGAGGCATATTGTAATTTTACGAACCAGGTTTGCTTACATGTGGTATATAATACCCCTCTAAAATATTATATCAATAATAAATAATTAATCATGGTATTTTAATTATTAATTTTCAATTATTTCATCAATGTGGATTTTACTTAATTGTTACCAAGTGGTACTAATTTTCATTACCCAATCCCTTTTCATTGGTCAATATTATTTATTCTGTTTATTTGATATTATTTAATTGTGTTTATAATGAATATTGAATAACTAATTTTTATATTTTCACTTGTTTTACATGGATTTATAATTGATATATGTAATCGATTCATTGATTAATTTTCCTTCGAAGTTATGATCAATTAAAATTATATTTCATAATCTCAATTTAATTGAGATTGTTTATTACTGAATTTATATTAAAGAAAATTATTTGTTAATTTTTTAGTGAACCCTTTAATTTTTATATCATTTGGTCATTCATGGACTTTTTAATGTAATAATACTATTTTAAACTATTTGGTACTTAAATATTTTGATAAATTGTTTTTTGAAAATATTACTTCATTTAACTCTTTAGTCAAAAATATATTTTCTACCAAAACCATGTTTTTGATTAATGTTTAAAAAATTATTTATAATTTTAAAAATGATTTATCAAAGTAATTTTCACCCATTTAAACTCTTTAATAAAAATTCAATGTCATTTAATGTTGTTTTAACGAAAATAACCATTCGACTTTTACTAAAAATATAAAAGGAATCATTTTATCATTTTCTGATCAAATAACATTCCAAACCATTATACAGTGAAAAAGAAATGCTCTTTTTTATTTTTACAGAATTTATGGAATCTTAATCCATCATAACTATAATTTAATTAAAGATTAATTTCCATGTTTATAAATTTTTTTTTAAATAACATGTTTTGAAAAGTGATTTTCAAATAAGTGTATTTTCAAAATGATTTCCAAAATAAAAACTATATTTTCCTCTAGAAAGTTTTTAAATATATTTTAATTTATATTTATGAATGAAAAAAACAATTTATAATTAATACAATGTATATATATTGATACCATATATATTGTTACTCTAAAAGATTTGTGATTATTTTTACAAGGATTGTAGTGACATTGAATTTATTATTTCTTTTGTCAAATATTAACATCACCTAAAAATTGTCACTTTCTTATTCTCATTAGAAATTAAATTCCACCTAAATATCCATATTATTCATCATCTATAATCTTATTTATGAAACCACATCTCACTTATATATATGTTGTTTTACTTTGAATGTTATTTGATTTAATGTATAAATATTGTTAAATGGGTTACCTTTAATCAATATATATATTGGACTGCAAGGAATATTGATTCATGAATTAAATAGACTATTTGATATATGAGGAATAATTTTGTAATAATGTAATAGGGGGACCGATATTATATATCCCATTAATGCATCAGTAGGTCTCATGAGAAAAAATCAGTCAATCTAGAAATAAATTGGTTTTACCTGTAGTTTAAAGCATCTCTTGAAAGGTCTTAATGGTGGAGGTATCATGTTACCGAGACATGAAGTCTAAGAATTAAGCATTTCCTATATTAAGAATTCATTTATTATTATCCAAGATATTTTAACAATTATATTATCTCCAGAATAAATTCATTCTCATTTATTTTTTAAATGGAATCTATTTTCAATAATGTACCTTGTCATATTGATTATTCCTTATATGGATATTTAAATGGAATGTGGTCCTAATTATTTACCACACAATATTAATTATTACTTATCTAATTGTTAAAATAGAATATTTTCACTATTATGTACCTTTATATTTTGATTATTCTTCTTGATTAATGACAACTTCTATTGTAATTAACCCTTAATGGGAATACGAGCTCACCCTTGTTTTGTTTTCCATCAATAGGTTTTATGATGATTACGATGTTTTATATGAAAAGATATTCTAAAGGAAAAACTTTTATCCAACTTTTGTAAACTTTTTTTTTCAATATTAATATGCAAATCATGTATGTATTTAGTTTAAAAAAATACTAAACTATTCGATACTTTGGGAAGTGATTACATGTATATTTTTCTAGTGTACAGTAGTACGACATTGGCTCTAGGCTTCTAGGGTCAAAGCACCAAATTAATTTAAGAGTAATTGTCATGACCCATCCCAGTTGGGCCCGAGACACAACTCCCCAAGCCGGCCTCCAATAGGCTAGGGGCTGGAGACTAGCACCGACTAGGCATGCTACTAACATGGGAGGCATTGACTATAAACCTATACACATGCACACACATCTCCATGCCCACAAAGATGAAAAGTAAAAACTATTAAAATTAAAATCAGCATGCATACACTAAAACCCAACCAAAAGAGTACGACAGGATAATAAAGTACAAGAAGGTAAAACCCTGGGCCAAAAGTACAAGACCACCAAAAAGAAATTCTGTAACAAAGTCAAACTTATAAGGAAAGGTAATGGGAATGAAATTTGTAGTCGTAGGAACACACCGCGGCCCGCCTGATGTCGCTGAGCTCCATCCGGCCCTGGTCCACATAAAATCGTGTCAGAGGCTTGGTCGTCTTCACAAGACACGGCACATGCGGGAAAAAACCATGCAGGGGTGAGTATAACATGACCCAGTAGGACACCCCGAAACCAAAAAGGAAATAAAATAAGGGAAAATACCACAAATGAAGATACAGACAGTTCTACATAGTATATGTCTACTGAACATATAATAATAATATCCAGATATACTCATACATGATCGACTATCGCGAAACCACCACTAAGATCTAGCTTGAAGATTCCACTAAGCACGTAACAAGGAGAACACACTCCTAGGTCTGAGGAGAGAGAGATACAAAGTACTCGTTCCGGGATAACACACTCCAGAAGTAATTTCAGAACTTGATGCTCAGATGAGGATCATAGCCCAGTCATGGGGTGATTCCGACAACTTAGTCTGAGCTAATCCTCTAAGCAGAGGATTGGCGCCCGAGTAAAGTTTGCCACATCGATACCAAGAACTCTACCTTGGGTTCCAAGGACGAATAGGGGATCAGGATCTAATTCTCACATAGGGGATTCCAAAAAATCTATTTAGGAGGTCCTCCTGATGGGATCATACTCCTGTATGTAGAAAATGATATCGGAAACCTTCAGAAGAAAGACCAAGGGTACAGACCCTATGAAAATCTAGTCTAAGTCACCGAAGAAAAGTGCCTCATGCCATTTAAGACAGGTTACACAACATGTAGTGTGGTTACACGCTGTGTTCCTTGACCCCAGGTACTGCATGTTTAAATGGCATGTTTCATCCGTTCAAGCTGTGTAAAACCAAACTACACAGTGTCTAGAAAACATACACGTTGTGTTCCTTGACCCCAGGTACTGCCCATGTAAACAGCCCGTGTCATTCTCCTTGTCGGATAGAAAGTAACTACATGGTGGGTAGAAGAAACACACGCCATGTTCGAGAACCTGGGGCTCGCTCCGTGTATGTTGGCCATGTTCTCATACACGTCATATGTCCATGTTCGTATCTCCTACTCGTGTACCAGTACACAGGGTCTCCTGTGTATCTGGTCGTGTCTGGTCGGGGAGGGGTATATACGGTGTTTCCTTGGCCGTATACCCTGCCCGTGTTCGTGTACTCCCGGAGTACATGCCATGTAAACCTGCCAATGAACACACACCGTGTAGCCCATACTACACGCCGTGTATTCGAGATTTTTCCAGAAACGCCGTCTTCTTCCTCGTGCTTCGGCCGATCTTCCGGATTCACAAGCTCTCGTCTGTCCTTCCCGATTCTCCAGGGGTGGGTTTTCTTCATCATACGAACACCACAACGGTTGATTTCGGTCCTTAAAACAGATCATAAACCTTGAACGATCCATCCGATGAAAAATGCCCAAAAACTCACAACTCTCGATCTGCTCCAAATCGCCCCCCAAAACCGTCATCGCACCTATGTGACATTGTTCCAGGGTTGGATCTATAATCTCGGATCGTTGCTTTGTAAAATGGATGCGTAAAAATCCGTTGTTCATCGCCCCGCGAAGAACGCGAAGAACACGAAGGAGAGAGAGGGTAGAAATCCAATGGAATAAAATTTGAGGAATGAACCTCCATCGTCATTCGTCAGGGCATTGATCCGCTCCTATTTAAAGGATTAAACGGAGCAGAAAATGATCAACAACAAAAGATCAACATGGATTCAATCTCCCAGAACCCCACAAAAGCCCATCCCACAAGAACGATCGATTCGCTAACTAATATTTTCATGGATTAGCCTGCGTTTTTCATAGAAATCATGAACGTGGAATAAAATCACAAATAAAACATCCTAATTGGATCCGCGACAATCATTGGCGATGATCCAGTTGCCGCATCGTCATCGCCGGAAAAAATAGTAAAGAACGTCATCGCCGCATCGGGAGTTCTTCTCCAGAGATCTCTAGAGAAAATCAGAGTTAGGGGGATTGTAACCCTAACCCTCCCTACAAAATATCTATTTAAAGGAATAAAATAATTTGTTTCAACAAGGATTAAAATAAAATATTTTAATAAAATATTTTATTACAGTTACGTCCAAAAACCAGATTTCACCACTGACTTGCGCCAGCCGAAGTTAGGCCTCTACTAAGGTAAAAATATTGTTCTGTATGCAAAGGTACCCTTGGATTTCTGATATGAGCACCCGTTTGGGATTTATTCTACTCTTTTAGGAAAACTACATGCATGCATAATTGAATTATTAAATTAAATTCAAACATTTGTTCCGGGATTACTGGGACTCGGAACCGCACGCCGTCTCAGAGCCTGTTTTCGAAAATAATTCCCATATAATATTAAAATAAAACATGGAAAAAATCTGGGACATTACATCACACCCCCTGAGGGAATTTAAGTCCCCGAAAATCCAAAACAATTTCTACTCAAAAATATGTGGGTATTGCACATGAACTTGGGCCTCCCATTCCCACGTGCTCTCCCAGAGATTCCCAAGCTTCCACTAGACAAGAACCATGGGAATAGCTCACCCACGAAGGATCTTCCCCTGCCGATCCTCAATCTCCACTGGGTACTCTGCAAAGGTCACACCATTAGCAATGTCCAGCTCACCCTAGTCGATAATGTGCGATGGATCATGCACGTACCTCCGTAGCTGCGACACATGTAAGACGTTGTGTACCCGGTCCATCTGAGGAGGTAGAGCCAAGCGATACGCCACATTTCCAACTCTACATAGAATCTAAAAAGAGCCAACGAACCGTGGAAATAGCTTTTAACCTCGGCCAAATCTCCACAATCTCCATCGAGGTGAGACCTGAAAGAACACATGGTCTCCTTCGTAGAACTCCAAGGGCCTCCACCTCCTATCGACATAAGACTTTTGCGGACTCTTTGCAGTCTTCATCCACTCCTGGATGACCTGCACCTTTTCTATAGAAGCTCCCACCATCTCTGGGCCCATGAGTACTGACTCTCCTGGGTCAGTCTAGCAAAGTGGTGACCTGCAAGGTCACTCGTACAAAGCCTCAAATGGTGCCATACTAATAGTGGAATGATAACTGTTGTTGTAATAAAATGCCAACAGTGGTAGGTGATCCTCCCAGGTACGACCGAAGTCATGTATGCAAGCTCGAAGCATATCCTCTAGAACCTGGATGGTCTGCTCTGTCTAACCATCACTTTGAGGATGAAATGTTGTGCTCAAGCGTAACTGAGTCCCAAAAGCTTCCTAAAATCCCTTCCACAACTGGGATGTGAAACGAGCATCACAATCTGAGACGCTCGTGGATGGAACTCCATGAAGTCGAACCATCTCCTACACGTAGAGGTTTCCCAAGAACTCTACCAAACTCTACTCCCATATGGCTAGGAAGTGGGCCTACATGGTGAGTCGATCGACGATCACCCAGATGGCATCCTGTCCCCTAGACGTACATGGTAAACCCATCACGAAGTCCATGTATATCCCATCCCACTTCTACTCTTTCACCTCAAAGGGCTGAGTCAAACCTGCTAGCACCTGTTGCTCAGCCTTTAATTGCTGAAAAGTAAGGCACCGAGAAACAAACAGTACCACACTCGTCTTCATTCCTGACCACCAGAACTGACGTCGGAGGTCCTAATACATCTTGTCCACGCCTGGATGCACCCCAAAGGATATGTATGGAAATCCCATAAAACCTCCACTCATAACATCACTGGTACTACCGTACAACCTCTGAAAAGAACAAATTTCTCCCCACCTTCTGAATATCCATCAGCAGAAACGCTTGTGGATACCTAAGAACGTTGAGTCTCACAGCTGGAATCCTCGATATGTGCTTCCCTAACTCGTTTTGTGATTGGAGGGGTAACATCCATCGACTGAAGGTAAGCTCCCTCATCTCCATCCATGAAGTATAACTGTAAAGATGCCAAATTCCATGTCGCCTCATCCAGAAACTACGAACTGGATTTTCTGCTGAGAGAATCTACCACAACGTTCCCCTTCCCAGGTGTGTAAATGATCTCAAATTCATAATCCTGGAAGAACTCAACTCATTTACCTTGTCTCAAATTCAGATCTTTTTGAGAAAAGATATATCTTTGACTCTTGTGATCAGAGTAGATTGTAAACATCCCGCCCATCAGGTAGTGCGGCCACATCTTCAACGCAAAGGCTACCGATGCCAACTCAAGATCATGGGTCGCGTATTTCGACTCGTGTAACCTCAACTGACGTGAGCCATAGGCAACCACTGCTTACCTCTGCATTAGGACACAACCTATCCCGGTTCCGGATGCATCGCAGAACACTACGTACTCGACACCCTCCTCCAGTAATCTCAAGATCGGGGTGCTTGTCAAACTCTATCTCAACTACTGGAAAGTCTGCTGGAATCTCTCAGTCCACACGAAAGGCTGCCCCTTTCGGGTCAATGCGGTCATGGGTGCTGCAATCCTGGAGAAATCAATGATGAATCTCCGATAGTAGCCTGCTAACCAAAAAAACTCCACACCTCTGTCACACTCCGGGGTGGCTCCCATTCTAGCACTCCCTCCACCTTGGCTGGGTCCACTGCAACACCATCTGCCGAGATAACGTGTTCCCGAAATTTGACCTCCTGTAACCAGAACTGACACTTCGAGAGTTTACCATACAACTGGTGCTCTCGAAGTGTGTCCAGAACCATCCTTTGGTGTCTCGCGTGCTCCTACTGGGACACAGACTACACAAGGACATCATCGATGAAGACCAATACAAACTGGTCTATATAGGGAAGAAAGATCTGGTTCATGAGTCCCAGGAACACTATCGGGGCGTTCGTCACCCCGAAGGGAATCACCAAGTACTGATAGTGATTGTAGCGACATCGGAAAGCCGTCTTTGGTATATCCTCATCCTGTACTCGCAAATGGTGATATCCTGATCGTAGATAAGCCTTCAAGAACCATCGTGCCCCTTTCAACTGTTCAAAGAGGTCATCGATCCTCGGTAGTGGATACTAGTTTCTCACGGTCACCTAATTCAAGCACCAGTAATCCACACATAGCCTCAACCTCCCGTCTACATTCTTGGAAAACAGCACTGGGGGCGCCCATGGTGAAACACTGGTTCTCACAAATCCCTTCTTCTGCAAGTCGTCCAACTGCACCCTCAGCTCATGAAGCTCTGTAGGAGCCATCCGATATGCGGATGATGATATCGGTGTCATCCCGGGTTGCAACTAAATGTAGAAATCTATCTCCCAATGGGGAGGTATCCCGAGGACATCCTCCAGAAAGATGTACTCGTACTCAACCACTACTGATGGAAACTAGAAACTCGTAACATCTGATGTGCCAAGAGCTAGGCTAGCCAACTAATGTCAAATCGGTTGTGCCCTCCTATGCCTGAGTCCATCCTGCATTACCTGGGTCTCTCTTTCACCGACAAAAGAGAACCTCATTCCATCATTGCAGACACACTGCACCCTTTTCCTAAAATAGTCCATATGGGCATGAACTGTAGATAGCCAATCCATACAAAGAATGATATCGTAAGGCCTCAACGCTACCACCAAGTTGATCCAACCGAAACTCTCACCTCTAAGGGTCAGGTCACACTATCAATAGAGGTGTGTGATCTCTCAATCTTCCCCAGTCAGTGTTTCTAAGCACAAGGGTCGAGTTAATGACTCAACTGGAATCTCTAGGTCTCGAACAAGATAAGAAGCAAGAAAAGAATCACTAGCACCTATGTCTATCAGTACGACAACCAAAGTAGAAAAGACACAGATAGTACATCAAATTCATTCCGAAAGTACCTAGGTCATAATCCATTGCCGCCTGCAGCTCTCCCTGCCTCTGTACACCATCTCCCTAAGCCTGGGGTGGACCTCCTGGGGGTGGTGGTGGTAAAAGGTCAAAACGCCAAACACCTCTAGCTGCTCTCCCCAGCTCCCCTACCACGTCCGCCGCTCCGCGGATCTGTCTGCTCCATACGTTGGCTCTGCCTCGGTGGTCCATCCATTTCTCCTGTGTCAGTAGTACGGCGGGTTGGACAATCTCGAGCGAGATGTCCCCTGCCATCACATGAGTAGCATCGCCTCTCTTGAGGTTGGATGGATGTGCCCTGAGAAACCCTGTATGACATTTTCCTTATCCTAGGATCTCCTCTGGAAACATCTCCCACACTTGGGTCCCTAACGTCGGCTCCCTGCTGTCGAGGTCTCTACTCCAGGTCACCTACTACTGACAACTACCGGTTGCCTCTACTCTGCCAAGAAGCTCTCGACCACTAAAGCCTACTCGAGCACTGTAACATCCCAAGTAATTAATGAATAATAGATATTTTTTTTTACTTATGTCTATTAATGAATTAGATAGTGTTTTAGAAGCTTAAAAAGAGAATAAATCCAATCATAATCATGGAATACACTAATAATTTTAAAAGATTGTTTTATTGCCTTTTGATGGAAAACCATTTTTAAATCAAAAATTTGACAATTTTATAAGCTCTATTTTTTGAAATAAACTTATTCTTTATGATTGGGACATTTAAATTTACTTTGGGAAAATTTTTGGTATTTTTCCGATAAAGTTCATTTTTTAATGAATAGTGAAAAATGTTGTATTTTGATTCAAAACCAATTTTAAATCTAATTTATTTATATTATTAGATTATATTTTGAATAGGTTTTGAAGTTAAATTAGAATATATTTTTACCATTTAATCCAATAGTGGTTGTTGAAATTAATTTCACTTTAAAATTGGACTTAAACTAGTGTCAATCTTTTGATACTTATTGTTTCATAAAAACACGCTATTTGCTCTGACAGCGGGAATTAATTATTAAATTAATTAATGTAACTTATATGTTTTGAATTATGTAAAATAGACATCATTTTTGAATTCGGAATATCAAATATAGCTTAGGGTGATGTTTTGGTATTTTTCTGAAAAACTTTAATTTTTGATGAATAGTGAAACCACTAACTAGTACTTAAAAAACTGATTTTTCATTTAAATGATATTTTACCACCTCTGTTTTTTGAATTTTAAAAAATCTGACATATATGGTTTCCATTAATAAATAAAATGTGGTTCAATTGGATTAAAACAATTTTTTTGGTGAATAGTAACGTTTCAGATTTAAATCACGATTAGAGGTAATTAGTGTAATTTAAGGTATGAATAATGTTTTAATAATATGAAATGACCTAGACACATGTCCTAACCTTATTGGATGTTTCATGGGCGACCAATAAAATCCATGGGTCAACGTGGGGTCCCCATGGAGCCACATTGTAAGGAAAATGACATTAATATCTTTTTATTTAATGTAAAAGTAAAAAATGACACAAACATGAGTTATTTTACTAAAAAAAATTAAATGGGGTTATACAAGTCATAATTTTGACTATAAATATTCATTATAAAGATAAAAATATTTCCTACATCATAGTATTTGTTTAATAATTTTTAGATATTAAATAAATCAAATTATTTATGACACCATAATGATGTAGCGATTACCTCATTATTTAACGATTTAAATAAAATGAAAAGATAATGTTTAAACTATAACATACACTTGTCAAAGACCTATTGGATGAGTATATTTCGAACCCTTATCACCTTAGCGTAGAAATACATCAATGTGGGACCTTTTAAATCCGAAACTCATTTGAAAATAAAGTAACCTTTTATACCTTTCCAAGAGTGACCCACCTCTCCTCTTATAAAAGCCCCCCACCTCTACCTCTTTACCCACACCTCTCAAGCCTTTGGCTCAGCCAAAACCTTCTCGTTTAATCTCTCCACATACCTCTATTACTCCTAGAAGCCTCACTTTGGGTAGAAGTCATATCAAGGAAGCCTTTGAGCTCAAATCAAAAAGAGTTACCTGTTTTAAAGGTAGTGTTTTCTCTTGTGCTCTTATGTTTTATTTTGCTTCTCCAGTCCTATAAACTCTTTTTATTCCTTTCTTTTGTAACAACAACAGTATATTCAATATACTAGGATGTTGTTATAATAATTATTCTAGCTACACTTACACACACCTACATTTAATGGTTAAAGAACATACCGTTTCCGTGGATGGGGAATTTCTACCTCACGAAACGAGGATTGTTCAATATTATTTTAACACCTTAAAAGGTGTCCATTAAGATGTCACTATATTTATATATGGTATATAATATGTTTATGTTTTACTTAAGCTTCTTTATTTTTCATTTATGGCATACATTTATGGTTTCCATTATGGGTAAACACGATATCTACATTTTAGGAAGTGCGGACTACCGCCCTACAAAGTGATTTGATTCGTTAGTGGCATATGTGGGATGTATAAAGGTTTGAATTAATGATATGATATATGATATTATAATGGAATTATAATATACCTTTATATCATTATGATTCCATTCCATTAAATATGAAATATAAATGGAAGTAGCGTGCATGCGTACGTACGGCTTAACGTC
Source organism: Viscum album (assembly GCA_963277665.1). NCBI lineage: Eukaryota > Viridiplantae > Streptophyta > Magnoliopsida > Santalales > Viscaceae > Viscum > Viscum album. The sequence goes on along the minus strand of OY728162.1, from coordinate 922,310,166 downwards.
TCCATGAACGGTGCATTTCATTTCTTACCTCTAAATGATTATGTAATATTATAAATGAATGTATATACTGGATATATATGATATATATGATATCTAAATCATGATTTTAACTCTGGATATAATGGATACATGAACAACTTGTAATTATAAAGAGTTTATTTTTGACTCAAGTACCAATGATTGTTAAAACGACCGTTAATAAATTAAATAATTAAATATTGTTCATGACATGGTAATAAGTGATATAATAGGAATAATCAATGTGAAAAAGTTTCTTAAGCAAGTATGAATTAACTAAAGTTTATTATTCAGGACATTAAAAAACGATCGAGTCAAGTCAGACCCAAGGTATGGGACTTCGTCTCAATCTCCTTTCATTGAGGCATATTTTGTTTTATACACAACCTTCTTTTATATGGTGAATAAACCCCTTTGACTTTTACGTTTATCAAAATGGAATATTATTTTATATGAAGCGTTTTACTAAACGACAAAAGGGAATGTTTTTGTCGTACGTATGCGGCGACAACGACTTCTCTGCCGCTGTGACCATTATTTGAGTTTCAACTTTCTCTACAAGCCATACCTTTTTTAAATGAAAAATAATCACCATGTTTTACTTTTCTTTAATTTTGGTATTGAAAACGGTTTTCATAATGTTTTTATTATATCAATGTTTTCTGTTGATATCTTGTGATTGAAATGTGGAAATGTTATGTTTCATATATGCATGTTTTATGTGATACAATTATGTTATGGTTCATCAGCATTGTTATAAAGACGGGTGGTTCCGTGATAAACTAAGGGAGGGTGAGCCCGATATAGCTCTCTAATGCATTGGGTAACGCGAAGGAGTTAAACGTTAGGGTTTCTCTGAAGATATTTAGGGAATATACTGTGATGGGTATTCCAAACGTAACCAAGAGAGATACTCCCTATATAAGAATGTTATGAATTCCTCAAGTTACCTTTATGTCTTATGATTTCATTGATTTATTTATTATTTGATGAGGTATGTTAATGTTCTTATGTTTTGTGAGTAGAGTATGATTTCAGTGATTCATATGTATACATGTACTCATGTTTCCTTTCCATATTTTTATATCCCTTACTGAGCTTTTTATGCTCATCCCATGTTTTTGAAATGTTTTTCACTGGTCAAGGGAAGGGTACATGATATGATTATAGTGTCAAGGAAGTTTCAAGAAAGAATCCATGTTTTATTTTAAATATGTTTCTGTTGATGGGAAAAAATTAATACTATCTTTTATTGTAACCACTTTGTTTAAATGTGGGATGTAATGCATGTTTTATGATCTAATTCTCTAAAACTCCAAACCTGAAAGGATCCTCAAGGTGTATTCTAGAAATATCTCAAGATTAAGTCATGTTTAAGGTTGGGGCCTTATAGTTGGTATCAGAGGTCGGTTTAGATAACTTTAGGAGTTATAATTCTATTAAATGATTATCCAAAAATATTTTTTTAAGGTCCAATTGAAATGATATAGCATTTGAAGATTACCGTGTTGCTTCATCTAAGACATGTTTGCTCAGAATGGTTTTCCGAAGAGGAAACATGGAAGAAGTGCTATGAAGGAATACAGAAGGAAATAACCTTCCGAATTAGCATCCTAAGATGGTCAGAATTGGAACTGAATAGTTTTTTGCAGTAATGACACAGTTGACTCAAGTGATAAATGATGGCGGTATCCATGCATGAGATCAGCCAGATCAACCGCAGAGGAACATGTCAGTGGTGTAACATTTCATGAGGCAACATCCCCCATCATTTTGAGGTTCATCTAACCCTGTGCTAGCTGAAGGGTAGATTAAAGCACTAGAGAAGATTTTCGATGTCATGGGGTATTCCGAAAATCAAAAGGTTAGTCTTGTTATTTACTGTTTGGAGGGTGAAGCAGATCAGTGGTGGTCGATGGTTAAAAATATCAGCGACGCTAATGATTTTGATGCTCTTTACTGGGATGAATTCAAAGGTATGTTTCATGAGAATTATTTTCCTAAGGAAGTTCGACTTAGGATGGAAAAAAAATTCTTGGAATTGAGGCAAGATGAAGACTCAGTGGCTGCCTATGAAGAGAGGTTCACTCAATTGACTAGGTATGCTCCAAATTTTATCTGAGACCTTGATAGTAAAATAAATCATTTTTACTCAGGATTAATGCCAAAATATTTAAGGGCATTAGCTTCTCGTGAGTTCAAAAGTTATGAAAAGCTCGTTCGATGTGCTGAGATGGTGGAAATGGAGTTTTCCGATGATCAAGTGTTCTATAACAACCAATAGAAGAAGAGACCGAGGTGGCAGGAGAAAGGAAAGAATTCTTCAAAAAAGTCTGATTGTAAGAAATCTAAGTTTCCAGTTTGTGATAAATTTAGGAAAAGGCATGTTGGGGAATGACTTCTGAATTCTGGAAAGTGCTACCGATGTGGTAAGATGGGACATAAGGCGCGTGATTGCACTGAAAAAGATCAAGGTGATGGTAAGTACAAATTTTATTTACAGTTAGTGAAATGTTTTAAGTGCAATGAGATGGGTCACTATTCAAACGAGTGTCCGACAAAGAGCATGAGTGATGGAAAGAAGTTAGACTACAAGAAGAAAGGGGTGGTGAAATCCTTTGCCACTACTTCAGCAGATGTTGGGCCATCAAATGAAGTTGTATCAGGTAATTTGTTTTTTCAAATTATTCCAGTGTGTTGTTTGATTTGGGTTCTACACATTCTTTCATCTCTGAAACCTTTTTTAGTAAAATGGGAATACCATCTCAAGAAATGACTCCTAAACTTGTGGTAAAAACACCTGGGTGAAATGTTGAGGCAAAAAGATTTTATAAGAATCTTACTATCCTTATCCGTGGAAAGCACCTACTTGCAAACCTTATTGTTTTACCTCTATTAGAGTTTGATGTTATCATGGGAATGGATTGGCTCACTATTTACCATGCCAAGATTGACTGTAGAGGTAAAGAAGTTTCTTTTCATAAATACTTTCATTTTGTGTAAAAGAATGAACCCTTACTGTTGATAACATATCAAGAGGCCCAGAAATATGAAAAAGATGGAAATGAATGTTACCTTGCACACATTGTTGAAAACAAAGGAACTGTTCAGATTAATGATGTGCCAGTGGTAAATGAATATCCTAATGTTTTTCCTGATGAGTTTCCTAGAATAATACCAGATCAGGAAGTTGAGTTTACTGTTGACTTAGTTCCTGATGCTAAGCCAATTTCAAAACCCCCTTATCGAATGGCTAAAATAGAACTTTTAGAGTTGAAGGAGCAATTGCAAGATTTATTAGAGAAAGGTTTCATTTGACCTAGAACATCACCATGGAGTGCTCCTATTTTAGTTTTTAAAAATAAAGATGGTTCAACGAGATATTGCATTGATTATAGAGCCTTGAATAACATCACTGTTAAGAACAAGTATCCTTTGCCTCATATCGATGATTTGTTTGATCAGATCCAGGGAGCTCAGTATTTTTCAAAGATTGACTTCAGATCGGGGTACCATCAGCTGGAGGTAAAGGAAGCAGATGTCTTGAAGACTATGTTTCGTACAAGATATAACCATTATGAATTTGTAGTAATGCCTTTTGGGCTAACCAATGCACATTTTGTATTCATGGACTTAATGAATAGAATTTTCCATGAGTTATTGGATAAGTTTGTGGCCTTTTTCATTGATGATATTTTGGTGTTTTGTAAAAGTAAATAGTAACATGAATGTCATTTAAGGGTTATTTTCCAAACCTTAAAAGAAAATAAATTGTATGGGAAATTCAGAAAGTGTGAGTTTTGGTTGCAAAAAATTTCTTTCTTTGGTCATATTGTTTCTAAAGATGAGATAACTGTTGATCCTACGAAAACAAAGGTTGTTGAAGAATTGAAAATACCCACAAATGTAACTGAGATTTGTAGCTTCCTTGGTTTGGTAGGCTATTACTGAATTTTTTTTAGAAATTTTTCATAGTTATCTAGTCCAATGACAAAGCCAACTTGGAAGGGTGTTAAGTTTATCTGGACAAAAGAATGTGATGATTGTTTTCAAGAACTGAAAAGAAGATTGGTGAATGCTCTAGTTTCGGCACTACCTTCTAAGAATGGAGTGTTTGTAATCTACAGTGATGCTTCATTGAAAGGACTTGGTTGCGTCTTAATGCATAATTATAAGGTAATTGCTTATGCTTCATGACAGTTGAAAACTCATGAGGTAAATTACCCTACACATTATTTGGAATTAGCTGCTATTATTTTCACTTTAAAAATTTGGAGGCATCATTTGTATGGAGTAATGTCTGAAATATTTACCAATCACAATGGTTTAAAGTATATATTAACTCAGAATGAATTGAACATGAGACAGAGGAGATGGCTAGAATTAATCAAGGATTATGATTGTACAACTCATTACCATCCGGGAAATGAAAATAAATTGGTTGATGCTTTGAGTCGAAAAAGTAATGCTTCATTAGAAATGTTGTGTTTGGAACGTGATCCTTTGGTTACGTATTTGATGAACTTTGGCATAGAAGTTGTTGGTGTAGGATGTCCTTCTGTTTTCTTTCAGGTATCAGTGAAATCTTCTCTATCAGACAGAATTAAGGAAGCACAGAAGCAAGACAGTGAGTTTCAGAAAAAGGTAGAGCTGGTCTAGAAGGGTAAGTTCCCTGAATTCAATGATGATGATGATTTTGTTTTGAGATTTGGGAAGAGATTGTGTGTGCCGTGTGATTCACAGTTTAAGAGAGAGTTGTAATGTGAAGCTCACGGTTCTCCGTTTTCAGTTCATCATGGCAGTACTAAGATGTATAGAGATCTTCAGAAGTATTACTGGTGGGACAGAATGAAAAGGGATATTGCTGATTTTACTATGAAGTGTTTGACCTGTCAGCAGGTTAAAGCAGAGTGGTAGTTACTGAAAGGGAAGCTTCAGTCTTTACCAGTTCCAGAGTGGAAATGGTAGAATATATCCATGGACTTCGTTGTGGGATTGCTGAAGACACCTCGAGGTTATAATGCAATCTGGATTATTGTTGATCGCTTGACTAAATATTCTCATTTCCTTTCTATACGGGATACTTTTTCCCTAGATAAAATTTCTCGTTTGTATCTTAAAGAGATAGTCAGGTTACATAGAGTTCCTCTCTTCATTGTATCTTATCGTGATCCCAGGTTCACTTCAAAATTTTGGAAAGTCCTTCAGAAGTCGTTGGGTACTGAATTAAATTTTAGTACATCCTTTCATCCTCAATCAGATGGGAATTCAGAACGAACAATTCAGACATTGGAAGATTTGATACGTGCTTGTTCGATGGATTATCAGGGAATTTGGGACCAACATCATTCTTTGGTTGTGTTTTCTTATAATAACAGTTCTCATTCCAGTATACATATGACACCATTTGAGGCATTATATGGGAAGCAGTGTCGAACTCCAGCTTTCTGGGATAAAGTGGGTGAAAGGAAGTTGATGGGACCAGAATTGGTAGAAGAGATGGCAGAAAAAGTTCAGTTGATTCTGAAACACATGATAATAGCTCCAAGCAGGAAGAAGAGTTATGCGGATAACCGGAGGAAGGATCTGTCTTTTGAGGTAGGTGATCATGTTTTTCTCAAAGTCTCGCCGTGGAAAAGTGTGATGCGATTTGGTAAGAAAGGAAAGCTGAGTCCAAGTTTCATTGGACCATATTAAATTCTGGAGAGAGTTGGATTAGTTGCATACCGAGTGGCTTTACATTCGATTTTATCTTAGGTACACAATGTTTTTCATGTTTCGATGTTGAGAAAGTACATGCCAGATCCATCTCATGTTTTGAGCCCAGAGGTAGTTCAGTTGGAAGAGAATCTCTCTTATGAAGAACTACCAGTCTAGATACTTGACCTTAGAGAGAAAGTTTTATGGAATAAGGTGATTGATCAGTTAAAGGTTTTGTGGAAAACCCAAATGATTGAAGAAGCAACATGGGAATCTAAAAATGCAATGAGGTCTAAATACCCCCACTTATTCGATAAGTAAATAAATTGCGGGGAAACAATTTTCTAAAGGGGGGAAGTTTGTAACATCCCAAGTAAGTAATCAATAATAAATATTTTTTTATCTATGTCTATTAATGAATTATATAGTTTTTAGAGGCTTAAAATGAGAATAAATCCAATCTTAAGCATGGAATACCCTAATACTTTTAAAAGATTGTTTTACTGCCTTTTGATGGCAAACCATTTTAAAATCAAACTTTTGACAATTTTATAAGATCTATTTATCGAAATAAACTTATTAGTTATGATTGGGACATTGAAATTTACTTTGGGTAAATGTTTGGTATTTGTCCGATAAAGTTCATTTTTTTAATGAATAGTGAAAAATGTTGTATTTTGATTCAAAACATATTTTTAATATAATTTATTTATATGATTAGATTATCTTTTGATTTTGTATTTAAGTTAAATTAGAATATATTTTTATCATTTAATCCAATAGTGTTTTTTGGAATTAATTTCACTTTGAAATTGGACTTAAACTAGTGCCAATCTTTTGATACTTATTGTTTCATAAAAACACACGATTTTCTCTGAAAGTGGGAATTAATTATTAAATTAATTAATGTAACTTATATTTTTGAATTTTGTAAAATATTCATCACTTTTTAATTCGGAATATCAAATATATATTAGGGTGATGTTTTGGATTTTTTCTAAAAAACTTCAATTTTTGATGAATAGTGAAACCACTAAGTGGTACTTAAAAAACTGATTTTTATTAAATGAAATTTTACCACCTCTGTGTTTTTAATTTCAAAAAGCCAACATAAATGGTTGTCATTATGAAGTAAAATTTGGTTCAATGGGATTAAAATAATTTTTTGGTCAATAGTAACTCTTAAGTTTTTAATCGCGATTAGAGGTAATTAGTATAATTTAAGGTAAGAATAATGTTTTAATAATATGAAATGACCTAGAAAAATTTACTACCCTTATTGGATGTGTCATGGCAGACCAATACAATCCATGGGTCCACCTTGGGACACCATGGATCCACATTGGAAGGAAAATGGCATTAATATCTTTTTATTTAATGTAAAATTAAAAATGACACAAACATGAGTTATTTTACTAAAACAATTTTTAAATGGGTTTATACAAGTCATCTTTTTTTAATATAAATATTCATTAGAAATTTAACAATACTTACTACATCATAGTAGTTTTTTATAAATTTTATATATTAAATATATTAAATTATTTATGACACCATGATGATGCAGCGATTACCACATTATTTAACGATTTAAATAAAATGAAAAGATAATGTTAAAACAATAACTTACACTTGTCAAAGACCTATTGGATGAGTATATTTCAAACCCTTTTCACCTTATCCTATAAATAAATCAATGTAATAACTTTAAAATTCGAAACTCATTTGAAAATAAAGTAACCTTTTATACCTTTCCAAGAGTGCCCCTCCTCTCCTCTTATAAAAGGCCCCCACCTCTACCTCCTTACCCACACCTCTAAAGCCTTTGGATCGGCCAACCCCTGCTCAGTTTCTCTCTCCACATCCCTATCTTAATCCTAGAAGCCTCACTTTGGGAAGAAGTCTTCCCAAGGAAGGCTTTGAGCTCAAATCAAATAGAGTTACCCGTTTTAAAGGTAGTGTTTTCTCTTGTGCTCTTATGTTTTATTTTGCTTCTACAACCCTCTAAACTCTTTTTATTACTTTATTTTGTAACAACAAAAGTATCTTAAATATACTAGTATATTGTTATAAGAAGTATTCAAGCTACACTTACACACACCTAACTCTAGTGGTTAAAGAACATACAGTTTCCGTGGATGGTGAATTTCTGGCTCACGAAACGATGATTGTTCAATATTCTTTTAACACCTTAAAAGGTGGACATTAAGATTTCACTATATTTATATATGGTATATAATATGTTTATTTTTTACTTAAGCTTCTGTATTTTTCATTTATGGAATACCATTATGGTTTCCATTATGGGTAAACGCGATATCTTCATTTTTGGAAGTGCGGACTACCGCCCCCTCAAAATGATTTGATTCGTTAATTCCATATGTGGGACTTATAAAGGATGGAATTAATGATATTATATATGATATTATACTGGAATTATAAATACCCTTTATATCATTATGATTCCATTCCATTAAATATGAAATATAAATCGAAGTAGCGTTCATGCGTACGTACGGCTTACCGTCTCCATGAACGGTGCATTTAATTTCTTACATCTAAATGATTATGTAATATTATAAATGCATTTATATACTGGATATATATGATATATATAATATCTACATAATGAGTATAACTCTAGATATAATGGATACATGAACAACTTGTAATTATAAAGAGTTTATTTTTTACTCTAGTACCAATGATCGTTAAAACGACTGTTAATAACTTAAATAATTACATAGTTTCCATGACATGGTACTAAGTGATATAAAAGGAATAATGAAATTGAAAAAGGTTCTTAAGCAAGTAGGAATTTACTAAAGTTTATTATTCCGGACGTTAAAAAACGATCGAGTCAATTCAGATCCGAGGTATGTGACTTCGTCTCAATCTCCTTTCATTGAGGAATATTTTTTTTATACACAACCTTATTTTATATGGTGTACAAACCCCTTTGACTTTTACATTTATCCAAAAGGAAACTTTTTTTATACCAATCATTTTACTATACGTCAAAAGGGAATGTTTTTGTCGTACGTATGCGGCGACAACGACTTCTCCGCCGCCGTGACCATTATTTGAGTTTCGGCTTTCTCTACAAGACATACCTTTTTTTATAATGAAAAATAAATACCATGTTTTAATTTTCATTTATTTTGGTATTGAAAATGTTTTTCATAATTTTTTTATTATATCAATGTGTTGTTTTTATATCTTGGGATTGAAATGTGGAAATGTTATGCTTCCTTTATGCATGTTTTATGTGATACGATTATGTTATGGTTCTTGGGCATTGTTATGAAGACGGATGGTTCCATTAAATACTAAGGGTGGGTGAGCCTGATATAGCTCTCCAATGCATTGGGTAATGCGAAGGAGTTAAACATTAAGTTTTCTCTGAAGAGATTTAGGGAGTATACTATGAATGGTATTCCAACCGTAACCAAGAGGGTTACTCCCTACGTAAGAATGTTATGAATGGCTCAGGTTACTTTTATGCCTTATGATTTCTTTGATTTATTCATTATTTGATGAGGTATGTTAAAGTGCTTATATTTTGTGAGTAGAGTATGATTTCGTTGATTCTTATGTATACGTGTACCCATGTTTCTTTTCCATATTTTTATATCCCTTACTGAGCTTTTTATGCTAATTCCATGTTTTTGAAATGTTTTTCACTGGTCAAGGGAAGGGTACCTGATATGATGATAGTGTTAAGGAAGTGTCAAGAAAGAATCCATGTTTTATTTTAAATATGTTTCCGTTGATGGGAAAAAATGAATACTATCTTTTATTGTAACCACTTTGTTTAAATGTGGCATTTAATGCATGTTTTATGATCTAATTCTCTAAAACTCTAAACCTGAGAAGATCCTCAACCTGTATTTTTGAAATATCTCAAGATTAAGTATTGTTTAAGGCTAGGGCCTTATAAGCACCCCACCATAAGTAGGAATACTCATTGGGATGATGCTAGCTCTGAAATCTCTGTGCAAGCCCCGCTCAAAAGTCTGAGCTCTGAAGTACCAATCTCTGACCATATCCATCGAGTACCGCAAGAGGTCGGTAAACCACGATGAATAGTCAGCCACCATCAGGGTTCCCTACTGGAGCTGAAGAAGCTCATGTATGCGTACTTCTCTCTGGAAAACCAGATGAAAACATCTCTCTAATGATACGCTCAAACTCCTACCATGAATGTGTCACCTCGTCATGAGTCTGGATAACTAAACATCACCATCGTCCAGTCGAGCCCTGCTGAAGGCTCGCTGCAAGGATCACCATCAGGTCTGCAAGTGTCCCGACCAAATGGAAGAATCTGGCCACTGCCTCAAGATAGGCCTCTGGTGCCTGAGTGTCAGTCTCGCCTCGAATCCTGAGGGGTCTCTGTCTACGAAACACGTGGAGTGCGCTCAGCCTGTGCTCCTCCTCCACTGGTACAACAGGCACTAAACACTACTCCACTGGTGGCGGGATAACTGGAACACCATCTGATGGTAAAACTGGGGGGATTTGGTCCCTGTATCGAGTCTTCATCACTGAGGGGGTCATCCTCGTGATCGAGCTGTTGGATCCTAGAGGGTTCACATCACAGAGGATTCCTATTAAATAAACAAGATGTATCTCAGTCAATGAGTATATCTTGAGAGCTAACTCGAAAAGGACATGGAAACCACATCCCATTCCTATATGATGCATGTACCATTATTTCCCCCCTGCAACAAGTGTTCTCAACTTCCGAGTCAAAAAGGAAGTTATCATAGTCCTGGTGTATGGATACGTTGGCTTCCCACACCAACACTGGGGTCCCTGGCCTGAAATCCGTACTCGAAAAACTTAACACTGTTGCCCCAAACCAACTCACAGACTCTCGATCCTAATGTAGAACCGACCATATCTCATACCACTCTGTCACGACCTGTCCCAGTGGGGCCCAAGCTGCAACTCCCCAAGCCTACCTCCAATAGGCCATGGGCTGGTGACTAGCACTGAGTAGGCATGCGACTAACATTGGATGTGTTTCCTATAAACCTGTACACACGCACACAAATCTCCAGGCCCAAAAAGCTGAAAAAGTAAAAATTAATAAAAGGAAAATATGCATGCATACACTAAAAAATAACCAATAGAGTATGACATGAAAGTAAATTTCAATAAAGTAAGACCCTAGGCCAAAAGTACAAGACCACCAAAAAGAAAGTCTCTAACAAAGTCCAACCTATAAGGAAAGGTACTGGGGCTGCAATATGTATCCGTAGGAACAAACCTAGGCCCTCCTGATCTCACTGAACACCGTCCGGCCCTAGTCCACCTAGAATACTGTCAAAGGCTCGCTTGTCTGCACAAGACACGACACGTGCGGGAAAAGCCCATGCATGGGTGAGTATAACAATACCCAGTAGGACACCCCAAAACCACAAATGAAATACAACAAGGGAAAATAACACAAAGGAGGATACAATAAGATCTACAAAGTATATGTCTACTGAATATATAATGAGAATATCTAGATATACTCATACACGATCGACTATCGCGAAACCACCACCAAGATCCAGCTCGATGATTCCACTAAGCACGTAACAAGGAGAACATACTCCTAGGTCTGAGGAGAGAGAGATACTAAGTAATCATTCTGGGAGAACAAACTCCACAAGTACTTTGAGAACATGATGCTCAGATGAGGATCACAGCCAAGTCATGGGGTGATTACAACAACTCAGTCTGTGCTAATCCGCTAAGGAGAGGATCGACGCCTGGGTAAAGTTGGTCATGTCAATACCAAGAACTCTACCTAGGGTTCCAGGGATGAATATGGGATCCATATCTAAGTCTCACAGAGGGGATTCCAACAACTCTATTCAGGAGGTCCTGGTGAAGGGATCATACTCTTGTATGTAGGAAATGATAGCCGAAACCTTCAGAAGAAAGACCAAGGGTAAGGACCCTAAGAAAAGCTAGTCCAAGTCAGAGAAGACAAGTAGTTCAAGACATTTTTGATAGGTTAAACGACATGTAGTATGGTTACGCACTGTGTTCCTTGACCCCGAGTACTGCCCATGTAAACGACCCATGTCATCTGTTCATGTTGTGTAAAACCAAACTACACAGCGTGTAGATAAAGTACAGGTCGTGTTCCTTGACCCCAGGTACTTCCTCTGTAAACGGCCAGTGTCATTTGGCTTGTCAGATAGAAAGTAACTACACGGCGTGTAGAAGAAACACACGTCGTGTCCGAGCACAAATGGATTTCTCCGTGTACGTCAGCCTTGTGCTCGTACATGGCCAATGTCCATGTCCCTGTCGCCTACCCGTGTACCAGTACACGGGGTATCCCATGTATCTAGCCGGGTCTGGCCGAAGAGGGGTATACACAACGTGTACTTGTCCATGTACCCTGCCCATGTCCGTGTACTCCCAGAGTACACTCCATGTAAACCTACCGATGAACACACGTTGTGTAGCCCATACTACATGCCGTGAAGTTGGTATTTTTCCAGAAACACCGTCTTCTTCCTCGCGCTTCGGCCGATCTTCTGGATCCACGATCTCTCGTCCACTCATCCTAATTCTCCAGTGGTTGGTTCGTTTCATCATACGAACAATGAAATGGCTCTTTTTAGTCCTTAAAACAGATCATAAACCTCGAATGATCCATCCAATGAAAAACACCCGAAAACTCATAACTCTCGATCCACTCTAAATCGTCCACTGAAACCACTGTAGCACCTCTGTAACATCGCTCTCGGGTTGGATCTACAATCTCAGATCCTTGCGTTGCAGAACGGATGCCCAACGATTTGTTGTTCATCACCCCACGAAGAACGCGAAGAACGCGAAGGAGAGAGAGGGGAGAAATCCAATGAAACAAAATTTAAGGAACGAACCTCTGCCGTCATTCGTCACGGATTTGATCTGATCCTGTTAATAGGATTAAATGGGGAAGAAAAAGATCAACAACAAAAGATCAACAAGGATTCAATCTCCCAAAATCCCTGCAAAATCCCATCCCAAAAGAACGATCGATCCACAGACTATTCTGATCGTGGATTAGCCCACGTTCATCGTAAAAATCATGAACGAGGAAAAAATCACAAATTAAACATCCTACCTGGATCTGCGGCGTTCTTTGGTGATGATCTGGTTACTGCGTTGTCGTCACCAGCGAAAATCGTCATGAACATCGTCGCCACGTCGGGAGGTCTTCTCCAGAGCTCTCTAGAGAAAATCAGAGTTAGGGGGATTGTAACCCTGACCCTCCCTACATAATATCTATTTAAAATAATAAAATAATTCGTTCCAACAAGGATTTAAATAAAAAAAAATTATAAAATATTTTATTACGGTTACGTCCAAAAACCAGATTTCACCACTGACCTACACCGGACGAAGTTAGGCCTTTCCTAAGGTAAAAACGATGTTAGGAACGCAAAGGTTCCCTCATATTTTTGATCTGAGCACCCGTTTGGGAGTTATTCCACTTTTTCAAGAAACCTACATGCACTCGTAATTGAAATATTAAATTATATTAAAAAATTTGTTCTGGGCTTACCGGGCGTTGGAACCGCACGCCGTCTCAGAGTCTGGTCACAAAAATAATTCTCGTATAATATTAAAATAAAACATGGAAAAATATGAGTCATTACTGTAACACATCATCCCTTATTATTGTCCACATTTCTTCTAGAAAATTCTTCCAAAATGGAGAGTATGGAATTTCTTTAGTGAGATATAATGAAAAATTAAAATATTCTATAGAAAACTCCAAGAAATCCATAGTGGATCTCCATTCATATGATTCTGTTATAAAATGTATGATTCATCTGTTATAAAAAATTTATTCTATTATAGATTTCAAAAAATAATATTATCAAATGTAATTAATTTCTTCCTAATAAACTACCAGAACTCACATCATTCATACATTCTACCAATATCAAACAAAAATCATTTAATCTTTAAACCATCATATATTTCCATCATGAATTTCAATAGAATGATGTTTCTAAATACCTTGTAATTGTGTTTGATAATGAATACCCATTACTTTTTAAAAAAATTATTAATAATTGTTAAATTATATAGTTACCCTTTATAAGACCTAACCTGAACTATACCCCATATATATACCATCTCTAAATTATGGTTCATTGATGTGATTACATTAGTACAGAATAAAACCATCCACTGATTCTCATGGATCTAATTTTCAATTGTTTCATACTCTCCATGATTTATTTTTATAATTCCTTTTACATCCAAGACTTTCATGACATTTCAAATATGTCTCATATATGAACATGGTAATGCATTTATTTTATAGTTGTTTACGTTCCCAAATGTGATGTATCTTTCGAACTATTGGTAATATAAAATATTCAATCCTTTACAACTGGGATTCCACCATAGAATCTCATGTAATTTTACATCATCATTACATGAAAAAAATATAGAAACTCAAATCATACCACTAAACAATTTAGATTAGATTTTTCTTTAATCAAGGAATATATAAAAACCCTTGTAATTTCATTAAGGGTTCTCTCCTTGTTTAGACATTAACATATCCATTTATATATTTAACAAGAGTTTCATTATTTAAAATATATATTTTTTTAAATATTTTTTATGCATAATTCCATATACTCTCTCATTCATATGTTGAGCGAAATGAATCCCCAAAATCAATTTTGGATGATTCTAATGAAATGGGGACTCATAATAATAAATATATTTCTTATTTTTTAACAATATTTGGAGAAGAAACTCTAAAACTCATATTTCTAAAATTTAAACATTTATCATTATAATATTTCTTCATGTTTCTCATTTTCCCATAATTCCAGCAAAGTGGTTTGGGCCAGAAAAATTTCCCTTAGTTTTTATCTCTTTTTAAGAATTCTTATTCTGGCCTTTCTACTCGGTGGAGCACCACTACCTTCTACATAAAAAATAGTCCAAGTAGTTTCTTAAAATTAATTCTTCAAATTCTCTTTATTTAGAACGAGATCATTAAATTAATCAAATTTCTTATTTGTCATATAAATTTAATCATTTATTATGGTAATAATCAAAACCAATGATTACAAAAGTGATGGAAGTAAAATCAATTCCCACATAGGCCCTATAAAACCCAATACTAAAAATTCAAGTTGACGATGAATAATATTGAATTCATTGACTTTGTATACTATTTATTAATCTCCCACAATATTTATGCAGAATATTAGTTACATCAAAACATATTGTTTATTATGATAGAATTATCATACATTCCCATGAGCTTGAATAGAAATTTTTGTTTTTTTATAAACTTCCCAAATGATGAAGGATATGTTAAAATTTAATGTAATCTAAATGGAACAATGTGTTTTCCATCTAATTGTATCCCATTTTTCATTTTTTTTATTTCTTTTATTGGACTCATTCAATAAAATACCATTCTTCCTTTAATAAAAATAATCATAAACATTCATTCCCGAAAATTAAAAGTTAATCCCATCATTTTTTTACTTTGTAACATTACTTCATAAATTAAACTCCTTGAAAAATGATGAATTACCTCTATAATAAAAATGTTCTAATAAAATCACCTCTCTATAATTTTGATATGTTGACAAGATTTTATACCACTTATTGTGTTGATAAACTAGATTCCAAAATACCCTTTAAGAACCACACTTGTGAAACCCAATTTGAAATTGGAAACATCTGATGTTAATGCCTATATATAAGTAACTAATCACCATAATACCATTAAAATGCTCCTTGATCACTTGAGTGTAACATTTATAGTAGAACAAGTTTTTGAATAAAATTACTCTGACACAAAAAATTAATTGAAAATAGATTTAGGTGATTTAGACTTATCATTACTCTCTGGGAAAAAACTACTTATTTTTTAACAATAAAATAATTATTATAATATAAGGATAAAAAAACAATTTCACTCACCTAAATATATTTGGTAGATGTTATTACACAAGTATTTGATCTATATGGTAATTCTTGTATTTGGTGAAAGCCACCAAATGATTCACTAACTTAACACATGATTTTTGATGAATAATAAAAACCAATTGATGAATTATTAGATACACCCATTGAAGAAATTTTCTTATAATTATAAAAACATTAATTTATTATTATGAATGATAAAAATTTATTCCTATTGTATTCAAAAACTTAATTCAAACTTTTATCACTAATTTCTAATTGTTGATGCCACTCCAGTTTCAACTTCAACTTCATATTTTCATCTTCGTTTGTTTAAAAATTGTTCTGTTATCTTGTTACCGAGAATATCCTCTAAGAAAATCCTTTAGAATGATAAAATTTATTTTAAATAATAAAATTTATCAAAGAAACACCACACCAAAATTTTTCATCTATGGTGGTAAAGGATATTCTATTTTACAGTATCATTCATTTGAGCTAGAGAGTACAAAAAAATATCTCTATGGTTTCTATATAGTTAATATATAGTTTAAATTTTATTGATGGAATATAAACTAGGGGGTAAAAATTATATTTTATGAAATGGTTGAAGAACTTATGGTATTTTTCATACCACTAATGCATCACCAATTTCATTATAATATTCATAAAGGGAAATAATATAGTGTTTATGTTTCCAATGAACTACAGGATATGTGTGAAAAACTAGTGGATCCTTATCAACTTTGATAGATTTGGAAAAGATGGAATATCATGTTTATTAATATTCTTCTTGGAGTTTCCATAAAAATAATGAAATCATGGTTTGAAGGTAAATAATTCCCTTGATTTCACCTCAATAGTCCATTTCAATGAATAAATTTTCAAGATCTGCTAACATAACTTATTGAGAACGAACATAATGTTATTGAGTAACCCATTTTTTGGTGGGAAGAGAAAAATATTCTCTATAGTTATTTGAATGAGTTGTATTATAGTAATATATTTTTGTATATAATAATTTATAATTTCTTATTTGATGAATTCCACATTTAACAATATTCATTTTTTGTATTTATGCATTGAATCTTTATCGATTCGTGAAGTTCCAGGAGTGGGTTCCTCGTTTTTAGTGTCTAGAAAAAAGACCCATGTAGGATTGAATATTCAAGTAGTCCTAAAAGTAATATTGCATTAATATTCCTATAATTAAAACCTTGAATATTTATTTTATATATTTAACACTTTCATGAGGCATGAAGTTCAAGAAATCACATAGTTTTTGAAACAATACCTCATGACATAGTCCTTGGAGAATAATTTCATCTAGTATCCTTTAAACATATGTATAAAGAGGAGGGTGATATCCCATGTTAGAATTTTATGGTCATTCATTGCCTACGTAAGAGTTATGATGGTTGGTCCAAGAATGATCATTATGATAACTCCTTCAATTACACTACATATTTTATTTACAAGGTTTACTTACATAGATTTTATATGGATGTGAGTCTCTAAAACCCTTATGATTCATAAAAACTATCAATTTTTAAAATAACCCTAATAAATTTTTGAATTTCATTCTTTTTAAATTATCTTTTGACATATTTTTATTGGTGTGGTATTGCATAAAATTTATCATGAGGATACCTCCTATGTGAATGAATTCTCAAATGGGAATCTATACATTCTTATAAAACCAACAATCTTCATTGGCCTTTTTTCAATAAGTTTAAAACCTCAAAAATATTATTCTATCTTGGTCTCATCCAAGGAGTCTATACATATATGATTAGGTAACCATGCATGTCAGTTTTCATGCCATTCGATCATGTATTCTTTTAATAATAAAAATTATAAACTTTTAAGAAGGCGTCCTATAATTTCAATCCTTAGAAGATGTGGTCCTCTGAGTATAGATTATTCTGTATTCCATTTATAATGATTATACCTATCATTTTGATCATATTAGAGCTATTCTTATCCCAATACAGTCATTAGAGATGATCAAAACTTGTCTTTATTGACCCAAATCATCTAGGAGACCCCCTTTTGTATAATAAATGAGACATAGATATAAATAGGCATCTGATTCAGTGTGACTAAAAACTCATCATCACCAGATCACATCACCCATGAGTTCTCTCATCCTTTACCATCTAGCTTCTAATAGATACGAGAAAACAACTAGGGTAGTATCATGTGTAAGTCCCACAAAAGCCATTTTTAGGTATATTTCCACAATTATAACATTCTATATGACATTATAATATTTAGAGTTTGTCCTATATTTATGAACATAAACTATAATAAACTTTGATTCTAGAAGTATACACATAAAAGGCACATCATTTTTATAGGTTTCATGAACTTAACAGGTGTATCATTGGACAAGATTTTATTTCCTTAAAAGGCACATCATTTATAATATAAAACTACCTTATAATGAACTTATTGGGGCATGGTATCATAACCTAAAAGGTACCTTAATTGTACTTTTCATGCATCCTTAGAATTTATGACATGCCTAATTAAAAGGCACCAAACTATAGTAGTTTTGATTCCATTTATATAGATATATATGTACCATTCTCAGGGTGTAACACCAACTCCTTCACACATATCACCTCCCTATATAGTGATACATTATAGAGTGTATGGCTATATGGATTTAAAATAGAGTAAAATTATCAAAAAAAATGGATAATGGAGATCCACTCATAGATACAGATGGAGAACATATGATTTATATAAATGTTCAAACCAATGCACGATATGAATCAATCAATTTCAAAAAAAGGGAAACACATAATGTTTATCAAAATTATTACATGAATACATCATACATCTATACTACCATCAAGAACTATCCAATATGAACCATCATGGGATGAGTTGAACTCTCATCTTCTTTACCACTATGTGAAATACAATGCATTGTTAATTCATCTTATAAACCTTCCACCTATAAAAAGTTAGTTCATAACCAAACTATAGGGAATGAGTGAATGTTTGGGCCCACCATGAAGAAAATATATGGGGTAAGTGAATAAAAACTTAGGAATATCTAATATAGAGCACCCCATTATATAATTTGAAGGTTACAAATGACTATTAATAAATAACTTGGGATACCACCCCCTCATTACACTTAAGTTTAAAGTCAACCTAAGGTAAATAATTCTTGAAAGTTATTCTTGTGATGAATTTTCCCAAAACGAATTGATATCTCATAATATATTCTTTTATAAATTTCTTACTTCTAAAATATGTATCTGGGATTATATATATATAAGAAAATCAAAGAAATTTTATTCAAATACAATGAATTTATACTATAAAAATGATAATCGTTTCTACATGGGTCTTCTTCTTGGACCACAAGAATGAGGAAATAATTGTAGGAACATTACATGGACCCAAAGTATCAATTTCTTATTGATGAAAAAATTATTAGATAAAATCGCATTCACATAGTTTAAATGTATCAATTCATTTAAATTGTAAATGATTACTATATAGCATGACATTTATGTGGATATAATAGATTTTTGGCTCTTTTGGACTCCTAAAACTAGATTCACGATAAGTTTTATATAGTTTCAATATTTCATTTGTGGTGATTCCTGAACACATTCATTAATTCATCACCTTTCAAAATATTCGTTCGAGTATTCTTGAAAATTACATAGACTTTTATAATGTCATTCTCTTTTAGAATTTATATGATCAAAATGAAGATCATCAAATTATGAAGAAAGAATGGAATATCTGATGAGATACTCATGAACCTATATTTTTGGAAGTCCAATAGTGACCCTTTCTCCTTTAAATATAAATTGGGTACAGATTTTTATTACTTCAGGAATATGTTAAAATTTCATCAAATATTATCTCTTGCACATAGAAATCCATTTATAAGTCATATATAGAACCCCATGGAATATAAATTAAATGATAAATTAATTTATTAAGTATACTCATAAAATTTATGCGAAAAGATTCCTTACTTAACTATTTATTAGGCTTCTCATACTATATAATTTTTATATGTTACACACTCTTCAAATTTACAATGTCAGATTCTTAGAGTCTATATATTTTCTGAAGTTCTTCCTTGGTATGATACACCCTTTTAAACCATGTCAGTTTACATTTAATGTTGTCTTTCAACTTTCAAAATAAACATAGAGAATGTAACATCTTGAAATTTTAATATATAGTCACCTTTAACAAAGTTAATGTGTGTGACAACTTTGTCAATATGTAACAACTAACTAAAATCAAGTCATGAGATATTTTAATAAAAATATAAATTTTATGTATGTAAATTATGAGTGAGATTTGGAATGTCAAGAAATGAATTGGAGTAACCTATTTTGGAAATATTTGCAGAATTAAAATAATGGATACTTTTAATATGAATTAAGTTCAATTAGTGTACATAAAAAACATAGAAAATCAAATTATGTTTAAAAATATATTTCTCTAAAAATAGTGTTATATTTCAAGAAACTAATTATATTATGATTAGATAATAGTAAAAAATATTTACAACAATAATAATATAACAAAAATAAATTAGTTAATAATTTATAAGAATAATAATAATAAATAGTTAACATTTTAAAAAAAATAATTACCAATCTAAACAATTTTAAAATATATTTTGGGATTTTATTTTAAATATTGAATTATCAAAATTCATATATTTTATTAAAAAAAATAGAATTATTTTTTAGATTATCCATAATAATATAATATTATTATTATTATTAAAAAAATTCTAAAAAGAATGGTTTTTAATGTAGTAGTGAAAAATTATGTTTTTTCAAAATATTAGGACTTTTATGAAATTATTAATATATAAGGTTAAAATATAAGTTCTTTAACTATTTTTAGAATAAAAAATATATATTTTACATAAGAAATTAAATATTTTTTACTTTATGAGGCCATATTATATATTTTATAACATAAGTAATATTTTCTCAATAAAATTAATACATTATATATTTTTATTTTTATTTTTTATCAATTTGATAAATTGAATCAAATTAAAGAGACATAATATTTAGAATCATCAATTAAAAATTATATAATAAGGACTAATTTATCTTTAGTCATAAATATTTTGTTTACTTACATAAAAACTAGTTACCATAGAAAACAATAAAATGCTAAAGGTAGTAATTCTATGAATTAAATGCTTAAAATGTGATAAAAATATGTCTATAATTGAAAGAATGATGTGTTTTTAGACCTTATATATTCTTTAATAAATTATTTCACAATTTTTGATCCACTATACATGTCTATCATGGGATCCCTTTATAGTAAGTTTAAATATTTAAAAAAAATCATTCTCACAAATTATGAAAGGATCCTATAACCAACCCTTCAATAAACTACTAAAATTTATGTTTACTATTATACCCAACCGTTTTTTATTACCTTATAATAATGTTTCACTGTATTTGTATTCTAGACATAATATATTATAAAATTCCCTTAATTTCTGAGATATCTTCTAAGGGAATCTATCAATGCGAGTAATCATTTTTATTTAAATTATATCTTTTGTATTTTATATTTCAAATATAACATTAAAATTCCTATATAATAAAATAAATATTTATTATATATAATTTTTGGTGAATTTATAATAATCATTAAACACATTTTACCTTTTCTGTAAAAAAAGAAAAAACTACAATTCATGCGTTGTGTGGACTACCACCTCCTCGATGCAACTAGTTTCATTTTCATTCACAACCATAAAAGGAAACAATATCTGGGAAACTTGATAAATAAATAATATATGTTTAACATTTTATAAATTTGAAACAATTAACATTTTTTTATTATATTTATCTTTGTAAAATTAAATTGCATACCATGTATATATGTGGACTACCACCTCCATGGAACGATTGATTTACATTTTATTTTCATCGATGCCTTACATGGTTGTTCATGATGATGTGATTAAAAGATAATAATTATTTTTTATGATATCATTACAGTTATTTTATTTAAAAATATATAACCTATCAATGATATAATCAATAAACTATTATCATTAATTCCATCGTTTCAAATAGGCGATCTAAGAGGAAAATGATCCCTCTTTTCTAAGTAATGAATTTATATAACTTATATCACATTTATATTTATATATAATTCTTATACATCACACTAATAATAACTACATTATATCATTATTATTCTTGTATAATTATATTACAACTAAACCACCTCATTATCATCCATTAAATACGGCAACTTCAACATTCAGTTAGTTTAAATACCCACTTGAGAAATACTTTGAATTTCAATCATTAATGAAGGTGATAAGTAATTTTAATTTATAATATGATAAAAAATTTAAGATAATTTTTTTTACTTTGGTTTTGGTAATGTTATATGAATATTTAATTCATTAATTATGAAACAACAATTCATTCTTTAAGAAACCCCAAAACATGATCATATTCAAGGTTTTTAACAAAAACTACCAAGGAATGAGATTATAGGTTTTTAAAATATCATGTATCATCTAATTAATTACATAATATTATTTAATATTAATTAAATTTGAAAAAATAATAGATACCAACACCTCTTTTACATGACTAGTTCAAAGTAATAAACATTACTTACACATGATGATGAAAATAGGTAAAAAATAAAGTATATATATATGTAACAAATAATTATAAATTAATAGTGTAAATGGTTATAGTTATGAATAAATTTCTAGGGAATATATTTATTGAACTTAGTTTAATTAGTAAATATTTTTAGAGAATGTAGAGATTGAATTAGGACTGAGGTAAGGGTTTTTTTCTCAAATTCATATTTTTGAGAGATGATTTTGATTTCATACCTAATATCATATAGGTGGTGTATATAATTAATTTTTGATATATCATATCATGAATTTTATTTTATTAATGGCATTATACATTCAATTAAAAATAATAATTTGAGGGGCTTTCATTATGGTGTTACTCAAGATGAAATAGTTGTCTTCATCTCAATTATGATTCATTAGGACAATTTATATGTTATGCCTCATGTTCATTTATATGTTTTCATATTGCTTTACTATCCCATGAATGATCTTTTTTTTATTCTATTTTAATTAATGGGGTAAGCTACACCAAATAAATATCTTTTCATCATGTTTGTTTTTACACATGTATCACCCTAGTCATAAGAGTTTTTGATAACTCAATTTTCATTAATTGCATTATGAATGCCCCCTTGGTTATATTTTATATAATTTGGGTAATGTTTTCCCTTTAACTATGTTATGTGATATTATCTCATTGTTTAAAATTTTAAAACATAAAGCCCTTTCCAATTGTTTCATTCTTTATGGAGTATTTTTATTTAAGGGATTTTTATAACTAAAACCTCATTTATTTGACATATAATGTTCCATATTGATCTTTTAATGTCAATCATTGGTTTCTTCTATAATAATATTTTTATATTGTATTTTATAATATTCTTTTTCAAAATTAACTTATAAAAAAAATATTGTTTTTACACTTCTAACAATGTGAGTTCTGAAGAAAATGTACTTTTAAAATAATAAAAATGTCTTTCCTTTCACTTTTATATGTTTTTCCTCTCTTAATTTCATTGACATAAACATTATGTATTCTCATATATCTATTATTGGATATATTTTTTAAATGAATGGTTTTATTAATCATTCATATCCCATTTTCAAAAATAACCTTTGAAGGCAACATGTAGTTTTTTATTTTATGTTAATTAAAAAAATTATTTCTAAAAAAATTTAAGTATTCACTTACATTTACCTTATAATTTACAAAATTATTTATTTCAATTGGGAATATGATTTCTAATTTATACATAATATATTTATTTATGTTATCATTTGGTGGATTGAACTCATGGAATAAATAATTTGATTCTTAGTCCCTTCTTTTTTGACACTATTTAATGCATTATTTTTTGAGGGTGCTTTTAATTTATATCAACACCCTCATATGAATTTTTGTAGAACTGGGGATATTTTATTTAAAAACCATACAGTTTTTTCCAAGGTTGATGATGATCAGGTTATTCAAGAATTAACTTAACTGTATACTCTGACTGACAGAAAAGTGGGTTGTTATTTGAGTTTCAAAAGACGCTTTTTTGGATGAGTAGGAACCTACGCATAAAGTGGGATCCTAATTACCAAATATCAGATTCAATGTTCAAAATTAAAAAAACACCCATAGTTGCCACCAACTTGTTTCCACTGTCTTCATTTCCATCCAACATTCAGCACCATCTTCGAGTCAAGTAGATATAAAACCCACACAAAACCAAAAAATCCACAAAAAAATTTAAATTTGAAAAAACAGGTAGTAAACACCCTAAGACCTATGTATTACCCAAAATAAGGGTGCAAGATTCATGATACATCATCATCACCTCTACATGTCAGTTTTCACAACATCATTGCTAGACTCTCCCTCGACAAAGCACCACACCATTATCAACGAATCCAAAAACCATCCCTGGATCAATAGAACGACCATCAGATATTTAAATCAATAGAGACAGGGCAACTAGATATCAGTGTTCTCAACAAGAAAAAATGAAACTATCTCCACGAACCTGTAAACTGAAAATCTAAATACCAGAACCATATAACATCAACATCACTGAACACTTTGTTCTCCTAGAACATCTATTACCACATGAACTAACCTCCCAAGACACCATTAGTGACACGGCATTGATTTTACTCGGATAAGAGTGGTGGAAACATGGAGCAATCCCAAAGTAGGAATGATTGCCAGTGATCAAAAACACATAAACCAAGAACATTTTCTTTCACCGTGGATGATAACAGTGAACAAAACCAAAACAGAAAAATTTCAAACAAAAATTGCGATTGAAAAAAAAATAACCAATATAGAAAGACCTCTATATAACATAAATGGACAAAACAAAACCAACATAGGGATATGAAACACTATGGCAGGAGAAAAACAACACAAACTATTACTAAAGGACTCATCCATGAGCCATAGTCATGGAGAGACCCCCGATCAGGATGGGGGAAAATGGGGAAGAGGAGAGTATCAATGAAACAACTGAATAGTGAATCCATAGGGAATAACCCAGTCGTCAGCGAATTGAATGCCTTCCGAAAATAAGAATCCAAAAGCTACAAACAAAAGAAAAAGATTCCAGATAAATTTTCATCGACATATACTCGATGAGAGAAATGGTTGTCAGAAGAGGATTAGCCATCACCATAGGGAGAACCTGTTGAGGGTGGAGAGGAGTGGTTCTATATCGAGAGAAATTTTGGGATAGTATGGATCCATTCGACCAGTCTAGATTTCTAACATTACTGTATACTCATTACTCTATATGGTTTGAATATCTAATTTAACAAAATTATTTTAGAGTATTTTCACCATGAATGAATAGTTATTTATTGACATAGGGAAACTTATTAGCATCCAGTGTGATGTTATTACAATATTGATAATTTTTGGAATGTGTAATATGTATTATTTAACATTCCACATTCTTTTCTTAGATGGGTTATGATCATGTTATCCCATTTATTTCCATGTGGGAAAGTATTGATCTTCTTGATGATTATTGATATCTAACAAATGTTTATAGTATATTGAAACTATATATCTCTCATTATACATATATCTATGTATTTATTCAGAAATAGTTTCTTTAGGGAATAGTATCAAAAAGTCTTTCTGGCTGTTATGGGGAATGCAATGGACTTAATCAGGTGTCGAGTGGGACCAAAAATTATATAGCTTCTCATAAAAATGATAGATTTAATAACAAAAAAATTTTGGGATTTGGGGTACACTTATTCCTATAATAAGATATTTTCTTAGCCCTAGTCTATGATAGCGTGTTTTTGATATCCATAATTTTACATTCTATTAGTTTTAGATCTGAAATTATTGATATCCATGTATTCATTTATTTTCATGGATATTTCATGCTCTCAATTCCAGTTGATTATATAATTATTTCAATTATATATTTTTTAAATTTTATGAAAACCATGATTAATTTTTTGATAAATTAATTTATGTGTTTCACTTACTAATCTTTTGATCTCATCCCATATCATATTTTCATTTCACAGGGATAAGAATAATAGTATTACAAAAGATATAACAATCAAGATAGCTTGTGTGGAAGTATTTTCAGGAGATTTGGAATGCTCATTATGTATTAATTTGTTTCGTATATTGTGGAAAAAATATCCAATAACTGAGAAATAAATTAATTATTCTATTCTATTTTTTTTCTTTATTACTTAAATCTATAGATATAAAATTTATTAGGATTGTATGTAATGAAATACATTCTATATGTAATGTAATTATAAGATGGTTATGTCAATGAATTCAAGTTTTGTATCAAATAAATTTTATAAAGTTAGTGTTTATGGAACAAGACATAGGAGTTTGGGTTTGGTGTTTCACAATTAGTATTAGATTAGGGTTTTAAAGACCTTGTTTATTATTATGTTTTGGGGATAATTTAAGGGTAGAAATGGTGAGGTTGAACATAAATTCATTTCTATAGATAAACCTTTGGGATAATATATTATTTAATTTTTAGGTAATAATAGAATTATTATTTTAGGATTAAAAAAATAAATTCAGTGGAGACTATAGAGATAAATTAAGTGAGAATTAAAAGTATAGTCAGACATCATGATGTTTTTTTTAAATAGACAATGTGTAGTGATCCTAGGAATTACATCATTATAAGGATACTAATAGTGGATATAGGATATATAATAGATATAACTTGGGGTAATAACCCTAAAATGGTGGATTTAGTATCAACATGATTGTC
The DNA here is from genome assembly GCA_963277665.1 of Viscum album. Taxonomy (NCBI): domain Eukaryota; kingdom Viridiplantae; phylum Streptophyta; class Magnoliopsida; order Santalales; family Viscaceae; genus Viscum; species Viscum album. The sequence goes on along the minus strand of OY728162.1, from coordinate 922,283,619 downwards.
ACTTGGTGTATTAAAAGGATACCTTACAACACACCTAGTTTGACACTCATGAGTGATAGGTGTTGGTTAAATTCCATTCCATTTACGAAACATTATGTGGGATGTGAATATATTTAGTTTAAATTACATAATTGGTAATTGACCATGGAAAACAAGGATTGAAATTTAGGTATACATAATTAAGATAAAGTCTAATAAATATTTTATTTCTTTAATAATGGATAAGTATTATTCCGAGAGCAAAATTTCAATTGATTTCTGGGTTTATAATATTTTAATAAATTTCTTTGTAATTTAGTATCTTCATTTTTAGAATTTGGATAACAAGTATGAGAGAACCCAACTCAAAGTAACCTAGGATGAATCCAGAATGAAATATGTAAAATTGGGAGTGATTTAGGTTGAACTAGTTCTGATACAAGTTGAGTTGTATGAATTATAGGCTAACATGTTAGCGATATCATTTGAGACATATCGATGTTAAATTTTAGAGTAGATGTTTCTGATAATTATATTATAATGATCGTCACATGTGTTATCTTTTTTGGTTTTAGTTATGGTTTAATCCTTATGTAACCATGTTAATAATGGATGTTATTCACAATGTAGAAATTTTCACAATGAACAACCTAAAAAGATCATGGTTAGAATTTGAAATATTTTTATTATTCCAAACCAAAAATCAATATTTATAATTAAAAACTAGAATATACATTAATTAAAAATAATAGTAAATAATCAAATTATAGAATCTAATATAAATTTGTGTAACCATGTTGATAAAGGAAAGATTATTCAATTTGCTATAACTGAAAAACATTGGAAGAAACATCATGTAATTTCCTTTAAGTTGTGGGTAAATTATATAATAGAGGATATAAAGTTCATCATACTCACAAGTGTGAAGGAAAGAGGGTGTTTATAGTAATATTTTTATTCAATTTAATTAGAGTACAACATTATGAATCTCAATGTCCTAATCCAAGGGCTAATGAGGGAATAGTCAGCAACAACTATTTGAAGAAGGAAAATCCTATTAAATTACTACAAATGTTGTTTGAGTGAATTTTGACTCTATATTTTCTAGTTTTCAATGCCATGTAATTTTTCAACAATTAAGGGATATTTAGTTATAAATAAATACCCCCAATTTCATGACTATGATATAAATCATTTTTATGGTTTTTAGGAAGTCATTCCCTTTGGATCTAGATATTACCCCTAGTACAATTATATGTTAAATTATGGATTAGTTTATCTCATTAAAAAGTTATTATAATAAATTTTTTCATATATATAAAACTCCCTCCGCATCCAAAATAAAACCACGGTCATCTATTAGTGTATGGTTAAATATGATTACCCTATAGAAATTAAATTCTTCTTTTCAGTCAAATTATGAGGATAAATATTTTTGGGGTAGGTAGAATAAAACACCATGAAATTCAAATATAAGAATTCCTTTAACAATGTCTATTTGTTTGATACCATTCTCCACAAGCACCACCAAACTAAAACAAACCCACTATATATATATATAATGTATGAACATTAAATCATAGTCATCGGATTTTCTTTAATGAATATGGCTAACCACTGTATGAAATATTATAGAATGAGAATAATGTATAATTTTAATATTAATTGAATTCAATTAGTATATCTAAAACAACAAAGAAAATCATTTTATGCTTAAAATATATTTCTAAAAATCAATGTTTTATTTAAATATGATTAGTATATTTTGGTCAAATAATAATAAAATAAATTGAAAATATAAATATTATATTACCAATTAATTATTAATTAATTTATAGTAAATAAGAATAAAAAATAGTTATCATTTTGAAAATCTATTTTCCATTATGAGTCAATTTCCACTATATTTATTGATTTTATTTAAAAATTTAATTGTTAAATTTGGGAATTTTAATTTGAAAAAATGAATATCATTTTTTATTAAGACATTTAATAAAATCTTATTAGGAATTTATAGTTTTTTTTAATATTAATTTTTTGGTGAATAGTTCAATATATCATTTATATAAATAACATGAATTTTATAATAATATTAATATAAATGTATGCATTATAAATTGATGGGAAAATGTTCATAAAAATATTTTTTAAATATTTTTAAAAAAAATTTGTTTTTTTAATTTACAGAACCATAATTATTATTTTAGAGAATATTTAATATTTCCCCAAATGTTACTTTTAATACATTTTAAATTTTTTGTTTTAAATATAATGAGTATCACATTTAAAAATTGAATAGATGAAATAGATAGAAATTAAATAATTATATGTCCAAATTATCAAGCAAGGGTCTCTTTTTTTCATACATTAATATTAATTAAACATTGGTTGAAACTAGTTACCACAGTAAGTTCTAAAATAGTAAAAGTAATAATTCTATTGGTAAAAGGATTGAATCATGATAAAAAATTGTCTCAAATTGATTTTATGAGGTGTGGGTTGACATTACCTATTACAAAATCAATTATTTCTCTTTTTTTATCCCCATGACATCTTTAACATGTGATCCATTTTTGTTAATATGGAATATTTTCAAATATTCCATTCTCACCACATATAAAAGGGGCCTGCAACCACTACTTCAAGTTAGTCCTAAAAATTAGGATTACTCATGATAACCAAATGTTTTATTTGGATAAAATAATAATTCACTCTTTTTAGCTTGTGACCATGACATATTACTATATACCATCCATTTCTATGGGATCTTCTAAGGAAATATCAATGTGCTCAATATGAGTAATCATTTTCAACTACCGTATATATATATTTTTTATGTTCTTGATAAATTTTAAAACAAATATATAATTACATATATTATTTTGGCTATATAATTAATTTCATTAATGTAATTATAATTATCATTAATCAGATTTACCATTTTCTATTAATAAAAACAAAAAATTAATTAATGTTAGTTTTCTATGGACAACCACCTCAATGACACAACAACTTTCAGTTTGCATTACAAAATTAAAAATATACTATAAAGGGGGAATTTAATAAATAATTATGATATTTATATCATATTTCTTAATTTTTGTCAATAATACATATTATTCATTTCTTCCATTCTATGGAAATTAAATCATCTACTGTGTATATGTGTGGGCTAATGCTTTCTTAGAAAGACATAAATATTTTTTTATTTTAATTAGAACCTTACACTGATGTTCAATAAGATGGGATTAAAGGATAAATATGATGTTTATGATATTATTTGTTCTCTATTATTTATATTTTTTCAACCTATTAGTGATATTATAAACAAATTATTATAGTTAATTCAATCATTTCAAATGTGTGAACTAAGAGGAAAATGATTCCTAAATTCTATGAAATGAGTTTATATAAATTATATTTTATTTATAATTATGTATTTTTTTGACATATCAAACTAATAAAGAAAAAATAATATCACAATTTATCTATTATAATGATATTAAAACTAAACTACCTCTTAATCATCCATTAAACATGGTAGGCTTAGGGTTGGGTCGATTTAACTACTTACATGAATAATTCAATGAATTTATATCAATGTTTGAAACAACCGATTAAGCATTGAAAATTTTAAAATGCATGAAATACCATGATATGGGTTTTATTTTCCTTATAATGGAAAAGTAAGGATTATGGGGTTGAGACTCGCATATTTCATGATCCCATATGAGATATGCGATCACATGACCAATAGAGGGTCATGCAGATGGGAATTAATAGTGCATAACATGTAGTCGATCCCATGAACCCACTTTGAAAAGTATTTTATCTCTCATGATGGTGACCATGAAAATGTTTTACAATGTTGTGGAATTATAAAAACACCCTAGGTCATGATGTTGTTCAACCAGCAGATGCCTGAAAAAAAATCCAAAACTCCTTTGAATATTGGAGAAAATTACCCAAATGTAAGGATCCATTTTTTGTTGTAAAATTCACATGATACACCATCAGTGATTCTAAAGAAACCATAAGTGACTGATGATATATTTTCCTCAATTTTCAAAATCCCATTGACATGCCATCTTCATCACATGAAAGGCCTCAGGTTTGTCCAGGAAACCATACACTCCCCCATTGGTTCCCTTAGGACCAATAGATGGAATTGCCCATTAAATCATTGCACATTTCTATAGAACCCTTATTGGTCACACAACACATCACCAATAGGTTGAGTTATTATCCTTGAAAATGGTCTTGAATCCTCATGAGACTCCAACCAATTCACAATAAAATAAACGAAATTAATTGTTATGAGCTAGGAGCCTCTCAAGGTCATAATACACTTTTGATGTTCTTGGAATATCCACAAAACATTCTCATAAGAAACATTAATAATTAATCCTAATCCAACTATTGCCCGTAGACAAGCCATCCTTTTCTTAGAGAAATTACCAAACAAGTCACCTGAGATCATGAGAAGGCCTTTCAACAAGCACCCTGATCTCACGAAGGCCCTTGGAAAGGTCTAAATGAATATGGAAGTTCTTCATCATGGATGTGTGAAACAATTATTAACCATTAATCAGAAATAATGTAATAAAGGGAACATTATTGGGAAGTACTCACAATCACTAAAAATCAGGTGAATCCCTTAGTGCGATCCACAATAGGGACTCGTGAGGAAGCATGATTCTAAAGCCCTTTATCGACTCCAGTCTGGATTTGTGTGAGATACACCATGAAAGGAAGTTAACAATTGGGGTGGAAATGCCTATTAATCCGCAACTCCCAAATGGAAAATTCACATCTATAGACTCTCATATGCAATTCATTTTTTCATTTACATGCACCAGTGAAAGAGTGAATTTCTTAATGCAGTTGATCTTGTGACTAAAAGAGCCTCCCTTCAAGTAAAGGTCTAGAGAACTATTAAATAAATCATGTGACATGAATAAACACTTAGTGTGATCACATATAGGTCACACAATGAACTACATATAGGAAATGTGAAGAACATCCAAAAAATCATCCAGATCACAGGATACTTAAAACAATCTATCATTAAAAAATAAAAGTAATTGGCGATAAAATGATGGAGAAAGGACTAAGAAAATGGAAGACTTATGAACAAGACATGTGTGTTGATCCTCATGTTCTTTTGATGAACCATCCGAGACCCCCAAAAACACTAGGACATGTCATCCAGATCTTACAACAGTCATCTTGTATACGATTTTGATCATATAAAGTCATCTAGATTTTTCAATGTAGGTCACATCGCACCCCATGGGCACCCCACCCATGTCTCACGAAGGCATATGGGATTATTTTCCATACCGCATAGTGTCCTTTAGAAATGTCCCCAAACTCATATGGTGACACAGGTGTATGTCAGGTGAGTCTCATGGTTATACCTGATCATGTCAAATGGCTCTCACGATGCCTTCCTCGTATGGCATCTAGGTCTCATGAGTCCTCCATACATTTCAGCCTAGATATATAGAACCCTACTCTACAATTAACACTGATTCGCGTGTTTTACTCCAACAATGTCAGATAGCTTTCACACTGATGCAATTAATAGTCACTTGAATAATATTTCACCCTCTAGACATGTCAGTCAAGGTCATGTGTTGGCTTCCCAAGAAAAAAACTTGGTTTTTTGACTTTCTCTAGACACATCAGCCTAGGTCATGAGACAACCCCAGACATGCCATCAAGGATACACAACGACCCTTGAAAAAATCAATTTTATTATTTTATTGAAATGGAACACGTTAGGAAAACATCCTATGACATGTAAAGCATGCAATAAATAAATATTTAGAGGAAAATAAATATGTGTTAGGTAGGAAAGCATGTTAGGTAATAAGGGAATCCTAGGACGTTATGACCTTGTTCATCCTCATTGTGTAATAATCGATCTTAAGGTAATCCTCAGTGTGTATTCCATAGTCAACTGAACATCATTAACTCTGATTCATACTATAATTATAAATGCATGAAGTCTTCTTAAGGCCTGATCACCACATTAATACACCCCAAGGGTCATTAAAATACATAATTACTGCACCATAATAAATAAGAATGATTATTTTTCATCTCTTTTTTCTCACACTGAGCATAGATCAAGTGGTCATAAAAAGTTCCAATGATCATATAATTTTCATCATAAATCAATACAAGGATAAGGGAAATGTATGTGTTTAATCCCATATCCCATTGAAATATGAGGACTCAGATTCCTTCTATAATTAGTATACGTAGGAAAACATGTTGTGTTACAAGACGAATATTAATCAGGCATCGAAATTGATGTAATACCAACCATGTCTCTGACATGTCAACCATTAGGACCCAATCATTCCCATTGGATGATTATCTTACCTCATCCCTCAGTGGACTAAGTAAAATACTAAACTATGATGACTATAATTCTTTTTATAACCAAGAATTATTAGTCTTTTCCTAGAGGCTCGACCTCAAATATTTGGTTCCTATGTTTTGGTACATATGTTCTCTCCAAATTATGTTAAACTACATGGGTTTTAATGAACTTCTGGTATTTTTAATACAGCAATAACCGGGATATATATAGTACCTTATAATGGATCAATCCACTCCATGGAAAATTAACTTCCTCCCTCTATGGATGAATCATCTGAAGTATTTGGCTGAATGAATTCATCATATAAAGAAACTATTTATTATTGGGAACTAAATAAAGAAACATAGATACATATATATGAATTAAATAATGGCATTTACCGTCTCTTTTTTGAAAAATAAATATTTAACCTATAATTTTTTATAAGGGTAACCGACCCCATATCTGGGTTTGGATGAGATTCATGGACATATCTTAAATCTATAAGAGTCCCAATGTAGGAAATAATTCCCCTCAATAGTGTGTGATGAGAACGACCTCCCATTCTCTTGACCATTACGAGACCCTAAGTGTCACTAGTTTGAATCCCCAATTGACTTCACAACAAATTGAAATTTGGTCCTTATTTATTTAAGTATGAGGGAACCATTTATATTCTCCCCTAAAAATGATAATTGTTACCGGATGTTAGTTATTGTGCAAGAAATGAACAACCACAATCAACCATTGGACCAAGTTAAACGCGTATCACAGTCACCGATTTTTTGTTGAAACAATCACGAATCAATATGAGAAATCATTTAATGATACAATATGATATAAATATTTTAATATTTTTTTAATAATTTTAGAGTCATATTGGACTATTTAACTGATAAGTCATCCTTTTTTCATTAAGAATCACCGAAACATGCTCATCATTGATTTAATACTATGTGTTTGAAACTAAAACAACCATGTAATTAAATTATTTTTTGATAAAATATCATTGAATATCTAATATTTTACCTTGTAAGATCTAATAGTTATGGGATTTGAAAAAATATTTGATACAAACACCATTTTTACTAAACTACATCAATGTGATAAACATAACTTACACATGGTGTTTAAAGTAGGTAAAAGTAACCTATTTTTATATACATATATAATGATTATGAATGAAGAGAATAAATTTTTATAATGATGAATGTGTTTCTTAGTTATGTATTTAATGAACAAAATTTAATTATTTTTTTCATTAGTGTTATCTGACGAATAAATCAAGACCAAGGTAAGAGATTTCATCTCAAATTCCTCTATTTGAGACATGATTGGTATTATGCACCTAATTTCATATTTTTGGGGTATATACTACCTATATGATATATCATATTATGAATTAACTAGTAATAAAATTATTTTAAGTTCAGTTATAGGCCCAGTATTTTAAGGGATTTTGGGTTAAATATTTACTCAAACCACGGGCGTTTTCTATATCACAATTCTGATTCACTACGAAAAGTTAAATGTTATACACATTGTATGGTGTAATACTTATATCATAAAATATGATATTTATATACATTATTTATATTTAATTCATGGGGTAAAATACACTAATTAATTTCTTTTCATCTAATGTATTTTGACTCAAGTGTTATCCTAGTTTTAAAAGTTTTTGGTAACTCAATTTTTATTCATTGAGTTATGACTGTTCCCTTTGAATTTTTTCATATATTTTGGTTGAATAATAAACATTTATTTTTTTATATTATATTATCTAATTTTATAAATTTTTATAATATCAACAAGTTTTGACTATTTTGTTTATTCATAGAGTTCTTTTCCATTAAGGGATATTGATAAATCAAATCTATTTTATTTGAGTTATATTTTTTATCAAGAAATTTTCTTTTCCTTTATTTGATTCTCCCACCCTAATATTTTATTATATGGTATTTTATAATCTCATTTAGGAATATATTTTTTTAACTTAAGTGAATGGTTTTTTACACTTATTCACTGTGATTTCTAAAAAAATATATTTTGGAAATAATAAAATGTGTTTTCCATTCATTTTATATGTTTTTTATTTCGATTCACTTTTATAATAAAATGTTATTTAAATGAAATTTTATTGATATTATATTTTAATATAATTTATTTAAAATATTTCATGTCACCTTTTCAAAAATTATCATTCATAATGACATGGAAATTTATATTTTATGTTAATGTTAGAAAAACTATAAAATTAATTTTAGGTTTTGACCTATATTTCCCTTATAATTTTCAAAAGTATTTATCCTATTCGGTTTTCTATTTCATGATTTATCCTCTAATATATATATATATATATATATATTTTCTATTATTTGGGGTATTGATGTCATGGTATTAATACATATAATTCTTGATCCATTCTTTTGTGACTCCATTAAAATAATTATATTTTGAGAGTGATTTTAATTTGTGTAAACAACCTTTTATATTGTTTTTATGGAACCAAGGATATGTTAATTTAAAATAATCCCTCTTTCATTCTAATGATGACATATGATCATGTTATACTATCATTAACTTAACCATATCATCATCACCTTATATGGTGTAAAAATTCAATTTTATAAAATTAGATTGGAGAATATTCACCCATAATGAATGTTTATTTATTGAAATGGGGGAACATATTGACATATCATATGTTTTTATTCCAATATAGATGATTATTGGAATGTTGATAGTTTATTGTTTCCCCATCCAAATTCTTTATATATATCGGTTATGATCATGTTATCTTTGTTATTAAAAATAGTAAAATTATTGATAATCTTAAGGATTATTGACTTGTAATGTATGCTGATTATGTTTTGAATTTACATATCATTCACTATATAGATAGTCATGGTTTCATTCATTAAGAGGCTAATAAATGAATGGAATGAAAATTAATATTTACTCATATAGTGAATGTTTTAGATTTAATCATGTTATGTGTGGGGCATATAATTATTTATATACTCGATGCATTGATGGGTCTTGTGAGATAAAAAATGTTGGGTTTTAGTGTGAAACCCTTCCCACAATATGATATTTTCTTGTAATAAGGACTTGAACACATTTTTTTGAGGTGTAGAAATATGTATTCCATCAGTTTGAGATATTTAATTATTGATATCCATTTTTTCATTTATTTTCATGGATATACGATGTTATTGGTTCTTGTTGATTATGAAATTATTTATATAATCTATTTATGCCAAATTATGTATACCATGCTTATTATTTTGATAAAATTAGTTATATGGTTCCCTTATTGTGAATTTGAGCCCACCCTTCTTAAGAATTCATATCACGATGTTATGAAGGAAATTATTGTACACGATATGGTTAAAAGGATATCATAAGTTGAATTAAATGCGGGAAATGTTAAAGACTCCTTATATTTTTAGTAGTTTGGTATATGGTGGGATAAATATCTATAAGTTGAGAATTATATGGGTTTTTTCTAGTTTATGATTTATCCTAATTATATAAATGTATAAACCTAAATGTTATTTGGAATGTATTTAATTTAATACTTTATTTATGTCTTGTAGTTATGGGATAACTATTATTAGGAAATTATTGATGGTATGAAATAAATTATGTAATTTATTATTTATGTAACTATATTCGTAAATATGGGTATGGGGTGTCACCATATAATATTATTGGACTATTAAAATGATTTTCAATAATATAATAAATTATTTTTATTCCAATCAATGTTATTGTATTTAATCAAGGTACATACTTCTCCTATAGGTGATGGAAGAGGGTATTTGAAACTACAGAGTGTCATAGAGGCTTCCTCTTGGAGGATTTGAGTTTCTGAGGGATTCAACAATCCTATAACTATGACAAGGTGAAACTAATGAGAGTACTATATTAATAATCATCATGTACTAGATCATTAAAACATATCTAATGTTGTATTTTTTGTTAATCAGTCCAAGCGTGGATATGGTTGTGTCCTTGGATATTCATAATTGACCCCTGGGAAGGATCCCACATCCCATTAATAGATGTCCATATTTAATCATCCATTCTATGGAGAGTGAGGTGAATGAAACGTAAAATACCTACATAATTAAACATGTTACTTGAATATCCATCACATATCACAATCAATCACACCCTAAAAACTTGTAGATTAGTTTAATTTAAGATTATCTACATTGACATATTATTTTACAATAAGCCTCTAACATATCCGAAACAATTATCAACATGTGATTTCCTTGTAGAAATATTTTATATAAACTTGACCTTAAAAACATAGGTAATGGAAACATAAAAAAAATTTGTGTTTAGATGTTAAGAAATCATAAGGAATAAGTGATATCAATTAACTCAGTATAGGTATCATAAAGATGATCATCAAGGATAAAGAATAAAAAGGACTTATATGTATGGGAATATAATAATAAAAACATCACCAAAGGAGTAAAAAAATAAAATTAATCATAAATACTTACAAGAAGTTTTTATTTTAGAATAAAATGACAATAAAATTAAGACATGTGTTCTTAAAATAGGAATATACCAAAAATATAATAATTTAAAATCTAAACTTATTTCACAGCTAACCACTATAAAATTCATATCATAGTGGACTAGGCCGTCCAATTATATCCTATAACATTATCGACTATGAAAACATTAAATATCTCATAACATAACATATCATGATATATACAGATTTACCTAATGAATTGGAAGGATATATCATACCCACACATAATTTAATGATAATATGTACAAATATTCACCAAACAAACATAATCTCATTCATAAATAAACCATATGATAAATAACTCATGTGAAAGAAATTATTTTCATGAAAATTTTAACAAGGTACAAAAAAATAATTTAGAGAAAGATATTTTGTTAATTTATTTATATATATCCCCATTGAATCATGAGAAACATTAATGGATATTTACCTAGAGGAAAAACACTTGAGAATAACAAAAAATATTGTTTTTAAAATAAGATTTTATCTCATTATCATTTTTTAAAAAATTTATTTTAAAAATTAATAATATAATAATAAATAATCTTATAAAATTTATTGTAAATGATGTATAAATTTATTTTAACAACCATGTAAACTTGGAAATGAATATTTTTAATAAAAGTAAAATATAAGTATGTGGGAAAGTAACCATTCAGAATAGTTTAAAGATAGAGTTAAAAGATTATTTTCACACTTTTTTAGAAAACTAAATGTTTATATAAATAGAACATAAAAATCATACAAGTAGTGATAAGGATATAAGTTAAACAATATTAATAACATTGACATGTGAGATAAATAATTTCGATTGAAAAGAGGATATAAGGATATATAACTAACAAGAATTATTCAGGGTGAATTATAAACTAATGGTGAGGGATTCAAAGAATAAGTGAAAACCCAAAAAATAACCATAGGAGAGAAACATATATGTGTTTTTAGAGAGAAATAATATCAACGTTTTGAAAAAACTCATTTTAATTATAGACACCTATAATTTCAAGGTGATTTTATGAAATAAACTTTCAGGTTTACCCATGACTCCCATGAAAGAACTTTAACCTCCAATAAACAAAATATATCAATCTCAGTCACTTCTTTCATAACCTTACTATTATCTATTAAAATTTTTAGTATTCATTTATAATCATTTATTACCCATATATTAGTAATTTTATATTTATTTTCATCACTAGTTTTTAGTAATATAGATTATTTTGTATACTTTGTGTACAAGTGATGTAAATAATCATTCATTGATTACAAGTTCATCATTCTCAAATTATTCTATGTAGTGGAATTGTTTTTTTATAATTATTTATAAAATATAATATTTAATTTATAGACGATATGTGTATGGTTGACAGAAAATTAAATTCATAGTTAGCATGTTTTGGGTAATTTATTGAGAACAGTGAGTTACCTTATAATGATCATTCGTTTTTCAATCATAAAAAATTATATTCATAGCATATATTAATCATTAATATAATATTTTACCATTATTAATGTCTTAAAACACATTCATGTTGGTAATAATTAATATAGTACAATGTCAATCATATAGGTGGCTGGGCCGACCAAAACAATAACATGTTTTACTATTGAATGAGTAAGAGTAAAGATTTACATTAAGTAATATAATTTTTTTAGAAGTATAATTATGTTAATATAAAATAATTATAGTTTTTAATGGTATTTTTAAAGATTGAATATGGGATGGTAACTAAAAATGATCTTTATGAACTACATGCTTAATTCAATGAATTGTTTCCATCCTAAGACAAGTTCCACCAGAATAAAGAATTTGGGCTACCTTATTACAGTCAAAAGATATAGAATATATAATAACAATTTTGGAGTGGTAATTTGGATATATATTTAATATAAAAATAAATCAAAATGTGATTTAATGTGGGTAAAGGAGGGGTCCTTTTATAGGTTATTTGGGATGCATTTTCACAAATACTAATTTCTTAATGTTTAAATAAATTAATTTTACAATATAGTTGACAATAAGATGAAAAATAAGGGATATAGGAAATTAATACCCTTATCTAAACAATTTAAGGTTAACTTAATAGATATTTTAGGCCTTTAACCTTTAATTTAACCACTGTCACCCCATGCTAACCTTACCATGATAACTCACTTGTTACAAAGATAACTTATTATATAAAAAAAGTAAATTAACCACATTAGCTAATTTCAGTACCATAATTCCTAAAATTAAATTCATCTAATACAATTAAATTCCTAAATATGGGAAATTCAAATTTTATATAAAAATAAAAAATAAAAAAAATGTTTTCATAGAAAAAATTACTTTCAAAACAATATTGGTTCTTAATATTATTCCCTACTAATTAATAATCATTTCACAAGTGAAATAGTTTTTCATAGACTCAAAGAATTAAAATTAAATAAAATAAACCTTAAAGAAATTATATATTTAGTTTTTAAAAATAGAAATCCATACTATACTAAAAAACAAGTATAAAAAAGTATTAGATTAATTTATAAATAATTTAATTTTAATTTTTATTTAATTGATAATTAATCCATGAATGTAAATTATTTATTTCATATATATAAACAGTAAAATATATTTAATAGTAAAATATTTTAAATTTATCCCTTTAAAAATATATATAATAAAAATAGTATTTCTGAAAAACAAATTTATTTTACCATGTATCCTTAATTGTTTATTATGTATAATTTATTAATAATATAATTGAAGTTATTACTTATTTTATCAACCATTAATTAATCTGTATTAATTTAGGATACTTATTAAAGGAAATAAATTTCTCTAAAATTTCATTAGAAAATTATTTAAATTAATATATATTTTAAAAATTAAATTATTGTATTTTAATTTTTTCAAAAGTATTTATTTTATGTTATTTCATCTGAAATATCTTATTTTTAGACATTATTAACTTCCAATATTATTCAATATATATATTAGATATATGAATACAAAATTACCATATATCTCTTGGCCATATAATGACAATGTTTTCCTTTTAAATCCTATATATAACATCACATATATCCATGAAATTTATTCATAAACGTTTCTTATTTATCGCATATTTTCTTTTATATTTCAAAAACATTACCTAATTTAAGTAGTTATAATTCATTTATGATCGTTTATGGAATCCATGATGATGAATATATCACATTCACTATCGTTTTATTTACTTGTGATTTTATTCATATTATAATTTTCATAATGATGTTTCACATTAGTTTCTCATATAGTTTTATATTTTATCTTGTGTTTTAATATATTATATTAATAAAATATATAATTTTTTTATATTTTAGTTTTTTTGCAAAATGATCTATTAAACATGTTATGGGAATAAAATTTTGGAGTTCTATAATCTACCCCCATTAAAATAAATTTCACCCTTGGAATTTCATTACATAGAAGAAAATAGATGTGTTTACATTGCTCTCACTACATCTTCAAGTAACCACATCACTTCCTAAAACATAAGTACTCTCCACAGAATTTTGACTAAGTGAGTTGTATTGTTTTTTAGAAATCTATCTCCATGATCGATCATATGTGAATTTTGTTCCTCATAGATTATGTTCTAGTTTAACAACCAGTATGTTTAGAAAATGTGAAGTATTTTCTATGCACTTTCTCAAAAGTGATACATGGAATACATGTTGAACTTGAGAGAGGTTCATTACAAGTTAAATTTTATAAGATACCATCCTTACAAGATCATGGATTTAGAAGGGGATAACGCATCTATGGATAAATTCCCCCTTCATCCCAAATCTCATTAACCTTTTTCTAGTGATATTTGAAGAAATTACTTATCTTAAACTTCAAAATCAAAAACTAAATGATTATTATCATCATAAATCTTATATATAATTCACGAATCATTGATATTTCACTGAATTATTTTAATTTTCTCTAAATCACCATAATAAATATATATTTTCAACAACTTATTCTATCTTAATTAACCCTAAAATGTATGATTTATGAAACTATTTCATTGTAGATCCTCAAATGGTTCCACTTTTATTCTTGAATGGAAAAGTTTTTTAATGATAACTCCGTAAGATATTAATGTTGATCCCAAAATCCTTTTAAATCCATTGAGTATGATCAATGAATATCATCCTAGTTATTAATGGTCCATTAATATTTACCATCATGTTGAGTATGATAATTAGTACAAAATATCAACTTTCTAATTAATTCTTACAGAATTATTCTTTATAACATAAAAGACAATATAAAGAACCGAATTACATAAAATTAAGAGTGGTAATACATATAATTTTCTAGATACCTTTATATATTAATTTATAAATTTATAAAGTGATAAATCTTATAGAATATAAATAAAATGTACCAAATTTATAACTCGATTAACATCACATGAAATTGAATTAAAATCCTTAGAGTTCATCGGATGACCTATAAAAAAGTACATGTGATTGTCACCAATTTCAATAGAGGCATGGGTAATGATTTATTGATCACATTAAACTTTAATTATTTTAATATAACTTATTCAAAAAATAATCATCATAATACATACTCTAGAAAATCCATATTCATTTTATCCCACTATAAATGCTTCTTGAGATTTGTATATATCTTTGTGCATCAAGGAAGATAGAGAATGATGAGATCTATGAATCATTTAAAAATTCCTTCTTCCATTCTAGTATTTAAGGGAAAACATATTCATTTTTATAATATTATAATTCCATACTCATTATGTTTTAACTCTCTAATGTCATTTACCTTATTTAGTAGCTTTATATCCTCCTTCATTGCCTCTTATAATTTTAAATTGAAGGATGGTTGAGATATCAATTTGGAATGATAAAAATTTATCAATTCCCATAAGATATAATGGTTAATAAATTGAAAACCTATGGCTATTTTTTCTCCTTTATCCCTCTACATTTATAAGGTGACGTAATATTACATACATAAAGATTCACCCCCCCTTTTCCCTTTCATTGGGTTATAATGTATTAAGCAATCATAAACCACGATAAACATCAACCCTCCCATTTGGAATATGTTAAACTCATTTAGTGTGATTATATACTATTAGATCATGTGATGAGTATATATATCACACTTTTAATTATACATTTTATTCCACCCTATATTTAATAAAAATATTTCATCTTTTATCTCTAATTATTATAGCGGGAAATTATTCCCATATACCTTTAATTAAATCTAGTTATAAGATATCACAATGTAATTTTTAATAAGGGAACAACCGAATCTGTAATTTGAAGAAATATTTTATATAATATACCCTAATTTAGTATAGGGTAGTTTGAGTATATTCATATGGATCAAACTCATATTAATCTCCCTAAAACTATCTTAATATTTTTTCTAGTGGAAATTGAATCCCTTCTTTTGTAACATGGGTAGTGGATTTGAAAATCATGATACATTTCTCACCAAGTTATGATAATATTAAATTAATCTAATAAAAATTTAAATCATTGTCTTAAGGGAAAGTTTGGTACATTATTCAATCACCTCAGTCACTGAAGGATCCATTTATATACCTGTATATGTGATTTCATGACCCAACATTGTTCGTTCTAAAGACCAAATTCGCACATTATAAATTTGGCATATGATTTCTATTTTCTTAATGTTTATTGTAAAATACTCAATTTATCTACAGCTTCATCAATTATAATAGAATATATAAGAATATAATCATTGAATATGACAAAAAAATTATCAATGTAGTCTATAAATACTTTAGTCCTCAAATCTATGAATATAGTTGGGTAATTCCTATGTCTAAAAGGCATCAGTATTAATTCATGTTGACCATACATTTCATGGAAGGATTTTTAAGTATATACTCCATTTTGACCCTTAGTTTAGGATATCTAGTTAGATGTTCCACGTTTAATAAGTATTTATTCCAACAAATGGGATTGGATAAATAATCAATACATAGTAGAGAATACTAGTTCTTAATCATTATATTGTTAAGTTCATGATAATCAATTTTGAGGTGTATTGATCCATCCATAATCATAAAAATGATTGCTGGTGCACCTAATGTTTAAGAACATTGTCATATAAAACCCTTTTCCATATTATCTCATAATTAATTCATTAATTACTCTATCTCAATTAGGGATATTCTACAAGAAATATTAGCTATACGATTCAATATAAGTGCGAGGTCTACTGAAAAAAGTAACATCATGTTTGGGATGAATAATACGTAACACTTTAAAAGATACATAAATATTTTGTTACACAACTGTAATTTAAATAATAGTGAGTTTCTCCCCAACAATATCATCCAAATATACATTGTTTTTGAGTGTCAAAACCCAAATCAAGGAATTTGTTTCTTATGAGATTCCATAATCATCCATTCATTAATATTTGGGAATGAGATGATTTGGGATTTGAAATATGAGTTCTCTATCATAAAAATTAAAATAGGATCTATATATAGAGTGTAATTCCATGCCTAAAACCACATGATATTTGACCAATGGAATAAAATAAATATTCATTAGAAGCATATTCCCAAATACATAAATTATAGATGATTTATAGAATTGGGATTCAATCATCAACCCTAGGTGATTTCTAAGATAATTCAATATCCAATCACTCGGGAAGTGAATAAATTATTTTAGAAGATTTTATAGATATAAATTAGTGTATAGATATAAATAAAAATTAAACTATTTTAGATTTTTAGTTGATGATGAGTGTACCTTTCACCATATTATTTTCAAGATCCATCATGAAGTAGTGACTGCATAATATTTTCCTTTATCAATTGTCATTGGATATTGTTGATTTTAGTTATCCTCAACAACCCATGGGTTGGAATATTTATTTCCATAGGTCCTAAATTCATAAAATTTGAAACATTAAACAGTTGTAGAAATATTATGTGGAACTTTTACCTATTCTATTATATTGATCGACCACTTTATATCTATTTGGAATTCATGTGATTCATAGTCTTCTTTTTAATAAATAAATAATTTCTTTATTATTTTTTGATAACTCCCCAATGTTTCACCCATAAATTTCTGTATGAGGTTGAATATTAATTTTTTATCATCTATGTTTCAATGAAATTCAATTTTCTTTTTATCCCCAAAACTTTGTGTATAAGAGTTTAGGGTTTATATTTTAGTCTTTAAATCACATTGAATTTTCATTATAGAAACCAATGTCCCTTGTATGGAATTATTTTTAGATATATCTTTTAAAACCAAAAAATAAATGATTAATTTCAATATTTGGTCAATGATAAAACCATAGTCATACCATATGATTCTAATGATGTTTTATATATTGGAATAAATGGATTCATCCACCCTTTCTTAAAAATACCAAAATTCTATATCCATTTTAATTTGAAAAGTTAAAATAAATTATTTATAAAAAATATATTCTTGAACTCTTTCCATTCTATGGATTCAATTTCTTTTTATTCTTTGTGTACTTAATGATATTATTCTATTTACTTGACTCTCTGTCCAAATGATTAATAGCTAAAACATCCATTTCACATTTGAGAACTAAATAAAGAGAATATATTTTCTGTTTTTCTGATCCACTACTCATAAAATATGATAGAATATTGATATAAGTGATGACAATTAGGTCAGAATATGTAATAATAAAGACGATAATAAATGAGTATGTATAAAAAGAACATGTTGGCATGTAAAAATAATTATAAAGTCATACCCAAAAGAGTAATAGTATATCATGACTCATAAACCAATGTAATAACATCATTGTATGGATTAATAAGACTATAATCATGAACCATAGGTACATACA
This sequence comes from Viscum album, assembly GCA_963277665.1. Taxonomy (NCBI): domain Eukaryota; kingdom Viridiplantae; phylum Streptophyta; class Magnoliopsida; order Santalales; family Viscaceae; genus Viscum; species Viscum album. The sequence goes on along the minus strand of OY728162.1, from coordinate 922,264,839 downwards.
TTTCGAATGTGGTAAAATTATAATAATAAAATCATAACTTATGTCAAGGTGAACCAAAAAATCATTCATATCATAGTAGAGTAGGATAACCCCCTATGTTCCATAACATATTAATATTCTTTAACCACTAGAGTCCTATAATATAACATCTTATTTGAGATAAATCATTACCCAAGGCTTTGTAGGTCTATATTAGACACACACATCACATAATGATAAATTATACAAATACATGCAACTTGAAAATGATCAAACTATTACATAAACAATATTAAAAATAACTCAGATTAATGAAATGAGTTTCATGAAAATTTCCAAAAGGCATAAAAAATTAATATAATGAAAGGAATCAAATTAATTCATTAAAAAATATCCTTAGTGAATCATAATAATCATTTAAATATAATTACAAGGATGAAAGAAATAAGAATAAAATTCAAAAATTCATTACAAAATATTAATAATTATGAATTTTTATAATAACAGTTATTTTAGAATATAATAATTAGGAAATAAATGGTTCTGAAAAATAATGATAATGTAAAATAAAATCACTTTTAATAACCATGAAAACATAGAAATTGAGATTTGTAATGAACATGGGAAAATAGTGGAAGAAACATGTCCGACGGAAAATATGAAAGAGGTGTATTAAAAGATTTATTTTAAACATATGTAAAATAATACATATCAATATATAAAGTGAGCTTAATAAATCATCAAATTAAGGAAAATTAAATGTATAAAATAATAAAAATTACATTAACTTATTAGAAAATGGTTTTAAGCTGAATAGAAGATAAAATTTAGGTACCAGATAAGTCATGTAAATCCAATAAATAAATATAATTGAAGAAAATATTTGGGATATTGGATATAAATGTACTAGAATTTTTCCTAAATTTAATTTTGACATATGAAATCTTCATTTTAATGTGAGATTGAAACATTAACCCATACCTTTACTCATGTCTCCCACAAAAGCTCTTTAACATTTTTTATAACACAAATAATCATATTTGTCATTTAATTTAGAATTATTTTTTAATTTCAATTACCCTTTATAATATTCAATTAGAATAATTTATTACAAATATATTAATTATTTATTATTTATTTTCATCATCAAATGATATTAATCTTGACTGTTGAATAAAAGATTCATACTAGCGATGTTGATCCCCATTAATTTATAATATTTTAAACCATTAAATAGTATTCAAGGTATTTTATTTTTCTCCATAATAATTTATACACTAACCTATTAATTTTATGTAATATATGAGTATGGTTTGTAAAAATTGAATTCATAATGAACATGATTCATGTAATTTTCTGATAATAACGAGTTACATTATAATGGCCATTTTTTTCTTTAATACTCTTCTATAATCATATATATATATATATATACTAAATTAATATTTAATACCATATATTAAGAATATAAATTTTCTCACTCATTCATGTTGAAAATATTGAAGATAGTATAACATCAATCAAGTTGGTTGTTTAAACGACTCAAACAAGATAATGTTATACTAATGAATGAGTAAGAGTATGGAATTATTTCATGATAAAATAATTGAAAAACAAAATTACATTAAAATAACATAATTTATTTTTTTAAATATGGTTTAAAATTTTTATTTATTAGAAGTTATTTGAAAAGGGGGTGAAGAACATGTTACTTGGATGAATTTTATCCTTCTCAAAACGGGTTCTTTTGGAATGAATGATATATTCTCCATTTTTATACTAGAAGATTCTAAACATGTAATTATTATTTAAGGGAGTAAATTTGGTATGTTATATAAGAGAAAAATAATTGAAAATTTGGTTTTTTAAGAGGGTATATGTTGGGTACTTTTATAGGTATGTTTTGGTGGAATTTCTGAAAATACTCATTCTTTGATGTGTGAGGATTACCATTTTACACCGAACGTTAACCAAATATGAAACATAATAAATACTTACATTAATATCCCTTAAAAATAATATATAAACAATGTTTTGAGATATTTTAGTCATTTATCACTTAAATTTGCCCTTTTTATCTTATTTGACCCTTTTTGTCGCAAGTCGCTTTTTTACATCGCTAACTTATTTTTTTCCAAAAAATTAAAATTAATCCTCTTACCTAATTTCAGTAATATAATTATAAGAATTTAATTAAAAGAATCTAATTCATGTTTTAAATATTAAAATCATAAAATTTAATTAAAAATATAAAATATATAGAATTTTATTTATTGATATTTTTTTTTAAAATTCGGTGTTATTATTTCTGTTTCATATCATTTACTAATCATTAAATTAGTGAAAATAATATGTATTGTACCCATAAAAATTATATTTTGAAAAAATAATTTTTACATTATAATATATTTATTTTTTTGTAATATAAATTCTTTATATAAAATTTATCATTTAAATGGAAATCACAAAATATATAATAAAAAATATTTTTAAATAAAACTGATTTCTTTTACCATGAATTAAATATTTATTATTAAATGTAATTACTTATTTATTTATAACATGTTATTTTCTTATTTTACTAATAATTCCTTAGTTGTGTTTTAATCAAAAATAGTAAATCTGAACTAAAAAATTCAATTTAAATTACATTTTGTTTTTCAAAAATTATACATAATTTTTAAAAATAATTATTATTTTATTATTTTTTTACATATTACTTATTTTTTGATAATTTCATATCAAATATTTTATATTTAAACACTACTCTTATCCAGAACTATTCAATATAACTATTAGATATATGTACACCCAATGATGGTGTATCAGGTGAATGTATATCCAACAACTGTATAATGATCATATTTACCATTATTATCCCTCTATATAACCTCATATACTTCCCTAAAGTTAATTTGTATCCTTTTATTATTTTTCCATCGAAATTTATTTCATATTCCTAAATATTTTACTTATTTATACAGTTTTAATTATTTATATGATCTTTAAGTAAAACCATGTGAATGAAGAATTCACGTTTGTGGTGTTTTTATTTACTTGTGTTTCTTTTCCACTAGTATCATTCATAACGATGTTTCATATTTCTTTCACATAATTTATTAAACATTTTTATTATACTAATATTTTATATTAACTAAATATCAAATTTATTCTTAGTTTTTTGATTCATGTGAGAAAATATATTTAACATATAATAGGTATAAAAATGAATGGTGTTACAAGGATAAAAACATAATAGATACTAATGTGTAATTTAGGTTTGGACCTTCTCCACATAAGTATTTTTTGTTTGGGATAGGGATATATATACTGGGTACACCAAATCTCTATGATGTTTAAAAGGGAACTCATGGATATGGAATTATATAAATAAATTTGGGCACCGTAATCATTTATTCCTCAAATGAGAAAATAATTCTAGACATGATTAATAGGTGGATCTTAGACACAAATACATTTCACTTGTGAAAAGTAGATGTTGAGATAATCCTTTTGGAGGTCTATTTGAGATGTGGGGAACCAATTCTCAAAGATATTTATGATGATTATTTTTCTCTAACATTTTATTGGAATGATGAAAGGAAGGGTCCTCCTCTCGAAAGGGAGATACTATAACTACAAAGGGGAATTGTAGAACTAGGTATTTTTTTCATGTGTTTACAGTACCTTTGGTACATGGGATGAGATATTTATCATGCCAAATGGTTGATAGAATGGAGTCCATGGATCTACCCATCCCATAATACCAAAAATGATCTAGGATCTTAGCGGAAAATTTTGGAAGAAGGAAAATAATATGAGGGGGAGTGAATGGCCATCCATGGGAAAATCAACTAGTCCACCAAGAAATAATTCTAGTAATTAACATAATTTGGTTACTCATCTAATATTGTGAGTCGTGCAATAGGTTATGAATTGGTATTTTTTATGCAGGTAAGTAAGATATTGAGGAAGCATAGAATAAACATAAATATACAAATATTGGATAAAAAATATAAATTGCAGCCACATTTTAAGAGTGAAGGCCACATTAAACTCATCAGTACATTCCCAGTGTTTTGGGGTTGGATTACAACTCAAATGGGGGTTATGAATTCATAAATGACAATGAAATTGTCATATATAATTTTAATCTATATCATTGAATCATTACTAGTGTTAAATATCTCTTTCATTGAGGTTGAAATATAGCCCATATTTTTAACATTCACTAGTTATTCACCATCAAACTGAATCAGAACCTAACTAGAAAGATCTTCAATAATGTCACTGGTACCTATTAATAGTGAGCATTTATGATTTCACAATAAATGTAATTATAGTATTTAGAATTGATGGGGAAAATATTTTTGAGGCATATGCACCATTTTGGTTCACTACATAATTTCACTTAAAACAATCTAAAGGTCTCACCCCACCTAAAAGAATATAGGATGAGCAAAATCCCATGGTTGTATGACAATTTTTGTTGATGGTTTCATGGGAGGAAACAGGTATACACGTGAGTTTTTTATCAAATAATACATTCATCAAAATATCTATAAAATATGAAAAAATATGGATTATCACATACCCTAGTATCCAATTAGAATATTTGGTGCCCCTGTTAAAGGGAAAATCAGTGATGGAATGTATAGAGGAATAGGTGTTGTTAGAGGAGGTAGGGAGATGATGTAAGATTCCCACCCATAAAAGGTTTATGGTTTATAAAATGCCTATAAAGTTGTTGAGATTCCTAGAAACCTCTCCCACTAAGAGTGGGGTTGCTTTTATACACTCTATTCCTGTTTATACCCAGTTTTAAATTTCATTGAGTGATTATAATTCATGGTGGTGCACATCATCCTTTAAAGAATCTTAGATTCACACCGCATTAAATATATACTTTTTATGGAACATTTCCAAATAACTACATCATCAATAATTTCCTAATATATTCATCTAAATTAATTTTATAAATGTACAATAGAATTTTATTTTTTCTACCACTAAATAAAGATCTCTCTATTTAACTCAAATTAATTGTACAAAATGATGTAGCTCAATTTCTACTATGATAATGATATAGATGATAAAGAATATGGAAATGAATCCTCATTGAAAATAGACTCCCTATAAATGGGGTAGGATGGTCAAATAACTTCTTGTTATGAGGTAATATTCATAATCATCCTTGTATAATAGGTTATTGTTTTTTTCACTATGAATGGAGTACAAGGAATATTTTTCACCCATCATGTCTCTAGAGTACACATTATGAGAGAAACTACTTGGATTGAGTGCCCAATTTGGTAGTAGGGTTTAAGATTGATAATTTTCTAAATAATATTTTTCATGTTAATGGTTGTTGAATTAGACCCCCTTGGGGTGTTTAGAGTTCCATATTCAGTGGCTTCTCTTGTGACACCATCTTTTATGGAACTTGACTGATAGGAATAGGCAAGGATATTGGAACTTTGTCTCTATTTATCAATCATAGGTTAAAATTTAAACTTCACATTTGTCTTATTTGTATATTTGATCCTTCATGATGAAATTATAGTTTTCGTAGATGTTTTCAAAGATTATCAGGTTTAATAGTAAATATCTTTAGAGAGAATAAGAGTGTTACTCATCAACATTGGTATATTCATAAAGTAATAATTAGGGGAACGTTGATGTTAAAAGATAAATGATTTTATTTAAATTTGTTTTATATTTCCTCAGTCTGCTCAAGATCATTTGATGGCCTCATAGATGTTGAAGTCTTATTTGAACATATAAAATCAATTTTCAATTCATTAAGGGTGTCACTAGAGGAAATTGTGTCACATTTATATGTGTAATATATTTATTTAGAATTTTTTTTAATGAATTTTTTTTTATATTAATAACCCTTAATATGATTGATCAAGGAACATTATAATATGATATGGTACTTATATTTATGTCTCCATTTGTGGGTATAGTTTCTATGGAGATAGATGTGGCCCCAAAAAAGATTGTATACAGATTTTTGTAAGGAAAACCCCTGACTCATGAAAATGGGTGAAGTTATATTAGTGAACAAATAGGTTCTTAACAAAATAAATGTGGAGTTAAAAATAGTGTAAAAATACTACCTTGATTAAATACCTAATGAGATGATTGTAATTTCTAATAATTCCTTCTAAATTAGTGAAGGAGAGTATTTACAATTCATTCTGTGAGGCATATAAAATTTTCCCCACATATAATAGTTTCTCCATAGTCAATAGACATAAATGTTGACATATATATTATTCTAATAATTTAATTACCAGAGAGTGAGGGAGGTGTATATATTTCAGTGGAAGTATGTTTGAAGTGTTGTGAACATACAGTTCCTAAAATAGAGCTAGTTTAAGAGTATGTTTCTTATCAAGTAATTTATATTAGTTAGACCATTTTTTTATTTTTGATAGAATTAATACACATGTATATGGAAAAAAATTTAAAAGTTTATCTTTGAAACCCCCATGGAGGTACTATGTATAAAACTACAAAACATATACTATATATTCAAAAAAAACCATAGTACTGTAGGTTTGACTACCAGAACACCCATTATGTTATAAAGGATATCTTTCATGAGTTGGATTAGGATCAATAATCATAACTAAGCCACTATAGTGTGGAATTAGTAGCATATTTTTTGTACATCAGGTATATATAAATTCCTAAAAGGTCTTAACGTGTGGAGGTGATATAAAAGAATAAACATCTGAACAATGTTAAAAAAACTTTATTTAACTACCAATATTTATAACGGATTTCACCCAAGGTAATAATAGTGAATAATTAGAAGCTTAATAAATATTTCATGAATAAAGACGAAGATGTTGCTTCTAGAGTGAAGAGGAAACAACCAACTAAAAAATATAATGTTGTAGAGTTGGATAAAATTCAATTACATATTCATTAAACTTAGTGATCTATCAATCAACTCCATGCATTAGTGGATCACACATTATAACACATTAACACATTATTTTTTATAATATTAGGGAGATGATTAAAATTATTGATGATCCTCCCTCTATTAATTAGTGAATGATAAAATTTCTTATCTCAAACTATTGACTATTTCCATAAATATTTATTTCTAAGACTATCAATCCATGGATAATATATGAATCTATCAATGTGTTAAATCAAAATAAATAAATCCCCCATAATATTAAATCGATATGGTTATGTAAATCATAAAGACAAAATATGATTGATTGGAATGATGAATAGTTTTAATTGATTGATTATCCTTAAAAGAATGCGATCTGGAATAAATATAGTCATGTAGGATATGATGTGTATATATAACATAATTATAAGTTGAGGTAAACCTCTTAGAAAAAATATTGAAATGTTGATTTAATTTTGAAATTTTTATCTTGGATGGATATAGTTTTTTTCACTAAGTATGTTTGGTTTCATTTGTTGTCAATATATCTACATATGTTTAAAGAGAGGGTTATTTATGGGTATTGGAGAGGTTTGAGAGAAGAGATTTTTTTGGAGTCATATGTGTGACATTCCTTATCGATTGTATGAATATTTTATGAAATATGCTAGGAACATTTCTTTATTGAGTCATATGATGATATAATTTTATTCAATGTTCTTAACATTATAAAGGTCCCCATGATCCAAGCTATGTTTTTATGAGTTTGAACAAAAAGTGAGATGTGGTTTTTCAAGGAAATTACAACTTGAACAGTAGAAGAAGTTGTGAATATTTTTGAATGAGAAATAAGGATATGATTGTAAATATATATTTTAATTCCATGATACAATGTATGAATGAGTTAATATATTTATATGAAAATGGAGAAGATGAAATCATTGTAAAAAATCATTAAAAGAGAGAGAAATATAAAATTTCATGCCATGATGTTCAGAGTTATGGTTATATAGTGGTCGAGATACAATGTAGTAATGCATAATGATTGAAGAGGAATGTTATGATTCATTGAATTAATGTTATAATGATGCATCGTCCAAGAATACAAGAGTACAGAGTTCACCAGATGGGGAATTTCATATCTATTATATCAACTAGAGGAAACCCATTATGGGAATCAGATGGAGATGTATGTGACATTTTTATGGATGACTGTTCATCAGATAGTGACTCGAATGTTGCTTCAAATAGTGATTATATATATAAAGTAGATGAAAAAATGTGAATATCCTCCAATTTAAGAAGTGCGTACAAAGTTTGTGATGAAGTTGATTGGGATTGGATGGAAGAACATCGAACATTGATTAATGATGTGATCATACAAATGATCATAAGTTAGTGGTTATATATAAAGATAATTGGTCGATGATTTTTTGAGGATCCACTTGATGGATATTCGATATGTCATCAAATAATGATTTCTGGAAAATATCATATGAAGTTCATATCTAGGGAAATCAAATGAAGTTCCATGGGATGGTGAATGTTAATGACTTTATCAGAAGGAAAATGATGAAGGTTTATCATAAGAGGTAATATCCCTAATTAATGAACCAAACTAATATACATAGAATCATATATTTGTAAGGAGCTTCATATAATCTATTTAAATTACTTAACAATGATGATGTTGATTTGATTTTTTAATTATTTCCATCATGATGAGATTAAATACGTTTCTAGATGTACCTTAAAGTGTATTTTAGAAAATTTAATATAAATTAGTATCTTTTAAGAAACATAAATTGTGCTCAAGAATTTTATAGATTGATTGAGAAGCGTACTATGGAATTTAAATATGCAGGATGTTTAAAATCGTTATTTGAAATGAGCAAGAAAATAATTTTTGGTTGTCACCATTTCTCTAAGTGGATAAACAATATCAACTAATGAGACAATATAAATAAATTATATTAAATTTATCATGAGTTAAGCATATAAATTTCTAAATCATTTACACCATTTGAAGCCATTAAATGTTCCTACCAAGTTGAAGAAGAGTTCCATTAAATCATGATGCATCGGATAGAGTAGATGATTCCTCAGCCCAAGGACCATTGGATGAAGAGGAAGAACTATGTGAGGCATTAAGAAGATTTCCTTCCTAGTTAAATAATATTTCATTAGATGTAGGACTACTGATCATAGATCTAATGGATGAGTCTATTGTCAAAGTGGAAGGTCCATCATACCAATATTACTTTATCCAAATTAAAATCATCAGACATAGTCATCAGGTGAATCTTCATTGTAAAAATAATTCTGTAATAAAGAACATTTTTTTGATGAGTATTGGGTGGAGATGAACTGGAAGAATCCATTGCACGAAGGGGATACCATATGGAGACAGTCATACCGATTATACTAAGGATGATTTCTTGAAAATTTATGGAAGTGTTGTGATTGAGTATATCCAAGTAATATAATTTTTAGGAGAATTTTTTGAGGATAAAAAATATTAAGGGTGTTTTTGAATATCATTAATATTGTACATAGTTTAATGTAATCCAACTTTATTGAGTTTAATGATTAGTTCACTCTATTACAGATTAGAAAAAAATAACAAATGAACTAGTTTCTAGGTGTAAAACCGGTAACTGATATGAATTCAATCATTGGGTATAACATGATATGAAGAATTTGGAAACAGGTATGATAGTTTGTGGTGTAAACAACTATAGAAGATGATCATCTTATTGTAGGTAGATACATGGTTAGCAGGTCGAATGATTACTAGGGTGTATAATCTTTTTCATTAGGTTCCTCAATAATCCAAAAATATGTTAGTAAAAGAATACATGTTGGGTGGATAACCAGAATGGTAAGAATTTAGTCAATTTACCTAACCTTCTATATATCATCTATTGATCCATCTATTTTTTTAATATGAAATGTGCGGTTGAGATTTATTTTTGAGTGGATCGTACCTCTCTCATGTTTCAATGATTAGAATTATTTTCCTTATCAAGTTAAAAAACATTAATATAAAATAAAAATTTATCAATAATTCACGTTCTCCCCTCTCAATGAAGATTCTAGATCTATTAAATTCAATCATTATCATATTTAGGTTCCCTTTAAATGGTCCAAATACCGAGGTTAGGGAGTTCTAAATAAGTAAATAGAATGGGTGTTATTATATTTGAAGGAATAAACTATAATAATTGGAAGAATATGTTGTTACCATGTCTTGTATCACTTGGTATTCAAGTTATATATTCTACATCCATGGTATTTTCTCCCATTTATAAAGATTCGTTGAAAGATAATGATAAGAGAAGTTTAGATTTTTATTTAAAAAAAATAAACCATGTTGATTTCTCTTATATAAAATGATTATATAATGATTATGGGGTTGTAATAGATAAAAATGTTGTTTTAGGTGAGGATTAGTTATAATGTGAATGAAAATGCTATGTAAGTAAGTTATAAATATAGAGAATAGGGTTTAAAGATGATAAGATGGATGATGATGTATGGTATTAATGAATAATTTTCATGAGTTAGTGAGATTATCTACAATATCACATGTTTCAGTAAAAATATATAAGATTTAATTATTGTTAAGATACAGATGATAAAATTTATAGATAGATTTTATATCAAAGTGTGATCTTTATATTATTGAAAAGATTTTTCTCTGAATGAAATTATGAACATTCTTTTAATATTCGAGATAATGATAACTAAATTCTTTAAAAAGAATTCCATTGATGAAATAGATCCTAAATATATGATAAAAAAGAATCTTAGAGATAATTAATTTTTAGAAAAATGAAATGATTCATAGGAAAGGGAAAAAGAAGAGTACTTCCACACAATCAGTATTTGGTCAAAAAATACAAAGTAACAAAAGAGGGGGTGAATTCTATATTTTCAAAAATCATCCACATTTCTAGATTTTGACCCCCACTGTGATTTATAAAGACAAGCAGTGTCTTCTTCTATATGAAAACTAATATGGAGGGGATAAATAAAAATAAATAACAAAAAAAAATAATGGTTCGGGGCACAAAGACCCTAGCACACTCTACCAATCACTCTCTCTATGATCTTGTTAAATTTCACAAGAATGGTCCTCTTATCCCAAGACCATACATTTACAACTGAGTTCATTTAATTGACACTGTTAAAACAAGACTAATAACAAATTATTCAAGTTATTTAATAGAGAACCAATTTCCCATAGTCTAGATCTATAATCTGGTACTCTACCACAACTGAGTACGAGCATTTGAAAATATAATATATCAAAATAGTTTGATTTGGTGATTCAGGTTTTTCATCATAGTTGCAGTAGCATCAACTGAAAAATGATGAATCTTCCCCCTCAGAAAATATTTCCTTCATGAAAAAATAGTCTAAAGTGAAAATTGTTACAAAATGATCTTTAATAAGGTAGAAAATTAAATATAAGTAGTAATCTTACTGTAGTATAATATTGAACATCTCTCAAAAGTGTATCTTATTTTAGAATAGATTGTTCATTGTAATAACACTTAAAACGTTAACTGCAATAATACAGTCGCATATTTGATTCACTTATCACAAATGTTTTTGAATAGATATATAGAAGAAATATATAGAACACATATCATTCCTATGCATTCTTGATCCAAAAAAAATATCTTGATTGATAGTGAAATTAAAATTATAATTGAATAGGGGAGTTGTAACATCCCTAAAGAATATGAGTTATTTTCTCACATGAAAATGGGTCTTTGAAACAATCATAATGATCCTTGAATCAGTCTTCAATTCTGAATCGATTATTAAAACAATCTCAAATTAAAAATGTGGCTTAAAAAACTTCATCGTTGAAAGAACAACATAAGTTTGAACTACATAACATAGGGTTTATTCATAAATAATAGAATTACTTCACATTACATATGTTTTATTTACATAGTGTAAGTAATAAAAGTAGCTCTAGGATGATAATCCATACGTTCACCTTTTTTTCTAAATATCTTGAATGTAGCATTGATTAACCATACATTAAATTTCCCAAACATATGATTTATGAATAGTAAACGAACTTCTTACATAGTTTTGGCCGATACATATGATTGAAGATTCCCCCACTATGATAGCTCTCCTGATATGTATTCCTAGGATTGTCATTTCCCTAGTTTCCTCTCGCAGCTGCCTTCCTCCCCAGATCAAAGTCAGCATAGTGTTTCTATCATGTTTTCAGGTTTTCGGTCCTTCAAAGGGGAAGACCTATGTTCTTTTTCCAGGTTCTTTTGTCTTGAACCAGAACTATATTCCCTTGACAACATCCATCAATTCAAGATCTGTGGATTACTCCCCTTTCATGTTTTTCGGCTCATGATCAGAGAAGGCCCCATCTTTTAGTTTGAAGATATGTATCTGTACAGGATAATTATCTCTTCCTTTTTTGTGGCTCCTATCCCAGGATTCTGGTCAAAATATGTTTATCTTGCCATTCCTCTTTTGAAGACCATTTTTCTGTGGGAAACGAGGTATTCTACCAATAAAGTTTCCATCGATCCACAGTATACAAATTGTGGATGTGTGGTCTGTGAAGGATTCTAATATTAAATTATTCTATTCACAGTTGGAAAAGGTGTTGTATTCGATGGGTGGCCCGTGAAAATATCTCGACATTACTCATGTCACACGGTTCTTGGGGGCCCCATATGTGAAATAGGTGGATAACCCAGTCTGTAAAGGTGTTACCAGCAAAGGGGAATTTTCCCTTGGTTCATGCAGGGAAGCTCTGACCATTCCTTTGGATTTGGATCAATGACATGCAATGTTGGGTTGACTGAGACCCATGTACTATGACGATTGGGTACAGAGGTTTGCGATCTATGATGAGTTTGGTTCGTGGACGCATCTATGTAGGAAGGTCTCTGCTTAAAAGTATTCACTTTTGCAGGGTGTGGTACGTGAAGGGTGTGCGGTATGGTTTGTAGTTGTCAATTTTGTAATTGTGATGTGTGTGGATCATAAAAGAGTTAGTTCACAATTATGTTGATACGCGAAAGAGGGGTCACGTAGAGCTTCTTCGCGAAGGGAATTTCTGGTAGGCGAAGGGGGCTCAATTTTTCGAAGATGGTCTCTTTTGTTGGTATGTTTTTTTATGTTTTCATAGGTATTTCACTCGTTTGAGGGAAGAAAGAGATAAAATGAAAAAATAATAATGTTCCATTAAACATGTATTCATACTAAGAAAATTGGTGGAAGAATCTTTCATTGACTGATAAAGAGAAATCATCAATTACCACATGAAAAGATGAAGACATCTTCCTGTCACATCGCTTATTGCTCTTGGTGGTTGGGAAATTTTTAGCAAAATTCTGCTTTAATCCTGGGGCCCTTAAAGACAATATGAAAAATTTATAGTGATTGGAGGATGGAATTTCTATACGATAAGTGGGAGATGGCTTTTTCTTCAAATTCCATAATGATAGAGATAAATAAAATGTTCTCAAAGGCAAACCATGGTATTTTGATAACCATCTCATTCTCATGAATGACATTAATGGTGGGGATGATATTCAGAAAAATAACCTAAATTGATCACCGTTCTGCATACGAATCAAAGGAATTCCATTTCATAGTCAAACAGATTGTGTTATGTGGGAAATTGTAGAACACATTAGTAAATTTCTGGACTGGTATCAATCTGATCAAATTCCCAGGGGACTCGTGGTGAAGATTATGGATTTGGTCGATGTGACACAACTATTAATGATGGTTCTATTATAATAAACTGAGGAGTCTAACACATGGATATCTTTTATTTTTGAAAATATTCTAATTTTTTGATTTTACTGTGGGGGTATTGGACACATAGAGAATGTTTGTGACTTGAAAAAATTAATTAACAAGGGAACATAATTATGATATATGGCCATTGTATTCACACAAAAATTATCTATATCTTCATCTAACGAACATAGGGTTTGATATAATTTTTCCAGAGTGATTCTTGTAATGTTAAATTACATTAACCCAAATATGAATTCATGAAAAGTCACTCAAGAAAAATTCATTTGAAAAAAAAACAATGTTATTTGATAGCATCAAAATAATAAAAAATTATTGAGTATTGTTGAGACAATACATTCCCCAAAATCTCCAACTTTTTATGATTAATAAACCAAAAACATAATCCATAACAAAATTTAATGAAAATGTAGGATTTGTAATCATAAAAAACAGATATAGAAAATATTTTGATATTTTGATTTCGTAGTATTTTTTTTAAAAAATAGATACTTCTAAATTATATATTTCGTCTAATTAAATGTTGTGATTTGAAAATATTCTCCCCCATTGATATTCCCTTCTTCCATAAAAATTCTCCCCATTTTGTGATATCAAAAAATGGGTTCAAAAAAATGATATAACCCATAGTTAATATAACACTAAAATATATAGGAATAGTTGTAAATATTATTAACAGAAATAAATTTGGGATTGTTTGGGAAATAATGAACATAAAAAAATTAAATAAATATAAATAATAAAATTTTAAATTGACATTAACATCAATTAAAAAGTTTTTAAAATAGAGTTCAATCCACAACCAATGAATGGATTCATAAAAATTAGGGGTTATGATCAGCATCTCCAGTGGTAGTGGGTTCCGAAAGATGAGGAATTGGTTGGAAATAACAATTTATATCAATGAGCTTTAATAGTAAGCTCTGGAAATGGTTTTGGAAGTCTTTTGACCAATTTTGAAGAAGCTTCTTCAAATCATGACAAATATTAAGATTCAAAACTAAATTAACCTTCATAAAATCATTCACAACTTCCTCTAATTGAATAAATGAAGTAAATTTGTTCTTAACATGATTAGGAACTACTCCCAACCAAGATTCATTTGAATTATATTGACTAACCAGATTCCTTGGATTATCTAACAGAACAATAAGAGGAGTACTGTTTAACAAACAAACCCATATAAATTAGAGCTGGTGGATTACCAATTATATTGGCATGGTTAGATAGAATTAAATCAAAAAGGAATGATCAGTTTAGTAGTCTTGAAGAAACTAGATACATATATATAACTCAAATTACATTGGTAAAGGTAAAAAATTACAATACATAACAAAAACTAAAAACTGCATTCAGAGAAACATAATAAATGATCTTATATTCATAACCTCATAAAGATAAAAAAATGAAATGGGTGAGCCCAAATGCATATTAAGGGATAAAAATAGAGAAATCATGAATCAGTAATAACCGAATCATAAATATCCTATAATCAATATGGCATGGTGAATAAATCAAAAACACACGCCATTAATAAATTGTTAATGAACCTGCATCCATAGATTTTATCATAGTGAAAACTTAATGGATAATAATAATTGATAATGAATAAAGAGAATGATTATTAATTTTAAATCATGTATCTGGCACTTGATACTATAATACCATTAAAATGGTTTAGTTTTGGGGGTAGAAACCCACCTGATTTTTGGAAACAAACTTGAAGTGTTTGTCACAAACTGAATGTCTCATGAGACCTGTCAAATCATCGTGGGGATATAGCAGGCCCAACCTATCACTAAATTTCTAAATTATTCTTTATAAATAGATTTATAATATGTAGAATATTCCTTCTCAATATACGAATGGATTACATAATACATATTCATCAATATTTCCATAGTTAAAACAACATTCTAAATAAACACTGTATGTGAAAGGGTATGTGGTTTAAAAAAATAACCATATCCATAAAAATAGAATATGAATATCTAATAGAAATGTAATTTAAAATGAAAAATGATCTCAAAAGGGCAGACGAAACACCACTTATGAATTATTAGGTGTACAATACAAAGTAAGTCACACGGAAATGGAAACTGAGACGTTGTTCCTGAACCCATTGTAGTCGATAGAACTATATGAACAAAAGTTCATAACCATCAATTGAATAATTATATATCTTGAATATAAATAGAATCATTATATTATACATCAATAGGTAGTATAAATAGACCACATACAAAGAAATAAGTAGTGAACAATGGAAATATCACAGAATTGAACGTGAGATGAGAAACCCCTTAAAAACATTATGGCATGGTAAATGGTGTTCTTGTTAGAGATTAATGAGAGTTAAAGGTGTATTAAATTATTTATATATCATAAGGAAAGTATGGGGGAGGTGATAAAACATATCCCATCAATATAAATTAAAAATAAAAGGGCACAACATAGGGGGGATTCTTAAACAAACGTGAGAGAAAAGATCCCTTACAAAGGACACATCATTAGATTGAGAAAAAATAAATTAAATAATTATGTCTGAAAAACATAAACCGACACAATAAAAGTGGATATATAGAATAAAACAATCCTAGGTCATTCACACATTTTCTAGGAAATACAAAACCAATGACATTGACGTTTAACACTATAAATTGAAATTGAGGTAAGATATCCCTTACAAAGATTGTATCATTTGAGTGAGAATAAATCAATGAAATATTTATGTCTGTAAAAAATAAACAAAATATAAGTGGATATATAGTATAAAACAATCTGGGTTCATTCACACATATTCTTGGAACGATGTTACCGATGAAATAGATGTTTAACTCAAAGAATGAAAACTGAGTTAGGCAATCCTCTACATTAAGCGCGAAGGTGTTCTTGATTGTTCTTAAAAACCTGAATAATAAATGTTAGATTCATTAATTTATAATTAAATAACGTCATAATCATGTAATTGATATGTAATAACCTTATTAGGTTTATTCAGGACCTTTTTCATGGTTTTTAAGAGATTCAATTTTATTGTTTTGGAAAAAATTTCTTCCTCGGTTTTTCATGACCGATTTACTTCTGTTAAAGGATGGATGATCATTTGAAATGTGGTTAATCATACATAATTGTAAATATATATTTTTATATAATTTATAAAATATTTTATAATGAATTTGGGTTATATACTTGAGGATGACTCATTAGTTAAAAGTTATTAAAAAATGCATGGATTAACATTTCAAATTTTGTGCATAAGGAACTTGTTTTGTATTATTATCTTTTATTGTGAGGGTGTAAGGATTCCAGAACATTAAATAAGGTAAAATACATAAATTAAGAAACTTTTCACCCATTAAAAATTATTCATGGGAAGTCATGAGGAATGTAATGAAAATATAAAACCCATCTTCCTTGAGTGTGATAAATTAACACATCTTAGATGGTGTTTAAATTTATATTATAAAAGGAGGGGAAAAGAGAGATGATGAAAATATATTACATTATAATAATGAAAATCCAGTAAATATAATGTATTGGGATTATCATGGAATTTTTAAGTGGTGAGGTGAATAGGGAGAATCCAAAAAAATAATAAGTTGTAAAAGAATTTGAAAGAAAAGAGAAAAGAGGATCACCTCTTGAAAACTCTTCATTGAGAAACATTTTAAGTCCTTTTTTTCACCTTTTGGGGAGAAACGAAGGACATGGACATTGGGAGAGTTATTGGTAAGAGTATGGGAGAATTTAGACAATGCTTTAGGCTTTAGTGGTGTGAGAGGAAGAGGGGGTTATGAGTGGTTTATATAGTGGAGGGGTGGATAGTTTTCTAAATATTATAATCATTAATTTATTATTTCTTATCAAGAGATGCAATAGTGAGTATTCCTTGACCTATAATAGTAATAAGTGAACACTAGTTCATGATTTGGATGCTTACATCACTCTTGATGCATGAAATAGTAAATATATTTAATATTGTATTTAAGTAGTTAATTAATGTATTTTACTATTCAACAAAAATTAATGCATTTTAGAAAAATCCCAAAACATTACCCTATACATTTTTTGATGTCTAGAATCCAAAACATAACTCCATTTTTCAAAAATAATTTTTTAAATATGATAAATTTAATTTTTAATTGAAATCATTATTTAGTCAAAAATTAAAAACACTTAAAATATTCCTCTTCAATTTTATGATTCCTAAATATTTTTATACATTTATGGGTATAGATACAATTAATAAGAGTCATATTAATATTCATAATGGTATGTTACTATTCATAAGGGTAGGATTCTATTCATAAGGGTAGGTAACTATTCATAAAAAATTCAGTAAATTCAATCAGACTCTAAATATCATGTTGTTGGCAATAGTGAATTTCCATTTTTCAAAATTCATAACAGAAAAGAGGGAAAGTTAAGTTTTAAGGCTAGTTATAAATATCTAATAAAAATGTTTCATGCATTTCAATTTATTTATAGAAAACTTTGGGGTGTAACATTATCCACGCCATTTGGAAATTACGTCCTCATAATTTAATTTACATATTAAAAAAGTTAGGGTACCTTGATCATGGAGTAAATTTGGTTTCATCATGGTATTTCTCATGTAAATAGAAGGTCCATGCATTGAAAAAATGAATTAGATATCCTTAAAAATCATTTTATTCCATTATATAGATACACCTTTTACAACTTTGGTTATATGGGTGATGATAGAAAAATAGATTCGGAAAGTAATCATGTATGAAAAAATAATTTCCATTCATCTGATAAAACATGACTTTTATAAAACAGTCAGACCGAGTTTGAGTTGAAACATTCAATTAGAGGTCCTTTTATAATTCCATAATTATGTTTTTAAAGACTATATTTTAAATTTAAATATAATTAGGTTGTTCAAGGGTCTCGTTCTTCAACACCTTTTTTCAAAAATCATAATATGCTTCAAAATATTATGATAAGTTAAAATATTTGAAAATTACATGATAATATATACCTTCATTGAATATATGAGAATATTGAGAAAATAGGATTTGATTAAATACACCCCATGATCCAAGATGTTTTTGAGTTATAGTGGAGTTGTTTGATAACTCAGAAAATTTCTAGAAACAGAGTTGTATGTAAAAAAATGTTTCAGAACTATTGGAACATGATTTTCCAATAATTATTGCAAGAAATTCATCATTAAGGGATAGGAATTCAATTTGAGATCCTCCTTCAATTTTTAACTGACATTCTTTGATCTAAAATGTTATAATACAAGGATTTAACATAAATAATATACATAGAGACTAATCATATGATTAACAAAAACTCATAATATCTAAAGTTTTCTATTTGTACTGAACACCCATATCCCATTAAGCACAATTTATAAATAATTCCATAAAATAGATTAGATTATAAATCATAATTTATAATCTTAACTTGAAAATTACACAGCCTAAATTAAACTTTTATGCATAGAAAATCTCATAGATATGGTTTCTCGGAAGAAAATATTCAATGTGATTCTTTATAATGGCTTTTATAGAAAATGTAAATTATCAAAAACATATCCCCAGGAGTTTCAACACTAAGGGTGCAGCAAGGACCAAGTTCATGTACCCGGATAACCCAGGTAAAGCCCAAAACTCCTTGTTAGAGTTTTCACTCCCAGGTACATCTGTTCCAGATCCACCTCTACCTGTTTTTATCTAGAAAGGGATGAATTTTCGATAAATATACACATAATATATTCCATAAAAAAATTCATGTACGTTCTATTATGTTTGTCTTCAAATACATCCTTGGGTATTTGTCCCATAATCCACATTTTTCAATCTAGTTTTCAAGGTTCCAACTGAAATTATTCTCATACCAACGTTAACACCCCGACCCCTCTAAAATGGAGCAAGTGAATTACCAATTACATTGTCATGGTTATAAGGAATGAAAAACCAATGGAATGATCAGTTTAGTAGTCTTAAAGAAACTAGATTTATAGATGTAACTCAAATTACATTGGGAAAGGTAACAAATTTAAATACATAACAAACATTAGAAACTGCATTCCCAGACACTCAATAAATGATCTCATCTTCATTACTTGTTGGAGGTAAAACTAATAAAAGGGGTGAGCTCAAATGATAATTAAGGGTTAAAAATAGAGGAAGAAAAAATCAATAATAACTTAATCATAAACAACATGGCATAGTCAATATGGAATGGTGAATGAATGAAAAACACACACCGTTAATAAAATGAGAATGAAACTGCAACCATATATTTTGTCATAGTGAAAACCTCATGTATAGTAAAAACTGATAATGAATAAAAATAATTATTTTTAATTGGAAGTCATGTATTTGGAACATGATACCATAATACCATTAAAATGGTTTATTTATTTGGGTAGAAACCCGTCAGATTTTTGGAAACAAACTTGATGACATTGTCACCAACTAACTGACTCACGAGACCGGTTGATTCATCGAGGGGCTATAGAAGGACCATCCAATCACTAAATTTCCATAGAATTTTTTATACATAGATTTATTATAAGTACTATATTCTTTCTTAATATATGTATAGAGTATAGAATACATATACATAAATATTTCCATAATTAAAAGAACGTTCTCAATAAAAACTGTATGTTAAAGGGTATATGGCCAAATAAAATATTCATATCCATAAAAACTATATATGAATATCTAATAGAAATGTAATTTCAAAAACAAATTGATCTCAAATGGGTATTAGGTACACCACATAAGAATTATTAGGTGCACAATACCAAGTAAGTCACAACGAAATCGAAAATGAGACAATGTTCCTTACCAAGTTGTAGTCAGTCGAATCATATGACCAAAAGATAATAATTGTATATTGAATAATTATATACCATGTATATAAATAGAATCAAGATATTATACATCAGTAGTTTGTACACATACCACACATACAAGAAAGAATCAGTGAACAATTTATATCTCACAGAATTGAAAGTGAGATGAGAAACCCCTTACAAACATTTTGGCATGGTAATGGGTGTTCTTGTGAGGGATTAATGAGAGGTAAATGGGTTTAAAATTATTGATATATCATAATGGCAGTATGGGGAAGTATTGAAAACATACCCCATTATTATAAATTAAAAATAAAAGGGCACAACATAGGGAGAATTCTTGAACAAAGGTGAGAGAGAGGATCCGTTAGAAAGAATGTATCATTTGATTGAAGAAAAAATAAATGAAATAATTATGTGTGAAAGTTATAAACCCACAAAATGAAAGTGAATATTCTGAATAAAACATTCATATATCATTCGTAAGAATTCTGGGAATGAAAAAACCAATTACATTGATGATTAACTCAGTGAATGTAAATTGAGATAAGATATCCCTTACAAAGATTGTATCATTAGAGAGAGGATAAATCAATGAAATATTTATGTGTGAAAAATAAAAATCCCCAAAATATAATTTTATATACATTATAAATTAATCAGTGTTCATTTACACATATTATTGGAACAATGTATCCAATGAAATAAAATTTTAACTTAAAGAATTAAAATTACGTTAAGCAATCCTTTACCTTAAGCTCGAATGTATTCTTGATTTTTCTTAATGACCAGAATAATAATATTTATATAAATTAATTAAAAATTCCATAACCTCTTAAATATTTAATGGACATGGAATAAACTTATTGTGTTCATTCGGGACATTTTTGGTGGGTTTTAAGAGATTCAATTTTATTGTTTTGGATGCATTTTCTTCCTCGGTTTTTCATGACTAATTTAGTTGTGTTAATGAACTGAAGATCATTTGAAATTTTGTTAAACATAAAGAATTGTAAATATATATTATCATTGGCATTATAAATGATCTTATAATTATTTGGGTAATATACTTGTGGATGATTCATTAGTTAAAAGTTATTGATAAATGCTTGAATTAACTTTTCCCATTTGGTGCATAATGAATTGGTTTTGTTTTATTATTTTTTATTATGATTGTCTAAGGATTATAAAACATTTAATCTGGTAAAATACAAATATTAAGATAAGCTTCAAGAAATAAAAAGGTTTCATGACCAGTCTTGTGGATAGTAATGAAAATTAAAAACCCGTCTTCCTTGAGTGTGATAAATTAACACCTTGGCAGTGTTTGCATTTATGGTATAAAAGGAGGGTGAAAAGAGATATGATGATGAAATATTCCATTATAATATTGAAATTATAGCACATGTATGATATTGTAATTATCATGGAATTTGGATTAGGTGAGGTGATAATAGAGAAACATAAAAATAAAACATGTAAAATAATTTGAGGGAAAAGAGAAGAGAGGTTCACCTCTTGAGAACTCCTCCTTGTGAAACTCCTTATGACCTTTTTGTTGCCTTTTGTGAGACTATAAGGACATGGACATAGGTAGAGGGCTTGGGAAGGGTATTTTTTAGAGTATAGGCAAGGCTTGATTCTTGGGTTGTGTAAGAGGAAGAGGGGTGAGGGGTGGTTTATATAGTGGAGGGTAAGAGAGTTCTCTGAATATTATAATCCCTAGTTTTTTATTTCTTCTCAAGATAAGAAACATTGAGTATTACATGACCTAGAATTGTAATAAAATCATGTTAGTTAGAGATTTGGGTGATTATATAACTCATGATTCTAGGAATAGTTAATTTAATTTATAAGGTATTTATATGTTAATCTGATGTATTAAACTATTCACTAAAATTCATGTATTTTAGAAAAATCCCAAAAATTCACCCTAACAATTTGTCAATGTATAGAATAAAAAAATAGACTCAATTTTTCAAAAATAATTTTTTAAATATTATTAATTTAATTATTAATTAAAATCAGTATTTAATAAAAAAATTACAAACACATCAAATATTCATCTTTATTTTTATGGTGCCAAAATTTATTTATAAATCTTAGGTTATGTATACAATTCATAAGAGTCATATTATGATTCCTAATGGTATGTTACTATTCATAAGTGTAGGTTAATATAAATAAGGGTAGGTTACTATTCAATAAAAAATAAGTTAATTCTATCAGACTCTAAAAATTATCTTGATCGCAACCATGAATGTCCGGTTTTCAAAAATGAAAACACAAAAGTGGGAAAATTAAGTTTAAGGGCTAGTTATAAATATATACTAAATATTTTTTCATTAGTTTCTGTTTATTTTTTGAAAACATTGGGGTGTTACATACTATCACGTTGAAGAGTGTGCATCCTATTATTGAAATCATACATCCCTGAAGTAATTGTTTCAAATATTTTGATCAGATATGGAGGTGTCTGTTGACATGATGTTTATGCTTGATTAATATCTATGAGAGATTGAAGTTATCTCCCAATCATCCACTTAAACTCATCATAATCTACCTTTATGACAGATTCATCTCTCAATAAATCTTACTCTCTAAACATTTTGTAGATAAAAACTTGATGGTATCCAGTAATAATATGATTGTATTGGACTAGTATTAGATGGAGATTTTGAGATTAAAACTCTGATTTTGGCACTGTAATACTTTTGAACTCTTGAAACCTATTTTTCATAGGTTCCAATTTATTATAAGAAAAAAATTCTAATACTCAATCAAATTTAACTTTAGAACTATGGATTTTTCCTGAGAATCAAGGGATTCAAGAGATTGAGTTCCAGGGTCAGGGGTATCTTCTTTTTTTATGAACTTTTATAAAGGACAAAACATAGGTCTTTATTATTAACTAATCTATAACTTACACCAAATCGTCTAGTATCTTCAGAATCATGAAGAATAAGATATTTATTTTCACAATTAGGGACATATTCCCTTTGATGTTCTTGACTGTGAGACAATTACTCAGCATGTTCAACCCCTAGATCTTCATGCTCAGTTACTCCAGATAATTTATCCAGAGTCTCCTGAATGTCAAAATAATTCATCCTCCCTTTATAATATTTCTATATATCCTATATTTTACTCTTCATCAGGTCATTGTATAATAGATCCAAAATAATGAATCATCCTTTTCTCCCCTAACAAGATATAAATAACCTCTATTGTTGTTTTGCACTAACTGGAAGAAGACTATTACAAGAATTTTTCTAAAAAATCCTATCTTATTAACGATCGATATATTTAAAACATTACTGTGATGACACGTTCTTCCAAAAAAAACATATTGACAATTTTTTCATTTCTTTGCAGAAAAAGGAAATAATTCTTCCATAGAGATAATATCACATATTAGAATCGTTTTGGAAGCAATGATTTAGATAAATTATCATAACCCAGAAAAAATTGAACATTATTGGATTCAAAATAAAAAACATGACATAAATGTTAGGATATAGAAAATTCTCTAGCTCATTAGGCCTTGGAAAATCCTATATTGAATGAATTTTATCATAAATTGGTAGTCAAGAGTGATTTATTACATAATTTTCTTCTTGTTAGTTCTTTTTCCAAACAATTAAAACATAATGTCTTATTAATTTTTTTCCATTACCTTTATTCCTTAAATCAAAATAAAGCTTCCTATCATGGGTAAAATGAAACAACTCAGCCATTTCTACATAGGAAATGGAAAATTTAGAACCACTAATCTTGGAGACAATAGTATCTTCATTGTATCTGATACAAAACAATGCATTTCTAAAAAATTTTGTTACATCAACATTATAGACTAATGTCGTGTTATCTTTTATAAAATAATAATCCATACCATGAAATCTCACTGTTTCATTGAGAGAATGATTTTTTAAATCAAAATAATAAATATCAATTTCCTTTACTTAGAGAACCTGTTAAGATTCCACTAATACATTAGTAGACACATCCAACTCAACATATTTATATGTTTGAGATGATTCCATATTTAAAGGATTCTATATTGAAGGGATTGAGGGATTATGGATTCAAAAAACATGAATCAAAAGAGTGAGAGAGATTCTATGTAAACTGATGGGATGAGTAGGAGAGGAGAATGATAGTGGGAGAAGGAAAATGAGTATCTCACACTGATTCAAAATGTAATCATTACATTTTTATTTTAAAATTAAAATAAAATAAAATTATTTTAAAATATAAAAAACACATAAATAAGTAAAATAAATAATTATAAAAGTTTATATACAACATATACAATACTGAAAATATAAATAGAGAGATTAAAACAAAATAATTTAAATAAATATTTCATTTCAAAATTTCATAATACTAAATCCCCCTAAAAAAATTAAAACATGAATTGGGACGTGGTTTAGTTAAAATATAATCTAATTAATATTTTATATTAAAAAATTCTAATGATATATCATTTTTAAGGACATGATCTCAAGAAAATGATTCCTTATATCATTATTCTTAGGCCTAGAATGGCATATTGGATTTTGGGAAATATTGTTTACACTAGTATTATCACATAAAATAGGTATACTATTAAAATTTTATACAAAGTACATTAGGGTGTTTTTCATCCACAATACTTATGAAAAAAAACAGTAGACACATATTCGTCCTAAATGGTTGACATGGAAACTGAGTGTTTTTTCTTACTAGACCTTAAAACTAATTATTTTCATAAAAAGCGACAGGCTCCTAAGGTGATTTTTCAATATTTTCGTGAACCTCCAAAATCAGAATTTGAATATAAAATTAAATCAAATCATAGGATTTAGGATAATAATGATATTGAAAACATTCTATTTTAAATATATAATTTTTTTAACTGTAGTAAAATGGGAATAATTTGGATTTTATTTAAATATAACACAATTAAATATAGAAAACATAATGTCTGGTTTCCTAGTGGTAATATATAAAAAACTACAAATCATACCTCTTTATAAATTTTTGTCCCCGGGTCTTCCAGCTTCTTACATATAAATTTGTATACTGGTAAATGTGGGAGTTGTATAAGACTTGATGTCTTCATGTCTAAACTTTTTCAATAAATAAATAATATTTTTAGACTGATTTAAAACATTTCCATAATATTTTTGATAAATCTGAAATCCTAAAAAGAAATTTATTTCTACTATCATACTCATTTAAAAAAATCATTAATTTGGAAAAATCGTTACAGATATTTTTATTAATAGAAACAAAAATAACATCAGTGTCATAAATTTTAACAGGTAAAATATTAGAACAAAGAGCTTTCTTAAAAATTGTTGGATATTAAAATCCAACATTAAATTCATTATTCAAAATAAAATAACCTAAGAACTCATACCATACTCTTGGTCCTTTTTTAAGGCCATAGAGAGATTGAGTATGTTTAAAACAGAGTATGTTTTTGGTGGATTTTTAAAACCAGGGGGGTTTTCAACATAAAAACCCTCCATTAAATAATCATTTAAAAAGGAAGACTTGACATCCTTACTATATAATTAAAAATTCATATGAGATTCATATGGTAAAAGGATTATTAGGGCTTCTATTCTAGCTAAAGGGGAAAAGGTATCATTATAATATATACCACCATCCTAATTATATTCTTTTGCTACTAATCTAGATTAATTTTTTGTTATGATCCCTTGATTATCCTATTTATTTCTAAAGATTAACTTAGTTATTATATCTTGATAATTAGTTGGAATTTTTATGAGATCCTAAACATCATTCCTTTTTAATTTATATACCACCTCCTATATTTTTAGCATCAAAATCTCATCTTTTAGGATTGTTCAAAAGTATTAGGCTCTCACTATGATAGGAAGCCCAAATATTATTCTAGGTTCCATATATTTATTTTAATTATAAATCTTATGTCTAGTTCCCCTATATTAGTTATTAGAAGATGTTTCTCTAATGTTTTAGACAATTTAGGAATGATTCTTTCATGATCATCAGTATCATGTTCTTCGGAAGTGGTCTGGATTTCATTAATATTATTTTCAAAATCATTTTTACGGGTTTTCAGTGTTATGTAGTCAAAAAAATCTTTGACATCATCTATGTGATCTTTTTAATTAATAAAAGGTTCATTTTCATTAAACTTTACATGAATTGATTCATCAATAGCACACGAAAATCTATTAATCACTCTATAAGCATTAGAGGTAGAAAAAAATCTAAAAAATATTCCTTCATTAGAATTTGGATCGAACATACCTTAGGTTTTCCATAGTATTTACTATATAAACCTTGCGTCCAAAAACATTAAATTACGTTAATTTAGGTATTCTATAATTCCACTGTTACAAGGGTGTCTTTTGAAAAATAGGTCTTATTAAAACTCTATTCATGATATATTAGGTTGTTCTTATAGAATCTACCCAAAAATAGATAGGATGTTTGTATTAATTCAACATTGGCATTTCTATTTCTTGAATAGTTTTATTTTTTCATTCAACTATTCCATTTTTTGAGTTGTTTTTAGGGGAGAGAAGGTTTGTTTAATACAAATATTTTACAAAAAATAATTAAATTGATTCTGAAATTATCCACCATTTTCACTTATCAATGAAATTATTTTAAAAAAATCATTTTGAACAACAATACAAAAACATTTAGAAATAGTGAATCCTTCACTATTGAGTTTTAGAAAATAAATCCAAGTAAATCTAGAATAATCATCTACGATAACATAAAAAAATAATTTACCAAAAAACATCCATCTCTTTATGGTTTAAAAAAATACATAGGGATATGTTATCAAGGTTTAGATGTAGGAATTTTGTTAATTGATTTGAAATAATATTTTCTATCAATATAAATTTTGAGTGCGTCACAAAAACTGTCATTTTAAAATGTAAGACTAGGAAAATCAGAAACAAACTATTTCATATATAACTTATGTTAATCATATTTATTACAGGGTCCACGTCTTCTATTATATATCCATGAATAAATTTTCAGATCATTAAAATAATTTAATTTTTGTTTATACAAGGAATTTAAATCCAATGTATACTCATTTTCACTTCTAGGTGCTCTAAATTTAAGCAACATATTATTAAATATATAGTATAAATTTTTAGAAAAATCAAAACAAAATCCATCATCATATTTTTGAGATTTACTTATCAAATTATTCTTTAAACCTTTCACGTACATTTCTTTGTTGACTGTGATATTCTTGGGAACTCCAATAGTTCCAACTCTAACAATTATTCCTTTGTCATTGTCAGAAAAAGTGTCTAGTCATCCATCCTTATAAGTTAGTTTATGGATTTTTTTATTCTTCACTCATATTCCTAGAACATTCAATATCCATATACTATATAGATTACGTTTTTATGTGGCATGTTTTCTGCAAAAGTAATTAAAAAATATTTTATGGTACCGATGTCTTCTGGGGTACTGTAGTGTTAGCAAGTAATGATATTTGAATCTATATCTAATTACTTTTTTCATAATTTATATCTCTTTCTTCGTAGAAACTATTAGAAATAAAATTTAGTTTAATTCAACTAACTAGAGGATTTAACAAATAATAGTAATTAGTGGAATGACATTTTGTTCCATAATAATAAAAGTAAGTATTTTTAAGTTGGGGATAAAATAATTTTAATACAATTTTTTTCCACATATTTTCATTCTAATGACATCATTTTCAAGAATATCATTTAATATATTTTATCCTTTTATAAAAATAAGAGAATTAATTTAATTGGATTCTACTTCATCCTTTAATTATTTGATTTTGTTAAATGATTGATACTTTTTTGATGAAGATGAATTGAATTTCTCAAGTAACTACTGATGTAATTTTAACATGTTATATATTTCACCTAAAACAATGTTATTATTTTTTAATAAATTTTGTTTCCTAAACAAGGAATAATTTTTTTCTTCTAACATTGAGAATTAGGTAGAAAACTTTTCATTTGAGAAACTAAAAGAATCACAAATAGAATAATAATAATTTTTTAAATTTTACTCTTATGAAATAAAGTACATGTTGGATTTTAGATTAGATTTATCTTTTTATGAATCAGAAATTGAAGGTATGTTGTTGTCTTTATATACACTACATAAAAATTTCATTACTCTTTTTTTCTCATAATCATCATATTTTGATATCTCATTCCAAGCCTTTCTCTTTAAAATTTCAATTGTGGAAAATCAGGTTTGATATGACCCAATTTATTGAATTTATATCAAAAAAATTCTCTTGGTTCTTTATCATCAGTCCTGAAGGATTTTCTGATTACTATTTTCTTGTCACACAACAAACCCACAATTTGCGATTCTTTTATTTATTTTTGAGTTATTATTTAATTTTATTCATTTCCAAGTTTTTTAAAATTAAATCAATTTGATTAAAATAAAAAAATTAAAATAAATAAAATACCCTGACTATCTTATTCCACCCCTCCCCTCTTACCTTGCATATCTCCCCCTTCCTTTTCTCGTGTGACACCCCCCCCCCCCGAACCTCTCGGCCCGGACACGCCAAACCTCTGATGATACCCACATTCTCCACTGGTTTCATGTGACTTATTTGGGTTTCTAGATCGATTTTTTGAGGTAAGATATGTTCTCCCCTATCACCTTGTTTTTCAGTATTTTTTTCTCACTCATGGGCATGTGCTATTCGTTTGAAACTCTAGTTCATGGATTGACCACGTTTTTGATCTTCTTTCTTTTTTAGGGAATGTATTGGGTCTCCCGAGAAATCTTCATCCGTGTTTCGTCCTAGAACACCGAAGGTGAAGTTCATTGTCTCATTTTAGTTCACCTTCTAACATTTGAGGTCGATTTCATATACCCTATTTTTTTGTTAATTTAATTTAGATACTTTAGGGATTTTTTGGGTCCCTATCTATTAATTATATTGTTTGGTATCTCCTTGATGGTCTGCACACATATAAATAGGTACATATATCTATATATATCCTCCTTGAAGATATCTTCTCATGGTTCAGAGAATATTTTCAGTGTATTAAGGTATATGTATATAAGACTATATATGCGTGTAACTATGGAGTGAAATTTTTGATAGGTGTCTTGTGCCGAATTTTTCATCTGGGTTATAACCTTTTGGGGTAGGTCCCCTTGGAATTTGGATTTAAATATAAGAATACATTTATTTCTTGTCTTTTTCATCTTTATATAATTATATTTTGTGATATATGGTTTTTAGAATAAAATTTTTTTTTGAAATAAATTATGATTATATTTTTATTTGAATTTCATGAATCTGTTTTATTGAATGTGCATGCCATGTTTTTATCCAATTTCCCAGGTAGACTTTGTATTTAAATTTGGTTTTTTAAATAATGTCTTAGGATTTAAATGAGTTTTCATTTCTCAAATATATTTTTTAAATGTAGTTCTATATTATTTTGAAATTTTAAGTGGTGTTTATGTTATTCATTGGGAATAATGGTATGGTTTGAAATGTAGTGGTTTCTTCTTAATTTTGTGATAAATTAAATTTTTTGTAAAATGTTGCACACCATATGTTCGATGAAATATCTGATTGTATTTTTTGAGTTATTTGAAGCATGTAAATCATGATTTTAATTTATAAATTGTAATGACATATAAAAATTTGGTTTGGGTTTCTTGAATGATTCTTCCAAGTTGTTTTGGATTTAGAGGAAATGTGAATTTGTATTAAAACAATGGTTTGGCATGGGTCGGTGGTGTGTGGCCCATTTATAATTTCTCATGAATGTGGTTGTGGGTTGAAAAATATGATGAAATGTGTTTAAATATGATTTCTATAAAATTACTGAGAAATGAAAAATGGTATCTTTTCACATGGATTTGATTCTGGAAAAGGTGATCATTTTGTGAGTGTATTTGATGCCCGTTTGGAACTTTTATGAAAATGGTGAATTTTTTTATAAAAACCCTCCTTGGATACTCTATTTCTTTTTTTATATTAAATGGTTTGGATTTCCTCATTGTGGAATCCTATTACCCCATTAACTTTAATGAGTTTAAGGTAAGGGGTTGATCCCTGGGGTGACTCAGGTGATGCCTATTGTGGATTGTTATTATATATGTTTATGTGATTGGATGCTTGGTTGGAATCAGTTGGCTCACCCTCTTTATAATTCATAACATGGTAAACTAACATTGCGAGGGAATATTCTAAGAGTGATTGATACACTAGTTAGATTATGCACTAGCCACTGATCCATAACATGGGAATATATTATGTTTGATTGATATGGGATTTGGTCCATCAGTCTATACCTAGGAGGTGTGGTAAAAACATATTGGGTGATTTTATGTCATGGAGTGTGGCCGACTTCTTGTATGTCTCAACATGTATTAGTATAATAGGTTTTATTCACGAGCTCCTAGTTTTTACACATGTCTATTGGCATGAATGTTTTGATGAATTACTAGGTAGAACTCTTGTGTGTTATTTAACATTGTCCACATTGATTTATTGTTGATATTGCTTCTGGAATAGTGTGGATTATTGGTTAAAATGATAAAGTGTTTTCAAATAGTTATGGAAAAACTTTTTGGAAATATTTTATACTCACTCACTCCTTTATAACTGAAATGTCATATCTCTTTTAAAATTCATATGATTCCACTTTGGGAATGAACATGGTTTTTAATAGTAAAAAGGGAAACGGACCGTGTTTTTTTAAGTGTCAAATGTGTGAGAAACTTACTTTTATATATTATAGTTCAAACCAAAAATTGAATATTTCTTTTTTAAAGGAAATTAATTTGGGAATAGATTACTAGGGAATGCCTACTATGTTTTTATACTATTTCCTATACTATGTTCTTGATTTTATTCTCAGGTGTAGGTTTATGCTTGATCTCATTCATTGTGGGAGTTTTTGAGTATCGTGATTGGAGAGTGACCCATGGGGTAACATGGAGTTTTAGTTGTTTTTATTTTCAGTTGTTTTTATTTTTATCAGTTCTTCCATAGTTTTTCTATTTAGTTTATTTATTTTTTAGATTATTTTTTATTATTATGTTGCTTTAGTTTGTTTATATTGGGTTAAATCATTCCAATCGTCACTCTATTGAAGACCTTGGAACTTACTTTCTGCCTGGGAGGATCGAGAATGCCTCTTGAGCATTATCATCGGCCAGCATTGGTGACCGGTTTAGGGTCGAAAATGGATTTTTCGTGAAAAAAATGGTATTAGAGTAATGTTATTTAGAGGACCCAGCTTTCAATGTTCCCTTTTTATTTGGTTTATCAAGGAAGATAGAGTAATACTTTCAAAGATTGGGGTGTAGGTCTGGTGGATTGTATGTCCAACAATTAATGGATCTAACATTGAGTTTCCATTGGGGGTCGGGTTTTTCAGTGGTCAATTGGTTTTATGGGTTTCTTGATTTTTGGGAAAATGAAATATGATTCAGTCTAGTTGACTCAGTGGGCTAGAAGGGCCTGGAAATCCATGTGGAGCCTAGGTAATATTCTTGGAATAATCTCTATGATGGTTGTTTTATAGTAATATAGCCTCCAACCATACGGAAAAGTCACCCATAGACACTAGTTTCCCCTGATTAGTTGTCTTGGAACCTTTTTTAGATTTTTGGATTTTGATTTGTTGAGTGGTAGGTTATTTGTGTTTGTACATATGGTCAGCCTAGGATGGTTTTGGGGTGGTTTTATTCAGATTTTAAATTGATGTTTGGTTTTAAAAAATTTGTATTAAGCTTATAAAAAATAAGGGTTCCAAAACCAAAACATTGATTAATTGTGATAGATAAATAGGTTGTTTGAAAATGGAAGTTATTTTAGACAATGTTTTGGGGGTTCATATGGGTTTTGTAAAATGTGAAATTGGAAAATTAATGGTTAATTTGAAATTTCTTTTCTTTGATGATAAGATGGTTTTATGATTGGTTGGGGTATTTTTTTAAAGGGGATTGGAATGCTATAATATTTCTTTTATTCATACCTTGGTATTCCTATGAGTTCTCACATATATGTATATAGATACATGTATGTGGTGAGTGGATGGGTTCTTGAGACTGAATGAAAATGAATATATTTCAGGTTAAATGGAATACCAATGGTGGGTGTTTGGTTCGTAACTCATGTTATGTTTTCTAAAAATGTTCTTTAAAAAGAAGCATTTCAGTGTTTTAAAATGTGCGAGTGTGTGATGATACCTTTTTGTTTTCCAATTTTCCATTTTTTAGGATTTGGATTTGATGTGTTGGGAGAGTGATTGAAATGATATTTTGAGTTCAGGTAGTTGATTTGGAAATGCGACTTGGAATTTTGATTTATGATATTTTTTATTTAGTTTTGTGCTCCCTATTTTTAGATACATACCCACTGAGTTTTACTGTAAGCTGAAACAAATATGTGGGTGGTTCGTTCATCGTATGTCTTTCAGTAAATCAAGACATGATTTAGATTATTGGTTTATCGATTTCGGATATGGAGCATGGTGGGTCTCAATATCAGGATTTCATCTAAAGTTTCCAATAGTCAAACCATCCTCATTTGATTAGGTATCACGAACTCCGGATAACTAAAGAAATGATGAAAAAATTGAGAGATATTCATTCATCATGAACCTCTTTAACCCCTTAAGCTTGATCTTTCCACATGTATTTTGGAAGGCCTAAGTCATGAATGGTGGAAATATATTCTTCAGGATAAATCATAGAATAATTACTCGTGGTAATTCATTAAAGCTTTGTTCATGTAGCATTAGTTCCCTAATGATTTTAGGATACTGATGGGTTCAAGGTTGTATGGTCTCTAGAAGGGTGATTCAATGTTGTTGGAGTATGTTACGAACTTCACCTATTTATTGTTCTTTCTCTCAAACTATTTCGGGGATAATATTTTGGAATATCGATTATTTGATAGGGGTCTCCAATCCAAATTCCTTCAGGAAGTGTCTTCATTCCCTGATGATTATGAAGAAGTTGTGATGCAAGAAATACTGGTTGAAGATGATTTAGCAGCATCTGGTCAGTTGAGAAGAGGTTAAAAAACACCATTATTTTCTACCAAATCAGATTCATCTAAGAGGGTGTTCTTGTTGTGTGTTCACTATTGGAATCTTGGGCATTGGATGTTTTCATGTTACAAAGAAACAAATTTCTATCATAACTATGGATGTTTAGGTCATTTGAAAAGGTTTATATATGCTAGCACCAGTAAGTGACATGGATCCAGACCCACACCCTTTGATAACCTTCCAGCTCTGTTGGATGAACATAGTTCTGGCACAATCTTAACCAGAAGCTTCTTTTGTGGTAAAATCCCTTCTTTTGTAAATGATGTCGTCTATAGGGATTCCTTCTTTTGTTTATGGAGAATTATTTTACAGGTCTTTTTGTAACAATTTTTTAATGAGGATTCCTTTTTAATTTTTTTGATGATATTGATGTAGAATTTTTGTGTTTTTTCCCACGCTTTGTTTTTTGGGGTTTTTCTAGCATTCATTAGGATTCGAGAGTTATTCTGGATTAAGAAATAAATGCATGTCTGGGGTCCTAATATAGTGGGGATACCACCATGGGATGAGTTCGTGATGAACCTAACATCCATGTGTTCTGGTAGGAATACTATTTTGTTTCCACTCCGCCCAATCCCGATCATGGTTTTTGGTTGATTTGAATAGTGGATTGTATAACAGATGATCGTGGAAAATTTTGAATAGACCATGATAATTTTCATTGATTGTTTATGTGTGATGGATTAGGGTGTTTCTATTTGGACTGTGTTTAGAAATTAGTATGTCTCCTCTTTTTAATATCTTCATTGTTTGTTCTAGCTCATTATGATTGTGTGACATTTTCCTTGGATGTTGGATTCTTTTAAGGATGGTACTGTTTTCTCTTTTGGGATTTCATAGTTTCGTGTTTTGAACGAAAGTGACTCTTGTTTATTTTTTCATTGTGTTTTTAGGGTTTTACTTGGGTTTTAGTTCATCCCCCATTAGTTCTGATCAACCAAACCACATAGGGATTTATCCAGGTAGAATGTATCTTGGCACGAGGATTTGTCACACCCAGACCCAACACATTATGGTTAGTTTATATAATTTTGCATTCCAATTTAATTTTATTTTTTAAAGGATTTTGTTTTTAAAAAAAATCAAAGGAATAAAAATAAAAATAAAAATAAAATAAATAAATAAGCCCTAAATGATCCAATTCCACAACCCACTAACTCGCATGTTTCCCCCTTCCACTAGTCGCACGATGAAAACCCCCATTCCCTCTTGGTTTTGCTACCACCCTCCGGTGATCCCCTCTTCTAACACCGGTATCACCCGATTTATCTAGGTTTCTTTCAGGATTCAAAGAGGTACAATCTCTACTCCCATATTCACATGTTTTTAGTGATTTGTTTTCTCCCCCGTCACTCTATCCCATTCATCTAAAACCCCATGTCATTGAATGATCATTCTTTTTATCTTATTATATTTTTAAGGCATGTAGTGGGTCTCTCATGGCATCTTCATCCATGTTTTTGAATTAACCCCCAAATTTGATGTTCTTTGACACATTTTGGTTCTTCGTATACCATTTAAGGTTGATTTTGTTTTTCTTATTTTGTTTTTTTAATTTTTTTCGAGTCTTTGGGGATTTTTTAGGTCGTTATAGATTAATAAGATCAATTAGTAGCTCCTCGAAGGTTCTCACACACATAAAATTGTATGTAAATATATATATATATATATATATATATATACTATTTGGACATAATAAATCAAGGTGTGGGTAATATGTGAAATGGATTAAGGGGTATGTATATAGGATTGTATGTGCATGCAATTGTGGAGAGATCTTCATCAAAGGCCATGAGTGAAGAATTCTTTGGCTTGGTTCTCTCATTTTGAGTTATTTCCCCTCAGCATTTTCCTTTAAATTTTAGAATACATTAATTTTGTGTCTTTTGAACCTTTATTTAATGCTAGTTGGTGATATATGGTTTTTAGGATAATTTTTTTACGTGAAATAAAGTAAGATCCTCTTGGTATTTGAATTGAATAAAATTGTTTTATTTAATGTGGATTCTAAGTGTTTATCAAATTTCTAGGTTGGCCTATGTAAGTAAATTGGGGGTTTTAAATAATGTCATGGGTTATAAATGTGTGAGGGTTTCTCAAATATATTTCTTAATGGGGTTATATATTGTTCTGAAATTGGAATTGGTGTGTATTTGATTCAATGGAAATTATTTTTTTGTGTGAAAAGTAGTGGATTCTCCCCTATTTTGTGACAATGAATCTGTTTTATGAAATGTTGCACACCAAGTGTTAGATTAAATGTCAGGATGTATTTTGTGGGTAATTTGTCATATATAAATTATTATTTGAATTTTTAAATGTGTAATGAAATATTAAATGTTGGTTCGGGTTTCTTCAATGAGTTATCCAAGTTGATTTGGATTTAATGTAAATGTAAATTTCTCTTTAAGAAAAAGGTTTTTCATGGGTTGGAGGTGCGTGGCTTATATAGAAATTTTAATGAAAGCTTGTTGGTCTTGAAAATACAGTGAAAATAGTTTAAATATAATTTCTCTTATATGATTATGAATATCAAATTACTATCTTTGAACATGGATTTGATTGTTGAAATCGAGGATGATTTTTGTAAGTTTGTTTGAGGCCCGTTTATAAATTTTGTGAAAATGCGGAAAATTATTAATATGAAATCCCTCCTTTTATACTCTTTTTCCTTGTTTATGTTAAATGGTTGGGATTTCCTCCCTATGGAATTCTCGTGACCTTTTTACATTGATGAGTTTAATGTAATGTGGTCGATCCTTGAGTGACTCGGGTAATTCCTATTTTGGATTATTATTATATTGGTGTATGTGATTGTATGCTCAGTTGTAATCGGTTGGCTCACCCTCTTTATACATATTAATATATGAACTAGGCATAGTGAGAGAATATTCTGAGAATGATTTTTTCACTAGTCAGATTATGTCCTAGCTAGTGGCCCATAACATGGAGATATATTTAGTTTTATTGTTATGGGATTAGTCCCCAAGGTATGTACCTATAAGGTGTGGCTGGGATTATTTGAGAATTTGATATCATCGAGTGAGACAAGCTTTCCATGATGAGTCAAAATTTATTACTATGTTATGAATTAATCAAGAGATCCTTGGTTTCACCCATGTATATTTTCATGAATGTTTTGATGAAGTTTCAGCTAGATACTCTTCTTTTTTATTTCCCATTTACCTTGTTGTATTATTATTGATCTTTCTTCTAGAATAGAATGGATTATTGGATAGAATAATAAAATTTTTTCATACAATTATGGAAAAAGGTTTTGGAAATTTTTTATACTCAATATCTCCATTATAACTAAAATTCCATATATCTTTTAAAATTAATATGGTTCCTCCTTAAGAAAGAACAAGATTTTTAAAGGTGAAAAGGGAAATAAACTATGATTGTTTCTAATGTATAATGTGTGTGAAAAAAATAATTCTATATATTGTAGTTCAAACTTGAAATTGATGTTTCTTTTTTAAAGGAAATTCATTT
Source organism: Viscum album (assembly GCA_963277665.1). Taxonomy (NCBI): domain Eukaryota; kingdom Viridiplantae; phylum Streptophyta; class Magnoliopsida; order Santalales; family Viscaceae; genus Viscum; species Viscum album. The sequence continues at coordinate 922,227,686 of OY728162.1, read as the reverse complement.
GGGAATAGATTACTTGGGAACACCTATTGAGTTTTAACACTCATGCCTATAATTTTTTCTTGTTTTTAGTCCCAGGTGCATGTTTCAAATTGATCTGATAACCTTGGGTAATGTTGAGTATTGGAATCAGAGAGTGACCCATGGGGTCATATGGAATTTTAGTTCTCTTTAGGTTCAGATTGTTTTTCTTCTTCTATTTTTTCTTAGTCATTCTGTTTGGATTATTTATTTTTGATCTGATCTTTTATTATTCTGTTGTATTTTTATATTTATATTGGGAGAAATAAATCCCATCGTCACTCTATTGATTTCATTAGAGATTTCCACTAGCTTTGTAGAATCATGAATGCCTTTAAAGCCTTTTCATAGCCCAGAATGGGTGACTTGTTTAGGGTCAACCCACGATAGTTCATGACATTTCGTCATGTATATTAATCTGAACATTTTGTCCAGCTGAGTGACATCTATTTTAGAATCCATGTAATATAAATTTTTCTCTTCCATGATTTCATGCTTTGTTGTTCTATTATACTTCTAAGATGTCACCTTCAGAGCAGTATTTTTCTTCCTTACTATAATCATATGACATTAATCTTCATATATAATCACATCATAATACATTATTAGTGTCTAAATTACTTCATTCATTATTAGGTGTTGATTTGAAAATAGTATCAGACATGTATTTTATTTAAAGTGTGGTACTCTCAGTAATTTCAATGATTAATCCAATTTTTGGAGAGGTTCACCCAAGGCTGTATTGTTATTGAGAATTTATGTTAGCCTTAATTCATCTGTGTGATTCTTTCACCATCAAACATTCTAAATCTATCAAATGTTATCTATTTTGTAGCATATCTCATTTGTATAACAATTTCTGTTCCTTAATAATAATCTGAAATAATATTTCACATCTCATAGGAAATAGAAAATTATAATATATGATTGAATTCATCTAGTCTAAGACTATAAATAATAGAATTTATCACCTTAGAATTGATATCATACTCGACATCAGTTTTAGCAGTCCATGTTTTTGGTTTCTCATGAATCTTATAAGGATTAATGATTTTTAGTAGACTTTGATTCCATGATTTTTCATATAGATAATAATTTTTCATTTACATCATCCATAACTTTCACCATTAATGAATGGCGCACATACCATTAAATTTACTTATCTTGGATCATCCATTTCCATGTTTTTATACACCATATATGTTTATCGTGATATAGATTAATTCAAAAAACTCACTTCTAAACCCAATTTTTAGGTCAAAATATAAAAGTAACAGAAGAGGGGGGGTGGTTGTGTCTTTCTAAAAATCTTCCACAATTCAAGATTTTGACACTATCTATGATTTATTATGATAAGTAGTGTTTTCTTATATATGAAGATGAATACGAATTTGATAAATATAAAAAAACAAAAAAAATTACAGTGATTTAGGGCACAAAGGTCCCATAGTCCACTCTACCAATCACCCTCTGTGAAATCTTGGTAAATTTCACTATAATTGTCCTCTTATCACGAGACCATGAATTCAAAACTGAGTGCTGAATGTTGACTGATTTACGAAAAGGCTAATAAAGATTTCTTCTGGTTCTTTAACAAAGAACCAATTATATTATCTTTTAATCAAGATGCTAAAACTCCACCACATCTAAAAGAAGATGGATCTCTCTCTTCATAAGCAACTAAAAGACGTTGGATTTCTATCTTTAGAAAATAATATTTTCAAGAATTAAATAGTCTAAATTGATCCTTGTTTCAAAATGAACTTAAATAAGGTAGAAACATAAACAACAATAGTAATATTATAGTAGTAAAATATTGAACATGTATATCTATAATGTGTGTATTATTTTAGAATCAATCGTTTGTTTCAGTAGCACAATAAAAGATAATTACTATAATATAGTCTTATATGTTAATTTCTTAACACACATATTTTTAAATTGATACTCTGAATAAATATTAAGAATAGATAGCTTGTTTAGGTATTTCATATGCAAAAGAAAATTTTAATTGACCTTAGGAATTCAAATTTGAATTGACCAGGGGAATCATTACATCCCTTAATAACAAAAGTGATTTTCTATAATGAAAATGTTTCATCAAAATAATCATAATGATACTTGAATCATCCCTCAATTCTATGTCAATCGTTAAAAAAATATCAGATAAAATACATCGATTAAAAAAAATTCACTGTTGAAAACTCAACGTAGGGTTGACTACATACCAAAGGGTTCCTCCATGTAGCAAAGGGTTCCTTCAGATAGCAATGGGTTCTTTTTCATATTGTAGGGAACAAAAGTAGATTAGGTATTATAATATACACATTCACCTTTTTTTTTAAAAATATCCCAAATATAGCATTGATTAAGCGTGCATTCAATTCCTTGAACATAGGGTTTATGAATAGTAATACAAGCTTCCAATGTGGGTTTGATAATCTACACATTGGATGATTATTTGAACATAATGATGCAGATCAAAATGATAACTATTTATAATATTGTAGGGTTTATACCATATGAATGATTTTTACTTTTACCACATAACATAGTGTAAATGAATGATACATTCATCTACTAAACATAGGGTTTGAAATAATGTTTCTAGAGTAATTCCAGTATTGTTAAATTACATTAACCCAGATATAAATTACAAAAAACTCCCTCAAGACAAACTTATTAGATAACAAAAAAGGGTATTTTTTATCTTCAAAATCATTTTAAATTATATAGTATTCTTTATACAATACATTCCCAACAATCACATCTCTTATTTCTGTGATATAAAATAATGGAAAGCGGAAAGGTAAAAATGCAAATAATTTTTTTTAAATTTATTTTTAATGTACATTTTGTAGAATATTTTCCTAAAAATAATTATGATGATTCTAATTTGGAATAAGGTTAAAGGATGTATCTAAACATTAGTGTAAGAAACATAAGAATAGTGTGATATAAATATAAATATGTTTTTTATTAGAATTTTGCATTAGGATTCCTCATCTAGAAATGACTATTATTTTAATATAAACATTCTATAATGTGTTAGAAGAAGAAATTATTCATTATAAATTGATGATGATGGTAAAGAGAGTACATAAGAAAATTTGTTTCTAAAATCAAATTTCAATGTTTCTCTTTATATAATTTCCAAACTCAAGGAGAAAATAAATAAATTGAAGTGAAATATGTTGGAGATAAATTTTTCAAATAGTGGGTGAATATAAAATTAAGAGATAAAACATAATGTCATCGGCTTAGAGAAAATAAAATTTGGTTATATTAAAATGAAACTAAATGTTTCTGAAGAATGAAAAGTTGAAAAAAGAATCTCTCTATTGTATAAAAACACATTTTGATGAATGTAAGAAAAACTTTCTATATTTCTTTGAATTTGAATAGATTGTAAATAATATATAGTATATACTTAGTGAGAAATAGAAAATGTTTTCAGAAATAAAATCATTGATTCTTACAACACAATCTGAGTTAATAAATACAAAAAAGACAATAGAATAATTCATCAAATTAGTATAGTTTAATGGTGAATGATTAAAAGATGGCGAGAAAGGTTAACATAAGTAGGATGTTTCTATCCCAATTAAACTCAATGTACGTCATATTATACTAACAATGTTGTTTCGGAGGTTATTATTTTTTAGAATTCATCAACTAAAAATTAATATTAGATTTCATTAGGAAATTATCTCTATTAACAAATTTTCCCAAATTTTGTTAAAATAAAACAATAACAACCATCAGAGAAATTCTATTATAAGTCTAAAAGATCATGATTCAATGTACTATACTTTTTTTGTGGAGTTTTTGGAACATTGAATTCTCATGTTGGAACAACATGTCTTTACTAGTTAATATTTATGAAAAATGATGGATATAATGATTAGAGAACGAAAAAAATTTCCATGAATGTATTATGTGGAAGGAAAATAATGATCAGGTGATAAATAATTTTAATGATTAAAGAAAGAAAAATGTGAATCTTAATATTAATGTGAAAATAATTTAATTTAAGAATGTTGAGAAGGGAAATAAAACATTTTAGGGAAAGAAAAGGTGATTAGTTATTTGGATAGTAAAAATTACCATGGATATAAAAATGGAGCAAACCAAAAATTATTCTAAAGAATAAGTGAAGAAATAGTTTTTTTTAAAAAAAATTGATAACATGTTATCAATTGATATAAATTTAATGTTATTGAAGAAAATAAAATATTGGAGAAAAATTTTGATGTTATAGAAATTGGTTTTAAAATATTACATGCCCAGTAATAAATCAGGAAGAGGATGTTATAAGATCAGGGTAACAATGATGTTACGAAAGTTGACAAGAATATGACAGCTCTTTCTGAAGATTTTATAGATGAGAATAAATGTATTTTGAAAACTAAAAAGAGGAAAAAGAAATTGATATAGAGGAAATATTCAAAATTTAATCAGTACTTGTATGGAACACTGAGGTTCCCCCATATTCCGACTATACATTTTTACTTCTACTGACTTTTATGTAATTTAAGGCGAAGATTCAAGAAAGTTGTTCGATTGACATTGTAGTCGTATATTAATAAATATATCATGGAAAAATTAAAATTTCTTTTATGAATAAGATTATTATACCATTCATGGGGATAAAAATAAAAATATTATATATTATTATCAAAATATTCTTAAAGAGGAAGTGGTGATCTTAAGAAAGGGGATATGTTCATGGAATTATTTTTATACTCCCAAACTATTTTGACAAGTTTATTAATATGAATGAAGGTTTTTAATTAATAGACATTTATTGATTTCACTAAATAGTAATGTTTTTATAAAAATCATCTTTAAACTATTACATGGATGTGTTATTATGTAAAATATTAAATACATTTATTATAATACATTTTTTGTACATTGGATTTTCCTATTTAGGCATAGTAGTGTTTAGTTAAATTCTGTTTTTTATGAAACTCTTGTGACACTATTTTTATGATAAGAAATGTTTTCATGTTTTAAGGATAATTTAAATGAGTTGATTTGATATTTATTTTACTCTTTTCAGTTGATTTTTTTAAGGGGGATTAATAACATATGGGGACAAATAAAATACAAATATCATAAGGGGATAATGTAATGATCCTAGATATTTACATCAAAGATATTACGTGTTTTTTATGGATATTGAAAAAAGGGAGTTATTTGTGTTCCAAATTGATTTCTGTTTCAATTTTTTCCAATATATCAATATGTATTTGAAGAGAAAATTACATAAGAATGTTGGATAATTTTGAGAAAATAGATTTTTCTAGAGTTGTGTGAGATAATTTTTTATGAAGCGTAATATTTTTTAATTAACTATGTTAGGAAAATTTCATTACTGATCCTGATGATTCAATTTTATTATTTAATGTTCCAAAAATTATAAATTAAATCGTGATCCATGATGAGTTTGTATGATTTTTTATAATGAGAGAGAATTGTGTTTTTAGGGAAGGTTTGAGTTGCAGGATGCATGAAGTTGTGTGTATTATCAGAAAGACAAACCGAGTGTCATTGGAAAAAGATGTTAATAGTCTATGGTAAAAAGATTGAGTAAATATATACATGTATTTACAAAGGGGTAAAATTAATAAATCTATTAAAATAAGTATAAATTTGGAGATGTAAAAAAACTTTATCCACGATGTATGGAGTTCACACTGTATAAATTTTGAGTTAAAATTCTCTAACATAGAATGATCAGACATTGAAGTAAAAGAATTTCTAATTGGTTGAAGTAATTTTATAAATATTTGTTAGATTAAGAATATCATAGAATAGAGTTCACAGAATAGAGATATATTTTCTATGTTGTTGGATGACAGAAATTCATGCATGGATCCAGATGGAGATTTATATGATACTGTAACAGATGAAGGTTCATCAGACAGTCACTTGAAAGATTCATTGGATGGTGATTTTACATTGACATGAAATATATAAATTTAAAATAAAACCATGTAAATAAGTTAATATAATTTTTTGATGAAATTGAGGGGGATGAGATGAATTAAAATTAGATTTTGATACAAAACAATTATCAGATTGATGATCAGTATATAGTGGTTGTATATGAGGATCACCTATTCTAGATTTGTATGAAGGTCCACTGGATGGAAATTTTAGATCTCATTAGAAAATTATCTACTAATATTGTCAAATAGATTCTTCTTAATAAAGGTAATTTTAATGAAATTCCTTTAAATGATGTGGGTTTGTGAGTTCATCAGATAGATAATGATGAAGGTGAATAATTTGACAGTGAAGTCCCAATGAATAAAACAAGTAGACGTACTCCAAATAGATTAGTTACATGAAGAAATATATTCACAATTTATTGTATGTAACAATGAAGACATTGTGAATATTGTTCAACGTTTTATATCTTATCTAGGTTGAGAATTTTTACAAAGGATTCATAACATAATTTTCAAGGATTTTTAAGGTAGGAAAGATATTTTAACTAAAATAATGTGTGTTTATAATTTTACCAAGGGATTGAGAAGTGTCCTATAATTTTCAAATTAGTATAATGTTTAAAATCCCATGTTTAAATGAGTGAAAAAATAGTTTAGGGTTTATTATCTTTCACTAAGATCCCCACCTATATAATGTGGTGCAATAATATGAAGAAAATGTACAACATTATTCCGATATGGAAGAGAAGAATTTCTGAAGGATTTATATCAGGAGGATTCATCCAAGGTTCCCAACTGATTAAAAAACAGTTCCATCAAACAGAGTTTCATCACATGGGGTAGAATTTTTATCAGACAAATAATAATTGGTTGAATATGAATATGTGTCTGAGTTATCAATCAGAGTTCCTACTTGGTTGAAGAATAAGTCATAGGATAGAGGAGATATATTCAGAAATACAATGGATGGATCACCAGTCAATGTAAAAGGCACATCATACTAAGCTAGTATCATCTAATAGAGAAGAATTGGCCTACGTCATTGAGAACATATACTTTAAAACGAGAATACATAAATGAATCATAGTGTGACAAGGAGAACAAAATGGATACCAACTAGATAAATCCACCAGAAATAGGGTATACATGATAGATTCTATTGTATAGATTCTGCTTAGTAATTTTTCTAGAAAAGTTATAGAAATTTTTAGATTTAGTCTACATAGGCATTCATAATATCAATTGAAAATTTTTAGGCCAACAGTGTCTTTGGATTGTTGTTGAAGATCATGAGTACTATATACGGTGAATGGAAATCCAACTTTCTTATGGAGAAATATAGGATATTTCTTTATAATATTGTGAAATATGAATGAAAGAGATAGAATATGGGGGTATAACCTGTTACTGAAATGGATCATGGATGGGGGGTGGGGGTATAACCAGCAGTAAATAAAGTGGATATAGTTATTATAGTTGTATGAATGATTATGGGGGTTTTAGAAACACTGTTCTCATGTTCCTTTTTAGTATTTCAAGAAGTTAGTTAAAATAATCCATGTTGGGGCATAATAGACATGCAAAGTAGTCGTCAATTTTTAAGAACCTTCATTCTCATGTGTAATGAATTTTAGTGAGAATTTGAGTTTCTATATTGGTGGAAGAGATGTTTCAAAATACAGACTCAAAATTAGGTTCAATGCTTTTGAGAATCTAAAAATAATGTTTTTTATCTGTTATATGTTTTGGTGAAGTCACATGGTTTCATAAGAACACTATAGAAAAAACAGATGAACTAGTGTACTGTAAAAAAAACATGAGGTCATTCAAATCATCTATATAATAGATGGCATGAATAAGAATCATGAGGTGTAGTTATGAGGTTATATGACATTAATATCTATATTGTGAGGCATGGATTGAATTTTCACAGTGTGACACATAGTGTTACAGTGTAATACTAGAAATCCATGCCTGGTAAGTCATTTTACCTAAATACTTCACAACATTAAATTATTTTACATATCGTGAAACATTTCAGAATGATTTTAGAACATTTTAAAGTGATATAATGATTTTGAAAAAACCCCAAAAATTGGTCTCCTTTGAACCCCTTATAAAATAGGGACGAGGAAGAATCTCTTGTATTTTGAATGATCCAATTAAATCATTACTTTTCTGATTGATTCTCTATCAGTCACGATGGATTCATCATTACGATTTCTAGCCCATGCAGTCCATGAATTTTAACTTTTATCATCAAATATTATTATTCTTCTAGATGAGGGTAAAATATGACTGATAAATTGGATGGTGGATCATTTATTTTCATCATATATTCCTTATTACCTGTAAATATGGGATCCCAATAGAGTGTATGGATTTGTTTTCATGTTGATCCATTTAGGTATGACTATATTTCAATATTACATATATTTTTTCCTTTAAATCTAATTTATAGGCTATTAAATTATAAAATTAATTAGGTATTTCATGTATCCAAGATATAGGGTTGTGTCAGAAGTTGAACAAACCCATTTTCTTGTGGTTTCGGAAGAATTAATTTTCTTGGATCTTAGGTTGTTTAGGCATGATTGGATTATCAAATATGATATATTAGATTAGAATAGAGAGTGGTTATCCCTTGTTGTTGAATTTTCACTATTGAAGGGGGGACTGGAGAGGTTAAATTTTTGGGTAAATATTTTCATGTTTTACAATTAAATATTATTAAAACGGTTTTGTTTATTTGTTTTGGGTTTGGTATATTTTCTAATATCGAGCTATAAGAGCACTGCAGACCATCCTATAATGGTTGGTCATTATTCTGACTACAGATAAATTTTTTGGTTTGTATTTCTACATTTTTTTGTGTGAAATATTCTAAATTACAATTTATTTAATTTTAATTTAATTATAAATAATTATTGGGTTACATTGGCATGAGATATGAACTGAAATCTCTAGAGTAAAGGCAAACATGACATGGGAATTATGGTAAGTGCTATTAGACCTTACTTGGATTAGGATTACCTTTGTTTTATGTAAGAGTTCCAATGAATATCCCTAATTTTCTATTTAGATTTATCATAGTATGAGAAATATGTTTGATCATTCCTGTACACAATGAACATGGCCTATGTAATATGATAAATTGATGTGTTAAACATTTATAGACCTCCCCTAGTTCCCTTTATGTCCATTAAAATGGATTCTTTGACTTATGTCCAGTTAAGGGTAGTTCCATCACATGATAGTAGTTTAGGGACTTAAGAAAAATTAACTTTTAGAAATTGAATAAAGTAAAATTTGGTTATACATGGGTTTTACCACGAGAATTAGTTGTCAAGTTAATTAATAACATGACTTGTTATGGATTCATATAAATTGAAAAATTTTGACAAAAAAAATGTGAGTAAATAACTAGTATTTAATGTGGAATCGTGGTATGTACATGTTATTTTTAAGGAACTTAATAAATTAATTAGATGAATGATGTGATTGTCCTTATTTCTTATTGGTGATAGAAATAAAACAATTATAGTTGTTAGGAATATTTATAACTTGGATTAAATTAATTCCATCTTTAATTTTGTTAATTGGATGAGTTGACCAACCTGAATTATGATGAGATGTTGTTATACATGGTTCTCGATCATGCTGTTTTCCTTTTATCTTTCTATTTAGATACGACATTATTATGAGCGATGATTGAGGATAGAATGTATCATGAGACTTCATAGAGTTATATATTATTATGAATCCCATATTATGTTGGAACCCAAGGGATAAATACATAGTTATGTACCACCTGAGTGATATACGTATGGTAATGTACGACCCAAGGCTAGATGATTGATATAGACTACCCGAGGGCTAGGCACATGATTATTTTATTCTTCTTGGTCAGGTGTATATTTCCAATCAGCTCTGAAGAGAGTGGAGTTCATTTTATTTTTGATGTCAAAGGTGAGTTCATGAGTATTTGTTTCTAAATGAAATGAAAATCTCATTGTGTCATATTCTATTGGTGATTAATCATATTTAGGATAATATTTTAAGGCATGGGTGATTCTCCCTGATACAAGTGTATCCACCACTTGACAAGGATATCTAACAATGTGACCATGTAGGTTTTATTATGTTTATGGTTGGATTTTTTCCATGTTGGTATCTTAGATATTTCAAAATGTTCCGAAGTAGTTTTGACTAATCACTAGTGTCAACTATAATCTTGAGGGTCATCAAGTTCATTTGTGGAATAATATTAATTTGTTAATTAATACCATATTATATTTCATTACTTCATGCACTATTTTACTCAAAATTGATTTTCATAGTTATGGTGGTTTTAATCTCATAAGATCTACTCACAACCTAATCGGGATTCCATTTCACTTTTGTACCACTTTTCACAGAATTTTTGTATATGTTCATTATTTTATATGTACTCTAATTATTTATTTTCATGGATCATGTTTTATAATTTAATTTTTATTTCAAACTCTGATATAGGGGGTATAATCTCTACAGTATCCCATCGTACACCAATGATACTAGTTGGTAGCCTCTAGAATATGGGGTAGCAAGATTGAGGTCATGTCGTGAACCAGTACGGCCATTGGTATTATAGTTAAATAGGGTGAGATGTTAAAATGTTGTTTGAGAAGATTATTTTTCTTTTTTCTTATGATTCTTAGATCTGTTGAATTAATGATTTAGGATTGTGTTGGACCATAGAGGGATGTCGGGATGGTGTGTCGAGAACACCTGTTTTTATTAGAAGTATAAGTTACCAGGGATGTGATTTTTGTTATGATATGAAATGTTATAGATGTATTTTATTTTCACATATGTAGACAAAGATGTTTTTATTATGTTTTTATTTATTACAGATATATTTATCTTGTACCATTGGTAAATGGAAGGGTAGTTGATTTTATTTGACTATTGATATGCAGAGGAAAGAGGCATATCATGCATCATATTAGGTATGAGGATTCACTTTACATATAGTTGTGATAGAGTCAAATTTCACTAAAAACATGGGGAAAACATCCAAAGCTACTCATACACCATTTTACATATAAGAACATATTGGAATTATGTTTAGCTCAATAGAATTGTATATGGATTCATTTTGATGAAAGGTTATGTTAATGTATGGGTAGATTCTTGATGATGCGGATGATGACACAATACTTGTATACAGGAGGTGCAGTTACCCTAATAAGGATGCTTTGAAACATTACGACTATGATTTGAACCACTTGTGAGTGGTCTTTCTTCATTTTTGGTTACGTGGCATATTCCTCCAGGGAGTAGTCAATTGTGAAGGTGATTGAAGAGGAATGGTTCTCAAGTCATGGAAATATGGTCTATATTTTCATTCATAATGTCTATGAGACACAATTATGGATGTATTGACATATTGATAAAATGTGACGTGTAATGGGATCATGTTTCATTCTCCATGAGTTGTTACATTCTTAGAGGTTGGCATGTGGTCTAGGTTTATGGACCTAGTGGGTTACTTGATACTTGAACCATTGAGGTAATATGGGAGACCTATAGTCCGTTAGTCTTCAGCTCAATCCTTAGTGAGTTTGTTTTAAATTATTTTTTGTTCAAGAATAATGCTTGGGATTGTTTGGGAATTTGGTGATGATCACCTTGCTTGTTGGTTCTTTAATAATAAAATTACGTTCAAGATATTTGGAGTAGGTTGATGTATGGTCATCTATTTTGAAAACACATTAGTAGTGTAGTTAGAGTGAAGGTGTATTCACATGAATAATGAATTGTTGGGTGATGGCCAATCATGAGGATATGTTTGACATGTTGATGGATAAGGATGAGAACATGAAGTTCATGAAAGCCAGTGTAATGAAGGAAATGGTGTGAATAGTCTTAGAACTAGAAAGGATTCTATTTTTAAGGGGAGATCCATGGGAGATTATGGAAAGTTAAGGATAGTGGATCGGGAGGCTTGATCAGTTTTTAAATGGGTGTTTTATCCTAGCTTCAATGAATCATGACTCATTGAATTTTGATTTGTGTTTATTGAGTGTTCACTGGAATGATAGAGAACTTGGGTTTTCTGATGATACCAAGATTATAAGAATGTTTTGGAGATAATAAATTCTATTTGGGAAGTGTGAAAATATGGTGCAAGAGTAAGAGATTATTGTTTCTAGAGAGATAAAGGTGATACATGATGATTATGGGGTGATGAATTTTCTTCATTATCAATAGAAATAATTCATGCTGATATAAAATAACCCAAGAAATGTGTTGGTTTCAATGTAGTAGAAAGAATACATTCACATCTACATTGTATATATTCAAGACGCGTTAGTGATTCTTGGATTTCAAGTCCCACACAATTAGAGATGTTGGGAGCTGAAGAGACATTTTTCTATAGGGAGGCCTAGGTCCCTTGAATTAGTTTGTTATATTACTATAGTAATAGGTCATATAAAAATGCGTGTGTTTTTTGTGGTAACATCAGAAGACATCTTAGTGTACACTTAGTTTTGAGACGATCATGCTTAATATATTTACATCTTCCTAATAATTCTATCAAGGCTTTGGTTATATACCTAGCTAGATAAATGAATTACTGGTTATATTAAGGGACTCACTGGGATTATTCTCACATAGTGGTGTAATGACTGTTTCATGGCTGGGAGACCATAATAGATTAAAAGAGGATGATCCCCTTGTATTAAATCTCCTTTCCTTGTATGATTGGACTATAGGATGGTTTAGGTGGGGTTTTTAATATTTGAAAGTTGTGATGTCTGATTATTCAGTTACTACGTGAACACTATATTTGGGGTTTGAGTGAAGCATTGTATAGGGATGGTGTGTTGACATTATGATTAAAATATTCAAGTGTGGTCAGAATATGATTCATGGGTGACCCACTATTCATTACATAGTTCTTGGGATGTACCCTGAATAATGGATTGGTTTAGGGGGTGAACCCATTTTTTCCCATACTTCAATCAGTGAATAAATTTTTCATGAAATTTTTTAGTTTGTGAAACATGTGATGAAATATATTGGGTTATGTTATAGGGGGTGAAACATGCAACTAATTTTTTTTGAATTTTTTTAGGTGGTGAAATATGCAATGAAAACTGTTGAAGGTTTATCTTGATGAGAAATGACTAGAAAATATTATGAACTTGGTTCCATGGTTTGGGAATTTCTTTTCAGGCATGGAATGATTATTCTGAGGTTTATCTAGGACTATCCAAGAATAGGTTGGATTATACGAGCCCTATGTGTTGGAAATTAATACCAATTTTTTCATTATATAATTAGAGGATGAAGATGGAACCACCCCTAGATGGTGTTGTGTTCATGTCTGAGCATAGTGTGATGGAAACTATGTTGAGTGGGTTATTGGACCATGAGGGTTGTGTATTGATTTGAGACATTGGTGGTGGGTAATTCTATTGGTTGGAATCAATCATTGAATGTTTATTTATAATGTGGGGATCACCATGAATATACTGGTAAAATTTATAATAAATTAGTGTTTTTTAGTTATGGACATGTGTCTAGGAACACTATCTATAGGTTCATTAATGGGTACGAGTAGTGGATTAGGTGTTTGTGAGTAATTTCCCTCATGTTCATAGTCATGTGATAAAAAATATTTTGATGCTTCAAAGTATAGTGTGGTGGATAATGCGATGTTTTATGGCATATATGGGTCAAGTTCATCTATTGAATGATCATCGGAGCTTCTCTAGGACGAGAAGATTCAAGGTGTGGGGATTTTAATAATCATAATTATTACGGATTAATAATTTTTGTAAGAATAAAAAATTCTCCATTGGTATATTAGACACTTAAAAATAAATAATCAAAATTAGATGTTGGTATTTTTTTTAAAAAGTGTGATATTTTTGTAGGTTTTTTATGTTTTGGACAAAGTACCATGGGTTCAAATGAACACTGTAGGGGAAACAGATGAGTTGGTTGATGGAATCCACCCATGAAGGCCATTCACATTGTGTATATAACCCATGACATGAATACGTTTGATGGGGTGTGGTGGGAGGTGAGAGGATGAGAAAATTATGGTCATAAGGCATGGCCCAAATTTATAGGGCACAATAAATAATGTCATATTGTGACCCTTGTTGGTCAGGACCAATAAGTAATTTTTACCAAATATATCATAATGTGATATTATTTTACAGGCGATGAATCTTTTTTGGATGATTTTTATAGTTTTTTAATGAGATTGAATGATTTTATAAACCCTGAAAATAGGTTCCCTTTCAAAAACATATGTAGAAAAGCGATGGGGACGTATATATTGGCTTTCAAAGCCCAACCGAACTTCTTCCTTTACCGATTGAAGAAACATAATCCATGATATATTCATCCTAGTGAGTTTTATCCCATGGGATCTGTGTATATTTCCATTTCTATATCAATACTCTTTATTTTTAGTTAGTGATAAATTAATATAGATAAATTGAATGGAAAATCATCAATTTTCATTAAATATTCTATGGTTCTTTAAATGAAGCGATCCCAAGATGATTCCTCTCTTTGTTTACACATTGATCTACTATGGATTAAATATGTTATGATTTTCCAAATGGGTTATTCCTTAAATTTATTTTATTGGATTTTAAATTGGTTAAATAAATTAGCTATTTTATGTTACCTAGATTCTGGGGTGCCTCAGGAATGGAACTCACCCTTTATTCAATGGTTCTAGAGGGATGGATTTTCTTGAAGACTAGGATATTGTGGTGGGTATGGATGATCAATGATGAGATCCTGGATAGTCTTGGGTGGAGTTTATCTCATGTTGGTGAATATAAACCACTGAAGGGAGATCTATTAACATTATGTCATTGGGGTAATATTTTCATTGTTTATAACATAGTGTTATTTAATTGGTTTTGTTTCATTATTATGATATATGGATTTTTCTCGGGAATGAGTCAAAAGAATGTTGCAGACCATCCAAGGATGGTTGGTTGTTGTTTCAAATTCACAACATTGGCTGGTAAGTCTTTTAGTTTTTTATTTCACTGTTGTTTGTTAGGTTCATTGTAATAATTTAATTACTTATATATTAATTATAATATATTTTTGGGTTACCTTTTCTTGAGATATGAACTCACGGTGCATAAGGAAAGGCCAATTAGACTTGGTCAACCCATGTCGTGTTATCATACCATCCTTAGATTGAGGTCATCTTCATTTGAGTTTGGTGTTTGAATACGTATCCCAAATGTTCTATTTAGATTTAACCTAGTACGTGAAATATACATGATCATTCTCACACACTGTGTGTGAGGAAAACTTAATTGGATAAATTTATGTATAAAACATGTATAGAACTCCCTCTAGATCCCTAAGGGTCCATTGTTATTTAGCCTTGGACTTATAGACACCTAAGGGGTGTGGAAAAATTGGTCCAAATATTGGGAAATGGAATTGAATAAACCGTGATCCATTGAATAATGTTAATTTCGGTTATAGTTGGTTTTCACCATCAGAATAATTTGGTGTGTTAATTAAGAACATGACTTATTATGGATTTGGATGAACTGGTAAATTGTGATGAAAAAATGTGTGTAAATAACAAAGATTCAAAATGGTATCCTAGAATCAACTTACATTTTGTATAAATACCTAATTATAAATAAATATCACGATTGATGTGATTGTGTTTATAGACTAATGGTTATATAAATTGAACTTTTATAATATTAATGACAGTTAGTAACTTGGATAAATTAATTATTTCTTTTTTTATTAATTAGATGAATCGAACAATAGGGATTATGATTACATGTTTTCATATATGGTTCTTGGTCATGAAATTTTCGTATCATCTTTTTGTTTGTAGATGACTCTATTAACATTGATGCATGACAGAAGTATATTTCATGATCCACCATGTAGTAAAGTTTTTTATGAATCCCTATTAATGTTTGAGCCCGAGGACTAGATGAATGGTTTCAGAACACCCAAGGGATAGTTGCATGATAATATACCACCTGAAGGCCAAATATGTGGTTTAGACTTTGTGAGGGCTAGGTGCATGACTATTTGATACTCCAAAATCCCAGGAACCAGGAGACCTGGCCCTAAGAACATTATTATATAAAAAGAAATAGAGTTCAATAGCTAAGGATTCTTACAAAGCCTCGAGTACATGACACCATACTTAAGTGAAATGTTTTTGTTTCTCATCAGTGCATATGGGTGAGAAGTATGTTTAATTATTGATGCATAGGGGTGAGCTTCATGATTAGGAGTATTCTATGGAAAATTACCTCTCCGATGGACATATGATATCAGTGACTGATCATAAGAAGGATAGTATACCAATTAATGGGTTCTCCATCCTTATACAAGTGGATCCAACTCTTGATATTGATATCCAGAAATGTTCATATAATGTCTTTATTATTTTTATATTTATATATACTCCATGATGTGCTCAATGATATAGGGGAATTTTCCAGAGGTATGATTGACCTAGGGTATCAAATTGACCCATAAGGGTCAACCAGTTCATTTAGTGCACAATAATAATTAACTAATTACTAACCTTTTATATCGATTAATTTAATGAACTATTTTTTTCAGACTAGATTTTTTAGAAATGGTGGTTTTGATCTACTGAGTTTTACTCACAACCTACTCGGGCTACCATTTCACATGGATACTCCAGAATCTCTTAAATGTTTATTTTAGTTACCTAGTTAGGGTATGACCCTAGATTGTGTGGTCAAGAAAGATAGCTTGGATGGTATCAAACGATTAACTGATACTATACACACATATGTAGAATATCAATTTTTTGATTTTTTTTTAATTTCATTCTGTTATGTATCTGTATCCATTACAGTGGTCGATATTTTATGTTAAAAATTGTTATTCAAGACTCTATCATATTTCATTGTATTTTTGTAGTCATTAATTATTTTATGTGAAATCCAGTTATTGATTTTCTTGGATGGTTTTGGGTTATTCATTTATTATTTTACACTATGATAATGGGTGAATATTATCCCCATTCTATAATCATATCCCCCCATTTATGGTTAATAACCACTAGGATACGGGGGGGGGCATGTCAGAGGTCATGTGGAAATCTAGTGTGGGAACCAGAAAACATGTCCATGTAATTTACTGAATGCTTCCACAAATTATCACAGAGCGTAGATCGTTCTGTAATCTTCGATTTGACTTATTGTGGAGCCTAAAAGGAGTTACGGAATAGAAGTTATGGTTGTTTGAAGTCAGTGTGATGGAAATTTCCATCCATGATGGTTTTGGGGAAAAGTATGGATTTTCGGGTAAAAAGGAAATATTGTGTGTAAAAATAGAATCTTGCATGTAAAAAATGAATCTTGCACATAAATTTATTTATGTGTAAAAAAGGAATCTTGTGCGTACAAATTGATTCTTACGCGTAAAAATAGATCTTCCACATAAAAGTTCTTTGCGCAGAAGCATTGAATTTAATTTTACGAGCACCTAAATTCAAGGGTTCACCTATAAATACATGTTCACCCTCTTCTTCTCAGGGCCCTCGAAGGTTGGTTGCCTCTCTAATGCACGTAAGTCCTCATTTTCTGTGCCTGTGCATAAAAACCCCCATCTTACATGCAAAACATAACTATTGAGCATAAAGGGAGAAACATGACCAATTTTTCATGAAAAACATTAATTTTGTCTGCAATAGTACCACTATTCCCAATTTTGTCATGCACTATTGTTCCATATTTCCAATTACACACACACCTTTCCTATTGCAGGATAATCTCCCATATTGTGTGCAATTTGTTCAATATTGCGCACAAACCACCCCTATTGCACGCAATTCCTCCCCTATTGTGCGCCCATATCCCATATTGCGTGTACACCTACTCTATTGCACGCAAGTCCTTCCCTATTGCACGCACATCCCCCTATGGCATGCACATCACCCATATTGCGCACACACCTTCTCTATTGCACGCAATCATTTTCTATTGCACGCCATCCTTCCCTATTACACGCAACAGTACCATGGTGTTGAATATTGCATTGAACTATGCCACACAGTGCAATATTACGTGTAGCCTATCCTACATGTAGCACATTTTATGTTCCATGACATCGACATTTTCCATTGCGCCCTTATGCACTGCTGCCATCCACCTATGGGATAACATGATTGGAGATACTCCTCCACACACCATAAAACACCATGAGTCACCATATATATCATGGTATGTTCCCATGTCATGAGTGGAGATTCTCGTCATCAAACCCCCTGAGTACCTTGGGTCGAACCATTCCTCAACCAACTCATCCAAACTGCATCACCAGACTCCTATGTCAGGTTGAACCAAAAAGGGATGCCCTTACGCAAGACCCAACACCAGCCATTTCTAGGCGCCTTATGCCTAACGGTCCACTCTACATGACTAGAAAACTATATCATGCAATGTCATTCACTAATAGAATGACTATCTTTCCATATAAGCTATGCCTTATGTGCTAGGCATAAGATTCATTATGCCATGATCATAGTGGCTTGCCTTAAATAGCATTGGAATCTATTCAGATATTCCATCACTCCACCTCACGCTTATTGTATCCTTCATTCGGATACTCTTTCTTTTTCATGTCTTAAGGGACCCCCTAAAGGGTTGGCCGCATGCCGAATCGTCTCCCCTATCGTCCTCATCCAACACCTCTTAATACTTTGTATGGAACTTCGAGTCAGGTCATATGTTTCGAACATGGCCAGTAGTCGACCCTCATTTGTTTTTTCCCATTTCAGGCTAACTCCATATAGATGCTTTGTTTCAAACACAGTCAATAGTTATCCTCTATCATCATGCCACCCTCACCATATTTAGAATGTCGAGCATGTGATTCACAATTTTCATATCCCTTTGTTCGGACTGATCAAACGACCCTTGGTGTGATCTTTCTTGTGCACTAGAACCTAGGTGTAGGCCCCAATTATATACCCCATATAACCTGTGAGTTGGGATTATATCATGGCTAGATATGAGGAAGACATTATCGGGAGCTTCCTTGCGTAATCCCCATTCACTATTTCCGCTCCATAGCAACACCCGAGCAACTTCCACGGGTATTCCCCATACACAATTGTCGCCCCATAGCGGCACCCAGGTAGATTCCTTTCCTTAGCCCCAGTCACTATTGCTGATCCATAGTGGCACCTGGGAAACATACCTGTGTATTACCCATTCACCATTGTCGATCCATAGCGGCACCCGTGCAGTTTCTTTGCATAAGCCCCATTAACCATTTCCGCTCTAAAGTGGCACCCGGGCAGCTTCCTTACGTAAGCCTCATTCACCATTGCTGCTCCTTAGTGGAACACAAGCATGATAATTACTATTGATTCTTCTCATATACATGCTAATGTGGACCCCCAATGGGATCACCTCATGATATCTCATAGTCACGACATTGGTGTCCCCTTGGCTTCACCAAGGAGTATTGGGTACCGGTTATGTATGGCCTATGGGTGCAAAGTGAACCCACCTCGTCCGAGAAGCAGGACGTTAAACTGCCAAGCCCCATCATCCTCAGAACATGATGTTGAACTCTAACCTCGCCCTGTGCCTTGCACGTTGGGTGCCCCGTCTCAGACATTCTCTACACCTAATAGTCTCCACGGGAGTGAAATTATTCCTCACATGGAATGAAATCCTCTTTATCAGAGCGACGTCTATCCGTAGGGAAGGGTATCCACCTTGGTGTAATCACCCAAGTTTTCCATGCAATAGGCAACACTCCTACTCCTCCCCTTTTCCTGGGTTCCAAATCCATCTTCCTCTAGGATTTTTCACCACCTGGGCCTCCACCCTGCAGTATGTCCCAATCTCTCTCACCTGGGCTACTAACCATGCATAAGACCCTATTTCTTCTCTAGGCCTCCAACTACATGTGGCCCCAGTCTACATCTCATAGATACACATTTCACATTGTGATCATCAAGTCTTTGTTGTCTCTTATTTCTCACACCAAGCATGAATCATGTGGTCTTAGAGAAAGCATCAACCATGACATCCTATCGGGGTAACCTAAAGTGTAATCCCATCACCCAACCTGAACTACGAGGTTTTGATCCTTACCAAGGCGAGGTATGTAAGAAGCCTCATTGAGGATCAAGACCACCACCCACTGGTCTTGACCATCTTAACGTCGGTTCACCAAAAACCCCATGAACTATGAGTTATTTGACCATTATCAAGATGAGGTATGTAAGAAGCCTCCCTGAGGTTCAAGCACAACAACCATTGGTTCCGCCCACCTTCACATCGGCTCCTACTCCATCACGAACTATGAGGTATTTTATCATTGTCCTCTAGATGAGGTATGTCAGATGCCTCCCTGATGTTCAAGCCCAACACCCAGTCTCTCTGACCACTTTCACATCAGTTATCCCACTCTACCTGAACTATGCGAACTTTGATCCCTACCATGGCATGGTATATAGGAATCCTCCACGAGGTTGATGCCCACTATCTATCTGGGCCCCAGGTCCTTCTTCACGTCAGTTTACCCCTGTCCTTCATGACGTTAAACTGTTGACCTCAACCAAAAGTAAGCTGTTGTTACCCCATCCAATGGTTAGCCGCTGTGACCTTAATAAATGGCAAGCCTTTGTGACCTCGTCTAGTGGTAACATGTTGTGACCCCTATCCAGTGGAAATACATTGTGACCTAAATTAGTGGTAATCCATTGCATCCCCTATTCAATGGAAATCCATTGTAATCCCCTTTGTTGGGACCCTCATCATTGGTCTGTCCTAGTGGCCTCAGACCAACATGGGATACTATCCATGCATGAGCCCCATACACATCATCGAGTTATTTTCCTATGTGTATGGCCCAATTCATGTCCATTTCCTTGGCGTCCCTTTGATCCTATGTGTTTTGGGAAGGTCATGACCTAACCCCGAGGTTCCACTTCCACCAGGTCCAATACATGTTTCCTTTCTCACGGGCCACCTTCAAAGGCATCCCTTCGCCCTACTAAACTACGAAGACATTGATTTCTTACCATAGGGATATGTAGAAAGTATCCCCGAGACTCAAGACTAACATTACCATCATCCTCATGGTGGTTCCATCCCATTCATCATCCCCTTAATTCAAACACTCCATCATCCATATTGATTCTTTATCGGGCCGCCACATCCTGGTGAGGTCATGAAATCTCACCCCCCTCATATATCAGTGTTCCCCCAGGGTTTTCACCCACTTGATTCAATCTAATCAGTGTTCTGATCAGTTTGATCCATCTTTTCTAGATGTTAAACTTGTGGCATAACCTATGTTAAACATTGTAAGCTGAGGAAAATCTCAGAGACATTCCTAGGGAATAAGATTCTTTGCCTTCAACACGGGATGCCTCGGGCTTCTGCACCCTTGAGATGCCCTATAATAAGGGGAAGAAACCCAGACGCGCCAGTGTCCCAACATCAGGACATGCCTGTGATGTCCAATGTGACAACTCCACTGACTAAAGGTTTCTTCACTGAATGGATCCCTTGAAATTTCATGATAGAAGTAGTGTAATTAACTATTGTCCATGATGATATGGAACTAGGAAGAGTTTCATGGACATCGTATTAACTATATAAGGGACACTTGGACTAAGTGAAAAGTTACGAGGAGGAATCCACGAAAGGAAGAACTGACATCCCATAATCCTATTTCGATTAAAGATTAAATGTCCCTGAATAAGGAACAGATACTTCCCGCCTTTGAAAAGTGGGAATGCGGGGCAACAAACAGTTGTGTGTCCCCGAACAGACGGATGCACGCGCCCCGATGAAAGCGTCAGAAACACATAGATAGGCCACCGGTCATATATTGAGATGGGGTGGTATATTATAATGTGGTATCATAGGATTATTTTTCTTTTGTCTAATGATTTTGGGATCTAGTTGACTGGAAACATAAGAATGTGTCAGACCTGGAGATGGATTTTGGGCTGGTTTGAGAAAAACACATTTTTTTGTACTAATTTCATGTTAATAGGGATGCTATTTTTTATTCTTATTGGTGAGGTTATAGTTGTATTTTATTTTCTCTTTAGGAGATGAACATGTGGTTTGTACATTTTGATTTATAAATTATTTATGGCTCTTGTACCACTGGTGAGAGGCCAATGAGTTGATTTTATTTTATTCCATACCTTCATAGGAAATATCCATGTCATGAATCATATTAGGAATATAGGATTTACGTAACATATGTTCGTATCAGTGTGTGATTTCACTGATGAAAGAAGAAAAGTGTCTACGACTACTCTTATGGACTTTTTGTGTATAAATACTTGATGAATTATACATACATGGTCTGACTTTTATATAAATTCTTTCTGATTGTTGGTTATGTGGATATACATTGAGATTCCAAATGACAGGGATGATGACTCAATCCTCATGAATTGGAGGTGTAATTACCCTAGTAAGGATGATGTTTCACATAATTCCCATGAATTGGGATCCTTGCAAGTGATATTTGTACGATTTTGTTTATGTGGACTATTAAACCAGGGAGTATACTATTGTGAAGATTCTTATAGAGGATGAGTTACCTATTCTTGGATAGATATTTTTTCATTTTATGATTAATATCTATGATACCTAGATATTGACATCTTTATAGGTTGATAAAATTTGACGTGGAATGGGACGCACATTGTGTTTTAATCTTATCAGATGTAAGATTGTGGACAATGTGGTTAGACCTAGTTTATTTCATTGGACATGACATGGTGGGGATAAATGGGAGACCTAGAAGGCTTTAGATTATGAATCAAACCATAATTAGTTAGTATTCATACTTTTTTTTATATTTAGACCAATACATGAGAGTGATCGAGGTTTTGGTGACGAGCACATTGCATGTTGGTGCTTTAAGAATAAAACTGTGGTCTTAAGTATAAGTGATGAGTGATGTATGGTCATTTATATTGAGAACACTATTATTGTATAGTTATAGTATAGGTGGATTCTCATGAATATAGTATCATTAGGGGATGGACAGGTTTGTGGATAAACATGACACATTGTTAGCTAAGGATGATCAATTGTGTTTTTAGAAAGAAACTGCAAGGTAGGAGATCATATAAATAGTCTTGGAACTGGTAAGGTTAATTTTCATGAAGATGAGTTATAATGGAGGTTCTGAAATGTTTTGTATGAAGGAACATGAGGTGTGGTTAATAGTTTAATGGGTTTTTGAGCTTTTTTTTGGAGAAGTATGACTCATTGAATTTTGAGTTGGGTTAAGTTAATGGTCATAGGTAGGAGAGTGAACCATGTGATTTTGATGTGAACAAGATGGTTGGAACATATTAGGGACGTGTGATTCCATTTGGGATGTGTGAATAGGTGTCTTAGAAGTAGGAACCTGTTGTCTTTAGAGAGGTCAAACTGATTAACATAGATGTTTGTGAAATGAATGAGTTGTATTGTCAATGGAAATCATTTATATTGACATAAAAGAACTCGAGTTGTGTATTGGTGGTAGTGACACAAAAAAATTCCATTCACGGATACTTGATAGAAATTCATGATGGTTTTGTATGTCTTTGATAATATGTACCTCTTAAATTTTGGATGCTGGGAGATGAAAAAGAGTTTGTCAGAAGGGATTCCTAAGACCCTTGAATGAATTTGGCATGTTTCAACTATAAGAGGTGGAATAAAAAATGGGTGGGTTTGTGGTGGTAATCATTTCCAAAATCATAGTGATGACTCAACAAATTTTCCTTATGTCTTTTTCATTCCTTCATGTTTGGGGATATTGTTGAGTCAATAAGGTTTCCTTATGACTTTACCAATCCTCATGTTTTGAAAATCACAAACACCTTATCTCAAGACAAATTTAATTTTATCCTGTGTTTTAATTTCATAAGGAAACTTTTCCTTACCCAATGAAATTTTTCCTTACCATGTTTTTTTTCATTATATTGTCTAAGTTTAAAATTTGAATTCATATCTAAAACCTCAGAATCATATAATACTTAGATAAAGTGAATTATGTTTTCAGGATCTGAATATAGACTCTGAGTTCTCTGAATTCAGACTCCGAACTCTTCTGAGTTCTGACTCCCAGTCTCTGAATTTAAACTCCAAACTATTATAATATCTGACTCTGAGTTCTATTAAATTATCCTTCAAACTTTTATGAGTTATGACTCTGAATTCTAAGGAATTCAGATTTTGAACTTTGAATGTTCTGATTCCAAATTCTATTGAATTCTGTCTCCAAACATTGTATGTTTAGACTCCGAAATCTAATTAATTCCGACTCCAAACATTGTATGTTATTACTCCGGATTCTCATGAACTCTAACTCAATACTTTTTATGTTTAGGTTCCGAATTCTTGTGAATCCAGATTTTGAATTTTCTTTTAAGTTTAGACTTTAAAATTCTATTGACTTCAGGTTCTGAATTCCATAGAAAACAGAATATGAATATCCTTGTATTATAGACACTGAATATGTTTTTGGTTAGACTATAAACATTTATTTTCATACATTCATAAGATTTAATTTTGGTTAAGTAACCATATTTTTTCATACACTTGTTTGTTATAAAACAATGTCAGGTTTTTTGTTACTAACTAACTGTTGTTTGAGTGACTCATGTAAAGGTCCCTATGAAATTCAGGGAACAATATGATCATTGGAGGAGGGAGCTGACTGTTGGAGTTGTACCTATAAATAGGAACTCATTTGAAATACCTCATGTATTTTGATGAAAAATTTGATCATTATAGATATTACATGTTCCTGAAGTGATTTCTATAGAGATAGACTTTATTACTTCGTACGTACTGAACACCTTGTTCAGATTTTCTTTGTGCGACTCTGAATGTTAGTGAATACATTCGAGGGCTTCCAGTGATAGGAAGATAGAGGTGCCAACTACCTTAATGTTCAAGGACGTCCTTGCTAAAGAAGATATAGGTGCTGAGTACCTTGATATTGAGGGATTGCAGGGATAGAAAGACAGAATATAATCTTCGTATCAAGGTCTTACCCTAGTGTGGGTATGCTAGAATTTCTTTAAAGTATAAATCAAGGGACCTTTATCCAAGGTTTTTGGATACCCTTCTCTTTGGGATAAAAGATTTACTACTTGTTACTTGTTTGGTTCATGTTTTCCTCTGTATTTTTATTGTTTAAGAAAAGTATAACTATCTTATAATTCATTATACTTGTATACTCTGATTTCGTAAGATTCTATATGCTTTAAGGTAGAATATTTATCTTTGTAATATTTTTTAAAGTTTCTTTTCTAGAACCACTTTTCCATAATTGCATTCCCATAATCATATTTCTTGATCAAGAAAGTGTATGGAACTAGAGGTTTTGTGAATTTCATTGTTTAACCTTGTTAAAAATCTCTTTCATTAAAAGTTCAAAAGAATTTTTAAAATATAAAATTCACCACCCTCTTGTATATTGAGGATCATTAGATTCTATGTACAATGTCTTCATTCATTTTTTCGACCCTACAATTGGTATCAGAGGAAGACTACATCACACTCTGAACCAATCTAACAATTGGTATCAGAGGAAGGTCTCTGAAATACTTATATTCACATATATGTTTTCCTATATCTTGTTTTATCATTATTCTATACTTTCCGTGCTGTGAAATATTTTCCTTGTTTACAAACTCTTTTTTACTAACAAGTTAATGTTGAATGTTTTTTTAAGATGTCAGAAATCAATGTCGGTTCCATTGAAAACGTAAATCCAACTAGATAACCTATTTTTAATGGGAATGATTACGAATATTGGAGAGATCGCATGAAGACTTTTATTATAATTATTGGATTAGATAATTTAGTTATTCTTACTAGAGAATATAAAATTACTGATAAGGAAGTTAGTTCATTCGCCAACCAAGAAAATCATGAATATCAACTAAATTATAAGGTAAAAAATATATTTCATTGTTCCATGACTATAAATATATAGAGAAATTTCATCTTGTGATGTAGCAAATTTATTATGGAAGTAGCTTGAAGTTAAAGACATTGGAACTTCAAAAGTCATTGAAACAAGAAGATCCATGATCAGAGCTGAATATCATGGTTTTTTTTATTTCCTTATAGAGAACCCATGTGTAAGGTTCAGTAGAGATTCATGACTATTTATAACAGTTTACAATCCATGGGTGACAAAGGATTAGATGATGATGGTCTTATGGACAAGATCATAGACATAATTCCCAATGAGTTGGAATCTAAGAGGACTATTGTTGATCAGAATAGAAAGGTTACTCAGATTACTCTTGATGAAGTTTTTGGAACTCTTCTTCAACATGAGACAAGAATAAGAAGATATGCTGATAATTTAAAGAATATGAATGGGAATGGCAGTGTTGCTTTTACTACAACTTCAAATCATATGAAAGCCAAGGCTCCTGAGATAGTTACTAGATATAAATATAAGAATATTGTTATACAATCAGAATCTAGAGGAAGTGAATCTTCAAAAAATGATCGAGGCATTCTTTATCGAAGGATGAGAAAGATTATTGGAAAGAAGAACATTCAATCCAGATACAAGAATAAAGAAAGGAAATATTAGAAGGATTATGAAGTTACATGTTATGGATGAAAGAGAGATGGACATATAAGACCTGATTGACCTATTCTTAACATAAAGGAAAGAAAGGAAAAGAATTCCGAGAGAAATAGAAATAAGTACTACAAAGATAAAGATAAAAATGTTTTGAAATCTAATGACACTTGGAGTGCCAGTGGTGGTGACTCTTCCGATGAATCATCATATTACGAATCTTCTGTACCAAAGAATCCCAGTCTAATATCAATACTTCCTATTAAAAACCATTAGTTAATGGCTAAGGTACAAAATTATGAATCCATGACCAATGTATCCCTAATTTCAAATTATAATGATAGTAAATATTATCAATTTTTGGATGATGAATATTCTTCTGATATGGATAATACATTACCTAATTATGATAAAGTTTCTTAGGTTTGCTAAGATTCTTGAGAATGAAAATTCCAAAGTCAGCAAAAATCTTGATGAGTAAAATATTAGGATTTCAATTCTTACTAAATATATATTAGATCATTCTAAATATCTTGATAAGAAACACCTTGATTTTCAAAGTATTTCAAAAAAATCATGAGGAAGTAAATTCTGAGAAGGATAAACATTCTAAAGATCTAGAAAATTTTATTTCTAAGAAAAATGTTTTTGAGTCTAACTATAGTTATAAAGCTAATGTTTTGGAAGATAAGAACATAGTTATTATACTGATGTCTGAAATTTTTTCCTTGAGAAATTGTTAGTCAAACTTTACCTTAGGTAAGGAACAATTTGATAATATGTATTCTCAGATCTAGAAAATTTTATTTCTAAGAAAAATGTTTTTGAGTCCAACATAAATTGGAAGCATTGGAGGCAAGTATTATGTATTTTTTTAGTTGATGATTACACTAGATTTACATGGTTCTATTTTATAACAACAAAATATGAATCGTTTTCTTATTTCAAAATACTTAGAGCCTAGGTTAAAAATGAGAAAAACCTTCCTTTGATAACTATTCATAATGATCATGGAGGAGAATTTCAAAATTCTGATTTTGAAACTTTTTTTAATAGAAATGGAATTACTCATAACCTCTCAACACCCAAAACACCTCAACAAAATGGTGTTGTTGAAAGAAGAAATAAAATTATTTAAGTGATAACTAGAACCATGTTGAGTGAGTATTCTGTAGCCTAATTTTTTTTTGGGATGAAGCATTAAGTACTTCTTGTTATACTATAAATCGAGTTTTGATTAGACTATTTCATAATAAAATTCCTTATGGGTTATGGAATGGTTGAAAACCTAGACTTTCCTACCTTATGGTTTTTGGTTTCAAGGTATTAATTCTAAATACTAAATATAATCTACAAAAATTCGCACCAAATTCTGAAAATGGAATTTTTTTATGTTACTCCACAACTTCTAATGCTTATGGAGTTTTCAATAAAAACACATCCATAGTTGAGGAAACAGTACATGTCAAATTTGATGAAACTGATCCTTTTGTTTTTAAAAACCCCCAACCTACATATTCGGATGTGTTTTCAAAAACCAATTATCAACCTTTGTTAGAAGATCCTTCTGATAAGGAATATTCCCAAGAAAATGTTCCTGAATCATTTACCCTAGAATATTTCCTACCCTATGTTGATGAACAGGTTTTACAAAACCCAAATCAATTTTTTCTAAAGAATCATCCTTTTGATAGTATCATTGGTTATGTGAATCAAACTCTATAGACTAGAAGTTCCTTAATAAATGAATTAGAACATCTAGAATTTATTTCCCAATTAGAACCAAAAATCATTGATGAAGCTTTAGGTGATGATCATTTGATAAAATCTATGCGTATGAGAAAAATGATTTCGAAAGAAAAAATGTCTGGGCATTGGTTGAAAGACCTAAGGAAGCATCTATTATTAGAGTCAAATGGGTCTTCAGAAATAAGTGTGATTAAAATAGAATCATAGTACGAAATAAAGCTAGATTGGTTGATAAAGGCTATAATAAACAAGAAGAAATAGACTATGAAGAAACTTATGCTTCTGTAGCTAGAATTGAATCTATTCATATTTTACTTGCCTTTGTAGCATTCTTCAATTTGAAATTTTAAAAATGGTTTTGGAATGTCCTTTCATTAATGGTTGTGTTCAAGAGGAACTTTTTGTTGAAATAACTTCTAGTTTTGAAGATATAAAACAACCCGAACATGTTTACAAACATACCAAACCTTTGTATGGACTTAAGAAAGCCCCTTGAGCCTGGTATGATAGACTAACCGGATTTTTGCATCAAAATAACTATGTTAAGGGAAATGCATATCAAACCCTTTTTATATATAAGTATAACAAAAATGTTTTCATTGTTCAAATATATGTTGATGACATTATATTTGGTTCAACTCAGAAATCATTAACTAATTCCTTTGTGGATCTAATTTGATCTGAGTTTGAAATGAGTATGATGGGTGAGTTAACATTTTCCTTGGTTTTTAAATTTCTCAAAAACCAAAATGAATCTATATATACCTACATAAGAATATTAAATATATTCTTCAAAAGTATGGATATGACACCACTAAAATTTTTAGTACTCTCATTGGTACCTCAAACACACAAGATCTTGATAATGTTATGAAGCCAGTAGATCATACATCTTTTAGAGGTATGATAGGAAGTCTACTATACATGATAGCTAGTCATCCAGACATACTGTTTTCAGTATTATTATGTGAAAGATACCAATCCAATCCTATGGCATATCATTTAAAGGCAGTGAAATTTTTTTTTCACCACTTAAAGGGAACCATGGATTTAGGACTCTTCTATACTTCAGGAAATGATTTTGTTCTAAAATGTTTTTCATATGATGACTTTGATTGGTGTAGAATGGATAGAAATAGTACATTTGGAACTTTCCATTTATTAAGAGATTCATTAGTTTCTTGTTCATGCAAGAAGAAACACTCAGTAGCACTTTCCACTGCTTCAGCTGAATATGTAGCATCTGAAAGTTGTTCTGGTAAAGTGTTGTGGATGGACCACACACTCACATACTGTGGTATGAGTTTTACCAAAACACAAAATATGTGTAACAATACTCATGAAATTTATTTAAGAAAAAACCATGCACATCACTCTTGTGAAAAACACGTAGATATTAGGCATCATTTTCTTAGGGATCACACACAAAAATGATATATCGTTCTTCAATATATCTGAATAGAAGATCAACTTGATGATATTTTCACAAAATCGTTACCCTATGATAGATTTGAATAAATTAAACATATGTTAGGAATGATAACTCTATGGTAATCATTTTTATTATCTTCTTGATTAAATCAATATGCTTAATAAACTCTTTTCCATGGGGGGAGTACACTTTTTTGTTAGTATTTAAAATAAAAAATATTTCCCAGTCTAAACATTTTTTTCGTAATAGAAATTTTTTGTAGTCTAAATTTTTTTTTTGTAGTCTCAAAATTTTTGTAATGGAGATTTTCATACTCAAAATTTTCATAATGAAGATTTTTGTACTCAAAATTTTTGTAATAGAGATTTCTGTACTAAAAAATTTTCGGTAATGAATTTTTTCATTTTCAATTTTTTCGTATTCAAAATTTTATAGAATGTAATGTTCTTCATGAAAAAATATTCCTCAATACGAATAATCTTCCTAGGAATCCAAAAGGTATGTTTCCATTCTTAAGTTTTCGTAATCATAATTTACTTGAGGGAATTGTTATTTGTTTTAATATTTTCCGGATTCTCTTTTCCTTAAATCTGAATGTTTCTGTCAAAAACCTCAAAAGATCAGATTCTTTCATGTTTTCCTTGTAATTATCATTTCAACCGTTAGATCTGATCTAAAGGATTTTCAGCCATTGGATTTATTTTGGAAGATGAATCGTCACTTCCAACACCTATATAATGGACCCTCGAAGGGTTGTCACACACTGATCTCAAGATCTCTCCAGTTGATGTTTTGACACTCTACTTAAGCCCATTCTGAACTTCTAAGAGTTTTCTCAAATCCGAATGTCTATAGATGAATCCTCTCAGAAATATATGTCTACATTCAAGGAAATTCTGGAGTGACAGGTATATAGAGAAAGGTTGGTGCATCTGAACATCATCAAAAAGTATGATTCTATAATCTCAAAAAACATTAAGCTGAATGGATGGGAACCTGTTTCTGTATTGATACCAGGGGATCAACATTGTGTGTATCAGGATTTTCTTATTGAGTTTTATGAATCAATTAGTTTCTTCACGAAAGATGGAAGAGAGAAGTTTGACTTCAAATGCTATGTAAAGACTTATGCTCATTCATACACTAAGGCATCCAGTTTTATTGGAGTTCCGTATGGAGGAGAAGCTGAACTGTCTTCTCATAAGTTGCCAGATGTTCAAAGAATCTTTGTAAAGGTGAAATCTATGAAGTGAATCGGCCTTATAGATGTCAATAATCTAAATATTTCTCACCTCTCTACTTATAATCTGATCCAAGAATTATGGGTTCTTGGATTTATCATTCCGAGAAAAGGTGACAAGGACGCTTTGAAGAAGATTGATATGTACATCATAGATTTTCTGGTGAACCAGAGGAAGGATAATTTGGTTAAGCATATTTTGATTACGATTGAGAATATTAAGAATGGAAAGTTGAAGGGTTAGATAATTATGTATCCAGTTATTCTATCAAAGTCAAATTTTTGGTGTCTAGAATCATTTAAAATCCCTTGCAGCTCGATGCCCTGGAACTGTACCATTATGATAGTCAGTGATAATACCCTGAAAAGGATGAACATTGGATTTTCTGAAGACTCTAGATAATTTTATGACCTACCAGTTGAAGAAGCTAAAGTTGTTCTGAACAAACAAGAAGTTCCTGAAACTTCGAGAAAGGGAGTAAAGAAGTGTTAGTTGAAAGAAGTTGAAGAGTAAGAGAAAATAAAAAAAGCTAAGGAATATCAATCTGAACCTCCAAAAACTAAGAAAAAAAGTCTATCCAGTTGAGGTTTTAGAAAAATAGAGGGAAGATAAAAAGAATATAAAATAAGTGGGGCCCATGTTTAGACGAGACCCTACTGAAGAGAAATCTCTAAAGGAGAAGACAACTGAGTATCTTGAAAGGGAAGAGAAGTAAAAGAAGCAGATGAAGAATATGGGTGAATCATAGATTGTCCAATCTCTTCTCAAGGCTACTAAGAATGCATCTAAAAATATTCCAGGACCATAATCCTTCCTGGTAGAACCGTTACCTAAAACCCCTGGAAAGAAGTATGTGACTCCAGAAAAAGTCAATGAAAAAGTAGAAAAATAAGTAGTGAAATAAGTGGAAGAAGAAGAAAGCAGCGGCGATACTGAAGATCTGATTAATCAAGTGAAAGAATTTCATGAGAAGGAAAGTCCATTCGAGAAGTTCTCAATCCAAACTTCTGAGGCAAAATCTTCAAAGTTTGATAAACCTGGGAAAGAGGAAAAAGGAGAAGGAGACAATGCTGAATATGAAGTGTATAATCTCTCTGAGGAAAAAAAGTTCTAATCATGACTTTATTCATCCTAAGGAAGGTGAGGTAAGAGCTTAAGAAGAAGATATTGATGAAGAAAAATTTGTTCTAGTATTTGATAGTGAACAGAAATCTCCGGATGAGGAATCCATTCTGAGAGGTGATAAGGTATAACATGTGATGGGTGAGACATCTACCAATGAAATTGTAAAGAAGAAGGAAATTGGTGGATAATCAGAGAGGATGCAAGATGAGTTAGAGAAATAAGACTCACCAAGAAAAATTTCAGATTCAGAATCATCATCCCTTGTACATGATTTCGTTGTTCAATCTTTGAAAAAGCTTTTTGGGACAATTCCAATTTTTCTAAGCATTGACTTAATATGTCAGATGCTTTAACACACATTGAATCAAAAAGTAGATTCAGTATCCATGATGATGGAAAATGTGTGATTCTTTAGGCTGATTTCAAGAATTTGTTCATTAACTATAAAGCCCACAAGAGATCCTGCTTGAAGATGACCACTTGGTCTATGAAAACTATAGAATATATGTGGAGTCTTGATGTGATTCAAGAAATTTTCAATGATGATTTTGACATTGAATATGGGAAGATCAAGTATCTCATGAATAGATTTGAGGAAAAGCTAACTCTTGTGAAAAATTCTCAGATTCAAAAAGTGAAGGATTTAAATGGAAAGTTGAATTTAGTTGGTTAAATCTATAAGAGATAAAGGAATATCTGGATTGAGATTGAAGAAAATCTTTTTAATTAAAAAGAAGTTATGAAGGCTTAGGCAGAGGCTCTTAAGTCTCAGGAAGAATGAATCATGGTCTTAGAGAAGAATGCTAAGGATCAGGATATGCTTCATAGGAAAGCAGAGGAAGGTCATAAGGAGATCTAAATGTTTAAGACTATAGTCAAGAAGTTGATGTTGAAGGAAAAGGAAGGATAACTTTGTTGCAATGTGATATTTTTTTGTACTTTTCATCCTTGTAAAAATTATTTCTAATCATAATGATATTTTTGGTTTCTTTTCTATTGGATGTGTTATACTAATATTTTAGGTACCATAATTTCTTTTCCATTCCATCAAATTATTTTTTAAAATCTTAAAGGGGGAGAATATAAAAAGAATACAATGTAAATACGAAATATCCCTAAGTAAGGGGGAGTTTATCTAAGCGGGATTTTTCAGTACAGATATTTCCAAACTCAGGTTAATGAAAAATATCATTTTGGAAAACTAAAATATGATCCTTAGTGATCCAAAGCCAATGGTTGAGTTAGTTGTATTAATCTATTCCCATATGATAAGGGAGATATTTATTATTTTTAAAGTCTATAAAAATATTTTCTATGTCTTTATTTTCGTTATCGTAAGGATGTTCGTGCTTTCCAAAAATGGGTATATTGTTGAGTCAATAAGGTTTCCTTATGACATTTCCATTCCTTCATGTTTGGGGAGGTTGTTTAGTCAATAAGGATTCCTTATGACAATACCAATCCTCATCTTTTATAAATCAAAAACACCTTATCTCAAGAAAAATTTCATTTTATCTTGTGTTTACTTTCATAAGGAAAATGTTTCTTCCCCATAGAAATTTATCCTTACCATGTTTTTCATTGTTCATTATCATGTATAAGAGTAAAAGTAGGTTTAATATCTAAAACCTTGGAATAATATAATACTTATAAAAAGAGCATTCTGTTTTTAGGATCTGAATATAGACTCTAAGTTCTCTAAATTCAGATTCTGAACTCTTCTGTGTTCAGACTCCGAGTTCTCTGAATTCACACTCTGAACTCTTCCAGGTTCTAAATCTGAGTACTCCGATTTCAGACTCTGAACTCTTATGAGTTATGACTCCAAATTATAATGAATACATACTTTAAACATTGTATGTTCAGATTTTGAATTCTAATGATTTCGGACTTCAAACATTGTAAGTTCATATTCAAAATTCTAATGAATTCTGACTCCGAACATTGTATTTTCTGACTCCAAATTCTCTTGAACTCTGACTCCAAACATTGAAAGTTCAGGTTCCATATTCTTGTGATTCCAGATTCCGAATTTCCTTGATGTTTAGACTCCAGAGTTCTATAGATTTCAGGTTCTGAATTCCTTAGAAAACTGAATTTTAATATCCTTGTATTAGAGCCACGAAATATTTTTTTGGTTAGAATCTAAAATTTGATTTTCTTACATTCCGAATATTTGATTTTTGTTATATAATATTATTTTTTATTACACTTTTTTTTATACAATGATGTCGTTTATTCTGTTACTAACTAACTGTTGTTTGACTTACACGTGTATAGGTGCCTCCAAAATTCTAGGTAAAATATGATCGTTGGAGGATAGAGCTGACCGTTGGAGTTGTTCCTATAAATAGGATCTCATTTGAAAGAGCACACAACTATTGATGAACAAGTTGATCTATTTAGAGATTACATGTTGCTGAATGGATTTCTATAAAGAGAGACATTATTTCTTTATGTGTACTGAACACGTTTTTCATATTTTCTTCGTGTGACTCTAAATGTTGCTGAGTACATTGGAGGGATTCTGAGGATAAGAAGACAGAGGTGTCGACTAACTTAAGGATTGAGGACTTCCTTGCTGAGGAAGACAGAGGTGCCAACTACATTGATGTTGAGGGCTTGCAGGGATAGAAATATAGAATCTGATCTTTGTATCGAGGGCTTACCCTGGTGTGGGTAAGACAGACATTCTTGAATGTATAAATCAAGGGACCTTTATCCATGGTTGTTGGATTCCCTTCTCTTGGGGTTAAAAGACATACTACTTGTTACTTGTTTTGTTTCATGTTTTCCACAATATTTTTATTTTTGAAGAAATTTTAAACATCTTATACTTCTTTATACTTGTATACTCAGATTTAGTAAGATTATATATGATTTAAGGTAGAATCTTTATCTTTGTAAACTTTTGTTATGTTTCTTTTCCAGAACCACTTTTCTAGATTTGCATTCTCGAAAGCATGTTTCTCGAATCAAGAAACTGTGTAGAAGTAGAATTTTTTTAAATTGCTTTGTTTAACCGTGTTACACATCTTCATCTTTAAAAGTTGAATGAATTTCTAAAGTATACAATTCACCCCCCCTATTGTATATTGAGCATCATTAGATACTACATACAGTATCTTCATTTATTTTTGGGATCCTACACATAACTTAGAGATGATAATGTCCAATATCATAACATTTTCTTGAGTATTCTAAAGAATTATTTGGTTGTACGCTTAGACACCTAAATTACTTACTAGCTGAATAAAGGGCCTCCTTGGGATTATGCGTGAAGATTAGTGTAAGGAATGATGTCTGGTGGGAAGACCACCATGGGTGGTTGGAGGATGTTTCTCATGTGTAATGTGTCCATGTCTTGGATGAATCTACCATTGGATAGTCAGGGTGGTGTATGAACACAATAGAGTAGCAATGCATTATTATTCTGGTTCCATGAAAGCACCACTTTTTGGGTTCATATGAGACACTGGATAGGAATAGAGTGTCCAAAATTAAGCTCAAAATGTTATAGTGTGGTCATAAGGTGATTCATGGGGTGAACCCCTTTCATGACATGTTTCACAGGGTGACCCATTATTTATGACATTGTTTTTGGGTTATAACATGATTCGATGCTTGGTTTAGGGGGAGAACCATTTTTTGTTGCTTGTTTCAATGGTGAAACCATTTTTAGTGACATGTTCTAGGGGTTAAAACATGCATAAAACTATTTTTTGACTTGTTTCAAGGGGCTGAAACAAGAGATAAAATATCTCTTGATATGTCTCATGGGGTAAAAAATGCGACAAAAAGTGATAATGGTTTAGCTTGAGGAGAAATTCCTAGAAATTATTAGGAAGATGGTACCATGGTTATGGAATGTACTTATGGGAATGACATGAGTATTTTAAGGTTTATTAGGGACCTTGTAAGGATAGGTCGATGTATGAAGGCCATGTGTGTGGATAATGAATAATTTTTTATCATAATTGATGATAAATGATTGTAATATACCTAGAAGTTTTTTTGTATAAGAATTTTTGGATTGAATCCATTCTAGGATGGTCATTGGGCCACAATTGTGGATTTTTGATTCGTGACATCGATGGTGGATACTTTCATGGGTCGAAAGAGGTCATGGAATGTGGGCTTTTATAGTGTGTACCACCATGAAACTAATTGTGAAATGGATAATCAATGAGTTTTTGGAACCATGGTCTTCTATGCATGATTTGGAGTATGGTTTGTGTTTGTTGTCAATCCTCAATGGAAGTTCAAAATGTGTACCAGCAAAGAGATCATACAGTTCAAGCAGACAACAGTATTGAAGGTGGTTCCATTTCCCAATGTTTGCCAAATTTTTGGGGTATAAAATTTGGAAGTTGGTGAGCATCGCGAAAATAGGATTTCCATGAAGATAATATTTAAATATGGAAATGGAATGAATTTCGCGAAGGGTGGATTAATGGTTTGGAATTCGTGAAGACCAGAATTATGGAGGCGGTGATTCTTCGTGATTACGTCAAAGCTTCACGAATGGAAGATGATGAAGAGCATCACAGTGATGAAGATATTTGCAAGGGATCTTTGCGGCGAAGGCGTGAATGAAATGACAGAACACTATGCGATTATGATGAGCTCCACGAATGGAAAATTGCCGTAGTGCTTCACGGTTTTGAGAGAATTTCAGTGGGAACTTCGAAGCTTCACGATTTGATCTGACATGGCGCTGACTACACGGGGAAGGGTCGAGGGTTGGTGGAATCGCCTATAAGTACAGGTCGACCCCCTTTATAGAAAGAGAGAGAGCTCTCAACGAAAATCCTTTTCTCTCGGTTCGCAAAGGTCACTCGCGAAGGTAGTGAGCTTCGTGAAAGAGGAGCTTCGTGGTGGCTATTCTAACTCCGCAAAAGTCGTGAGCCCTGTGTTGGCTCGGTGAGCTTTGCAAAGAGGCAGGAGCACCACGACAGCCAAGCATTGGGAAGGCTTGTGCATCGCAAAAGTGTTTCGCGGTTGAGCTTTGCAAAAAGGCAGGGACACCGCAAAGGCTTGTTTGAGCTTTGCAAAATTGGGAGCCTTGCGAAGTAGGGTACATTGTGAAGGCCCTTTCAAAAGGTTGTTTGCCCAGTGGACAATGGATAAAGAGGTATTCATCAGTGGATGAAATTTGGACTTTAACAGAGCATCAACTCATGACTCTGATGCCAGAAAAGTCTCATGCTTAATAGAAGACAAAGAACTTCATATCTATCTATTGAAGAGACCTTCACGTTTATAATGAGCGGGACTTCACCAACGGCTGTGATCCAGGGGGAGTCAATGGGAGTGACCCAAGGGAAGCAGTAAGCTATCCCTGAACCTTTGTAAAGGTAGTGAGCATGGGACAGAGTGACTGTGACCCAACCTTTGTAATCCACAGCTAGTGAAGATTACTGGAATTAGGTATGATCGAAAACATGTCGGCGTATGCTCCTTGGAAGTAGCCCTTGGTGGTGAACCAAGTAAAAATTGGTGTGTCTTCTCTATGCATGTGAATGTTTGATTTCTGATCTTATTCATCTTACAGGTTCAACAAGTTCTTACCAACGTGGGAACAAGATCCATAACATTAAAAGAAAAATTTGTCACCCTGATTCACCCCTCCCCTCTCGGGGTGTCCCGGGGTCCTTCATGAGTGACATTTTAGTATGGATTTGTGTTGTAAAACACTATATAGGTGTTCATTACTGGCTATGAGTAGGTTTTTGGGTTTTGAGGGTTTTTTTGAGTAATGTGACTCATTTTCAGTGTCACCCAATGCCATATATATTTAAGCTATGCAGTAGAGCATGGGGGTTTAAGTACGGTTTTTTGAATTATAATTTCTAGGTTATTCTGCGAAATGATCATTGAGGCTTCTTTGCGGTGATCGGTTTTATAGAGGGGATATTTTAATAACCTATATTATTATGGGTTCTTAATTTCGTTTCAAATTTAAATAAATCCATTATTGGATGAGATATTTTAAAATCGATAATCGGATTGAGGTTCAATGTTTTTTAGTGTCCAAATGTGATGTTTGTTGAAGTGTTTTATGTTTTGGTGAAAGTCACAAGGGTTCAGATGAACACTAGAGGGAAAAAAGATGAACTTGGATGCTGGAAACAATCCCTAGAGTCCATTTAACATCATCTATATGATACACAATGTGAATAAGATTCAGGCGGTGTAGTTAAGATATTACAATACATAAAAATTAGTCTCAAGAGGCATCACCCATAATTTTATAGCATGACACATAGTTTCACTCCATGACACGGACTGGCGAAGTATACTAATCAATTTTACCTAAATATTTCATGGGGCTAAATTATTTTACATGACATGAAAATTTATTGGATAATTTGTAGACATTCTAAAATGATTGGATGATTTTGGGAAACCCTCAAAAATAGGTCCCCTTTGAACCCCTTATTCAAGAATGTCAGGGAAAAATATCTTGGATTTCGAAGGCACCTCTGAACTCATTCCATTTCCAATTAAAGACTCATCAGTCATGATGGATTCCTCATGGATAGTTCTAGACCATGAGGTCCTTGAATGTTCTTTTTTATAATAATATATTTATTGTCCTTTGGATGGGGTTAAATTATGATATATAAATTCAATGGAGAATCATCAGTTTTCGTTATATATATTCCTTTTATCCTTGAAATAAGGGATCCTACGACAATGTCCAACTGCTTCACATGTAGATCCATTGAGGTTAGAACCCATCTCATTTACCCAAGGGGTTTATCAATAAATTTATTTAATCAGATATTAAATTGGTAAAATTAACTTGGGATTTCATGTATCTTAGATCTGGGGTTGCATCATGTGTAGAACACATCCATTTCTAAATGTTTCTTGAATGATGAATTTTCCTTTAGACTAGGCTATTCAAGCGAGCTGGGATAATAAATGATGATATTTTAGATCATCTTAGTGGGAGGGTATCCCATGTTTGTAAATTTGAAACATTTAAGGGGGATATGTTAAAGTTATTTTTTGGGTTAATATTTTCATTTTTTCAAAATTAATACTATTAAATTGGTTTTTTTACATTTTTACCTGATAATTTTTTTTCACATGATAGAGATGGAAGGAGACATCAAATAAACTTTGAGTGGTTTATCATTTTTCAGGACAGAGTCCATTGTTTGGTAAGTATATTTCCATGTTCTTATATCACCATTCAGTGAGATGTTTCTTCTTATAATTTAATTAATTTTAATTTAATTAGAATTTATTTTTTTGAATTGCATTGGCTTAAGATTATAATCCACGGTTCTTGAGGAAAGGACAACAAGACATACGCAATACTAGTCATCTTTTTAGAACATTCATGGCTTGGGGTTAACAATATTTTAGGTAGGTGGCCCAATAAATATAACTAATTATTTATTTATATTTATCCTAGTGTTTGAAATATGTGTGACTGCACCATCACACCATGGTCACGACCGATGTAATTTGATAAATTAATATATTAAACAAGTTTATACCTCTATTTGGATCTCTTTAGGTCTATTGGAATTGATTTTTTGATTTATGGGAACCTAAGGGGTGTTACAACACCTGACCCTATGTTTGGAACATAAGTGTAATAAACCGAAATCCTTTGAGAAATATGAAATTCGGTTACACTTGGGTTTAACCATGATAATTGGTTGGCATGTTAGTTGAGAACATGACATTTTATGGCTTCAGAAAAACTGAGACATTGTGATGACCAACATTAGTGTAAAAACCTAAGCTTATTAGTGGTATCTTAGTATGAACATGGTATTTTAATAAAGAGATAATGATAAATGAATATGATTATAGATGTGATTGTGGTTATTCCCTAATGGTGAGAGGAATGGAAAACTTATAATTATTTCAAAAATTGATAACAGTCATTGAATTTATTGTTTTCTTGTTTTTGATAATTATATGAGTTGAATAATATGTATTATGTTGAGATGTTTTTATAAATGGTTAATTATCATGTGAATTTCTTGTTATATCTATTTTTTGATATGAATCCTTTTTGAATAACGCCTAATGATAGAATGTTGCATGATCTAGCGAAGAGTTATGTCATTTTATTACTTGTTGTTTACATTTTAGATTGAGGGATAGGTGCATGGGTGCAGACTCATGAGAGATAGATGCACGATAATATACTTATTAACAGATAGATTTATGGTATATACTGTCTAAGGGATAAGGACATGATTATTTGAGGCTTAAGGGATCATTTTTTGTTTCTCACGGGTTTCTATGGGTGAGGAGTATTTTTAATATTTGATTCCCGAGAGTTAGATGATTCATTATAAGTTTATTGAGAGAAATACACTATTAAATTAAAACATGATATCGGTGATTCATCCTAGGAAGGAGAATTTTACGATGCATGGGTGATTTTTTAGGATATTGGTGGATACACCACTTGATAGAGATATCTGAAAATGTGTCGATTCATGTTTTATTAGGTTTATGATTTGATTGGTTCCACAATGTGATCATAGATATATGGAAATATGTCGAAGAATATTTTACTAACCACATGTGTAAACTAAAAAACTCTCGAGTTAACAGGTTTATTTTATATGCATTACTAATTTGTTAATTAATACCCCGATCTATTACTTTGTTGCATTCACTCTTTTCCAAAGACTGGATTTGTTTCGAAATTGTGGTGTCAATATATTTTTTTATTCATTCCATTCGTGGTCCATTATTTCAATTTTGTGCATGAGCAGATCTAATCTATTCATTTCATGAACATTGTAGGGTTTTGGATAGGGATAGCCTTGGAGGGCATGATAGCTTAGCTTGTATCAGGATATTGGATGAGATTATGATCGAATATGTACAAGATCCTTTAGTTGATTATTTTTTCTTTTATTCTTGTATGTTACAATTTCTGGACTAGTTGGTGGTCTTGTATGTATAGAATGGTTGGTTGTGCCTTTACCACATTTAGTTGTATTGTTGTATATATTCATTAGTTTATAAATAATCTAATTATATACTATAGTGGATGATAATTTAATATTTATTTATTAGTTTTGACTCTAATATCGGGGGTATAATATCCAAATAATACCATCACAGACCCCTAATTCTAGTCAGTAGCCTCTCATATATGGGGATGTGTTTTTGAGGGCATGGGGTGAACTGGTCCAGCCACCGGTCATATAGTGAGTTGGGGTGGGATTATACAGAGTGGTATTAGAAGATTATTTTTCCTTGGTGTAATAATTAGTGGATATGCTGGATTGGATATATAGGAATGCATAAGAATCCACGAATGAAGTCGGGCTGGTGCGTCGAGAACACCTATTTCTGTTGAAATGCTATGTTTCTAGGGATTAGATTTCTATTATAAGAAATGTTATAGTTTTTTTATGTTCATTATGTACAACACACTTGGGGTTTGGATGTATTGATTTATAGTAGATAACTGGATCTTACCCATAGGTGAAAGACAAGTGAGTTGATTTTATTTGACTCTTGACCTAAAGAGGCAAGATGTGTATCATTCATTATATTAGGAATACAAGATTCATATGATATATAGGTTTTCTAGTGTGTCATTTCATTGATGATATTGGAATAGTGTTCACAAATAATCATGCGACATTGTAACGCCCCGACCCCAGTTACTCAAAGTAAGTGATTTATTACAGATCATTGACATGATATAAGGAATCATGTCCCAAAAGACCAATCAGTTTAGTATTATTTGAAAAAAGATAAATAAAAAAGTTTAATATTACAACTGGAAAAGAAATAAAACACTAATTTATTTCATTTTAAACATCCAATCCTCCTAGATTACGCCTACAAGTCACATATAACTAACTTATTTATATCCTTGGAAAATGAAATATAAGAATGGGGTGAGCACAAACCCTCAGTAAGGGTAAGTAATAAAATAGAAGATAACATAAACATTAGGAATGGTGAATAATTAAAAACACATGCCTTAAAAATAATAAAAATAAACCCTTTATTGTTGGAATATGAGCTGAGTATATAATTCCATAATAAAACACTGTCATGTGTATTCTACTAGTCGAATAACCACATGAAACATCACTATTATTTTCATAATGAGAGAATTTATAATGTCAGACATTGTGAAACATCTTGTTAAGTCCTCGACCAAGATTTCTAAAAATGATTTAGACCTCGACCGCAACAATATATCAAATTTGGAAATCCCTCGGCCAATTCCACATGTATTAGTCTCGTGAGACCTACTGATGCACCGAGTAGCTATAGCGATCACCACACGTCACATACAAAGTCCAATAAATTCCTCATATGAAAAGGATGAAACATAACATAAAATTTATTATTAAAACTAGATAAATAAATGTGAATACTTTAACCATAAACCATGAATGGTATAAAAATAACACATCCACAGTCAAACATATCACCAAACCATCAATACAATATGGAAGATCTGTATAATAATAAATAAACTTCAATCAATTTTAATATCCATCAAAGGATGTTGACATAGATGAAATGAAAAATATTTGAAAGAAATATCTCTTCCTATTTTGAAACCATTGAAGAGTCACATAATTATAAAATAAAACAGTTATTTTGAAAATATTCATATAATCTTGTAATGGAAGCTTCAGAGATGTTTGAATGGTGGAAAATAGCCGCACCCACTGTATATGTTAAAAAACATTCTTACCTTAATTTTTTTAAAATGGTCTTAAGTACCTTGTTTGGTAAATGACAGAAAGACTCCTTTCAAAACATATAAGGTCAAATAAGGGTATAAATGAATTTAACCCATAGTCTAATAAATATTAAAAATATTTTTAAATACATTTTTAACAAAACATATATGTGGATGATAAAGAGGTCCTAGTAGATACTTAACTAAAAACATCCTTGAATAATAAAGGGATTGTGAAATTAACCCTTACCATGTAATTTTCCCTTTTCAAGGTTATGTTAACATTTTTTATAATAGTTAAATCATTGTTATTAAATTATAAAATTACTATGTACATATATATGATTTCATATATGATCCTATAAAATTTCTTTGTTAATAATATTTCAGTAGTATCATCGTTTCGGGTGTTAACGGATTTGTTTTCCTTTATATTCTTGGTTACCTAAGAAATGTTTCATATGGATTGGATATATTTGATTAATATACCAAATTATATTATGTTCGTAAACATTATTTTTAGTCATCAAATGAAAATTATTCTTGAATGGTTTTGATGGGGAAATGAATCTCATCGTGTTCGTGGAGACGGTAATCTGTACGTACACATGAGCGACAATATCATTATATTGATGGTGAAATCGTATGTAATTTTATGGTATATCATATATAAAATTTAATTGACATGTTATATTTATTATTTTCATTTTTTATACTAATTATTATACCCATCCAAATAATGAAGTGTTTGAATAACAAATTACACCACAA
This sequence comes from Viscum album, assembly GCA_963277665.1. Classification (NCBI taxonomy): domain Eukaryota; kingdom Viridiplantae; phylum Streptophyta; class Magnoliopsida; order Santalales; family Viscaceae; genus Viscum; species Viscum album. The sequence continues at coordinate 922,184,045 of OY728162.1, read as the reverse complement.
TGTGGAGATGGTAAGTCATACGTACGCTCGCATGGTGGCATTGAAATTTATAGGATGGATAGAATAATGAATATGGTTGTACCATATTAATAATAACATAACTATATTTATAATTTTCTGGATTTATTATTTTGGTATGGAAATAATAAAGAAAGAGGAAGTGGAAGAAGAAATGAATTTTAAAGAGGTGATGAAATATTTACCTCTTCTTCGGGTTCTTCCTTTTGATTTGATCATAAGGGCTCCTCAAGTGGGCTTTCTGACCCAAAGAAGATATATAGGAAGAAGGTAGAATTGTTGGGTAGATATTTGGAAGAGGTTGGATGAGACAAATGGCTTTGGAGGTGTGATGTTTAGGGAAGGGGAAGTTCTCTTTTATAAGATAGGTGAGGGTCACTTTAGGAAAAGATTGAAATATTATTTTATAATAAAATAATTTTCGATTTCTAATGGATCCAAAATAATTTAATTAGTGTCTATGGTGGTTATGGTTCTAAAACCTCTCAACCAATAGGTTTTAGATAGGTTTAGGTCAATATAATAACATTATATTTTAGATTTAACTCTTAGATAAATAGTTTGACATTTACCACGTCTCTTTGTATTTTTATATTATATGGTTAATAAACTTACTATAAATTGCCAATAGGACCCCAAGTGGTTAATTATTAATATATATAACCTTATCAAAGTATTGTTTCCAAACCTTATATTTTTATGAATATTATATCAATTAATAATAGAGTATTTGTTTTAAAAACTCAATTATGTAAATTTCGACACTATTTAGTATTTGATTTTTTTGAAATCCATTAAACTTTACCACTTTGAATAAAATTTATTTAACCAACTATAAAATGACATATTAATCTAGAAATTTTTTGGGATTCCTCAAATTTCTAAATTTATATTTATTTGGATATTTATAATATCAATTATTTTAACATTTCATCAATAATATAATTACGGCATCATCATTTTTTCATAAATAAATTAAATTATTTACAGTAAAAATTATAAATAAAATAAAATTATGTAGGAAATAATTTTATCTTTATAATAAATATTTATAGTCTAATTTATATTGTGTGAATCCCTATATTAAAAATTGTTTAGTTATTAAACTTTGAATTTACTTCTTTTAACTCTTCATTAAATATAATAATAATAAATGTCATAATCTCATCCAAGTGGACCAAAGTGGGTCATATATTATTCCTATGTTTTTTTGGTCGAATTATACTTATCCAATATAATTAAGACATTTGTTAGGGTAATTATGTTATCATTTTAACCCTTAATTACACTATTTACTTTTAACAGTGTTAAAAAAAGTCAAAAGTTACTATTCAAAAAAATTATTTTAATCTTATTGAACCACATTTTAATTACTGATATTAACCATGTCTCTCAGATTTTTGAAAATCAACTCACATATGCAGTAAAATTATGTTTTATGTCAATTTGAAAATGCTCCTAGGAGGTGGGTAATAAACGGTAAAAAGTTCAATAACATTTTTATATATCTAAAATTATTATAAAAAAACTCCACTGAATTACATTGAAAATATGTAGGTATTATGTATATATTTTTATCTAAAATAAATTTAAATAAAATTAATTATTATTTAAATAAAAAATCAGTTTAAACCAATAACGTAGGGTTTTTCACTATTCATCACAAATTTAATGTTTTCAAGAAAAATACCAAATATTCACCCTATGATAAATTAGATTTTTCAAATTCAAAATTGAATTCCATTTTGAAAAAAAAATTATAAAATTTTAAAAAGTGGGTTTTACAATTCATGACGGCTATTTTGATTGGTCGTGTTGTGTTAGAACATCCAAGCTGCGTACAATGCAAGCTATTTCATTATTCAAATGGAAATGTACTATGGAAGCTTGGGGTGTTAAAACATCTTCATGTATTAGTAATAAGTATAATTATACTATGTTGGGAGGACATGTATAAAATCCCTTTTGATGATAGATTTTGTAAATCTATGGTTAGATTCCTAACTATGTGGATAAAGACTCATTACTTGTGGAAATGAGGTGCATTAACCCTAGTAAGGATGGTATGGCATACGATACCTTTTCTTCACACCCTTCGTGAGATGTCTTTATTTGTGTTTTGCTGAATGGACTATTACTCAAGGGAGAAGTCTATTGGAATTATTTTCATAGAGAATGGGTTCCCCAGTCTTGGGAATCTATTTTTCATTTTGATACTTAATGTATATGCGAAACATAAATGGATTCCAGGACATGTTCAGTACATGTGATGTGAAAAAACAACATTTTTTAGGCCCCGTGAGTTGTTTCCTTATGAGAGGTTGACCTATACACTAGGTATTTGTACCTAGTGGTTTTATTGATACTATATTTTATGGGGCTTGTTGGGAGACCTTGAGAACTTAATTTTTTTACTCAAACCTTTGTGACATAGTGTGAATTTTTTTGGACTGAAAACTGATACATGGGAGTGCTCAGAGTTTCGGTGATGAGAACCTTTCATGTTGGTGCTTTAGGAATCAAAATGGGTTATTGAGGACAGGATTATGGTGGCATCTATTCATGTAAGTTTAGCGCACATTTGTAGCATTGTCAGAGTGAAGGATGAAGCTCGTTATGAGATATGTTCTAGGGGGCAGCCATGTGTGTGTTTAATTTTGAAACACATTCAATGAAGGATGATAACATTTAGTTCTTGAACGACACAACAAGGTATGTGGTCTTGTGAATAGTCATGGAACTGTAAAGAGGCCTTTTTAAAAGGAGTTCAAAAGGAGATTATGACATGTTATATTTGATGAACAAGATGGTGTGTCCAATTTCTGAATTCAAATTTTATATTAGTTATAAGGATATAAAAATAATTTAATTTTGAATTAGTTTTAGTGTATTGTTGTCGTAATATAGGATACCTAGTTATTTCTGATGAGATCAAAATTTTTTGAATGTATTAGTAATGCACAATGCGATTTGGTATTTGAGAACCGATTTATTGGGAGTGAGAAACTAGTTTTTTCAGAGATATCTATTTTATGATTTCCGATTTTGGTGATAAGAATTAGTTTCATTAACACTAGATATTTTTTGAGTTGAGATAAAGGAACCCAAAAAATGTGTTATTTGGAGCATCACATCAATCATGATTTCATGGATTCTTGTTAGATAGTCCTGAAGAATTATTGATTCTTGGATAAGAAGTACCTATTGAATAGTTGAGATTTAGAGCTAAAGATATGTTTGGTTTAAGGGAGGATGAATACCCTTGAATGAGCTTGAAATGTTCCTATTGTAAGAGGTGACATCACAATTGGTCAGTTTTGTGGTGTTAAATGTTGAAAACATATTAGTATAATCCATGTTTAGAGATTATCATTCTCAATATCTTGACATAATATTGTGTATTCTAGAAAAGATTTACCCGATTTTTCTTCAAATCTAAGTCCATTTTTTATCTTCTTGACTGATAATTAACTAATTATATTTAATTTTCTTTGTAAACCATATAATATATTTTCCCTACATTATGAAAGGACACCCCATCTCTCTTTTCATTAAAAAAATTTAATTCTTCAATAACAATCAACCTCTAACCAATTACCTTATGTACTTCCCTATACATAAATTAGATGCTATGGTATTCTTAAAATACTATTCCCGACATTCTTACGAAATTATCCAATGTAGGCCCGCTGAAGAAGAGGTAATCTTCATTCTTGGCCTCTTTAAATTTATTTATTATTATATAAAATCAAACTATATGGTACTCATTATGAAATGAGAACATTATTATTTTCAATATAATGAAATGTTATTATTACTATGGAACCGATAATATGCAACCTCTATTCTATTAAATGTGAATTTAATGTATCACTTGTGCATAGGTGTGGACTACCACCTCCACACAACGATACAATTTAATTTCCATAACTATATTTAATTGATGGTTATCATGATGGGTTTAATCTTTATATATGATATCTATCATATAAAAATGATTTTGGGATATATAATATCATATCTACTTTATTACATTCCCATCAATTAGAAAATGATATTGTCGCTCGTGCGTATGTGTAGACTACCACCCCTAAGAAGATATGTGATTTCTTTCTCATTTAGAGTTTACATGGAATGCAACACCGAGATATTTAATGAATATATATGTTATATATGATAAAATAATTATTCATCAAATTTTAATTATTATTTAACTTTATTTTTTCCATCTGTTGAAAACTTAAAATACCATTTATGTGTACCTATGACATACTGTCTCCGTTAAAAGTGCAATTAATTTTTTTATCTACAATTTATGTATGAATCTATATATATAATGAATATATATTACATTCAATACATTTTTAATATTATATATATGATAGTGAAATGATCAAATTATAAGGATTGGGACTTCTAAACTGAAACACATTGGAGAAACAAAATAATTATCACCTAGAATAGTGATTTTAGAAACATTACTAAAATGTTGATAAGATGTCAAATGTAAATAACATATATTATGATATATATGTTTATAGTAATCGATTAAATTTTTAATAAATTTATATTTATTATATTTGTAGTATAAACACGAATGGAGAAAGATGAGACTTGAGGTAATAGATTTATATCTCATGCCCATTTTATTTAGGATTTTTTATGATATATTTTACATGAAGAAATTATAAAATCATTTATAGAAATATACAATTATTTTTTATATAATCTGGCTATTTATACTTGATAATTTTTTTTGTCATTTTTATCAGATTAATTACTCAATAGATCAAAATATTGATTTAAAGTAAACTATCAATATTTTAAAATTGTGTTAGGAATAGTTTTCCAAAAAATATATATTTTCATTCAAAATTTTATAAGAATTGTTATTTATTAAAACATTAATTTTAAAAGTTTTTAAAGAAATTTGTGTGTAAAATTGGTGATTACAGGAACCTTATAGAGGGAATTTTACATTTGTCAAATAATAAATTTGGGAGAATGTCAAAAGGTAGAGTAGTACTGAATGTGCATCCCTCTTCAGTAACACCTTTTCTTGAATGAGAATTATCTAGGTAGTTGGCTACACAGTATGTGTCGGTAATGATTTAACTCATGGAGGATATTTTGTTAAGACAGTTTACTAACTTGTCAGAATAAAAATGTATTTTTCTCCATCAAATATTTTAGCTATCTATCCATAAAAATTTTATATATTTTAACATAATTTAATATTAGTTATAATTAACTGGGATATGATCCAATGATACCATCCTTAGTATTTTCTGGATGGTTATTATTATAATGATGCAATATTTATAAAACCCATTTATTTACCATGGGTTGTGATATTCTAAAATGAGGAAATGTTTATAATTTTTTTATTTGTATGGGATATGTTATGATGACATGATGAATGTTTTATGATATTTTGGCACTGATATGTATGGTTTTCATTATATGATGGTTTTTCCTAGAATAATATTTCTCTCCAATATTTTGGATAATGTTTGATATCTCATTATAAAATTATGGGATGCATGATGATATTATTGACCAACATTGGGAAAAATGTTTATATTATTGATTCAATATTGGAAACAAGTTGATATACATGATTCCCTATAAGAAATAAGTGATTATTCCACATCAATAATGATCTGGGAAATAAGTTCTGATTCCATACCCGCAATGGTTTTATGGTTTCAATAGTTAACCTGAACATATGAAATAATTTATTTATCTATGATGGTATGACACTTTTATGACATATTTTAAAGATTATTTTCTTAACATATCATTGATGATTGATTTATGATGATTCTTAAATCATATGATTAATGTATTTGGAAATTATAATGATTTATTCAATGAATCAAGATTATGATCTATGAAATATTAGGTGTGAAAATTAAAAAATATATTCATGATCTCACTCCCTTATACTTATATTCGTCTTTTATATGATCATTAATTGATATCTCTTATTTTTACCATTAATGATAATCTAATTTCCCCTTTCTTATGTTTCCTTTATCAAAGATATGAAGATAGGTTTAAGTACAATATTTTAAGAAGGATACCAATGGGGAGGGATGTTATGATAAAACGTGAATAGTGTACCTTAATAAGAAGTTTGTGCTTCTAGTATCCAAATACACTAAAAAAAATTGTTACTGGTGTGATTTATATTTGAATATATTATATATTAATTTTTTAATATGTAATAATTATTTATGAAATTATTGGGCTTGTATAGTTGGTATCAAAATATGGTTTAGTTAATCATTCAAGATTAGGCCTATACAACTTTTGTGAAAACCCTATGAATAATCTTAAGAATAGGATAACACCCTAATGTTGTCTAAACGACCATGTATATCCTAGTTTAAAAAACAATAATATAGATTGATAAAAATGTTTCATGATTTAGGTAAACTATGAATTATTTTTCATGATTGATCCATCGGATTAATGATTGATAATCATCATTCTAACTATTTTGGATTTAGTATGGTATTTTTGATAGAATGATAAAGTATATATGGTAATGGGGAAGTTAAAATATTAAATAACCGTATTTAATATTAGTTACAAGAAGTCCTAAATATTAGGAAAAGTCTCAATTAATGTTAATTCATATCCTCAACAGTTATATGTTAAGTTTGTAGTAAAAATTCCTAAAGGTGCAATGGATTCATATCATGTTTATAGTTCCTATCTAATTGAATTTTTGTGGGAAAATGATTCATGAGAATCTTGAGATTATCCCATTAGATTTATTTTATGTTATTCTAGGCATAGATTGGATTTATTTATTTGGATCCCATAATAATTGTTGAATAATTGAAGTAACATTTCATTTTATCAATTAAACTATGATTATTTATCAATACATTAATGAATATGAACTCCCAATTTAAAATACTTCAAAAATTTAGGTTTCAATTCCAATCCAAGAAGGCTATCTATCTCAAATGGTTTGGGAGAAACTGGACTTTTATTATATGACTAGAGTATAGTAAATATTTTATGTCTTCGTGGAAGAGATTACTATTTTTCCTTATAATCATGAAATCCACTTTTAAATAGAACTCATACTTGGGGATAAAGCTATTTCAATACTCATTATATAACGGACCATATTGGTTTATAAGAATTGAAGAAGAAAATTTATTTTAATCTTGATAAGGGATTAATACTCCCTATTATGTCACCATGGTTTGCACCAATTATTTTGTTTAAGAAGAAAGTTGGTTCAAATCATACTTTCTTTAATTATTCAGAACATAACAATATCAATACCATGAAATATTATACTTTACCCCTTATTGATTTCGTATTCATTCAAATTAATGGATTTGATACTTTTCCATTATTGACCTTTTCTCTTGATATCATTAATTGAGGGTTGTTAAAGAGGATATACCAAGGGTAGTATTCTGTACATGGTGCATACAATATTAATTTATAATGATTCCATTTGTAAATATTAATTACCAAACCATCTTTATGGATTTTACAAATTAATCCTTTCTATATTACCTTTATCAGTTTGTGGAAGTCTTTATAGTTGATATTATTATATTTTCGAAGATCAAGGAAGATCATGAAGATCATTTGATAATTATTTTGATTTTATTGGGGAAGGATATTTGTTATGAAAAGTTTACCATGTGTGAATTTTGGGTTTAAAAATTTTCATACTTGGGACACATATATCTCAGGTGGGGGTATATTATTGGATCATTCAAATATGGAAGTTATTGAGGAATGGAATAGACTATCCAAGGTAACTATTGTCTTCCGTTTTCAGGGGTTGGTTGGAAATTAAAAATAATATTTATGAAATTTAGCATGACTACCAAATTCACACACCATGTTGACATAGAAGGGGGTTATGTTCTTGTGGATAGATGAATGTGAAGAGAATATTGAGGAACTAATGATAATTGTGGTTAGTGAACCTATTCACACACTAATCTATAGTGGAGAAGCATTTTGATCTAAATTGATTCTTTAGAAATGGTATTTATATGTTTCCTCATACAAAATGATGTTGAGAGAACATATTCCTTGTGTAAATTTAAAACACATGAGTAAAATTATATAACTCATTATTTAGAACTATTAGTGTTTATTTTTATATTATATACTAGGAGGATGTATATTTATGGTGAAAGGTGGGAAATATATAAGGATAATAAAATTTTCAATTATATCTTCACATAGAATGAGATGAATATAAACCAATGAATATTTTATGAATTAATTAAAGATTGTGAGTAAATAATACATTACCAAATTGGGAAGGCTAACTGGGTGGTTATTATTTGATTTTCATGGAAAAAGATAGTTTTTACATAATAATGATTGAAAGATACCCAATAATTATAAATTTTACCATTATGGATCTTGAAATTATAAACAAGGGTAAATATAACATATTTATCAGATAAATATTCAACCATATATCCATGTGAGGATTAAAGAGTCATAGAAGAAAGATGTGGAACTATAGTATAAGGTTAGACATGTTCTTAAGATAAATCATGATAGTGATAGAATGATAAGGTTTAGAAATTGAGTATGTTTCTTGAAATTGATAGAAATGAAGAAGGGACTGTTAGATGAAGCTCATAGTTCATCATTACGAATTCATCCTAGATGTAAAAAAGATGTATAATGATCTAAAAGAATATTTCTAATGGAGAAACCTAAAAAGAGATATTGTATAATATGTATCTTGATTCCTAGTATGTCACCATGTTATGTATGAGAGATATAAATCTAATGGTTTTTATAGTAATTACCCATACCTGAATGGATAAGGGGAAACATTACTATGGATTTCAAAGTTAGACCCCTCCCCCCCCCAAAAAAATATAAAGGGAATAATTTTATCTGAGTTGTATTCAAACACATTTTAATGTTAGTGCATCTTATTTCCATCAAGGATTATTTCAATATTGATCTTGTTTCAAGATTATATATTAATGAAGTTTTAATATTTCATGGATTACCACATTCTGTTATATCAGATTGGGATCTAAGGTCTACCTCTAATTTCTAGAGAATTATTCATTAGGCTCTAGATATAGAGTTGAGTTTCAGTACTACATATCTCACTTAGATAGATGGTTAGTATAAGAGTATAATTAAAACTGTAAAAGACAAGTCGAGATATTTCTCATTAGATCTCAATGGTTATTTGGATCAATAGCTTTGTTTGGTGAATGTTTCATAAAAAGGATCATTAAATCAAGCATTTAGATGGATCCTTATAAATAACTCAATATAAATAAGTTTAGAACTCCAACATCCTAGGATAAAGATGGAAAAAACTTTTTGGGACATAGTGCGTCTAAATAAATAATAGAGAAGTTTATAATCCTTTTGTTGAACATAATATCTTATTCGAGTCGACATAAAAGTTTTGTAGACAATAAACAATGATATATAGAGTTCTCTGTTGATTAAAAGATATTCCTTTGAATATATCATTGGAATAAGGATATTATATTTGGAAATAATTGAATGTTGAGCCCCAAATATATCATTCCTTTTGATATTCTTAATCACATCAGAAAAGTATCTTATCATTTGGAACGTCAATTGGATCTATTTGATGTTCATGCTATTTTTTAACTAATATCTCATAATGATGTATATACCTGATCCTCTATAGGTTCTGAACAAAGATGTTGTAGCACTGTAGTATGATCTCACCTATGAGGAAGAATCTGAGGAGAATTTGTTTCATATTGGGAATGTTCAATGAAACAAGACCACTTATCGGTCAATGTTTTATGGAGAAACCATAAATTAGAGGAATCTACTTGAGAACCAGAGGATGTGGTATGGTAAAATTTTCCTCGGGTTTTTTATCAGAGTTATATAGTTTTGAGAGTAAAATTCTTATAAGAGGTTTTAATGTAACACTCTTGTATTTTATGATTTATTAATTAATTTTATTTCTTTGATAGCTTGTGATACACACAAACATGAGTCTAAATGAACAATAATACAATATACCATTATAGTCTAGCCATTAAATTGATGCAATGAATAATAAAAACTAAATTTTTTTAAAAAATATTTTTAATAGTTTTAGATAATCTAAAGATACTTTTACTAAATTCATTATATGATTTAAAAATATATTTTCATCAAAAAAAAATTATTAACTTTAGAGACAAAATAATATATTTAATTTCATCAAATTTCATAAAATTTTATTTTAAAAAATTAACTTCATTTCCTAAAATATCACATCTAATATATCTAATAAATTGTTTGATAATTTTATGAAAATGATTATTTTTTATGAATAGTGAAAAATACTAATTTATATTGAAAATATTATTTTCATTTCAAGAATTTAAAATTTTACATTTTTTTAAAATGGTTTCAAAGTCACATTAGTTCTATAATATTTTTTGTAATCCAATTAATTTCATTAGATTGAATTTTATTGTATAATTTTGTATAAAAATATTTTTATACTTAAAAATGTGTTTTTCTAAAAAATAAATTTTCATCGTGTTTTATGGTTTTCACTTCAATTACTTTCTATGACTTAAAGAAATTGAATCATGAAAAATGGATTCTATATTGGGAATTAAAAGGTGTGAATTTTTTATATAGGACCATTTAATTTTATATAATTATGAAGAATAAAATTGGTAAATATTTGTCACCATGGTAAGGATAAAATGGGTAAAACATGGTTAAAATCATGAGATGACATACAAAAATCAATCCAAAAAACGAATTTACTTCATTTGGTGGAATAAATTCTACCATAATAACCAAAAATAGTAATATATTACATTTATAAAAAATAATTAATATCTTTTATCTTGATAATTTATTTATAATTTTTAGTTATTTAATAATTACATTACATTCATAGGTAACACCGACATAGTATTTATTCTATTTATTGAAAAATAATATAAATGATTTTAAAATTTTAAAATTAATTCAATTTTGTTGAGTTATTTTGTTCCATGAATATTTTCAAATAACATAACATATTAGGGATGTTTTAAGTGTTTATATTCAAATTCCTTAACAATATTGATGACATTAATGTCAATGTAAATGAATAGTGTCCAAAAAGATATTAATGTTATTTAATAACATTTTATAAAATAATTTAAAATTAAAAAAAAATATTGAATTAGGAAAATTACTAAGATAAATGGTCTAAAACTTCAACCCATATCCATTTACAATTTTATTTTTCTCTTATAAGAAAAATTATTACCCTTTATCATTGATAAATTTGTTAACACGATTAAGGTTAAAATCATTTAAGAAAGGGGTTAAATAAAAAATAAATGCTAAAATCAAACCATAACCTATATTAATTTCATTTTCGGAAAATATTTCAACTCTAGAATCATTTTACCTAAATATATATATAAATTTTGAATTATTTTTATTAATAAATTCTTAATTACATTTTAATCATTTTTGTACGTCCAAGTGTATCATTTCCCTCCCTAATAGAAGGACACCCTTCTGTCTTTTAATTACAAACAATTGAGTCTTTAAGATTATCCCAACACTATATAATTCCCTTATAAACTTCTCTATACACTATGTTTTGGATTATTATTCTTAAAAGACTATTACAAGGTTCCTTAGGAAATGATCTAAATGAGGTATACCGAAGAAGAGGTGATAATGTTTCCTGACCATTTTCAATTTATATCATCTTATACCTTCTCTAAGTATATGATATTTATCATTAAATAACAAATTAAGTATAATAAATATAAATAAATTCAATTATTATTATACAACCACAAACATACACCCTTTATTCCATCACATGGGAAGTGAAAGTATTGCTCATGCGTATGTGTGGACTACTGCTTCCACGTAACAATACAATTCTTTTTCCATCAACAATTTTAACTTATGGTGATTATAATTCTTTGAATGTTTATAAATGATATTTATTACATAATAATTCATTTATTATTATAGTATAATATCTATATTCTTACATTCACATCAATTTCTAAATGATAATGTCTCACGTGCTTACGTGTGGACTACTACCTCCACAAAGAGATGCTATTTTATTTTCATTTCCCATTTACATGGATGGGAATATATATTCAATTAATGAATATATATATATATATATATATTATTTATGATATTATAATTATTATTTAAATTGATAAATAATTATTTTTATTTATTTTTTCCATCCATTAAATATTGAAAACAATGTTCACACATACGATCGACCTATCATCTCCATGAATGATGAAATTATTTTTTCTATAAATTCCTTTTATAGATGAATCTAAATATATATATATATATAATTATTTTATAATAAATTCAAGAAATTATTAAAATTATTGATATCAATAACCCATGAAAATGAATAAAGACTCTGACTTCTTAACTAAAACATGTATGAGAAACAAAACAATTATCATCTGGAACGGTGATTTTAATAAAAAATTAAAAATAAATGTGTGATAAGATGTTATAAGATAATAAGTTAAGGTATGATATATATGAGAATATCTATATATTACATGTATAATGAATCATTATTTATTATACAGGGATTTCAAATTCATACGATGAAAGACAAGACTTGAGGTAATGGATTTACGTATCAATCCATTTAATTATGGATTACTTTTTCTTGAATTTAAATTTGAAAAAATATATTATCATTATATGGTAAATAACTTTAATTTTTATTATCCTTTAGTTATTTCTATAAATACATCTTTCTCTTTCATTTTCCTAACTTTATGTACCTATGAGACTAAAATAATAGTTTTAAAGAAAACAATCTATGTTATACTATTCATCTATGAATATTTTTCTTTCATGTGCATGTTTTCATTAAAATATTGTTTGATAATATTTATAATTATTCTATAATTATTTTTAAAATCTATTTTTACACATGTTTTAATTTTTTTTCAAAATGTTTCAATTTTTTTTTATTTTTTTCCTAATTAAGTACTACCTAAAACAAGTGAAAATGGAATATTTATTTTAATATACACAGCATGAATAGAATTACCCACCATTATGACAACTCATTGTTTTGAAGCTTAAATTATATTTTTCCATAGTTATTTTTTCGATAAATAATTTAACCGGATATTTTTGAAATTTTTAGATTTTTATATTAGTGATTTCCAAATGAAATGTATCTTTTCCTCAGGAAATATTTGATTGATCTCATAAACTATCTATCATCTATAATAATATCCTTTTTGTTAATTATTATTTAATGGTTATATGATACAATGATAACATCTTTATTATTTATCTGGATGGTTATAATTATGATGATGAAATTTTTTGGAATCTTATTGTTTTACTACGGGTTATACTATGATGTAATGATAATATTTTTATGAAACTGATTTTATTTCAATGATTTATGATATGAGGATATAATGATTGTTGTATGATATTATGTTAAACAGATATATGGTTTTTATTTTGTTATGGGTGGGATTAAAATTATATATAAATTCAATGAATTGGTTAAGGTTTTATATCTCATGAGTAAATTACGGGATACATTTTATATGCTTTATCCACTAGGGGCAACAAGTTAATATTATTATTCCACTATGAAAATAATTGATATCATTAATTCACTATTTGAATCAAATGACGATTCTAGATATATTATGATATGGGAAACATGTTTTGATGATTGATCCACTATGATTTTATGTTATTGGTTGATAAACATTTCGAATTCAATTTTTTCTATACTTATGATGTTTCCATTCAATTATGACATGTTTTCATGATTATGATATGGAAATATTGTTTATAATTTATTTATTATTATTCTTCACTCTAGTGATTTATATCTTTTAAAATAATAAATATTTATTCTATAACTCATTTTTATGATCTAGGAAAGATTCAGTATGAACATCGTAAGTTATGGCCATGATATCACAAACTTAAGATTATCTTGTGCTTTATATGATCAGAAATTGATATCCACCATGCTAAAAAATACCATGATTCTAATCTCTCCCTTTATAGGGTTCATTTCCCTATGTTATAAAGAATATTTTCTGTAGGGTATGTAAATAATGGTATAATGTGATATGTACACTATGAAAAATGATTAAGAGTGTACCTAAATAATATTTTTATGTATATAGTCTCTAAAGGCACTAAAATAATATAGTTTTGGAATTGAACATAATGATATGTATTGAATATTAATCTGTTAAGATGTAACTTTTATGTATAAAATTGTTGGGTTGTTATAGAGATGGTGTAGGGAAAGTTATGTGAATGTGAAATTCAAGGTTGTGTCTAATATAGTTTATTTGGTCATCATTATGTTTCCTGTGATTATATGAATCAACCCAAACATAGTGTATAGAAATGGTTTATGTGTCGATTAGGTTCATACACAAGGGAATGATAGAAAAAGGTTTTTTTGCCTCAGTGATAAAGGGAATTAAAATATCTATTGAACTAGGAAAGGTCTTAATTATAAGTAATGAATGGTTTTATATCATTATATATCCATTATAAGAGATGATTTTAATTGCTAAACCCAAAAAACATGGATGTATTGGAAGGTTTGGATGAATGTTATTTATAGGTAGATTCATATAAGAATTCATGCATCACTATAGTTCCTAGAATAACATAAATCAAGACACATATAGTTTGTGAAAATTGGGGAATTTTTATCTTAGAATAGGCTTAATGATAGGAAAGAAATGTGATAGAATCTCATACATAAATTTTACTCACATTTAATGCAATTAGATTGCATTAATAGATAGCTTCATTCAGTTCAAGATCTAGGAAAGGTATACCTTCATGCAATTCTATGAAAAACCATAAACTTCATACATAGATATTATATCCTAATAAATAAATATTCATTATATAACATAATATAATGATCCATGACAAAATCATATAGTTCATGCATCTCTGGAAACTTGGAGACATAAAAAACTATTTCATGAATGAACTACAACATATCCATCTTATTTCTTTATAAGTGGGACCCTTCTTAGACATACCATACAAAAACAAATTCTTCACCACCTAGAGAAATGAATTCTAATTAAAGGTGATCTCATATGCACAGTAAGGGTAAAAAAAAGAAGATATCAAGGATTGAATATGAATAACATGATAATAAGTGTATGACTTTAGGATCATAACATAAAAAATCCATGATCGTCATATCATAGATCAAAATCATGAGTCATGTTATAAATATTATAAATTCACCAGACATGAATTGAAAAAATAAAAAAACACGAGCCATGAGAGCATAAAATTTGCGTCAGATATCAAACATTGGTATAAACATATGCGTAGAAAATCATTTCCTCAGTAGTCAAGTATTCCCTACCAGGTCTACCAGTGTAGACTGAGTTCACTTACTAAACCTTCACATTTGTTAAGATTCACTCCCAATTATATCATAATAGAAAAATTACCATATATGAATAAGTTCACTACCCATTCAAGCATTATTTATAACATCATATATCTATCATTACTCAATGAATTAGAGGTATAAATAGGTCCAACCCATATAATATATAAAAGCATACATATGTGTTTTATATTATCATAAATATTTCATGATATTTGAATAGATGAAAAGAAATGGGTTTCATAAAAATTTCATCACATCATAACCAATGGAAAAGAGACCAATTTCAAAAATATTTCATCATCTAAAAATATTATAAATCATGTAAAAGAATGGGTTTCATATAAATAATGTAATTATCATTATAAACCATCTAGATAAATAATAAATTTATTTTCATTGATTCATATCCCTAGTAAAAAAATATGGAAAATCAGGATTTTTTTCTTTGGTTAATAAAAACACTAATAAAATATCACTATAACAATATTCATAAGAATAATAATTTCATTTACAAATCACTTCACAAAGAATTAAAATTTTAAAAAATATTATGGAAACCATTTTCTTTGGACAAAACAATGAATGTTTTTATTGTAATTCTAAAATAATTGAGAGTTAATGAATGTAGTAAATCTATTTTAGGATGTAAAAGTTAAAAGAAGACATTCATTTTAAACTTATGTTAAAAAAATAAATAATTATGTCATTTTGAAAAAATATAGAAATTTAATTTAACAAAATTAATGAAAAAAATGGATAAAAATAACATTAAATATTATATTATTATAGTAAAAACATTATTTGAATCATTTTTATAACAGTTTAAATAGAAGAAGTATTTTCAGCCAAAGAGAGAAGTTAAGATGATTTTCTTTAAAACAATATTTTCAGTATATTAATTACAAAAGGAGAGGAAAATGAAATGAAAAAAAAATATTTTCATTAAATATGAATATCATATGAAATATCATTATATTATTTCTATTTGAATGATAAGAATTCATTCTAAAAAACCTAATCATAAATAGTCCCAATAAACATTGAGATTATAACATAAAATACATTATCCCTTTGGTAAAATTTGGATCATTATCCCTATGAAATAAATAAATAAATATGGATATTTAAATCCCTATAATATTTATAATAATCATCATAATATACATTCATGGTGACAATATAAAGGACATAAGTGGTGAATTGGCTTGTGTCTCACAAAAAAGAGTGAGACAAAAATCACTGACCACATGTTCAACTACATTCATACATCTTGGAACCTCAATTATAGTAAATATATATTTTTTATGAACATATTGTAGAACCATAATAATATATATCATACTATACATGCTTTAAATATATACTTTTTCACCAATTTGTAAAAAGTATTTTTTTATTTAAAATCATTATTTCATGTGATATTTGATTTGTTTTTCATGATTTGTTTTTTGTATTTTAGGTTATTTTATTTTTATCATTGTTACTTAATTTACATGAGTTTAATAATGATATAAATTTTATATAAATCTATAATATATATTTTTGGTGTTATCCAAAAATATAGATAGAGAAATTCAATTATACCATTCATAGAGGCCGTAGACCATATATATGTATGGACACCATTTTAATTTTTCGATAGACTAAATAAATGAAATAAAAATACTAAAAAACCATTAATGATTAATTATTATATAATGTATGTAATATTTTTTTAAATAAATAAATCCTTATTGACATTAAATTAAAATGAGAAAAAACAAATCACACCACTTCATGGAAGTGTTCGACCACACATACACACAAGAGACATTATCATTTCTCAATTATTTTGAAGTTAATAAGTTATATATGTGATATTATCATTAAATAAGTATAATTAATTCATAATAATCTAATATAAATATTAAATGTATTGAAATATTCATCAATAAAATATGGTTATGAGAAAATAATTCTATCACTACTTGGAGATGATAAGTCGTACATACACTCAAGTTATAATTTCAGTTCATATTTGATGAAATGATGGTAGATAAATGTTTTTTCATAGTAATAATACCATTATATTATATTTTTGAAATAGAATTTATTATTTCCGTAATTTTATAATATATTATGAAGAAATAAATAATAATTTAAAAGAAATTGATTAGTTAAGGAGACTACCTCTCTTTTGAAAGAACTCTTTTAGATATCTAATTAATGATCCTAGGGTTGGTATTTTGGTAAGACCAACGACTATATAATTTGTATAGGTAATTTTAAAATTAATTTTATATGAAAATGTTTAATATAGAAGTCTAAAAGTGGTGTGAGTAATAGAATGGATGGGTGACCTTTTATAATTGAGGGGAGGGTAACTCTTCGAATTTCTTAAAATATTAAAATATACTAAAGTCATTCAAAAAAAATAGTTCAAAATGGACTATATATGGGAAAGGGATGAAGTTTTACCCCATATATTATCTTCGTTTTATTTATTACAATATAAATTATTTTTTAAAAATTTAATAAAATATTCTTTTCATAAAATATCATTATTTAAAATTTATACAATATTCATTTAATTTGACATAAAATATATATATATATATAATTAAAATATAATTATTTAACATAATAATAATTTGTTATATATATCTAAAAAATTCATTTAATTTTTTAACTCAAACATTTTATATTACTTTTAATATTTTTTAAACCATTAATTTTATTTTTCTAACAATTGAATAAATACAATGTTAGTGTTGTGTACGAATTTGAACAAATTATATAATTTATAAAAATTATAAATAATTTTTTATCAAACAAATAATTTCATTAATATCATGATATATTAATATTCAATTAAAATATTATTTAACCATATGTCAATATATAAGAGATATTTTAATCTAATAGATTGACATTTTTTAATTTTCATTACATTAAATATTATATAAGAAATTTTCAAGGACACATTTCCATTAAAAACTAAATTATAATAATGATTTGAATATAGAAAAAAATAAAATAATCCATTAATAATTATTATGGGAAATTATTTCCTTAAGTCGTATTTTATACTTATTTTATCCGGATATACAGATTACTGAGGTTAAAATTTTTACCAAGATTTCTATTTATATTGATCAAAAATAAAAATGACATATTCTAAAAATTTGATCCTCATGATTAAAAATAGAGAAAATATTATATAAAATTAAATTTCTATAAGTTGGAGAAATTAATTTTAGAAAATATGAGCTTTGTTTGATGCCAACAACTTTTTAGAAAAATTCATTTTTAGCATAAAACTTGGATTTTTCTTATCTCATGCCCAAAAATGTTAATTAAATGTTACACTATTTTAATAACTATATAACATGTTAATAAAATTAAATTAATTTAGAAATAGTTATTATTTTATGACAAAATACATTGTTCACATAAAAATAGTAATTTAGATAAACATCTCATTTACTTTCAAATGATTTTAATTTTTATTTCTAGTTAATTGATACTAGAAAAATAATGTATATAATGTATGTAAACACTTTTCATAAATTATTTAGTCTTATTCAATCGCACTGATCCAAAAAACAATTAAATAACTATAACATTAAATAATAAAATTTTAATTGTATATCCAGGTTTATTCAAACTTGATGTTTTGTGTCATGCAAGCTAAGGAAAAAATTAAATTTAGCTGGAGAAAAATATTCTATAAAATCATGTAGTGTTTCATTATGTACACTTAAAATGAATTTATCTGTCTAAATATTTCAATTTGAGATAATTGATGTGGCATTAAAAACACATGTTTTTCCACATCTTTTTAATTAATTTTTATTAATTTAATTACTTATTTTAACACTTTTTAATAAATAATGACACTTATGATATTATATCCCTAAATTTATTAATGTATCATTTTTTATAATTAATTGTGTATTATAAGCTTTAAAATAGTTAAATTATTCCTTAATTTAATTTAATAGCATTATTAATTTTTATTTAGTATGGTATCTTTGTCTGCACACTTAATGATTTAACATCAATTAATTAATTAAGTCTGCTTCTGCACATAATTAATGTAGTATTAATTTAATATTTTATGTATTAAAAATTAATTATCTTATGTATTTTTCTAATAAATTAGTTATTGATTAAGGTTTTGAAACAAACTAAACATATTCAAGATTTGTAAATTTATGTCTTAACATAATTCAATTGTCCAATAGAATGATAATTAATAGTCTATTTAAATTAATTTAGTTTGTTAAAGAAGCATTAATTTAACTTTGTAATTTAAATAGTTATATTTTATACTTAATTTTAATAAGTTAGTTTCTTTTTAATTTTAGTTTTTATTTTTTAGAAATATTACATTTACTTATTGAAGTTTTTAATAATTTTACTTATGTTTAATTGGTTTTATAAATTTATTAAAGTTTAGGTTTCATTTATGTTTTCAATTATTTTAGTTAATTTTTAGTTTTAATTAATTATAATGATCATTTTCAATTTAACTTTTAATTTAATTTATATGTTCTGCTTATATTTGCAGGTTCACGGTTTCATCTCGATCACGGTGTCTCCTGCCACCGATTTTGGCGTTAGGCATACCTTTTCTATGACACAGCCTCCGTCTTTATTTTACGGTCGCACCGTTTCTTTTTTTACGATCTCACCGTAACACACCTCACGGATGCACCGTAACTCCATTCTTACTGTCTCACCGTTTCTCTTCCTCTACTGTCTCAGCTTGACATCCCTTACTCCATGCATTGGTTTCTTACGGTCTCACTGTGCGTTTCATTCATGGTGCCTCAGTCTCACGGACTCACCGTATCAACCACAGCCTGTCACCGCCTGCGACCGTTTCCTTATTTTCCTAATCCACCGTAACTCTTGTGGCACCGTTTCAATCTTAACACATAATATGATTTGAAGGTAGGTCCAATGGATTCAATCCGCATACCACCATCATAATAACTATTGTTTCATCGAAGGAGTCCACACCTTCTTGCACGAGGATGAGTTCACTGGGAAGAACCCCCATTAATGAGGCTGAATCAAGGTGGCAGAATGTCTAAATTCTGCCGATGTTGAACCACATTATCACCAGGTAGTCACAGAAATTTGGTTTTAAGTATTTTTGTCACTATTGAAACATGAAATCGCAGAATGGTTTGGATGAAATGAGTTATAGAAGATGTTGTGAGTTGAAGGAGAGTTTCGTCGTTCGATTGAGTTGAGGTTCGCGCCACCCAGATCTGAAGCGCAGTGGCGCTATTGTTGGGAGAAGGAAGTCTGCAATGCACTGGAGGAGGGATCTGGACCACCTGCTGGGTGCTGTTGTAGGTCGGGAGTGGCATTGGAGCGAGGATCTGTCAGGGGTGTTCTTTGGTGAAGCCGAGCCTCCATACTGCTAGAGCTGCGGGATGCAGTGCGCCGCTGCGGAGTTGCATAGAGTAGCAGCGGATTCAGGAGGAAGAATAATTTTAAAAAAAAATAGATAAAAGTATAATTAATGTAAAGTAAAAATAAAAATATAAAAATAAAAATAAAATAAAAGTAAATAATAAAAGTAAAGTTAATGTAAGAAAACATTACATAAAAGTTAAGTAAGCTTTTATAAGTCAAGTTAATATAATTAAATTTGTAAAAGTTATGAATTAAAACAAATAAAACTTTAACAAATAGATTAATCATAAATTAAAATTTAAAACTAAATTAATAATAAATGATAATAATAAATTTATTTACTATTATTAGTATAAATATATATTTAAAAATAATTATAAATAAACTGTAAATTTACTTAATAAATTAAAAATGCTTGAAAAATATGTAATAAATTTAATTACCAAATTAAAATTAACTAATTAATTAATTAATCTAAAAATTAAATTTCATTAATAGTAATAATTATATCTAAAATATTTTCTTAATTATTCATTTATGTTATTAATTTTTAATAACATAGTTTAAAAAAATGGATAAAATTAAAAAATAGTATTTATATTTATTAACCTAATTAAGTTAATAACTTTTTAATTAAATTATGTTTTACCATAGTAATTTTTAGTGGATAACTGTATAAATAATTTAAAAGCTAATAATTATCAATTATCTCTAAGTTAACTTTTAACACTTAACTCTAAAAAATAACTATTTATCTTTCTTTAGGTATTTATTTATTTATTCTACTGTTCTAACTTAGAAGGTTCATTCTATAGATGGGAAGACGTCTATGTTCACACAACTAACCCATCCAGAGTTAGTTACGTGAGGAAAACCCATGGGACAAGCTTGTCGCAGATTAAACACACATGTGCGGTACATTTGTGAAGGATATTTAAAGTCGGTAGAAGTGATCGGTGACATGAAGTAGATGATAGAGGATATACAACAAAGCAGCAACAGAATTTTAGCGGGGGAGGGGGGCACTCTCATTCTAATTCCATGATCCCATCTTTCGAGAGCAGATACTTGGATAGTTACTCTCGGGAGATGCAAAGAGTAGTTTGGAGTTGCAGGAGCCAACAATGATTCATGTGTTTCATCTTTAAAGGAGAATCTTTCTTCCTCTGTATTTTTTTACTTTGTATTGCTGCTATTAAATTTATTACAATAATAGGTTAAATTTTCTTGTTCTGGAATTTTCAATCCTACTGGTTAACTTTTCATTTTCCTTCTTTTAAATTTCCTTCGTAAGGATTTAGATTCTATTAGCGAGACTGAATCAGGTTCTCAATCCTTTAATTGAATTTTCACCTTCATGTGTTTTAATTTCCCAATCCTTGATCTTTTGGCGAGATCAATCATTGATACAGCTCATCAAAGATATATTTTAGACACTTCTGAAACATTCAGCGATATAGTATTCTGATGTTAATGTTTTAATCAATTTTCTAATTGGAGTTTTTCAAAGTGGCGAATTTCATAAACATCAATGCAGTGTGTTAAATCTTCTGGTGAGGGAGTTTTAACCAATCATATAAAGGTGAGAATTCAATAAAATGAAGAACATACTATTAAACCAGTGGGATTCAAATCTCTTTAGCAATTTTTTGATCAACACTCAACACTCCCGTTCCTCTTTTGATATTTTTATTTAGCTTTTCTTTTAGTTGTTTCATATTCTGTTTTGGAAAATTGTAGTTTTATAAAACCACTATCATTGTTTTCATTTCATCATAAATAGAATAATAAAAATATATAAAAAGTTTAAAATTAAGTAAATGTTTCCCCACTACTGAAAACAGTGGGGGTTGTAAAAAAACCATAGAGCACTGGTCTGTCTTCTCTGTGGATCGACCATGCACCACTGTGCTAGTGTATGTTAATAAATGTAATTTTGAGGGTCATGATGACCTCCGGCCTGTTCAAAATTTGGCACCATTGCTGGGGAAGGCACGCACTGAGAGTATAGGATTAAAAAAACCATACAAAAAAACATATTAATTAAAAAAAATCAACAAATTAAAAAAATCAAAAAAAAATTGTGAACTAGAATCTACTGCTTATTTTGTTAAAAAACTCTTCTTCAACTGTGAAACTCGGTCTGTTTAATCTGTAAATTCAAAATATATGGAATTTCTTGAAGGTTCAAACTACTGCAATGGACCTTACTGTGTTTTTTGTGGAGATTATGGACATACTTCTTGGCAGTGTGTTTATAACCAGCAACAGCAGTACCATTACTTTGATGAGAATGAGAAAAACATGGAATCTAGTCCTGACTCCCTTACTAAAATTGAATTAATTTATTCTAAACTAGATTTTACGGTGGAATTAATAAATAATTGGTTTACTAAAACCCATGAAATTAAAATTATAGATTCTCAAGAGTGAGATCAAATAATGAAAAGATTAGAAAACATGCTCTTGGAATTTCAAAAAAGGGTTAAATAACAAGAATAATTTGAAGAAAATGTAAATGGAAATGTTTACAAAAGATTTTAAAATCATGTGGAAGAAGAAAGTGATAATGAAACTGGGCACGAACAAATTCAATTAAAAAATATGACTCTGTTGAACTAAATCTGGAAATAACCAACTCTCTATATAAAGAACACATTAATTATGATCCCAAAAAGAACATTAATTAAGTTGAGTTGGAAAATTTTAAAGATGAATCAAAACAGATTGAAAAATATTGTCTAGTTCTCTTCATCATTCCTACACATGAGAAAACTAACTTTTTTAGAAGCTTTTAGAATGAAGTCACTTGGTTTGAAGATATACATGAAACTAAAAACTTGAATATTAAAATCTCTTAACCCAATTTTTGTGGCTTTGTGTACAATAAGTCTGAACTAGATATTGGGTATAATTTGGATGAGAACATTAAATTGGATATCATGGAATCTCAAATTGTTTAACTTAAACTGAACACTTCTCTTCCATGTCTTGAAACTCCATACCCAATAAATTCAGAAATGTTGTTGGATGGTGAGGATGAGGGAATTATGTTTGAAGAAAGATTAACTCTTGAGTTATAATTCCCCTATTCTCCTAGTAATCACTTCTCTGAAACAATGTGCAGTGAAATTGAAACTAGTGATGTTATAAATGGGAGTAAATGTTTAAATTTGAACAATCTGGAACATGACATTATTGAATATGAATTAGACATTTCCTCCCCTGATCATAACATTCTAGAACACACTCTAGACTTGGTTTTAGAAAGTGATCCTTTTGAACTTGATATTTAAAAGGTGGTTGAACACATATTAGTTGATGGTTACAGGATGGATTTTTAAGAAGCTGTAGATGTTCAATGTGAGTTAACATATGAGGATCTTTTGGAAGAGATTTACAACATTGTCAGTCCTGAGTCAATTTGTGATAATATAAATTATCTTCCCTGTCTGACACTTTCATCCTCAACTGTTAAGGGTGTTGAGTCTTCTTGTGTTACTGAAAGTAGTCCATAGGGGTAATAAAAATTGAGTTCCATTGTATATGATTCTGTTTAGCATGTTATTGAATCCCCTTTTGAACCTACTATTCAGTATTCACCCATTTGCACCGTTGAATTTGAATCTGTTAGTGTTTTGGTTAAGAGAGATAGCCCTGAGGTCATTGCTACACCCTTTGAGGCATCTAATACTATGTTGTCTCTTCATGTGAACTTAAATTTTGATAACATTCAAACAATTCTAGAAGTGGACAACATTTTTCTCTTAACTGTTAAAGGGTGCTTCTTATGGGTTAATTCAGGCTATGAGAGTTTAGTTTCAGTTGTGTTAAGTCCTAATACCCATATAATTCAACTTTCTGTTAAAAGTAATTGGGTCAAACACATGTGGTGGTTCCTATTAAGGAAACCACATCCACCTATTGACTATGGTTAGTTATAGGTGAGTCTGGCTGGTGAATTTAAACCTAGAGCTACAAGGGAGGAAACCCTTGGTCTTTGTTGTGTTAATAAATAAAATTTGTAATTAAATAATGTCTATCTGAAGACTTTAAATTCAGTGATTCTTGGGATTCAACCCATATTCTTTATTTATTTTCATTTTTGTACTGTATTGTGCTAAATAATGTGAGGCTTTGCTGCCTACTGTCTGCTCTACCTCTACTGGGTATTTTTTCTTGGTTTACATATTCAGTGTTTCTAGGATGATGTTCTTGTGTCATTTAAGGAGTGTAATTCCCATGCTGAAGGAGTAATGGAAAACCTAGTCAGGGAAGTGTATCATTATTATTGTTGAATTTCATTTTTCTTCTCCTTAATTCTTTAGAAGAATAAATTCTACTCACTTAAGAAATTCTAGTTGTATTAAAAAAAATTTGCTACTTATTTGCGGAAAATTTGCTGCAGAAATCGCTTTTATAATAAATTCTGCTGCATGTCACTGTTTAGACATAAAATCTGCATGTTCCTCTTGCATAAAAAACTGAATTTCATTTTTTTTAAATCTCATTCACTGCATGAAATTAAGTGTGGGGGGGTACATGCTGCTGGTCTTGAATCTGATTAGTCTATAGGGTGTTTAGCATGCATGTTACTACGTAATTGAACAACTTTTTGAATCATACTTTGTTGAAATGCTTACACCCAATTAATTGTACACCCAAAAAGTACATGATATTTCTTGAGCTGAATTAAAAAATATATATTCACTATACATAATTGTTAATGTATACACTTGCCAATGACCCTGCTGATTATTTATTCATTATGGAAAACAACATTTTTGAAATTCATTGGGACCCTTTATACATGTCATTAATCTACTAAATTGAAAATCTGTTTTGAACCATAATTGATTAATTTTTCTTCTCCATATTTAGAAGTTAACTTTTTGGACAAATTTGGGTTCTAAGTGTGGGGGAGGTGGTTAATTCTTGACTGTGCTAAACTATTTTTAATTGAGAACCCATCATTCCCCACTGCAATTTCAAACTTTTTGTCAAAAATTGGAAACAAATTTCCAAATTATTTCATAATTTTAGGGTTTACACAGTACTCAATTGGGTCTTACCTTAGTAAAAGTTCTTTTCTTGTAGTAAGAACTACTTTGAACCTGAAATTAGTGAGTTTTTATGATTGTTGAGTGGTCATTCATAGTGATTTGTTGTAAATTCGGTTTAGGACCTACTTCTGGAATTGATTTGGGTACCCATTTTAATGGAATTGTGATCATTAATCTTGGAACTGGATGTTTGATTATAATTCTAGGGGACTCATTCTTTTTCTTTTTATTATTAAAATTAGTTACTTTAATGAGCCAATGAAAATGAATTTTATATAAATCATTAGAAACTAGAGTAATTTGGGCATCTGGGAGCCCACAGTGAGTCTCTGAGTCCCTAGATGCAGGGTGTGTTTCTATTTACTATAAGCCCTCTATTCACTTTGAATAAGTGCATTTAACAGTTCTTAGAACAATAACACATGGCTTGGGAAAAATAAATAAATTGTCTAGGGTCAAAAATGATCTCATTAAGGTGAGGGGAATGATGAAAGCCAAATGAAGAAGGGATCAGTTGGTTTATATGAAATTCATTTATGTTGTATTATTGAGGTGATTCACAAAAAAAATTAATTATTTTTGGAACCTAGGTGAAAAAATAAAAGTAAATGTGTCCTATGGTTAAGTTCTTAATTCCATTAATATTTTATCTCATGTCATTCTTGGATTCAGAATTTGAGTTTGGATTGAAATGAGTCACTAAGCAGTACCACATATGAGGCATGACACTTTCATTTCATATTGATTCATTTCTCTTTTTAACTTCAATTGAATATTTTTTCTAAGAAATATTCATATGAGAAACTTAGTTTCTGAAAGCCTTATAACATGTTTTTGATGTCCTCTGTTTAATGTTCTGGACATGTTAGAGTTTGGTCTTAATCATGAATACCGTACTTTTGTTTTTCAAAGACAATAAATCATGGGATTAATTGAGGACAAACAATGCTTAAGTGTGGGGGAATTTAATGTGGCCTTAAAAACACATGTTTTTCCACATCTTTCTAATTAATTTTTATTAATTTAATTACTTATTTTAACACTTTTTAACAAATAATGACACTTATGATATTATATCACTAAATTTATTAATTTTTGTATTATATGCTTTAAAATAGTTAAATTATTCCTTAATTTAATTTAATATCATTATTAATTTTTATTTAGTATGGTATCTTTGTCTGCATAATTAATTATTTAACATCAATTAATTAATTAAGTATGTTTCTCCACATAATTAATATAGTCTTAATTTAATATTGTATGTATTAAAAATTAATTATCTTATGTATTTTGCTAATACATATATTATTGATTAAGGTTTTGAAACAAAGTAAATATATTCAATCTTTATAAATTTATGTCTTAACTTAATTAAATTGTCCAATAGAATGATACTTATTAGTCTATATTAATTAATTTAGTTTGTTAAAGCTGCATTAATTTAACTTTGTAATTTAAATGGTTATATTTTATACTTAATTTTAATAAGTTAGTTTCTTTTTAATTTTAGTTTTAATTTTGTAGAAATTTAAAATTTACTTATTGATGTTTTTAATAATATTACATATGTTTAATTGGTTTTATAAATTTATTAATGTTTATGTTGAATTTATGTTTTCAATTTTTTCAGTTAATTTTAGTTTCAATTAATTATTATGATCATTTTAAATTTATGTTTTAATTTAATTTATTTATTCTTCACATATTTGTAGGTACACAGTTTCATCTCGATCACGTTGTCTCCTGTCACCGATTTTGGCGTTAGGCTTCCTTTTACGGTGACACAGCCTTCGTCTCTATTTTACGGTCGCACCATTTCTTTTTTTACGATCTCACCATAACACTCCTCACGGACGCACCGTAACTCCATTCTTACTGTCTCACAGTTTCTCTTCCTCTACTGTCTCACCGTGACATCCCTTACTCCATGCACTGGTTTCTTACTATCTCACCGGGTGTTTCATTCATGGTGCCTCAGTCTCACGAACTCACCATATCAACCACAGCTTGTCACCGCCTGCGACTGTTTCCTTATTTCCTTATCCACCATAACTCCTGTGGAACCGTTTCAATATTAACATAGAAGAGGATATAGAGGGAGGTCCACTGGATTAGAGCCGCATACCACCATCATAATAACTATTGTTCATCGGAGAAGTCCAGAAATTCTTGCACAAGGATGAGTTCACCGAGAAGAACCCCCTTTGTTGAGGCTGAATCGAGGAGGTAAGATGTCTGAATTCCGCCGCTGTTGAACCACTTTATCACCAGGGAGTCACAGGAATTTGGTTTTAAGTATTGTTTTCACTACTGGAACATGAAATCGCAGAAAGGTTTGGAAGAAGTTGAGCTATAGAATATGCCGCGAGTTCCTGGGGAGTTTCGTCGTCGGATTGAGTTGTGGTTCGTGCCACCCAGATCTGAAGCGCGGTGGCGCCATTGCTGGGAGAAGGAAGTCTGCCACATACTGTAGGAGGGATTCGAACCACCTGTTGGGTGCCACTGTAGGCCAGAAGTAGCGTTGGAGCGAGGAACCTTCATGGGCGTTCTTTGGTGAAGCCGAGCCACCTTACTGCTAGAGCTGCGGGATGCAGTGTGCCGCTGCGGAGTTGCAGAGACTAGCAGCGGATTCAGGAGGAAGAAAAGTTTTAAAAAAATAGATAAAAGTATAATTAAAGTAATGTAAAAAGAAAAAGAGAAAAAAAATAAAAGTAAATACTAAAAGTAATGTTTAAGTATGATTTTATAAGTCAAGTTAATAAAATTCAATTTGTAAAAGTTATGAATTAAAACAAATAAAACATTAACAAATTGATTATCATAAATTAAAATATAAAACTAAATTAATAATAAATGATAATAATAAATTAATTTACTATTAATAGTATAAATATATAATTAAAAATAATTATGAATAAACTATATATTTATATAATAAATAAAAAATTCATGAAACTTAAGTAATAA
The DNA here is from genome assembly GCA_963277665.1 of Viscum album. Classification (NCBI taxonomy): domain Eukaryota; kingdom Viridiplantae; phylum Streptophyta; class Magnoliopsida; order Santalales; family Viscaceae; genus Viscum; species Viscum album. Next base: position 922,155,140 of record OY728162.1, on the reverse strand, counting down.
ATTTAATTACTAAATTAAAATTAACTAATTAATTAATATAAAATTTTAATTTCATTATTACTAATAATTAAATCTAAAATATTATTTTAATTATTTATTTATGTTCTTAATTTTTAATAACATAGTTTAAAAAAATGGATAAAATTAATAACTTAGTATTTATATTTATTAACCTAATTAAGTTAATAAAATTTTAATTAAATTATGTTTTACCATTGTAATATTTAGTGGATAACTGTATAAATAATTTAAAAGCTAATAATTATCAATTAACTCTAGTTATCTTTTAATAGTTAACTCTAAAAAATAACTATTTATCTTTCTTTAGGTATTTATTTATTTATTCTGCAATTTAAACAAAGCATGTTCATTCTAGAGATGGGAAGACGTCTATGTGAACGCAACTAACTCATCTAGAGTTAATTACACGAGGAAAACTCGCATGATGTGCCCGTCGTGGATTAAACGCACGTGTTCGGTATGTTTGTGAAGTACAATTAAAGTCGGTGGATGTGATCGGTGACATGCAGTAGATGACGGAGGATATAAAACATAGTAGAAGGAAACTTTTAGTGGGGGACTCTCATTATAATTCTACGAGCACATATTCCGAGAGCGGATACTTGGAGAGTTACTCTCGGGAGACGCGAAGAGCAGTTTGGAGTTGCAGGAGCCAGCAGCGATTCATGAGTTTCATCTTTAAGGGAGAATATGTCTTCCTCTATTTTTTTACTTTTAATTTCTCCTATTAAAGTGATTACATTCATAGGTTAAATTTTCTTGTTTGGGAATTCTGAATCCTACTCGTTAACTTTTCTTTTTTTCTTCATTTAAATTTCCTTCGTAAAGAATTAGATTCTATTGGCGAGACTGAATCTGGTTCTAAATAATTTAATTGAATTTTCACCTTCACGTGTTCTAATTTCCCAATCCTTGATCTTTTAGCGAGATCGATCATGGATACATCTCATCAATGATATAACTTAGACACTTCAGAAACTTTTGGCGAGATAGTTTTCTGATGTTAATATTTTAATCAATTTGCTAATTGGAGTTTTTTAAAGTGGAAAGTTTGATAAACTTTAATGCAGTGTGTTAAATCGTCTGGCGAGGGAGTTTTAACCGATCATTTAAAGGTTATAATTCAATAAAATGAAGAACATACTGTTAAACCAGTGGGTTTTTAATCTATTGAGTAATCTTTTTGATCAACACTCAGCACTCCCGTTACACTATTGACACTATTTATTTAGATTTTATTTCAGATGTTTCATATTCTGTTTTGGAAAATGGTAGTTTTATAAAACCAATGTCGTTGTTTTCATTTCATCATAAATAGAATAATAAAAAGATATAAAAATTTGAAAATTAAGTAAATGTTTCCCCACTACTGACAACAGTGGGGTTGTAAAAAAACCATAGATCACTCATCTGTCTTCTCTATGGATCGAACTTGTACCACTGTGCTAGTGTAGGTTAGTAAATGTAATTTTGAGGGTCGTGAAGACCTCCAGCCTATTCAATAATCAATGAGGTAGATATTTTTTTCATTACAACATTGGGATTCGATGTAGCTTCAATGAACTTTTGATTTCTCAAGATAACTTTAACCATGTGAGAGGTCTTGTTCTGTTTCACATCATCTCTATGAACCCATATTTCAACTGTTTTTTATTCATAATAAAGATCTTGTTATAATTGTATGATATTTGAGTCCATTAGATGTTATGGATTAGGTATGTACTAAAGATAGATACATGGAACACATCTTAAACTTGAGAGAGGTTTGATAGTGTCATCAAGAGATAAGTTACCAACCCTACCTAATCAAGAATATGAAATGTTAAAATATACCTAGGCCTAAAATTTACCTTGTTTTAAAGTCCCATAACCTTCTTCCCATGTGAAATTCATAGTAAAACTGTTTCACCAAAATCAAATTCTAGGCCACACCGATTATTATCAGAATAAATTTTCGGTAAAATATGACCTTCCTTGATATGCTGCAAATTGATTATGAATTTCACTATAATGTACTAAACTAGATAATGTCCCAATTTCTTTATTAGATCAATCTCATCCCATCATGTTGTTGTTTCATAAATTTTTTCATATAGGGATTCATAAGGAGCCACTAAATGCTAGAGTTAAAACTATTAATACACTCAAACTCATCTATATAATTGTATTGATTCCATAAACCTTTGAACTCCAATTAATAATATCTCAACATATTTTCTATGGTGATAATCATTCTATATTACTGACCATATATCGAAGGATTATATACCAGGCTTAAACTCAACTATGTATCTATATCCTTCAAAATACATCACCAAAACATTGAGGTAAGACTGTTCGGTATATAAGACACTAAAAAAAGTAGTTTCCTTCATGTTTCATAGATACTTAACACATATCCATGATTTAGATAAATGAGACACTATATCTAGTACCACGCTTCATAGTCTGAACTCTGATAATCACCCATTCCTTGTCAGTGTCTCCACAAAAGACATGAAACCACATTTTCCATTAACATTCAACAATTTGTGGTTCTCTGATGATGAGTGATCTCATATCATCCAAAACTATTGGTCCTCATTGTATAATAATTATTATTCCTTTTCTTGTAATCTCAAATTAAAATATCAAAAAACATACTCTTAAAATTTTGGGTAGTTCTAAATCCAAAAAAATTAAAAATAACATCATTATTTTTTAGAACAATATTAATGATCTTCAAAACGTAGACAACATCTATGACCTCAACACTGAGCCTACTCAAGAACTAAAAATTGTGGTTAAACTCAACTCCTTGCTCACATTCAAATAAAATATTAGTAAATAAGTGTTTAAAGTTAAAAGGTTAACAAATGGTGACAAAAATAATAAATTTTATAACTGTCTTCAATGAATCGGGAAGGCATACAACCTGTTAACCTCTTTAATGGATGGGGGTAGGCTACATGATAGTGAAGAAGATATCGCTCATCCTATCTTCACATTATATGAATCTATCTTCAATGGAACTGATAGAAACAAAGACCCCCTACCTGAGGTCATTCCTCTTGTGATCACTGATGAGGAAAACTCCTTCCTTCTCAACACTCCTTTGGAGCATTAAATCAATGACACAACCTTTAGTCGGAATCTCAATAGTGTTATGGGTTTTTATGGATTCAAAAATGGGTTTTTACAAAATTATTGTGATGTGATTCATATTGACGTTTTTAAACTTGTAAAATCCTTCTTAATTAATGGGGTCCTTCCACAAGCACTTAATGCCCTGTTCCTCACATTACTCCTGAAAGTGGATAATGCCATTGAGATTCATCTGCTGAGACCCATTTCTCTTATCAACACTCTTTATCAAATCATCACCAAAATCATTTCCAATGGACATTCCACTCTCACAGACATATTTTCTCATGGAATCAATTTTTTTATAAAGGGTAGATCAATTCAAGACTGTATTTTTCTTTCCTAGAAGTGTCTTAATAATTTGAACAAAACAAATAGTGGAGGAAACATAGCTATCAAACATGACATCAACAAAGCTTTTTACACCATGGAATAGAGATTTATATTCAATGTCAATTAAGGTTTCTCTTTTAACGCCTATTTAATCACTGAAAATAGAACACTCTTTAACTCAACATCTATTTCTATTTTGGTCAATGGCTATCCCAAAGGATATATAAAATGAACCAAAGGTGTCAGGCAAGGTGAACCCCTGTCTACCATTATCTTCTCGATATAATAAGTCTACCTAAGTGGTCAGATCTACCATCTGGTCTACCATAATAACTAAATCACATACATATCTCTAGAAGTTTGAATGGTCCTGCCCATCTTTCATATGCTGATGACATCATCTTTTTCCTTCAAGGTGATAAACAAAAAAATCATAATCTCAAAAATGAGCTCACACACATTGAAGAGGTTTCTAGTCAAACCATTTGTTGGAAAAAATCCAGCATATTCTTTAGAAATAACTAACCTCCCATCATAAAATGTTACGTAATCATTGACCTTTGTCTGTATAAAGGTATTATCCCATTCACATATCGCAGTGTTCCCATTTTTTAGGGAATACCCAATCTCATCAGTTTTCAACTATTATTTACATAGTTCTAAATCATATATCTTCATGGAAATGTAAATCTCTCTCTATGATAGGATGGAAATTCCTTATTAAATCCACGATTGTCTCTAAGATGGTTGACTCCATGATGGTATATAAATGGCATGGTGGTATCCTTATAAATTTTAACACCACCATAAAAAATTTCATCCAGAAGGGTAGTATTCTAGAAAGAATAATTATGACTGTTCCTTGCTCAACATGTTGAAACCCCATTGAAAATATAGGTATTGGTACAAAAAATAACAAATACTTTAATGAATCATTACAATTAAGACTCACTTAGAAGCTCTTTAACAATACATTTAAAGATATAACGTTTCTCAGTAACATTTTTCTTGAAAAACATAAAAAATGCAATTCAAATTTCATTACATATTCACTTTGGCCTTCCATCAAACACTCCGTTACCAATATTATTAATAATTCTAGATGGATGTTCTCAAGAAACTCATCCATGAAATTTGGTTATATTTCTGGACTGGTATGACTTTAATTTCTATTATATCTCCCGATCAAACTACTGATAATACTAATAGCTCAATCAGAGACATATGGAACTCTCAACATGATCACATTATTGATACTTTTCTGACAGTCATTAATAACTAATATTTATCTTATACTAATGATTTATTAACTTTAGAACCCACTCACAATGGTATGATTAACCCCAAATTTTTAGGAAATCATTATTTCTATAACTCTGAGAGTGATTATAGCTAGTTAAAACATTTCAAAAAACATTAGATAAAACCGTCGAGATTCAATCTCATCTGGCCTCTAGCTCACAATAGAGTTCCCACTGAAATTTGCCTCTAATATTTTAGCATCCAACTTTGATCTAAGTGAAAAATCTATAAACAACACAATGAAGATGCTAACCACACCTTTCTCTCTTGTGCTACTGATTGTGCTCTTTGGAACTATATTCCTCAAATATTTGACTGTAGATGGTTGATTCTTGATTTCATCAAAGATCAACTAAAAAATGTGTAGAAATGGAAGGCTCTTAGAAAATCAAGAACCTCATCCATCATATGGTTTCTAAGCTGTACAAAGTGATCCGGTATGATTAGAATTCTATTATTCATAACAATTACTTACTGAATAAAAATTCAGGTTGGATGAAGATCCTCATTTCCATACATGAAGATGCCTTGATTCAAAAGGGACATCTTCACAATACTGTGGTTGTCTTTGGGATCCTGAAGTGTTTAAGTATTAATCGCAATTTTTTTCAACTTCATCGCACTCTAGAGGTGTTCTTGAGAGCCCCCTTCTTGGATGGATCAAAATCAGTATTGGTGGCACCTCCAAAGGATATACACGACCTGCAGGGTGGTGCTATCTTTAGAAATCACCTCGGTCAGATACATGGATGTCTCAGGGGTAAATTTGTTGTTTCCACCTCCCTTGAAGCTAAGATGCTGAGTTTGATACATGCTATTATCATTACCATGCTCTTTGGTTGGAACAACTTCTGGATTGATAGTGACTAAATGACTATCATTCAAGATATTTAGAGGGGCATAAAAAATATTTCTAGTACAATTAATACCCGTTGGATGGAATGCACCAACTCTCTTATCAATCTTAACTATGTCATCACACATGTTTATCGAGAAGCAAACATGGTTGCTGATAGTCTGGCCAACATGGATGTAAATTAATACATTACCTTGTTTGAATACCTACCTACTATTATTATTTCAATTCATGAAAAAGATTATAATATGATATTGTATTTTAGACTCTTTTAATATTTATTTTAATAATATTTATGCTTTGGGCAGTTTTTGGAAAGGCATCACCTTTAAAAAAATATCGAGGTAAGCCTCTGATCCCTATTAGATACAATATAATGTGGTGCCTAATTAATTATTATCACTTTCTTATTATAAATTATAGCAATCCTAACTAGATATAAATACTATTTAATGAAAATTAAGTTTTTTTAATTCATAAGTAGATCGATTATAACCCATATAGCATTATTCCCATTATATGTTTTGGGAAGTTTGGTGAAAAATAAATGGTATTGTTTTCCCACATCCATTCTAGTATGGGTAACGGTTTAAACATACCCTTATACTTTTATCTCTAATTCTTTACTTTATGAAATTCCAAGCATCTAGATATATACTCTTCAATATATTATTTGATGTTTTCCAACTAGAAATATTTTTTTAGATATTTTTACAAATGTGTAATTCTATGGTAAATTGATAATGATGAACAATGACACTCATACAATCCATTGTTATTAAAATATAGTGTTGGATAAAAAAATACCCGGTTCTTGAACCCTATCATTCAATAATAATCAAGGTTACACTTAGGAATATTTTGCACCTTATTCCATAGCTCTATATCTCCATTTTGTGCCTCTTTATATATTCACTTGGAGAGATGGTTTAATAGTCAATAGAGAAAGATATTATTTTTCCACTTCATTCAATATTTCATGATCCAACATTTTAAAATCCATAAATATTGGATCATGTGTTATAATAATCATAGATATGATAGCATGGCCTTTTAGACTGAGTGCATCATCCAACATGATCACCTTCTCGAGGTGGTAATATATTAAGTAGTCATAATCATTAATCAGCTCCAATAATACTATTTGGAATATATTCAGCTATTTTTGCGTTAATATAAAATATAAAAATTTATGAGCAGTAAATATATCATAACTTCCTCTATAAATATAATTCTTCAATATCATTTGTGTAAAAATTACTATCGGTAACTTTAAATAATGAGGTGGGTAATTTTTATGATGTACCATCAATTTTCATGAATCATATTCTATCACCAAATAGTTATATATAAAAATACATCCTAGTCCATTTATTGATTTATAACTATAGATTTTAAACACTTCTCAAATGTAGGGTAATCTAAGAACAGTTTCATGGACTAACATTCTCATTAGTTCCTTAATGTCTTCTTCAAATTCATCAATCCATTGAAAATTATCTCCCTTCCGATTTGACATATTAAAAAGATTATATATTCATGAGAAATTATCTATACAAAATTCATATTATCCATCCAAACCAAGAGAGAAAATGATCTATGTCATGGAGGATTGTCTAGGTGATTTTTTTTAAAAAAAATTATTTGAAGGATCTATATGTATACCTTCATTTGATATTATATAACACATGAATGAAACATTCCAAATCCAAAAACCCTACCTGTTAAAATTATCTTTAATATTATCCTTACTAAGATTTTTTGGAATAATTCAAAATTGATCTTCATTCTCTTCCTTACCCTTTGAAATGATAATAATATAATATACACAGAGGACCATAACATGATAAAGGTAATATTTGAAGACTCTATTCATTATTTCCACAAATATAGCAGGGGAAATAGTAAAACCAATTGGCATCAGTATATATTCTTAGTCCCCATGCCTTATATTGAATGTTGTCTTATTTATATAATCCGTATTGACCCCCCAATTAATGATATCAAGAATTCAGTTCAATAATAAAAAAGTATTAACTTCCAAATATTTTATCAAACAAGTCAAAATATGGCTTAGGTGATACTTTTCTTGATTACGACCTTGTTCATTTCCCAACAATCAAGGAAAATTCACGTCGATCCATCTTTCATATTAAAAATGAATTGATGTAACCCAAGGTGACACACATGGACAAATAAAATCCTTATCAATATTATCATATAATTAATAATTCAATTCCTGAAGCTTAAATGAGGACATTCTCTCTAGATTATTTGAAATAGTTATTGAACCAGGTATGAGTTCTATTGATAACTCAACATCATTATTCAATTAAAGACTAGGAAACTCTTCTAGAAAGAAATAAAAATTTAATTATAATAGGCATGTATTGGATGTTGAGTTTCTTCCCTACCATACGAGATAAATACCCTTCAAGAATAGAATCAATACCCATAAAATAGATGTGATCTCTCTTGGAAGTACATATTTATCAACACATAGATAGAATTCAATTATTGGTTTGGAATGTCAAATGTGACATACCATCATCGGTAATTGAAGTGGTATTCAGGTAAATTAATCCAATCCATTACCAAAACAACTTCAAATTCAACCAAAGGTAAAATGAGAGGATTAATATGAATCGCATTCCCACAAACATCAACAAGGGAGGATTTAAGATGTGTTCATTGAACGATAAGTAATATTAACTACAAATTCAACATCTAATAATTGATTATATAAATTTAGATTTATTTATTTTTTTACTCATATATAGGAATTCATAAAAATAATATCAAATAAGGTGATTAAAAAGTTGAGAATACATGATACGACCTCAACTTTATTATTTTATCTCCAATCCAATAGTGAAACCAGAATGGTTAGCATGACCGTCAGACATATTTTAACAAAGTGATCAATCATGAAAATTCATTTATTATATGTCTAAATAAAGACAACTTATGTTTAACATTGGTAATCAATTATCAAATTATTAGGATGATATTCTAAACATATGCTTATCCCTAGGTTTATCACTAATGTATTCTTATCGCTACTTCTAAATGATAACTAAAACATATTCATATTTTAAATATAGTAACCCATAATTTTTATGAATAGAAATTATATACTAATAGATGAATATTGATTGCACAACAAAACATAATTATCCATGTGATAATTGTGTAGGTTTTGTATCTTTATAAACATGGAATTATTAACAACTGGTTTATAAATGAGATTCATCATCTCCGACATATTTATTATTAACTAAATCCCTTATTAGACATATCATACTTAAAATAATTATTCATAACCCAGGGAAAGGAAACATAATAAAGGATGACCTCAAATTTCCAATAAGGGGAATCGAAGGATATATCAATGATCACATAATCATATCATGAGAATAATTGTACAATAAAAAAATCTGAACATCCTAAATCCATACCCTATATATCGTGGTTAAAAATCATGATTCATGGAATAAATAATGGAAGTTCATAAAACATGAATCAAAATGGAATCAAAGAGCATGAGATATGAGAGGAAAATCTTTTAATAAGACATGTAATTGTGTAATACACATTGGCATATAAAATAACTACCTTAGTAGTCAAGGATTCACTTCTAAAACTATCTAGTGGATTGTGTTCACTCCACAAACCATCATAGTAGTAAATGTTCAATACCAAGGCTATTATCGTGGAATGGATCCCTTAATGAAATAGGTTCATGTTACCATAAAATTTATCCCTTGAGATATATATCTTAAACTATATAATTTATAGAGATATAGGGCTCACTAATGACATAATGAAAATCATAGATATGTGTTCAAAAAGATCATAAAATATTTATTGTATCAAAACCCATGAAAAGAAATGGGATTCATAAACATTTAATCATATCATAACCCATGGAAAAGAAATAGGTTTCATAAACATTTCTTCAATTCATCAGAGTATAACATATGAAATATGAATTGGTTTCATAAACATCTAGTCATCATAAACATTAACAGTCAATATAATGAATAAGGATAGTATACGTGGATCAAATACCCAGTAAATTATAACTAAAATCTAGGGTTTTTTTCCTTTATGAATAAAAATACCAGTAAAAGATAATTTAAACATTATTATGGAATAAGTATTTGCATTTTTAAATCACTTATGTAAAATCTTAACATTTCATAAAATAATAGGTAATAGTTTCTTTGAAAACAACCATGGAAATGTTTATAGGAATAATTATATCACTAAGTAGCCATGATGACGAGAAATTCCATTCAGGTAGTATAACTTAAAATAAAACCTTTCTTTTATACTTTTGTTTAAAATAATTCAAATATAACCATCTTTAAAAAATGAAACAAAATTATTATTTTTAAACCATTTTGTAAAAAGTTAAACATTATTAAAAACTACTTTAAAAATAATTTAAGGATAGTAAAAACCTGATTTAAAAAATATTTAGAAGACATGTATATGGAAGAAAAAGTATTTTTGACAAAAGATATAAATGAAGTTTATTTTCCTTAAAAACATATTTTCTATCTATTGAGTACTTAAGGTGAGAAAAATGAATTGAAAAATTTTATTTTCAACAAATAACTAGTGGTGAATAAAATTCATTATTTTCATGATAGTTAGATCATACAAATTTCTCATTGGAAACATAATCATAATAAATCTCGATAAATGATGAAATTTTAATTTTAAAACCATTACCACTTTGGTAAAATTTGGATCATAATCTCTATGTGAAACCTACATGGTCACTGGTAAGCCTAATTTTGTGTTTTATTTATCTCTTGGTGTGTTATTAGAGTTCTTCAGTTTCCATGGTTAGAAAATGAGATTCTTTACGGAGATAGAACCGGGCACATGGTTAGTGTACATTTTGTCTAACCATACAGGTTACCATATGAGGTTGCTAAAGTTTTTTATATTATTTATTTTCATAGTTCTAGAATGTTATTTCAAATATCAAGACACCCATGTAAAACTATGTGGCCTATTTTTGGTGGACAATATCATCGAAATATTTAGTGCATTGTTTACCTAACATTGTGTCTAAACAGTGAATACCTATCTAAATCATTAAAAATAGGTTTTTTTACATTTTCCCTCTATCTTGATATTATTGTTTTGGGGATATTTTTGATTCCCCAACATCAATAACACATTTAATTTTTCCATGGAGCTCTTCTTCCTCCATTTTGGTGATTTTCTATATGAGATATTGGATTTTTAGCTTGAGTTAAGTTGATTACATATTGATTTATTCCTTCTTTACCTTCTCAAGCACGATCATCTATATACGTGCTTTTTTGGAACCCAAGAGGTTGTTTTGGATGAATACAAGGAATTTAATGGGTGGTTTTAGATTTATTACATGTGTTTTAGGTGTGTGAGTCTTGGTTCTACCTCTTCAAGGTTGTCTTCATCAAGGACGATGTATTATAGACCAAATAGGAAGTATGTATATCTATTTAAGGGGTTCTTATGAAATACCTTTAAATTTATAAATGACTTTGTGTTGTTTTGATTATATTTCTACCTTAATGATTCATTATTATTTCTTATTCCTTGTGAAGTATTATGAGGACTTGATTGGAAATTTTGGAGTTTAAAGTGGGTTTTTCCAAATCGGTGTGGCCTATATTCCCATCATGTTTTTTAAAAAATTGATCAACATTGTTTTGTGGTTTTAAATAGACTTATAAAATGGTTTTAGAAGTATTTTTACCTTCAAAAATATTATTTGTTAAAATTGGGAATGATTTCTTATAAAATGGATTATGTTAGAGATTGATTGAAATGTGAACTTGTAGAGTATTATTTATCATGGAGTAGCACATAGGTTAACTATAGTGTGATAAAGGGGTTAGTTTGAGGGACCTCCTTATCCATCAGAGGGAGGTTTGTGAGAGTTTCATATTGAGTTTTATGGGTGTCCATTTTATATATCTAATAAAGAACTGTGTGATCCTCTAATTTGGTTTCCATGTAACTGTGAGACCCTTTGGGTAGGAAGATCATGATAGATTCTATGTTATGCTAGGTAAAGTCAATGATAGATTATATTTATTATCTATCTAGAATACATTTTTTCCAACTCATGTTATCCCTTATTAATAGATCTAAAAGTATACATTATCATATCAGATTGGGATTTATTCATTATACATTTGATTAGTGACATTTTGATATGATGAGAAGTATTATGACCATTTTTCATTTTACATTTATATGGTTATATAATAATTATTTTTACACTCACCCTTATAATTCCTTATTTTTTATACTAATCATGTTGGTGGACGTGGCCTTGTTTATTTATTTGATCCATGTTTGGAATGTGAATTGGAATTTTTTTAAAGGAAACCCATTTGAGTTTTAATGGTTTACATTAAATTTTCTAGTTTTCAAGTGGTTCTGTTTAGATTTTTTAAATAGTCTAATTATATTCATTGGTAAATCCATAAATAGATTCATCATAGTGTCATATTGGGATCTATGCCTCATAACCTACTTGGTCCATTTGGATATTTTTTTTTTCAGATTTTGTATTACAAGAAATGGGTAATGCTAAGGGAACTATGTACAAAGGTGGATCTTATTGATTACCATCGCCAAGTGCTTTATGGAGTAGATGTGGTATCTTCGGGATGAAATATTTTGGATTAATTTTGTGTGATTTTATTACTTTTGGATCTACTTGGGCATCGTTTATAATTATACCATTTCCTTTGTGTTTGGGTTGTTTATTTTGAGATATCTTGTATATGTTTAGATATTAAATGTTTTGTGTGTGATGTATGTCATTTTTATGGTATTTTTTACCTTGTTCTATTTACATTTATTTTATAGGTGTATTCATCCCACCTATTGATGGGTCATGCCAGTTTTTTAGTTTTCAAATAGTTCCCAAGATTTCATTTTTAACTCCTAGTTCTTATCATCAGTCCATGGTGATCTGAAATGTTCTTTTAGCTGTGTAGCTTCTCGAACTGATTGATAGGTTAGGGTGAACCATTTTCGTCTATTACAAAATGATATTAGAGAATTATTTTGTATTTAGTTTTATATTATATCCAGCATTATTGGGACTCAAGAAGACGAAACAAGGGAGTTCTTAGACATCTCTTCATTGGGTCTAACCTTGAGTTTTTACGGGTGGTTTGGAATTATTGATATATTCTTAATTGGAGCTATTTGATGTATCCCATGTTTTTGTTTTTTGTAATTTTGATTTGGTTTGATGTAGGATTATGCTAGATGAATCTTGTGTTTTGCATCTTGTATAAAATTTCTCCTATAAGGGCCTCATCTAGGAATATATAGGGTGCAGCAGAGTGTTCCCCATTAGAGAAACCTCATGTTGATCAAGATTTGGTTGAGTCAGTGATTATTATGATAAAAATATTTGGTCATGTGGGTGACCGTGAGTAAACACAATCCATGGACTAAGCTTGAGATTTATCTTAATATAATCCACTGATTTTCCAGCAAAAAAAGGGTCCCAATAAGGCCAAGGAATGGTGGGAGGTGGTTAGTGGATCTTTAAGATCATGAATAAACATGAGACCAATAAAGTGGTAACATAAATTTATAAGTTTTAAGGACTAGGTAGGAAATTGAGGGAATTGATTGTACAGTCAAGGAATAATGAGGATCTCACATGGACCACTTTCAATGTGGAATTCAATTGGATGTTCTACATGGAGACCTTGAGAGTGGTGAAGGATATTGAGTTTATAAATATAAAGTAGGTTTATTTTTTAATTATGGAGTATGCCTCCATATTTAGTATGATAGATTATGTCTATCTAGATCTCCTCATGAATTATTATTATAGATCATGGAATTTTGAGATGGGATTGAGTCCATAGATCATATTTTTGTTTATCTTTCTTTGTATACAGACCTATTTAAAGGTGGTTACCAATGGATATATAGAGGAAGAATAGTTGACTAGAAAAATAGGCCTCAATGGTGTTACATTAGTTGGGGGTATCTAGAGTGCATTTCCGGGATAGAAGAGGAAACGAGATAAGTCTCATGGAGGCAATGGAATGATCATCTAGTAGTCATCAGGTTTTGTTCATGTGGATTCGTTGGGGTGTAACAGCATTTTTTTCTATCATATTTGGAAGGTAGTACACACCATAATTAAATTCTATGACACTAAGAATGTTCCACCAGTATGGATAGTTAAGATATATCCAGTACATCTGTTAATTTTCTTGTTATGGGAGAGGGGTGGGCACACCCATTTTAAAAGGATCTTATCTATAGTCAGTAGATTCAAATGATGGGGGATGTATCCCCCATGAAAAGGGGGTTTATCACAAGGGAAAGAAGGTATAATGAGGGTCTAATATATGGAATTAATATGTATTTGTAGTTCCACAAGACTCAAATTTTGGAATGGCCATTGTTACATGTACGGTGGTTATTTCTACTTCTATGGAATCAGTTTTATTTAACAAAGGTGCATCATATTATTTTATTTCACTTATTCTGATTGATTCTTAGGTATATAGGATGAGTTAATGTTCTATTTTAGGGATATTATAAAAACATTGGGTATGAAAATTATCTTTTCTCCAATTCCCTATGTGTTGTATTGTGTTAGCTGGTGTGGAAATCATCTGAGAATTCCTTATTATGGAAGAAGAAATTTTTTGACCATATTATCGGCATGGATTGGTTGATCAAATTCAAGGAATTGGGCGATGGTTATCATTATAGGGTTTGATTCTATACTCTTGAAGGGATAACTCAAATATGTCACTGTGATTGGGATCTATGTTTAAGGTAGGCATGGACAGCTTCTTCAGAGATGGGGTTGATATTGTGCATGTTGTCCAAGTTGTTCCTTGATGCTATTGAGAAGGGTTTAGTGGGTTCACTTATTGGGGTCATGGGAAAGTACCTAGATGTGTTTCAATAAGATTTATTGGGATTTCAGATATTAACAGAGGTCGATTTTATAATCAATCTAATTCCTCAAATAACCACAAATTACCTGTCAACTTATCAGATATCTCTAGGTGAGCTGAGGGTGTGGAAATTTCATCTAGAGGATCTTAAGGGAAATGGTTTTATCCAACGTAATGTGTCTATGTGGGATTTTATTGAGGTATTATAAAATAATTAAAATAGGAGCATCTGAATTTTAATAATACAACATATTCTAAACCTGGTGATAGTGAAGAATAAATACTCATTCCCCAGAATTGATTATTTTTTTGAAAACATAACATGGGCATGTGGGTTTTCGAAGATTGATCTTGATCAAGGAAACACTAGTTGAGCACCCAGAAAGAAGAAATTCCAATGATTTATTTTCAAATCCTATAAGGAAATTTCAAATTATTTTTTATGTTGTTTTGTTTTACAAATGATCAGGAAGTCTTCATGGGATTGTTGAACCATATCTTCCATCACTATTTGGAATCATTGGGGGTTGTGTTTTTGGATGGCATATTGGTGGATCCTAAGATGAAGTAGGATCATTCTTACCATATAGAGGTTGTCTAAGGTATTTTTAGGTGGATTCGTCTATATTTGAAGTTATCCAGGTACTAGTTTTGGATTCCTAAAGTAAACTTCATGGGACATGTGATCTCTTTGGATGATTTTTTAACTAGATGTAGAGAATGTTTGAGAAATAATGTCTTGAGAGAATCCCAATAATGTGTTCTAGAGCCATATATTTATGGGAATTTATGGGTATTTTATGTTTTCTAGATCTTTTATAGGATGCATTCTCCCTTTTCATCTAAGTCCTAGAAAGGGGAGAATTTTGAGACTGATGGGAAGTGCCAAAGTGATTTTGAGAAGTTGTAAATTCATTTAAGATACACACATTTTGCGATTATACCATAGCCAAGGAAAGCGTATATAATGTATTTTGATGATTCTTGTGTGGGTTTTCTATATGTGTGGATACAGGATGGACAGGTGGTGTCCCCTGGATCGAAGCAGCTATTCCCTTGTAAGAAAACTATCCCACCCATGATATAGATTTGACTAATATTATGCATGCACTAAAGATGTGGATACAATACCTCTTCCAGGAGAACTTCACAGTGTATTCAGATCGTAATAGTCTGAATTACATTTTCACCATGAGAGAACTGATCCTTATTCAGTGAAACTGGGTTGAATACCTTTAGTCTTTTGATTTTGATATTTCATATACGCCCAAGAAAATAAATGTGGTCATTTATGCATTTAACATGAAGCTTCTGGTGCTGGGAATTCCGGAATCAATGGATGAGTGGGGTCAAATGACATTATTTTCTGATGTGAGGATAGATGTGAAGGGGGGTGGAGGGAATGTATTGTTGACCAATGAACATATTACACCCGCTCTCATCAATTAGTATTGGATTTAACCTCTTTCTAACCATTATTACCATCATATTTTGAGTGACTTAAATAGTGGGGAGACCTAGGGTGATTGGTCTTAGTCTCATGATGGTTCTATTCTCTTAGAGAAGCGGTTGGTTATCCCATTAGGCCTAAGAAAGGAGTTGATATTAGGGGCATATCATTCTATTTGTTTTGTTCACCACGAGGTGAAAAATATGATCAATACCCAGAGGGAACGATATTGGTGACCCATGATGAGATGAGAAGTATCAGACATTGTTTTCAGGTTCCTGACATGCTAAAGGGTTAAATCTAAGCATCATAGACCGACCGAGTTATTTAAGCCATGTCCCATGACTATATGGAAGATGGATCAGATATCTATGGATTTCATGATTAGAATACCTCATACATTAAGTGGGAAATATGTCGTTTGGGTGATTATAAATCTTCTAATGAAATCATTCAAGTTTCTTCCCCTTAGAGAGTTGATGAAGGTAAAGGACCTCATATAATTATATATTCGAGAGTATGTTCGGCTTTATTGGGTGTCGTCAGTAATACTAATGGATTGGGATCACTATGGGAATTTCAACTATTTGTGACTTATCACTTACGACGGGGGTAGGGCCCATCAAAAATCGTCCATCAAAAAGAATATTTACGACTGGTATTTTATCTGTAGCAAATAGTCCATTAAAAGTGGTATTTGCGACGGTCCATCGCAAATAGATTCTACACGCCATGCGCACCTTAGTGAGGGAGGAGTATTTTCAATGGGGGGTGAGACCAATGTCATAAATACTCTTACTGGATCTCTATTATATGCAATGAGGGAAGATATCTGTCGCAAATAATATGTCAGTATGATATCATTTGTGCATGAACGTCGCAAATAATATCTTCAACCACAACCTCAATTAATAACCATCTAATTATTTTCGATGGGTTCCATCGCAAAAAATAATATTTTTGATGAACCGTCACAAATACTGTGTCATCGGGATAGTATTTAGGATGGGTCGCATCAAAAATAATATTGTTTGTCAGTGCCTCCATTAATAACCATCTAACTATTTGTAATGAGAGTCCTGTCACAAATGATCAAACTGATATATACCCCCCTAATTTTTTCTATTCACAACTTCTCTAAAATTCTCTCACCCTCTTTGTTATGATATTTCTTAGCTTAAGTTTTTTAGAGTTTGAAACATTATATGGGATCGACTATCAATTTTTACATCCGTTAAAATATTCAGTTTCAAAGATTTTATTTATTATTTATTTTTCTAATTTTTTTTATTTAATATTAGTAATAATTATTATCAATTATCAGTAATTAGATTTCATTAAAATTTATTATCATTTTTTGTATTATTATTTTAGAACTATTGAGCTATAATTTTCATTAATATTTCTAAATAAAATTAATTAGTTTTAATTTGCAATAATTTATTTTATTTATTTGTAAGTAGGAATAAATGGTTATATATTTAAAACAATTATTGTTAATTATTGATAATAAGTGATAATCACTACTAATTAGTAATAACTAATAATAATTTTTAATAATTAATAATAATTACAAAACAAGTAGTCAAAATTAATGGTAATTTATGAAAATTAGTGGAATTTAGTAATAATTAATTGAAATTAGTAATAATTAGTGGTAATTAGTAATAATTTGTAAACAAATATAGAAATTTGTAACAGATTATTACAAACTAATAAAAATTAATGAAAATTAATATTAATTAGTAAGAATTAGTAATAACTAGTAATAATTAGTTACAATTTTTAAATAGTAGTAGTAATTACAAAAATAGTAATAATTACAAAAAATAGTAATAATTAAAAAGAGTTGGTGATAATAACAAAACTTTAGTAATAAACACAAAACATTAGTCATAATTACCAAAAACAATTATAAGTAATTACAACAAATTAGTAATAATTACAAAAAAATAGAAATAATAATAGTAATTTGAAATAATTAGCAATAATTAGAAATAATTATGAATGATAAGTGTTAATTTGAGTAAATTAGTAATAATTTGTGTTAATTGGTGTTCATCATAATAATTAGTGTCAATTTGGAATAATTAGATATAATTAGAAATTGTTTGTAATAATTAATGTTAATTAGTAATGATTAGTGTTAATTAGTTATAATTAGCAATAATTAGTAATAATTATCAATACTTAGTAATAATTAGTGGTAATTAGTAGTAATTATCAATAATTAGAAATAAATATTGTTAATTATTGTTAATTAGTCATAATTTTTGTTATGTAGTCATAATTAGTGTTAATTAGTCATAGTTAGTGTTAATTGGTCATAATTGGTGTTAATTGGTCATAATTAGCAATAACTATTCATAATTAGCAGTAATTATTAATAATTAGCAGAGATTAGTTATAATTAAGAATAATTATAAGTAAATAAAAACATTTTGGAATAATTATGAATAATTACTAATAATTATGATTAATTACTTATAATTGAAAATAATTACCATTAATTAGGTTTAATTGTTAATAATTATCCTTAATTAGGAATAATTTGGAATAATTAAGAATGATTATGAATAGTTAGATATAATTGGAAATTATTAGAAATATTTAGCAACATTTAGCTGTATTTAAGAATAATTAGTAATAATAAGCAATAATTTTCTACGATTATATATAATTAGGAATAATTAGAAGTAATTATAAATAATTAGGAATAATTATGAATACATACCAATAATATGGTATAATTGGAAAAAAATAGGAAAAATATAGACTAATTAAGAATAATTAGCAATAATTAGCAATATTTAGCAAAAATTAACAATGATTAGAAACAATGAGCAATAATTTGGAATAATGTGGAATAATTAGAAATAATTAAGAATAATTAAGAATAATTAGGATTAATTAGGAATAATTAGGATTAATTAGAAATAATTAGAAATAATTAGGAATAATTAGGAATAATATGGAATACTTAGACATAATTAGGGATAATTTGGATTAATTAGTAATAATTTTCTATAATTATGTGTTTTTAAAAATAATTTTAATTAATTGGAAATAATTAAGAAAAAATAGTAATAATTAGAAATAATTTTAAATAATTTGGAATAATTAAAAATAGTTAGCATTAATTTGGAATAATTAGCAATAATTAAGAATAATCATCAAAAATTAGTAATAGTTGTGAATAATTATGAAGAATTATGAATAATTTGTAATAATTTTCAATAAATAAGAATAATTAGTAATAATTAGCATTATTTTCAATAATTAGGAATAATTGGAAATAACTATGAATAATTAGGATTATTTTGAAATCATTATGTATAATTAAGAATTATTACCAATAGTTAGAAATAATTAGCAATAATTGGGAATATTTTGTAACAATTGGAAATAATTAGCCAGAATTATCACTAATTGATAATAATTATGAATAATTAGTAATAATTTGTAATAATTAAAAAATAATTAGCAATATTGAGTAATAATAAAAATTAATTTGGAATAATTAAAAATAATTAAGAATAATTTAGAATAATTTGGAGTAATTTGGAATAATTTGTAATAATATAAAATAATTGGAATCAATTAGGAATTATTTGGAATAATTCGGAATAATTATAAATAACTAGAAATAATTGACAATAATTAGCATTATTTAGAAATAATAATAAATAATTAGAAATAATTAGGAATAAATTTTTGGATGTTGTTTTATTATATCAAATTATTCATAAAAATTAATTATTTTAAATTTTTTAGATATATATGGAACAAAGAAGTCAACAATAGTCAATATAATATGATCTCACTTGGATAAATTATCATAATAATCCAAACAGGTTTGGAATAAATTGGGAATATTTTGAAGGTGTTGAAGCTTTTTTATAATTTGTATCATCAAAAACTGAATTGGATTCAGAAGATAAAATTAAGTAACCCTGTAAGAAATGTGATCTGAGGATGCTTAATACATTTAAAAACATTGGGGGCCATCTATTACATTTTGGTTTTAAAAACAATTATGTTTTTTGTACCAACATGGTGAACATAGTTCTAGAGAAGATACAAATAATATAGTTTAAGGTCTATCACAATTTATAAATTTATTACATGATGTGGATGGCATATCTTTTCAGAAAACAAAAACTCAGGATGATATTGATTTAATTTTTGAGTTAGAACCATCTCAATTTAATGAGTTATTGTGTCATGATGGGGAAGCCTTATATCCTAGTTGCAAGATAAGAAAATTTGAAGCGATTTTATGATTTTTGGTTGTTAAATCAGATAATGGATATCAAATAGTTGTTTTGATTTTATATTCTCTTTGGATAAAACACTATTACCTGACAAAAATGTGTAAACAACAAATTTCTATGAGATTAAAAGGTTGGTTCATAATCTGGGTCATGGTAATTAGAAAGATTGATACATTTTCAAATTGTTTTTTTTTAAAGGATGGGGCCAAATCCTCATTTATTTTTAAATAAAAGAAAATAACTCTTTACTTGGATAGAGGGAGACCCATTACGTAGCTCGAATTCGCAGCGGGCATTCATCCCATTACATGGACCATAGGCCTAATATTTTGTTCGAGGCCCATTCAGTGAATAGAACTACTACAGTACCCACCTGCTAGAGTACCACACAGTACCCATTGCCACTATAGTGTTCTTCCACCACTATAGTGACCTTCCACCGCTATAGTTCTCGTCGTTGCTACAGTTTCGCTACTGTTTCAATACCTTATAGTGTTTCTACATGTTTAATTGATTGAATTTTATATTATGTTGAAAATGATTCATTGAATTTTTATCATACATTTGGAAAATCAAGGGATAAAGAGGCTCAACTAGGGATGTTTTTATTGATTCCTATAAAATATTTCAGATCCATATTTATCACTTATATACAGATTACATCATTTATTTAGGTCTCAGAGCACAGTGTCATTGATTTCATGACACAAAATAAATATTTCAACTATTAAAAGATTTAATCATCCCACTGATGGTGATTCATGGATACATTTTGAAAAAGTACATCTGTCTTTTGTATTGGAATACCGAAATGTGAGATTAAGTATTTCTACTAGCAGGTTCTGCCCATTTGGTTCTTGAAGTATTCAATATTCTTGTTAGTTTTTCTTTATATCTTTGTACAATTTAACTCATTTAATGATGAAGAAAGAACCATATATCTTTTACCACATTAATTCTCGGACATTTGAAAATGAATATTGATGTTTGTTTGAATCCATTGATTGATGAGTCAAATTTATTATGGGGTTATAATGTTAGTGCACATAATGTTGCTACGAAATAAAATTTCCTACTAATATCTACATTGATGTGGATAATTAGTAACTTCCCAGTATATTACATATTATTTTTCTCAAGTACACAGAGTTAAAAATCATGTTGGTTCTGTATGAGAGACAACAAAGTGTTTATACTCATCAATGGAAGAAAACCTTTTTTTCGGCTATCATCGCATATTTTTTCGACCAATCATCTTTTGCTTATGAAAATATTTTAATTCCTAAAATTAACATTAAAATATATGGACCTCTATAAATTATATCAGTTATGGAGTATATATCATTTTTTACTTCTTTACCTCCCATTACATTTGGACTAACTATAAACTAATAGGAAATTTATGGCTTTGTAAAGAACACAATTCGATAAAAAATACCATGTTTTTGGTATTTTCCATATTTGTTTGATTTGTTGGTCTATCACATGTAAGATTTCATTCATATTGTGAATAATTGTTTATATAATACATTTTATTGAGTTTTGGACACACTAGTTAAGACTAAAGATAATGTAAAGGCATTATTAAATCTTGTCCAAATTTGTTGGCAACCACAACTTGAACAGTTTGAAAATGTCAGATCATAGAATTTAATGAATTCCTAATAAGCTCATAAAATTTTCAATGAAAATATATTATTATTTTTCTAGTGGATTTTAGATTTACAACTTCTTTATGGTTGTTTCTAATTTGTCAATATGTATCAGAAATGGTCATAATACTGCATTCAAAAGTCATGACTCTCATGTTATAATGGAAAGCCTTCTACTAATTAGTTTAAGTAGTTTGTTGAATATTATCATTTGGAATGCACTAACGAACATATAATATTTTTTCCAAGACATTCATGTTGTGAAAACATACAATGATTCTCTAATTAGGCTACACAAAGCTGTTGATTTTATTTCATTTAAACTGGAAAAGGTATTCCAATTAGATTTCATTGACTCAATAGAACAGTTTCTATTACATTTTCCACATGGATAAAAAATGTAGAGGTATGGTACATTTCCAAAGGATTTGACCATTCGAGAGATGCATATAGAAATTAAAGAAAAATGTACGTAACAAAGCATGGGTTGAAGGATCAATTAAATAATCTTATTTTTATGAGGGATTTATTTTTTATACTTGCATAATTTTCAATATAAATATATTCAAAAACATGACCTCATGGGCCATAAAAAGATAAATGTAGATGTTGAAATTAAAAATCAATTATTAGTTTTTAATAAGCATGAACTTGTCTTTGGTAGAGTCAATAAATGATGGATTTTACATTAATAACATAACATAGATCCAACATATGTTCTGATAAATAATGAATAAAGGAAAAAAAAATTAGTACTATTTCTCTTACCACGAATTCTATAAAATTTGTTATAGTAAATTAATATTATTTTATATATAAATTATATTACAATCATATTAATAAATAGTTTCCAAAAATTCTGTTAGTTTCTCATGAAAAATGTTTGAAAAAAAAATTATACTAGTTTTAAAAAATGGTAAAAAAATTATTTATGGTTTAACATATAAATTAAATTTATTATTTGTTATAATCCTAAATATTTTACAAATTTTCATGTGTCTTAACATGCTGATAAATTTGATAATCGATTGTGTGTATTGAGTATCCTACCATCTAAAATGGTTAAATATTATTATTCTATGTGGTGAATGGTTTTTGATTTCATATGAATGTATATGGGGAATCAAATACAATATAATTAATAGTAGGGTTATCTTGAGAAGATATCATCATAGAGAAATTATAGTTCAATTTTATGGCATGATGGAAGAAATAATTGAACTGCCTTATCTTGGAATGAATTACCTAAGAATGTTTAAATTATAGTGGTTATATATTGAGAGAGGATTTCATGTTCATTCAATCTATCGAATCATTGATATTAAAAAAACCTTCTATTATTTAATGAACCATTTTTGTTGGCTTATCAGTCACATTAAATTTATTATGAAAATTATTGTGCTACTTCAAGAGAGTTAAGTGATTGGTGGAGCATAATAAAAACAAAATATTTGGAAAATCATTTTTTTCAAAGTGAATGTGGTTCCTATAATGTTTTAGAAATTGAAATTTTCCAAGTTGCTACTTCAAATCCATGCATGTCATGGGGTAGGGTCAAAAGCATTTAAAACCCCCTTAAGGGTGTAGTATTAGTCATAGCCGAATTTTCATTCTCCAAAGAGAAATGTTTAGATTAAGGAGTCACCTAAAATATATAGATTGAATTATTTTAGAAAATAAGATATTTTAACTAAGAGAGTATTAATTAGATTTTTGTTGGGTTTACCCCTTTTTCGTGATGCCATAATTATTTTAGAGAAAATTTGAATCTTTTGTTTTTGCATCAAAATTAATTAATGAATTGAATAAATGTTACATTTTCAATTCACCATTTATTTAATCACATGTCAAATTTTTGAAAAAATGGGTTACTTTTAATTACATAGTTAGTACCCAATATGGTATTGATTTTCCATTAATAATTAAATTAGTGTAACTTAATTTCATAACATTTTTTTGTATTCAAAAAATCACTCCCTTACTTGATATTCTTTATTAACTAACTAATTGGTGTAGTAAATAAATAAATCATGTAAGGGTAGAAAAATATTTAAATAAATGAAACATAATATTTAATAACAAATTAAAATATGATCTCATTTAATTTATATTCAAAAATAAAACAAATTGAAAACTATTTAATCAAAAGAAAAGAAAACTTTTGAATTGAAAACTTTCAGAAACACAAGAATAAAAAAACTTTGCCCCCTTCCCTTCAACCAATCACTAAGAATTATACCCCTATATGAAATAAGGGGTCATTCATTTATAAAATGAACAATCCATGAAACAATTAGTGAAATTTGAGGAAGATGATCTCATCCTCCGTGCTAGTGTTTCATCCATTTTGCACCAGATGAGTGGGATGATGAATTGATTCCAATAGAAGGAGGAGTTCCTCTCATTTAATATTTTATAAGGTTTTTAATGAGTTGGATTTTCTAAAATTTATTTTTGAAAATTATTTGTGAAAATATCATGACTAGGCGGTGAGATGATGTGTGATTCTAAGGAATAGTGTTCCTTGAATGATTTGTTGAAAAATGATACCTTTTAATAGCACACACATGTGAATTTTCTAAAAAAAGTGTAATAACTCCTAAATGGGTACCTGGATAAAAAATATGAGGGCATAGTTGATCGCATAATAGTGGATTTAACCTTGGAGTGACCTTATCATGGTCATCACAAGTCGTCTGCAGAAAAAGCCACGACAGGCGTAACCATAAATAAAATTATTAAATAAATTTAGAATATTTTAAAATTCAAATTACACATAAATGGTAACTCAGATTAGAAATCCAATATGACTGTTGAATTCATAATGGGGTTTTTTCCTTCAGTGATCCCTAACATTGGCTGGTGCGGGCCGACTGTAAAATATATGTTTTTGGAGGTAAATTTTATTAAAATATTTTAATCAAAAACTTATTCTTGATGTAATGAAACATTTTAATTTAATACATATTTATCATTGAATTCAGGGTTATCACGATTACCATATAATTCCTGTGAGGTTAGGATACATAGCTATCTCAGTGAATGGTGGAAGATCATGGATCGACGACAAACAGAAAATCTTAGATTCGAAGGATCTTCTCCCACGACAATGATGCGATGGATTTTCGTATCTTCAATTGAACCAAATTGTGGTTGTATTTGGATCTCTTTTTAATTCCCATTCCCATTATTAGAATCAAAAGATAAATGTGACTCATCCCATGAATAGGTTGATCTGTGGTTCGATCATTCTTGCAGGAGGGATGTTTATTGCAGTTTAAAAAAAGGGACTAAATCTTGGTGATTAATCTATTGTATTTTCTTCATGATCCTGCTAACATGAATAGTTGAAGGATGACACCAAAAAGGCTAGGATCCATTATTTGGGTGGTTCTGTGATTAATCTCTTCTCCACCCCAAATATATCATGTTTTTTTGCATTTCTCCCCCTTTGAAACACTAGCTGAAATCCTGAGTGTTGCACCCAAGATCCATGGTGCAATGATCTCGGACTGAATGTTTTGACCCACAGTTGTATTACAGAGGTGCGACGAGAGCGCAACCAGCAACTGGTAGCTTATAATTGAGGGTATAATTAATGGATGTCCACTAATAGGGTGACTGGTGAGGAGGGAAGCACGTGGCCCGACTAGATCCAGGGTTTCGGTGGGAGGTCGGGTTCTGGTGGGGCACTAGAAGGTTGGGCCGCCAGCGGGGAGACCAGTGGTGGGGAACACTGTCAAGGTCCAAGAAGGACCTCCTAGGATTAGGGGACCATGGAAGTGGAGGCATTTGGTGGTGACTTGAGTTCATGACATGATATGGCTTGGAGGCTGTGTTGGGGGGAACTCACAGTAGCGGCCAAGCCATTGGACCAGGTAGGGAATATGGGACAACCACGTGGAACGTGGTCCGATGCTGTTTTGACCAGGGGAAATGGATGGCCATGCGAAATGGTGACCACATGGATCAAATGGACACTCTAAAAATAGGCTACGTTCTATGAAGTGAAGTTGGCCCGCATGACTTGGGTTGTGTTGGAGAACCGGGCTGGTTTGTGTTAGCCCAGACAAACTGATTCAGATCGGGTTAGGTCAGGTCATTCGAAGTAGGTAGGCTTGGAATCGTATCAATCCTTCCCCTTTTTTCAGTATTTTGGTGTTGTAGATGTATGTTTTTGTACATGTACTTAAGAAAATACCACCTATTTGTGGGATATTCTTACTTGGTGATATTCTTTATCCCCTGGCCTTTTAGAGGAAAACATATGGTAGTAATGACACATGCCCCTTTCGGATGGGTCCTGATAGAGTGGTATCAATGTAGGTTGGTTCTACATTAGGACTAAGAGTATATCATATTGGTTTAAGGAAATAATGTGATGGTTCTCGAGTTCAACATTCTAGCCAAGGACTCTAGTGTAGGTGTAGCGGCCAACATATCCATACACAAGAACTCTAGACACATAGTTTTCAACACAGTATATGAAAAAACTGGTCTAAAAAAACTACGGTACATGAATCATATAGGAGGGGTTGTGTTTCCAATTCCCTCTTGAGATAGTTTAGTTGGAATACTCTTTTATCCATGATACTTCTTGTTTTCGTACAAGAGGCATTCACGATGCTAACCAGTGAGGTCTCCACAACACGATCCGGATATTGACCCAATTTTTGAAGAGGCCTTCAAGAGGGGAACATGTAAAAGAGTAGCCTTTCTTCTGGATGGTCAGCAGGTTCCACTTTCTCCTATTGATCATTCTGTAGACCCAACTCTATTGATTCAGATGGATTCATCTTGAAATACTGAGTCATGAATGGATCTTTTCATGATTGGTGATGATACACAGTGGTTAAACATGTATCATAGGTTTACAAGGCAACAATCAGTTAGGATATAGGGTCATTAGGACATTCTGATAGTAGGTGTGCAATATAAGTCACCGAACTAAAGTTTTCTTCAAAAGTTACGGGGGTGTTCAATGTTCCATTAGAAAGAGGATTTTCTATGATTTTCATGGGAAGGGATGTATCATGCCATATTTTCACACTATTCAAGTGGAATTCATAGAGGTGGTTTATGAACCTCCAAGGAAGAGGCAGCGATAAGAGCAGACAAATCCATCAGGCAGCAGACATGGTAGATGAGCTAGGGAAGCAGTTGGAGGTGGCCAATGTTTTGACGTTTTACCACCATCACCCCAAGGTTATCTATACCAGACTCAGGGAGCTAGAGGACAGGGGATGAGACAACTATAGGCAGGCAAGGATTCTGGCCATAGTACTCTTGGAATGGTTCAATGTATAATGTGTGTCTTTAGTTGTGGTTTTGATCGACACTAGTGCCAGTGATTTCATTTCCTTACACTTTTATTTTTTGATAATTAGATATTTCAGTTTAACTATTAACATGAAATTTTTTCTTAGAGAAACATACTAGTGGGGACTCAATGATCACACCATAGTTTTGATAGTGTGACCAATCATTTAATGGAATGAATTTTGGTTGGTATCTCATGGTTGTATCATCGAGGCCTTACGATTTCATTCTCAGTATGAACTAGTATCCAATCTTCATGATCAGATTGATTGTTTTAGGGAAATTTTATGGTTCTTCTGCAATAATAGAACTAGATTTTCATTTTTATTTGTGAAAGGGAAAATTTTTGCAACTCAGGATTGAATCACACATAAGAGAGTGTAGCTGATTACTTTTCAGTTGGCTAGCCTGACCCTTAGTTCAGTGGATGTTTTGAGTCTTCAATTTCATGTAATGGTGGTGCAGTATAAGATGTTTTCACTGAAGGAATTATTGATTTACCACTCCTCTAAAAGATAGTATTCTATGTTTATCTACACCCTAGGGAGATATAGATATCAAAACCATCATATCTGATGGTTCATGTAGAGCTTCATGAGATAAGGGTTCATTTGTGGGACTTGAAGAAGAAGGTATTTGCGAGACTCGGTGTTTCGCCGTGGGAATCCCAAAGTGGTATACGTTGATCTAACACATATCCTATTATAGTATGGAGTTGCAATAGATCTAGTGAAGTTTCAGGAAATGTTTGACAAGAACTCATATATTAAGGTTTCCAGAGGAGGGTGTCGAAAATGTAGTGTTCTCTGATGTATCAGTAATCGAGCTTGGATTTTTCCAGATGCAAAGGCAAGTAGAGGTTTCCTATGGTTCATGCCAGATGAAATAATATTGGAAGTACTATGAAAACCATGATCTAAAATTACTAGTAGTAGTCTTTGCAATAAAAATGTGGTGACACTACCTGATGGGAAATCAATTTATTATCAACTTCAACCGCAAGAGTCTCATGTATATATTATATCAGAAATATATGAACATGAGATAGAGGAGATGGATAGATTTTATCATGGACTATGACATGCATATTTTCTATACTACTGGGATGGGGAACATAGTATAAGGCACTTTCAGTCGGAGACCTAGCTTGTAGTTCCTGATTGAGGATTCATAGTTGTTATCCTCAATGTAGAAAACCATTGTGGATAATGCAACATCTAGTGGTGTTGTAGGTGGCAGGGGAGATGGAGAATGGGGGGAGGTGGTATGACATTAGTGGACCATGGTGGTATGTGGAGGAGTGTGGTGGAGCTTTAGTGGAGACCTCATTCCACAAAAAAAATGTGGGACGTGGGCAACTCCCTTATTACCACGAACGTGGAAGCTTCGGGAATTATCTTTCTAATGTGGGCTCATGGGACACCACTTAGACACACTAAAATGAGTTCCAAGACACACATGACTCATGTAGGACATTAGAGCCACATATGCTCAACGCAGGGCTTGATCACCTATAGCCTAGTTGTGGGGTTCATCACTCAGAGGTCGTGCTCGGGCATGTCCCCCATGAGTGCCCCTCGCTGGTCTGGCCCACCCAGGGTCTGTGTGGTCGGGATGGCTCCTTGTGGGGTGCCAAAGAGGCTCATGGTCCTTGTTTTAATGTTTTCCTAGATGGTTTATGTATTTAAAAAAAATTATAAACATAGTTAGTAAAATTTCAACAAAGATCACCAAAATATATTAAATGAGTTATATATACAAAACACCATATTTTTTACCCATTCAAATAAATTTCAAATATACATTCCAATTTATCCATAAATTACTAAAAAATTGAAAATCAATAACTTTAATATATAAAAACATAAATAAATGATATAAATTTGATTAACAATTTGCATATTTTTTTAGGTTCTTAACCACCCATAATTAAGGATCGATGGAGATGATGATGTTTTTGATGTAACAAATGAATATAAGATTGACAGAGAAGATGAAACTGAAAATCTTATAGAAATTGTTGTTACTGAGTTGGAATATGAATATATTGACTCTATCAAATATGAAGATGAATACTGACAGAATTAAATGTTGGTTATAATCTTATATAATATATATATATATATATATATATATATTAGTTGTTTTCAACTATTTTATAACAAGATTAATTTTGTGTCCTAGGTGGACTCAGATATGTTTCATGATTTGGAGGGGGATGATCGACCTTTTGATGAGAATGATGTTGGATCATCTTACCCTCAAAAAACTAGTGGTTTGAGGATGAATCAGATGGGTCATGTTTTTTCAATATTGATGATTCCTGACCCTATCCCCACACGACGTATACATCAACCCTTCAATCCACACATACAATTGTATTTTTACTTGTGTATTTTAGTTATTTTTCATTATTTAACATTATTTTATTAATATAATAATTGTTTGATTATTTTTTCTTAGTCATCACATATTTTCACATATAAATGATGGACAGGGTAGTTCTATATAGTGAAATTACTTTTTTGAAGCATGGGTTACATGGTATCAAATTATAATTGTTGTTCTGCACTGCATGTCCGATCATTGGATGGTACGTAAATAAATACACTTATTCTTAAATTTATTAATTTAATAACCTGATATAATTAATTATTTTTTTGTTCTATATAATATGAGCAATGATAGATTTCATAAAACTCTCTTCGAGGTACTGGATGTTTGTTTTCATGAGACTTTCCCTTTATTTTTTTCGAAATTTGAGGGGGTGAAAGTGAGGAATGTGGGGATCAGAGAGTTTGATCAGTCTAGTTTCTCCAACCAACCTGAATACATTTTCATGTTAGGATTGAGATGAGTTCTATTCACACTGTATGGGTGGTCGTTTTCCATGTATATCATCATTAAGTCGACAAAATCGAGGGAGACAGGAGGCGACATGTCGAGCTGGTAGCTTTATATTCATTACACAAGGGGAAACATATGGTATGTACCTTTTTAAATAATTTATATAACTTTTACTATAATATATTTATTTTATATTCATATAGACATTCGAATAACCCAATATTTTGGATTTCGATGTTTATAGGAGGATGTACAATGGTCTATTCCTATGAGATATTAGAGGTGATCGCAAGTGTTAGATTGTAGTCAGTATAATTTCTTTTTTATGTTTCAAAATTAACTTCAAATGATATTTTGAATATTATTATTTAAAATTGAAATTGGTGGAGTCAAATGAGGTTATGAAGTCTCAGACATTGACTGACAGTATGGACAAGATTGAGGAACAGACTAGTGAAACAATATTTGATGTGGCAATATGGATGTAGGGGACATGATATGTCTACAAGATATGCCGAGATGTTTTTATAGACTCTCGATTGATGCTTGGGAGTTATTATTGTTCTACTGTGATGTTGTAATGTATCTCTAGAGGAGATCCTAGAGAGTCATCATCATATGTTTCATAGTATGAGGAGTAGATACGAGCATAGGATGAGTTTATAAAGAGTATGCATAGGGACCAGGAAGAGGTCTGCTGATAACATGATAAAGAGATGCATCGATGATAATAGTATTAGCACGAGAAAATCATGGAGTATATGAAACATCTGACTTATGGTTTAGGGTTGGATTTCCTTCTTCTAGATCCTCTAGCATCGTAAGATGACCCTCCCCCTCTTTGACATATTTATTGTTTATAGTAAACATTTGAATGGGAAATTTTTTTGTAATATTATTTTATTCCTTATATTTATATTTCCACATAATGCATTTTTTTATTGTTTGGAATATTGTGTTTTATTATTTTTATTTTTTTTATAATTATATTATAATATTTATTATTATTATATGATATTATTTATTATTTTATTGGTATTTTTATATTTTATTTTTTTGAAATGTTTTTGTTTTCTATATATTTATTATTTTAGTTATATTTCTACTAATTTTATTAGTTTTTATTTTTATTATTATTATTATTACAATTATTTTAATTATTTATTACAATTTCATAATTTTTATTTTTATTTTATTTTTTCGATTTTTTGTGATGGGCTCGTCACAAATAATTATTTGTGAGGGGCCCGTTGAGAAATGTTATTTGTTATAGGCCCATGAAGAAATGTTTTCTTAACCTAGATAAACTACTATTGATAGACCATCATAAAAAGAAATTTGAGATGATGTTTTCAAAGACAATAACCAATTGAAATTTTTCCTTAACAAATGGTTAAATATCCTGGGGCGTCGATACCCATTTCACATATAATTTTTAAGGTACTTCCTATTGATTTTGAAACTCAGCTAAGGTTGAGTACCGCAAATCACCTACAGATGGATGGACAATCTTAGTGGACTATTAAATCTTTTGAGGACATGTTGTGGGCATGTGTTCTTGATTTTTGGTGATCTGTGGGAAAGGAACCCACCACTGACCAAGTTTTCCAATAAAACTAGTTATTAGGCCTTGATCAGGATAGCCTTGTTTGTTTCATTGTATGGGTGGTGGTGCCCATCCATATTTTTTTCTGATGGGGTGGGAATGTCCGAATAAGAAATTGAAACATTTGCGATCGGGAAATTGTGATGGGTTCCTATCGCAAATGTTCATTTATGATGGGGTCCCGCAATGAAAACACTTTCAAAAATAAATTTTTTTTTGTAATGTTCTTAAAAAAATAAAGATACTTTTGATTGGAATCCGTCGTTTCATAAATAGTTTATTCAGGTTTTTAAAAAATATTTTCGTGGTGGGCTCGTCGGAAATCCCTTTTTGTTAAAGGCCCCTCACATAGAATTATTTTCAACGAGTTCACCTAAAAAAAACAATAAAATATATACAATTCAATATTAATAAAATAATAAAATAATAAAATAATAATAATAAAATAATAAGAATAATATATAGAATAATAATTTTTATTATAAAATAATAAAAACTATTAAAATTATCAAAAATATAAATAAAATAATAAAATTATAGAAAACACAATATTCACAAAAATATAAAATAATAATAATATAATAATAAATAGTATAATATAATAATAATAATAATATAATAATAAAAATAATATAGTAATATGAAACACACTATTCACAACAATATAAAAAAACACTATATAGAAATATAAATATATGGAATTATAAAAATATTACAAATATGTATTCCATTTAAAAGTTTATCATAAAAGAAAAACAAGTCATTAAGGGAAAGGGTTATCTTGAAGAGTTGGAGGAGCTAGAAGATGGAACTCCATCCAAAAACTAAGAGCCAGACGTCGGATGTACTCCATCGATCGCTCGTTCTATTGTTCCTACCATCAACACATCTCTTCCTACTATTGTTGTTGCTGCTATCAACAGAGCTCTTTTGGCTCCCTACATATACTCCCTATAAGCTCACCTTGAGCTCACAACTGCTCCTAACACTGTGCATCATATGATGAAGACTCTCTACAAGCTTCTCTTTGGTTACATGATGACATCGAAGTAGTATCATAATAACTCTCTGGTGTCAATCAAGAGTAGATAACAAAAAATCATGCTTTCTAAAATGCATACCGGGTCACCTGCATCCATGCTTCCTCATCAAATCTTGATGCACTAGTTTGATCCACATTATTACCTGAACTCTCAGTCTTTTTCAAGGATGTCGTGGCCTTATATAACTCCTTAAATTTAATTATAATATAAAAATAGTTAAAAAATTATTTGTATTTAATTTTAACCCTAAAAAGAAAATTATACTGACCATAATCTAACCATTGTAATCACCTCTAATCTCTCCAGTGATTGGAACATTGCACATCATCCCATAAATTTTGAACTCCATAATATCAAATTGTTCTGCATCCAATACAAATATAAAATAAATATTTTAAATTTTAAAAATATAAGTTATTTAATAAAGACACTTAACATTTTTCACTATGTGTACTGACTGTACAACTACCAGCTTGATGTTTCAAATATTGTCTCCCTCAGTTTTACTGACCTTCTAATTATCTTATCTAAAAATGACCAACCATCCATTGTGAAAATAATAAATCCCAAATCTGAGATGAAACGTAATCAGGATACTGTGCTTATCAAGAATGATCAAACTCAGTGACTCTCATTTTCCTCATTATTGTCCTCCTCTCATTATGTTAAGACATATAGCAATACTAAAAAAGACATCCCGCCAATGACTCCCAGATATATTCATCCATTATATCATTGATTGGATACCATAAACCCTTTAAATAATTAATAATACTAAGTTATTAATTAATGAAATTTCAAAATAAACATGATTTCTTTATGTACTAGCCAATGATTGAACATGTGGTGCTGAACATACATGGGGATCTGATCCCATATAACCAATAATCTTGAAAAATAGTCCTGAAATATAGCACTCCCATATCGAATAGCTATTTGAGAAAATATTTGAAAAATGAGGAAGAATAATAAATCAGTTAGTATATAAAATAAGTAATGATAATTAATGAAAACTAACTAAAATACACTAGTAAATATTCTTCTGTATGCTTGGATTGAATCCAATGTATAAATGTCTCTTGATGATTGGGTCATGAATAATCAATCTTGGAAGACATTGACCACTCTTAGTCATTGGTGAACCTCCAGCTGTGTGAGGGTTAGATGATCCAACATCATGCTCATCATTAGGTAGATCAACCCCCTCCAACTCGTAGAATAGATATGAGTCCATGTAAAACACAAAATGACTGATGTCAGAATATAGTTGAAATAAATGTTTTAAATATGTATATATTATATATAATTATAACTAGCATTTAACTATGTCAATATTCATCTCTATCCCAATCTTCATATATGGAAGTGTCAATATCTTCATATTCCTCATTAGTATCATAAATTTCCAAAGGATTTTTTTTATTTTCATCATCTTATTCTATTTGTAATTTAATTATTACACCAGTAGCATCATTTCAACAATATAACCTTAACTATATGGTCCATCATCAATATTTGTGTCTCTTTATTGAAAATAAGGATTTGGGGTTGTCTCTTGAAAAATTTAAATGCCTTGAACTTCTGTGGAATAACATTCACTTTGAATAAAATTATTTTCTTGATATTTCATTTCTATTAGGATCCACCAATAACTTATCTCTCTTGAATTAGGAAAAAAAATTCATAATAAATTTTACGTGCCTGATGATCTAATAAAAATGGTTCATTTTCTACAAGAATGATTTTATATTTAATGTCAACGATTCCATGGATGAGATGAACACAAAATCCTCTCTCATTATCCCACCACTAACATTTAGACGTTGTTATGTAATTCTTTACCAGATAACATAGTTTAATTATTTTTCCTAGCATGATATAAAAGTAAATTTTAATTTATCTATTATGAAACCCTCTCAAGAAAACACCACTATTCATTGTTTTTTTATTCCAATTATCGACATGTGTGAATGAAAAACCATTTTTTAGAAAAGCATTATAATAGTTAACCATTTTGGATAGTGGGTACCTCAATGCACACAATCGATTATAAATTTCAGAAGCATGTTAAAATACCAAAAAATTTGTAAAATATTTTTCAATATAAAAAATAATAAATTGATTTTATATATTAAACCATAAACAATTTTTTTCTAGTTTTTGAAATGATCCTGAAATGTTATATAGCTAATGTTATTTATAAATAGTTGTGTAAATTGAAGAATATGTTTCCAAATATGAATATCATATAATCTAAAAATAAAATAATATTAACTTACTATAAAAAACTATAGAATAAGTTATTGTATCACTTATAGTAGAAATGATGTTATTTCTTCACAGTAGAGAAGAACATATCTCTGAGCTCTGTGATGTTCATCATATGAAATCCATCATTCATGAACTTTACCAAATCCAAGTTTGGGTTGATTAAAAATTGAAAATGGATTTTTCATTTCAACATCATCATTTCCCTTATTACATCCCATAAATATATGTTTTGAGGGATATTCAGATTTAAAATAATGAGAAAGAGAAAGTAACAAAATTTCCTCCTGTAAATAATTTTATGCATTTGATACTTCAATCGATGATTTTTTACACACTTTTATCTTTAATTTCTCCATGAATCTCTCAAATAAGTACATGAATCAGAATTGTACTGGACCTCTATATTTTTTTTATGTAGAAAATGTATTATAAAATTTTTCATTGAGTCAAAGAAATCTACTGGAAATACTTTTTCTAGTTTACATAAAATTAAAAAAACATATTCATATATCCTGCTTAGTGCATCATGGTCTATTTTCATTACACAAAAGTCTCTAAAAATTAGGATATATCTATTAGCACGTCCAAAATCATAAAATATAAAAATTCATTTAATTTAATTTGTATAAGTACATTCATTATAACATGAAAATCATGTCCTTTTAATCTAGTAATATGAACATTTCTGACACATCCTTCCAAATTATAAAATAACTATTTAGTAGATAACATGACTTTTGACAATGAGTACTCCAACTATATAATATGGAATATTTTGAGAAGTCACAGATTTTTCACATTAAGGAATCTTTTATTATGAATTTTCATTCATAATAACATCATATCTACTCACACAATTACTACCCAATAAATTTAATTTATCAATCAATGGCTTCAAAAAATAGAAATATTTTTATTCAGATGTCAGGGAATTAACAAGGTAAAAAATATTTATGGCTCTTTAATCAACATCTATAGTGGTTAATAGTACATAGTTATAATGAAATGACAACAATATTATTAACTACTTTAATAAACAAATGAAAAATAATCTTCAAAAGAATGACCCAATCACACATTTCAGGATTCTGAAGAAAAAGATGATTGTACATGGTCATATTTTCCCACTAAAACACCATATGAGTGATGGATTAAGCTTTAACTGGATAAAATATTGGTTGTGTGTCATTACATAAATGACATTGTGTTCGGAGACATACATAAACACAACAATCTGGGTGTTAGGGGGAATAATTCAATTATATTATAGGAATCATTCCTAAATTCCCTAGATGAGCATATTTATACCTAAATTCTCCACATATAGGATAACTATTGAACGACCCATTTTCACTATAATATATGATGAAATAATTTGACCATGCATGAATCTCTTGATAACCAAAACCCATATTATGAACTGCACTCTTTCTCTCATAGAAAATTTTAGGAAACCTATTTCCATCGGGTAATAGTGTTTTAACCAAAGAGAATATTGGATTAAAACATCTATTTGACATTCCATTATGGGATTTAACAACTATAAATTTTACAACCACTTTATATTTTCTTATCTTGAAACTTAGATATAAGACATTTTTAGTGGACCTCAAAAACACATAAATCTCAGACAGTTTAAACATAGGAGTTAAATCAATATCATCATGAATTTCAATTTTTTGAAAAGACGGACCATCCACATCATGTAAAAATTTATGAAACCCTGATGGATATAGAACCAAATTATTAGTATCTTCTCTATTACTACATTTACTATATTGACACCAAAAAACAAAATCTATTCGAAAAGGAAAATACAACAGATGACCCCAATATTTTCAAAATTTTAATTATCTTTAGATCTCAGTTCTTACACAGACAATTATTTTTTCCTTCTACAAAATTATAATTCTAATGATGTAAATTATAAAAATGTTTCGAGACCTCAATATATAAAATATTTATAACATACCCATTTGGATTCTTGTGGTGATTTATCCATGCATGATAATCTTATAACGACTGTTGTCAAATTCCATGTTCCATATTTTACTAAAAAATATAAAATAATTAAATTTTTATGATTAATTTGACATAAGAAAAACAAGATGCAACAAATTATTCCTAATTGTATCTAATTATTTATAATTATTCTTAATTATTCCTAATAATTCCTAATTATTGGTAATTA
Organism: Viscum album; assembly: GCA_963277665.1. Taxonomy (NCBI): domain Eukaryota; kingdom Viridiplantae; phylum Streptophyta; class Magnoliopsida; order Santalales; family Viscaceae; genus Viscum; species Viscum album. The sequence goes on along the minus strand of OY728162.1, from coordinate 922,117,892 downwards.
TTCCCAATTATTCCAATTATTACTAATTATTTCAATTTTTTCCAAATTATTCCTAATTATATCCCATTATTTCCAATTATTCAAAATTATTTCCAATTATTTCCAGTTATTTCTTGTTGTTCCAAATTATTCCTAATTATTACTAATTATTCATAACAATTCATAATTATTGTTAACTATTGCTAATTATTCCTAATTATTTCTAATTATTGTAAATTATACCAACTTATTTCCAATTATTACTATTTTTTTACAATTATTACTATTTTTTCCCAATTATCACCAGTTATTTTTAATTCTATCCAATTATTTCTATTTATTCATAGCTGTTTCTTATTATTAGTAATTATTGTTAATTATTGCTGATTTTTCCTAATTTTTTTTATAATTAGTGCTAATTAATCAAAATTAATTATAATTATTCCTAATTATTTATAATTATTCATAACTATTTCTCATTATTGTAATATTGAAAATTATATCTAATTATTTCTAATTATTGCTAATTATTTCCAAATATTTCTAATTATGTATAATTATTTATAATTATTCCTATTATTCCTAATTATAGCTAATTATTTATAAATATTTCTAATTATCCTTAATTATTGGTAATTATCCCCCATTATTCTAAATTATTCTTAATTATTTCAAATTATTCTCTATTACTCTAAATTATTATAAACTATTGCAAATTCTTTCACATTGTTGCTAAATATTCCTAACTAATGCTAATTATTGTTATTTATTTTTAAATGTTGCTAATTATTTCAAATTATAGCTAATTATTTCTAATTATTCCTAATTATTTTTAATTATTCATAATTATTGCTAGTTATTTTGAAATATTCCGAATGATTGCTAATTTTTGTTAATTATTTCTAATTATTCTGAGTTATTGCTAATTATTGTTAATTATTGCTAATTATTGGGAATTATTTCAAACTATTTTTAATTATTACATTGAATTTCTACTTATTTCTATGTGTTTCAAATTCGTATATATTGTTTATAATTATTGCTAATTATTCCGAGTTATTCCTAGTTCTTTCTAATTATTGCTAGTTATACCTAATTATTGATAATTATTTTTAATTATTTCTAATTATTCTTAATTAATGCTAATTATTTCTATTTAGTATGAATTATTTCTAATTATTTTAATTATTCCAATTTATTCCTAATTATTCTTAATTATTCTTAATTATTATAATTTTTTCTAATTATTCATATTTATTGATAATTACTGTTAATTATTGATATTTATTTTTAATTATTATTTATTATTACTAATTATTGATAATTATTCCTAATTATTCCTAATTATTCATAATTATTCATAATTATTCCAAATTATTTTTCAATATTTTTATTTATTGTTAATTATAAAAAAATATTATTAATTATTTCTAATTATTACTAATTATTTCTAATTGTTCTTAATTATAGCTAATCATTTCTAATTATTCCAAATTATTTCTAATTATTCCTAATATTCCAAATCATGGCTAATTATTACTAACTATTGCTATTTTTTCATAATTATTTCTAATTATTGATAATTATTTCTAATTATTTCTAATTATATCTAATTATTCTTAATTATTTCTAATTATTTCTAATTCTTCGAAATTATTTCTAATTATTGGAAATTAGTTGTAATTATTGTTAATTATTACTAATTATAACCAATGAATTATAATTATTAATAATTATTCTTATTTATTACTAATTATTAACAATTATTGCAATTTTTTGCAATTTTTTTACAATTATCCTAATTATTACTAATCATTTCTAAGTGTTGATAAATATTTCTAATTATTTTTAATTATTCTCAATTAATCCAAATTATTCTTAATTATTTCTATTTATTAAAAATTATTGCTAATTATGACTAACTATTGCTAATTATGACTAATTAACTCTAATTATGACTAACTAACCATAATTAAGACTAATTGACCATAATTATGACTAATTAACACTAATTATTTCAAATTATTTCTATTTATTACTAATTATTGGAAACTATTTCTATTTATTATTAATTAACACCAATTAGTACTAATTATTGATAATTATTATTAATTAGGACTTATTGTTAAATATTATGACTAATTATTTCTAATTATGACTAATTATAGCCAATTAAGACTATTTATTGATAATTATGACTAATTATCGCTAATTATTACATATTAGCACTAGTTATTACTAATTATTGCTAATTATTCTTAATTGACACTAAATATTAGTAATTAACACTAATTACCTCTAATTATTACTAATTTATAATAATTAACACTTATTATGACTAATTATTTTTATTTATTGCCAATTATTAGTATTTTTGTGATTATTACTAATTATTTTTTGTAATTATTAAAAACTTTATGTAAATATTACTATTTTTAATAATTATTAATAATTTTTTAGTAAATATTACTAATTTTTTGTCATTATAAATATTTTTTGTAATTATTACTACATTTAACTAATTATTACCAATTATTACAAATTATTTCTAACGAACATTAATTTTTATTAGTTTTTAACAATCTATTAGTAATTTATATAATTTTTTACTAATTATTACTAATTATCACTTATTATTACTAATTTCTACTAATTATTTCTAATTTCAATATATTATTACTAATTTCCTCGAATATTTATAAATTACCACTAACTTTGACTATTAATTATTACTAATTATAAATAATTATTATTAATTTTTATTATTGTTACTAATTATTAATAATTATCACTAACTATAACTAATTAAATTTTTTTTATAAATGTATAACAATTTATTACTAATCTATACTAATTACAAATAAATAAAATAAACTATTTAAAATAAAACTACTAAATTTTAATTGAAAACAATAATAAAAATTTTATCTAAATAGTTTTTTAAAAAATAATACCAAAAAACATAATAATTTTTAATAAATCTAATTTCTACTAATTAATAATAATTATTACTAACATTAAATAAAATAAATTAGATGAAAATTAAAAAACACCATGAAACTGAATCTTTTGGAAGTTATAAAACTTGGAAGTTGATCCCTTTTAGTGTTTTATGCTAAGAAAAATTAACCTAAGAAACATCATAATAGAGAGGGTGTGAGAAGTTTAGAGATATTGTGAATGGAAAAAATTCTGGGGTGTATATCTAGGTTAGATCACTTGCGATGGGACTCTCATCGCAAATAGTTAGACGATTATTAATTGAGGTTGTGGTCATAAATAGTATTTGCGACGAAATTTGTCATAAATACAACCATGCCGACACATTATTTGTGATGGGACATGTCGCAAATAGTTAGATGAGTATTAATTGAGGTGACAATAAAAGGTAGTATTTGCGACGGGTTTCATTGTAAATACTATCAGACGAACACATTATTCGTGATGGGTCGTCACAAATAACAGAAACCCGAGAAGAGTATTTGCGACAAAGGTTTATCCCCCATCACAAATACTCTTCTCGTGCTAATGTGTGCATGGCGTGCTAAATGTATTTGTGATGGACCATCACAAATACCTCTTTTTAAATGACTATTCGCTACATATCAAAATCCATGTCACAAATGGCCATTTGTTAGGACTATTTGTGATGGGGCCTACGTCCATCGCTATTAACCCGTCACAAATATTCGAAATTTTCATAGTGAGTGTCCCTTCGTTGGACTAATCCTCATCCAAGAGAAGTCTGTGATAGTGAGGCTGATTCAGGAATGGTTAGAAATTGCTCAGAGTCACCATAAGTCATATTCCAACCCTCCTCATAATTTATTGGTGTTTCAAGTTGGTGATCAGGTGTTTCTCCACGTATTAGTTCAATTGGGTCACTATCATTTGGGAATGTAGGGGAAATGGGCATAATGTTATGTCAAGCCATTTCTTGTTGTGGAGCATCTTAGGAAGGTATCCTATCGATTGAAGCTAACACTATATCATACCTCGATCCATGAAAACATTTTGGTTCCTCAAATGAAGAGAAATCATCCAGTCCCATCAGATGCACTATAGTGGGAATCATTTGAGTTATACCCTAATTCCACCATTATTGAATATATTTTTCGTGTTAATGATAAGGACAAGGTGCTTTGGGGGAAGGATATCTCCTTAGTTAGGGTGCACTGGAATCTTGGTGGCGATATCTATGAGAATTTGGAGTGGGTAGGTAGGTTGGGGGAGTAGTGGCCTCACATGTTGTCTTATATCAATGCATGAGGACTTTTTAGGCAAGGAAGTTTCTTCGTGGGGAGTTTTTGACACCCTTCTGTCACTGATACATCTAATTTTGTTTTTTATTTATCATTTGGTGCATTATTGGAGTTATCAGTTACCCGGGGTCGAAACTAGGAGTTTTTTGGGATAATGAAAAGGGTGCATGGTTAGCCAAAAGTTTTTCTAACAATGCGACTAATAGTGAAAGTGGATTCTAGTTTTAATATTATGGTATCACATAATTTTATAACAATCTTTCAAAAGATGTGACACCTCAGGGGAAGGTGTGTATCCTTTTTTGGTTGTATAGTTGAACCCACATTATTGGTGCATAGTTTTCCTAACTCTCCAGACATATCCATCTCATTAAATAGTGAATTTTGACCTTTTTCCCATAAGGTGTTTTTTTATTTGGGGGCTCATTTTTCTTATCCAACACGTCCATCCCCTCTCCTTTGTCCATAAATCTCCCCCTCTCATTGGTGGTGATTTCTTCTTGGGGATCATGGATTTTTATCTTGGTGTACGTTGATTCCTTCTTGGTTTCCATCTTCTTTCACCTTATATTGACATGTTCTTCCATTTTTATACGTGAGTGGAACCCTATGGATGCTATGAGAAGAATATAGGGTATTTAATGGATGTTCGGGTTTGATTTCTCAGGGATTATGTGTTTGATTCTCGGTTTCATGACTTCTGGGTGGTCTTTGTCAATAATGGTGAAATTTAGACCAAATCTGAGGTAGGTGTTTCTATTAAATGTGTTTTCATGGAATACAATTATGTTTCTATTCGTATTTGGTTTTTTTATTAAATTACAACATAAATTATTCTTTCATGGTTTGAAATGAATTTTTAATGTATTCTATTGATTTTATAGGTATTTTTTGTGTATTTTTTGAGGTTTTCTGAATAAGTATGTCTTATATTCCCACCAAGTATTTGATAAAATAGATTGAAGTTGTTTTGTGGTTTAAAATAGATTTATAAATTTGTTTTATGAATTAATTTTCCTTTAAAATGGATATTTTGATAAATTTAACGTGTTTTCCTATGAATAGTTTTATTTTATATTTTGATCGGTATGGTCACTTATAGTGGATGTGTTGGCATAGAGTAGCACAAGGGTTAACTAGGGTGGGAGAGAAGTGTTTTTTGTGGGACCATGTAAGCCTGTGAATGGAATTCTATGTGAGCATCCAAATTGATTTTTAAATGTTCATGTGGTCTATTATAGGGAGGAATGTGTAATCATCCAATTTGGTTCCCAGGGGACCATGAGAGCCTTTGGTTCAAAAGGTAATGAGAGCTTCCATATTGGACCTGAGGAAGACCTTGAGAGTTTCCATTACTTATCTAGCTAGAATATTTTTTTACTAATTCATGTTAGGCCAGATTTATAGATCCCTAGGTTCTTATTAATCATAAAATATTTGGTTTTATGCTTTATTTATTTGATTAGTTTCATTTAGATATGATGAGATGTATTATTACAGTAATTGATAATCTATTTATATGGTTATATTATGATGATTATAACCCTCCACATTTTTATGAATTATTGGATATGTGAGTTTTTCTGGGCCTTATGGCCTTGGTTATTTACCTGATCCATGTTTGGAAATTATTTTTGGAAACCATGTTTTGTTTCGAAAAGGAAAACCAAAGGGGTTTTAAAGGATTACGTAAAATATATTTTTTCAACAGTTTTAGTTTTAATTTTTTTATACTATTTTATTTGTATTTTGGTGAAAAATATTTAAATATATTCTTGTTGGTATCCAAAGGAGAATCATACATCACACCCTAATTGGTCCATTCGGGGAGTTTAGAAATTTTATTTCACATGATGCAGGTAAATCCAAGGGCACTATGTCCCAAGGTGGATCTTCTTGATTACCAATATCTACTGTTTTTTTAGGACATGTCACCTCATATGGGTGGACCCATGTGGAGTTATTTTTTGTATTTTTTTTACCCATTGGGTTCTATGGGACTATTTTTTGTATTGTAACCTTTCCTTTGATATTGAGTTGTTTATTTTGATACCACATGTATGTGTTCATCTATTCCATGTTTTTATGTGATGTATGTACTTTTGTATAGTTTCTATTTATATTCGGATGTTGAATATCAAATTATTGTTATGTTTATAACACCTATGGATGGGTCATTCTACCTTACCATTTGTGAAATCATTCTCATGATCTGGTTGACTATGTCTCTGGCTGGTCTCCATCCCATAGTGATTGGGAATGTGCTTCAAGCCATGTTACATGCCGTCTTGGGTGACCGATTAGATCGACACTTGTTGGTTCATTAAACAACACAAAAGAAGAATTAATTTATTGATATTTAAATCCCAATATAAATCAAATAATCATCATAAAATTAATTCATGGGTAGTATATACACCATATAACAGAAATAAGTGTTGAATACGGCATGTTTCTAACAAAAATAAAACATAGATGAAAATCCATTACCTATGGTTCTGATTCCATCTCATGTCTCGGAACCTCATATATAATTTATATATGTTTAATATATAACTTTTAAAAAATCATAATCATATATATCGTACCATATATGTTTTACTTATAAACATTTATCACATGGTTAATATTGTTTTATTAAAATCACTGTTCTATGTGATATAATCTTTGTTTCTCATGTATGTGTTCATTTGGTAGTTTAGGTCCTTGTATTTTGGTCATGGCCAAATAATATCCAAGAAGTTAATAATGATATTAATATTATATATATTCAATATATTCATATTTTTAGTCATCCATTAAAATATAGGTTGGAAAATTAATTACACCATTCATGGAGATGATAGACTATACCTATGCATAAACCTAGTTTTCATTTACAACAAATAGATTTAAATAATGGTAAAACATTCCAGAATCATTATTATATCATATATATCATATAAATTCATTAAATCCATCCTTATTACCATCTAAGTAAAATAGAAATGAAAATGAATCACATTGGTTTCTAGAGGAGGTAGTCGACACCAACTACTACAAAACTGGATTTTAACAGCGCTGTTATTTATCAGTAATAGAAGAATCCACTTATAAATGGTATATTTATCAGGGATTTGATTGGCGACGATAAATTTAACCTTTTATCAACACTTTATTTTTAGTGATGATAAAGGGTATACTTTATCAGTGCTTTATTATTAGCACTGCTAATAATTTTCAATCAGACCATTTTTATCACTAACAAAATAAAATAATTAAATAAAAAAATGTTTTTATTAAAAAAATATTACAAATTTGATTAATTAAATAATCATTGAAAAAAATGAAATGATTGATTCTACATTATTAAATATTAAACATTTTATTAATTAGATAATTATTGTAATTAATTTTATTAATTGGTATATATTAAATATATAGAGATGTATTATTGTATATAAATATTCATTATAGATTAATAAAAATTTATCTGCTTTACATTAAATTGTCATATATTTATTGAATAATGGGTTAAAATTAAAAATTTATATGAATTAAAAATATTGACTAGTTTCATAGTACTCGACATATAATTGATTATCATTTGATTTCTAGATTTTATTTAGATCAAATGTGTGTTATATTGATTTCAAATATACATAGTTAATGAATTTTTATATACAATACGCACACACATAGAAATGATCCAGTTTTTAAATATTCGTAAAGTGTACCTATATCACAATTGACTCAAATTTACTCATTTTGTACATATATGCATGCATTGAAAATTAGATACTCATTAATAATATTAAAAATACATTTGTAAAAAAATATTTATAAATACATATATTTATAAATAAAAATAGTTAAAATGTACATTAACTATATTTATACAATTTTAAATTTATAAATATAAACAAATAAATATTTTTTTAAGTATTTATATAATTATAAATATATAATTTTGTATATTTTAAGAATTATTAAATTTATAATAAATTTAATTAAATAGTGAACATATTTTCAATATTTATATTTATGTATATTTATTAAATAAATATATATATAATTATATAAATATATGTAATGATATAAAAAATATTTTTTTTAAATATTTTTACAATTATAAATAAATAATTATAAAATTATAATAAAAATATTTAAAAATTAATATATTTAATATATATATATATATTGTTTATAAATATTTATAATTATAATTATAAATCAATTAACAACTCTACATTAATAAGCACTGACAAAAAAATCTTTATCAGTGAGTTTTTACACTGATATAAATGAGGATTTATTATTGCTAAAAAGGAGAAAATAAAATGAACAATTATCATGCTTATAAGAATAGTACTGATAACATTGGGGTTTATCTGTACTTTTTTAGAACTGATAAAGACCAATCATTGTCATCTCTTATTGCTAAGAACTGATAAAAATATCACGATTTATTTTAAAAACCATAACCAATTGTGAAACCATCGCAATAAAGAATATTTCTATGGAAGCTACCTAATACTGGTGCTCCTCCTCGATGAATTGAAGGTCGAACCACACCACTCAACTACCTCCAAATATCTCATCCGACATCCGAAGATGGTCTATGATTTTCTTCAACCTAGAGAGGTTGGACTTCTCATTTTCTTTGTGTATTTTTGGTTTCATTTTTGAGTTTTTCTTCTACAATTTGTTTATGACCATTGTTTATGATATATTGTTTTTGATTTTTTTGGGGTCTGTTGTTTAGGGAATAATTGTTGTTCCGTTGTTTGTACTGACTACTGATGTATGATCTGTTGTTTATATCTGACACTGAACCTCAGATTTATTCATTGATTTTTACTACTATGTTTTATATATTCATACTACAAAAAATTTCACATATATTTTTAAATTTATATAAATTTTCATTTATATTCTTATTTACTAAAAACTTATTTTAGGCATATATGTGGTTCCCTAATGATTATATATTTGCTGACAACATTAAAGGACACCTCAGTGGACATGCAGCCTCAGATGCTAATATTTAGAAACCATGTCAGTGGAGTAATTCATGTTTCATTATAGGTTATAGGTATCCTAGGATCTAGTTCCTCTAATAATTCACTATGGTCCTCAGTTTTCATATGGATCATATTCTAAGGGGCTATCCCCAGTTTAGCACAAGTGGTTTTATCACATCAAGACTTCCGTTTTTGAATAATTATGGTACCTTTAGTTCATGTTATGTTTTAATATCAGGTTATTATATATTTTTTTGTTCTTATATAATATAAGTGACAGATTGTTTATTCTTTCATGACATGTATGTGTGTATATATAGATTTTGAATCACTTATTTCTATATTTGTTTGTCTAACTTGTATGCCTATATCTAGTAATGATGATTTGGGATCTATATGTCCATTGACCCTAAAGGCCATGATAGAATTATTTTCGACCTCTAGTACTAATTATTTATATTTAGGGGGTGGGTGGGGTACCAAATCCCATTTATGTGTTTTTAAACTTATTGATTAATCCATAATTTATTGAATTTCTGGTATTTTAGAGGTCATTAGATGATCTAACCTTGTGTTGTTTGGGTAATTTAGGCTTGGGTCATTACCCAATCTATATTTTTGTTTACGCCTATAATTTTTAGTGATAATATCATTTATTATCTACCATTATCTACATCTATTTTTAAAATTCCAACATCCCTTATTATTGGATTTGTTATACCTAGGCACACGAATATTCTAGTTGAAATGATCCATATTTCCCTTATTAAAATTCTCTATATAACTTTAACTTTTGTGAACGAATATCTTATGTAGATTTATTTATATATTATATAAAAATACTCTTTTATGAACCCAATATGTTTGATATGAACCAATGATATATGCATGCTAATCATTTCATAAACAAAAATGAAGACAGAGTTATAGAGTTCATCAAGTTTGTAAGAGACATGTAGATGACAATTCTAAAATCCTCTGTTCGTGTTTATGTTGTTTTTATTCAAGAAAAATTATTCTGGAAGAATTAGAAGAACATTTTATTTTTCACAGAATAGATCTATGTAATAAATATTGGACTAAAAATGGGGAAAATTGAATGTCGACATCGATTGGGATGATGCTACGGTTTATGAATCATTCAATTTTAATACCACTGTAAAAGATGATGAAAATCGCATGGAAGAAATGACAATGACAATTGAAGTTGACCTTCGTGATTTTCCATATTTTTTTAGGAGTTAAATAGTTTATTCAAGAAACTATTGTATACTGGATGTACTAAATACACAACATTTTCAGCTATATTGAAGTTAAAAAATTTGAAAGCTAGTAAGGTATGGAGTTACACAAGCTTTAGGGAGCTATATGGTCTTCATAAAGATATGATACCATAAGAAAATGAACTACCATACTAATCATATGATGCTAAAAGAATGTTATGTTAAATGATCATGATCTCTAACAAAATATATACCTTTAAAAATGATTGAATATTGTTCTTGAAGGAAAACGAATCACTCATCAAATGGAATAAGTGTGGTGCAGATCGATACAAGAAAAATGAATCAAGTACTTCAATATCAGTATGGTACATTCCTATCATTACACATTTTATAAGAGTATATGGATTTCAAGAAACCACAATATAACTAACATGGAATGTAGATACAATAATTGCATATGGGTACTTATTCCATTCAGTATATTATCCTTAGTGGTAGAAAATTGATTATGAGTTTCTGGATTTTGGATATGAGTCGAGAAACTTTCATCATGCGTTATCTAACGATGGAATAAACCATTTTGTTGTACAAAATAGTACTCATAATACACATCCCAAGATGTTTCCAAATTATAACTTTCTTCCATGGTCGCACATGAAGTGAAAATACATTATGTTGAATGAGTACTACTATGTAGACCAAAATACATTATGTATAATGAGTACTACCATCCTCAGGTGTTACAATGAATGATTATCATAGAAATGTAGAATTCACATTGAGGGACATGATGTAAAGAATGAAAAATGAATTCCCATATTATAGAAATTTATCATGATAAAACATTAAAGGCATTTTGGGGTGTCATATTTGTGAAAAAATGCACCTAATTTCTTCAATTAAAACATTCTTCAAAGGCCGTGTTTTTAAGGAATTTATTTTTTTACATCGATGACATAGATACTGAACCTGGATGACAAAATTTGATGGGAATATCAAAGATAGTACAACACTCTCTTTATAAATGATTGATCGACTATAAAAAAATATTGACATTGTTTTCAGTAGACTATTTTTGAAAAACCTTAGAAATGTAGGTTTTAAGAAAATAATTTTTTTTGAGTTACCGTATTTAAATAGTTTGTATGTTAGAAATTTTCTTGACGTTATTCATGTTGAAAAAAATGTATTTTACAGTGTTATTTTCATGTTACTAAATGTTCCTGAAAAAATGAAAGATGGAATCAAGGCAAGGTTGGACTTGTTTGAAATGTGGATAAGGGAGGAGTTTTATTCAGTAAAGAGTAAAATGTGGAATTTTTTTCCTCCAGAATCTTACACACTTTCTGACATGGTTAAACAGGAAAATACATTATGTACCGATTTCCTATCAGATGTTGAAATCATCAGTCTCTAAAAGTCTCACAACAAAGAACACCTTATGGGTGAAGGGAATTCAAGAAGAGATGTTGTTACAATTATGTTGATAGAGTAGGAGAAAACACATCTTTACATATTACATAATAGTGAAGATGTTGATCCATACAATGAATACCATAAAGAATTTTTTTTAGATATGAATCTATCATGTTTAGAAAGATGGATATCAGATACACATAATCATGAATTTCTGGGATGGTTCAGAGATCATATTTATAAAGAGTTATCAAGAAATCCAAATTCAATTTCCAAACATCTTCAATGGATAGAAACAGGATAGAAAATAGAAAGTTATATCTTACATTGGGTCAGTAATCAATGGTTATACATTCAATATAAAAAAACATGATAACCTCAGTATGATAGAAAATAGTGGTGTTACACTTTTGGCGGATGCAATGCACATATCTATTTCCAAGGATAGAAATCCAATTTATGAAAATATTTCATCTTATTGAATTCTGCAATAGATATATGAGTTGGATCATACAAAATTTCATGTGTTACTTTTCTATTGAAAATGGGTTGACACTATCAATGGAGTAAAATTTGATAAAATGGGATTTGTGAAGGTGAAGTTTAGTGTAAAATGGAGAAACTATTATCCTTCATAATGGCATCACAGTAAGTTCAATTATTTTATGTCTCTGATCCAAAAAACAGGAATTGGTCAATTATCCTACTTGAAAAAAAAAATTGAGTTAGTTAAAAATTCAATAGAGGATGACCCTTTCATTGGGATATCACAATCAGTTCATGCCGATCCCAATTCTGATAATGTATTATATATTACAGGGGACCGAAAATAGGGTATTTGTATTCTTGAAAGAGGAATCTAATCCTTGATACCATTAAAAAATAATGATATTTCAATAAGAAGGTATAACCGTTTTTTAAAATATTATATTTTTCCTCATAATATGATATCTTCTCTACTGCATTAACATAATCTCAAAAAAAATTGAATACTAATAAATAGAATGTATTATGCACGTGATGATTTTACCAATACCTTGGAAGAAAAAATTATAATGAAATAAACCCTTTGGATAAATTCCAAGGTAATGTTTCAATATACATTCTCTATTTTAGAAAAAAAAATATAATATAATGTTGATTTAATTTTAATTATTCCTTGAAGAATTCATTTATCTTAGAAGATTTTTGTCCATGTATCATGCATTTTCATGAATAGAAACAAAGTTATATCTACAAAATCAAAGAGTTAATCTTGATACTTTCATAGTAAACTTGTTCTGGATAGAATTAATGTATTGTTCCATATTTATGTTTAATTTATTTATTTTTATTAATTCTCACATAATAATAATTTTCTCATATAGGTGGATTATTTTTTTGAGTTGGGGTACTCTGTCCAACATTCATGCTCATTCTCCCTTAAAACCATTTCACCCCAGAAGTGGTTCATTTATCAACTTCTTTCATGTTACCTAAACTACCTTTACAGGAAGAGAAACGATGTTGTCTCTTCTCAATCATAGAAGTAGTATTTATGTTTTCACATTAAAATCATTGTCCACAGAATTAATGTATTGTTTAATATGTCTATTTAATTTATTTATTTTCAGTATTACTCCTATAATAATTTGTTTCTTATAAAGGTGGATTCTTTTTTTCATGTTGGAGTGATCTATCCAACATTCATGCTCCTTATCCCTTAAAATGTTCCACCCCTACAGTGGTTCATTTATCACATTCATTCTGCTTACCACCACCAAATCTACAAGAATACCTAGGACGCTACCACTTCTCAATCATAAAGGTAATCATGTTGTTTTAATAGTAAAACAATTATTCATATAATTAATGTATTGTTTCATATATATGTTTAATATAATTATTTTAATTATTACACATATAATAATTATTTTCTTATATAGGTGGTTTCATTTTTTCAAGTTGGGGTAATCTATAAAATACTTGTTCTCCTTCTCCCTTAAAACATTTTCATCCCTATTGTGGTGCATTTATCACATTCATTCATGTTGCCTCTTCTACCATTGTAGGAAGAGAAATAGCACTGCCTCTGGTACTTACAGATGTAATCTTGATGTTTTCACTTTAAAATCATTTTCCATAGAATTAATTTATTGTTTTATATGTATGTTTAATTTAATTCTTATTAGTATTACTCCTATAATAATTATTTTAATATAAATGTGGATTCTTTTGTTTGATTTTTGGTTCTTATTACATATTTAATCCCTTTATGAACATTAATTTCTAAAAACATATTCTCTTAGAAAACATTTCACTCGTGTTGTGTTGACATTTTTACTTTCTTTCAAGTTCCCTCCACTACTCAATCACAGAGGAAATATTTATATTAATAGAGTAAAATCCTTGTCCATATAAATAATGTATAATTTCAAATTAATTATTAATTGTTTTTAGTATTACTAATACTATTTTTTTCTTATATAAATGGATTTTTTTTGAGTTTAGGTGGGTTTTTTGAAACAACTAATGAAATGTTGACGGTTTGAAAAATAGTTCCAATGTAAATAATAGTAGCATTTAAATTTAGGATTGTTTTTAATGTATGTAAAAATTTTTAAATAATTAATTTTATAACCAAATGTTTGAAATGTCTATAATATAGTGTTTTTCTTGTATTTGTGTGGTAAATTTAATTTCATTTAAATTTTGTATTGGGACATTTTTATGTTGATATCGATGTTATTTTGGTATGATTATGGTGTTGTACTATTCTGTAATAGCATATTTCATTATGAACAATTATTCAACAATTTAAATGTGCTGCTAAATATTATCTTTATGAGAACTAATAAAAAACACATTTATCAATGTTTTTAAAATCACTGATAAATGTACTTTATCATAAATTTTATAATAACTAATAAATGGTTATTTTAGCAGTACTAACTTAAAGCACTGATAAATGAACCATTTATGAGTTATGATAAATTTATTGGTCTTTTAACATTGTTCATGTTGTGAGCACTTTTATAGTGCTGATAAAGGACATTTTTAGAACATTTAAAGGCTAATTTAATAGTAGTAACAATGTTTCATGAGGGAAACCATCATTTCCAAATGGATTTGATTATAATAAGGTACCCATGATATTATCATAAAAAATTAATAATTAGTTAATAATTATCATATATAAACATTAAAATAATAAAAATACCCATCCATATAACATGGTGAAGAGAAATAAATTGTATCGCAAAATGGATATAGTAAGTCGTACATATATAAAAGTGATACTTTAAATTCCCATTTAATGGAAAGAGGGTTAATAATGGTGGTTTAATAATCATAATAATATTTATGTAAACTATTGTTATATTATTTCTTATTTTATTAAGATTATAAAAAATTTAGAGTTGGTAAAAGAAGAAATAAAAAAATGTGATTAGTTAAGTCAATTACCTCTCCTTCGGAATATTTCCATTAGATATCATCAAAAGGATACTACGGTTGATCTTTTGAGAATAATATAACCTCTATGACATTGATAATAATTTTAATAAGGGATTTTGGTTTGGTGTAGTCATGCTATATGGCTCAAGGATGTGTGAATAACATATAGTATGGGTTCCCTTTTATAATTTCAAGGGGGGTACTCTTGAAATTTCTTGTACGATTAAAATATATTAAATTAATTCTTTGACAAAATGGTTCAAAATGGACTATAAATAAGAAATTGATGAAATTTTCAAGCATATATTATCCCCATTTTCCTATTTTAATATTTTTACAATTTTTATGTAATTTAATAAAACAACACTTTAATAAAATGTCCTTATTTCTAATTTACACACTATTAATTTAATTTGACATTAATGGCATATAGAAAAAGTTGAAATTAAAATCTAATTCCTTAAAAAAAACACTCATATGTTTTTTTAATATACAAAATTCATGAAAAATTACAACTCAATCAAATTATATTACATTTAATATTTCTGAAATTAGTCATTGTGTTTTTCTAATAATTTAATAAATATTTTGTTGATGTAGTATAAGATTTTAAGTAATTATAGAAGTTATAAAATTATAAAAAACATAATATCATGAATATAATTTCAATAATTTCAAAATAAGAATTTATATTCATTCATTTCTTGATTTTTTATATATATTGACACATATTATATATTTAAGGCTAAGAGAGTGACATTTTGTATCTTTCTTTTCATTAAATATTATATAGGTTATTTTCATGGAAAAGAGTCTATTAAAAAAATAAATTTCGAGGCAATGTTGCTAATGGTCTGATTCCATTTATCCAATAATAATTAAGATGATTTTTTTTGTCCTTATGATGTTTAATCATACATTAACTCGATTTACCCATTACCTAGGTTATAAATTTTTCCAATATTACTATTCATATTGATAAAAAATAAAAGGGACATATTAACCAATATTTACCATTATGATTCCAAATATAGAATAAATTTTACCAAATTTACTTTTCTATAAGTGAAACAAATTATTTTTAAAATAATTTTGTTACACGCAATGAAACCATCTTTTTAGAAATATACATTTAAAGCATAAAATATGGTTTATTCATATCTAATGCATTGGAAAATATTAAATGAATGTTAAAACATATTATTAACTATATAATATATATATTTCAATATAAATTTTCACCAATAGTGATTAATTTAATATAAAAATATATTGTACACATAAAAATAGTTTTTTCATAAAAATAAATCTTTTACTTTCAAATGATTTTTACTTTTATTTCTAAATAATTTATACCCAAATAATTAATTTATGAAATGTAACTATAAATTTTTTATAATTTAGATATTCATATTAATACTTATATATCCAATATAATGGTGATAACTATAAAAATATTTAATTATGTTTTAACCATATATCATGGAATATATAAACTCACCGTTTTCATTAATTCAAGCAATTGATGAAATTAAATTTATTTGAAAAAAATATTTCATAAAAAATTAGGATGTTATAAATTTTTTTTAATGTAATATGATATTAATGATATGACATGTAGTTTATGTTCTTGTGGGGGGGAAATTGGGAAAAGGCATTTATGTAGATTGAGCTCATGCACAGGGGGAAATTCAATTTTTCCAAACTAAATTAGATTCATTGATGGAAAACCAATCTGAATTAGGGAAGTCTCCAACATCAAAAAAAATAAAGATTTAATAAAGATGAAGTTTGTGGTTAGTTCCATGATATATGACAAAAATTTCACTACATATCCTCTGAGAACATGAATCAATACACTTTTTGTTCATAGGCATAGAGAAAATTTTTGTCTTCGCATTGGCTTATAGATGGGAGAACCATATTCTTGGAATCTTTCAATGATTAAGATCTCATATAAGGAAAAATTTCTTCTGAAATAAACCAACCTAAGAAATTTATGTGCCATTTAGTGTATACCATTAGCTCATGTGTTCTAAAATCGTAAACCACAATGGGACATATAGACATACCTAATAGAGCGAGTGAATCCGGATTGGGTAGATTTTAAAAAATTCCAATTTTATTCCTTATTCATTTATAAACATCGGAATTAACCATTGATTCTAGTTAGGAATGTTATAACTTTTTTATTAAAATTTGACTAAATATATATGAAATTTCTTTAAAAGATTAAATAAAACATGTGTTTTTATAAGGTTTCACACCTTTTAAGAACCCACTCCTTAATTTTCTAAGGATTCCCATGTCTTGTATTCAACACCAACATATTATTATAAATAAAAGTGGATTTATGATATAAAATGACTCTCACAATATTACACAGTCGAATGTTTTTTATAATTTGGTGAATGTTAATTGATAATCCATAATAAAAAACATGTGAAGGGGTTTTTATACTGGATCACATAGTCGTCACATTAGAATCATAAATGTTGTTCTCTTGTATTCCTTTTTCCTCACAAAGGAGATCACAAGATATCTAGGGATTCATTGTCACTGAAAAGGTATAATACATATCTTTAATCTTCTAGATCATCTATTGCATGAATTTCTCTAAGAACTAATCATGTTAATCAACCATAAAATATCCGCAGAACGTCTAACTCTACTAATTTTTTAGTCAAACGCCCTATAAAACTCTTCTTCTCAAACTTAACACTCTAAGTTTGGGTATAAAAAGTAATCAAAGAACTAACCACCTAAACATCATGCACTATTCTTTTTTTTCATTATACATGGTTGTATTTTCCCCACAACAATATACTGATTGACACAAATATTCTTCTCCTCATTATTCAAAACATTATTAAAATTCATATTCAATAGTAGTTCAGATTCTTCATGCTTCATCACTATAGAATGAATCTACTTATCATGTTTAATATTCATGTGTTTATTTTTCTTCAGAAGAACTATATTTTTATTATATTCTTAATATAATACACACAAAACAGTAGTCACTCTTCTTTATTCTTCACATACATTATACCTGATATAATCAGTTTCTATTGTTCATGGGTAGCTATAATAAATTTTATATTTACATTTTAATAACCCAAACTGATATAAAGAGAGACAAATCTTGATAATTTTTAAAAATCATAATAATAAAATACCTTTACGTGGTTCTCTTGGTATTTAAATTGCTCCATTTTTAATATATGATATATTATAGTGATACAAATATTTATTGCACCTCATATGGATGAATAAAATGTCATTTCTATATGGTGGCATCAACTTCAATTCTTCAACCAATTGTTCTAGTGTATAGTTTTTATATCACTCTTTATTGCTATATGAAAATATGAAACACAACATTTTTCATTGTGGGAATTTATTCATTGGGTTATATACTTCATTTTATAGCATGGAGTAGTATCATTCATCTCAAAAAACCATAGAACTCATATGTAATTTCATATCTTCATCAACATTTAAATAAAAAAATTGGGATATTTAGTCCACTAAAATCACAACCCATGAATTGACTGAATTAACATCTTTAGATTTTACTAAATCTAAAAATTCATATTCGATGGTTTAAAATATTCATATCCATCCATTTTAGTACTATACCTATTAAATCATCTCAGAATGGTTCATATAGATTTATGCACTATATTACATCCCTAACATTGATATATATTCATCTTCATTATTCTTGAAAATATGATAAATTTATTTCAACACATATGAATTTTCAGACATTATTCTAGTTGTGATATTACATTACTTTTACTTGATGACTAAGGAAACATTATCTTATTACATGAATCCCATTTCATTTGGGATTTTTTTATCTTACATGATCAGTCCAATAATAATCCAATTTAATTTATTCATAATCTCATTATTCTAGAATCTTTAATTTTCATTCACCCTGAATCAAAAAAATTCTCTTAAGTCAAAAATAATATATCATGGGATATTTTAACATAATATATAAATATTAGATATCATCTAACTATAATATCATAAAAAATCATTAAACATCATTTGAGGATATAAATACATTATTCATATTTGATAATTTTCTTATCCAAATCATATATGTGTAGCATAATTTACCCACATGGTGAAAAAGATCATTCGGTATGACAACATATCTTATGGAATAATTAAATATCCTATTGAGACTAAAATTAATTTCTCCCTATTTATATATACAATGATGTTTGAAATTTTCATTTCTCAAAATCAGTAAAATTGAAATACCATAAAGGCTTTACCAAAATATCATTCATGTGACTCCCGGAGCTCGTGTTAACTTACGCATAACATAAATTACTTATTCTAGGATAATTACCTTTAATATTTTTCAATTTCTATTTACTATATATCATGAAAACTATAATATTATACATGGTTAGACAATTTTCCATTTGGGAATATTATCCAATAAAATGGTAATATAACACAATTTTATTTGAATTATTTTGAGCTTCATCATAGGAATTGAAAATTCCATAAAAATGAAATCTATGATTCATCAAATCAACATTGGACATTATCAAATATATTAAATCACTACAAAATATCTCCCAATAATTTCTATAAAATTAATAAAATAATTTTAAATTCTTTAATGTTTTTTATAATGAATTGAAACATATAAAATTCTTAACATATTGAATTTATAAGAACTCCAATGTACTGACATATTTATATATACATATAAAATTAAAAATCACCATCTAAGAGATATAATACAGTCTAATCAACATCCTCTAGTCTTGATCACTCAAGAATTGAATCTCTAACTTTTTCATCTAGTATAATACATCCGTATAAAGTATATTTAATTAGTAATTAAACTTTTAAAGTTAATATTATATCCATTTTTTTTCCATAATTGGAACATAACATAGACATGATTATTATCTAATAAAATCATTTTATTTATTAGCAATAATCTATTAACCACTCCAACCATATGTTCATTGGGTATTAGTACACCTTTCCTTTAACCAATAAATCATGGATTCTCTCACTTCATTAAATGATTGGATACTCAGTTGCATACCCAAATACATCTCTTTTATATTTATTAAATTTAAAATATTCCTATTAACAATGTAAATTTACAATGAATAAAACATCAACCAAAGGTATCATCAATATCATATACTTAATTTATTATCAAACTCAAATTTATTTTAATTATAAATCTAATTATTCTTCCCCAAATTTAAAATAAATTAAAAGGGTTGAAAGTTATTCTCCCCTATAAATAAAATTTACTAGAATATATTTTGTTATTTTCCCACATAATAACCAGGTAGGGTCCACTAATTTCCAACAAACTCTTCTAATTTTAATAAAATTATTCTCTCTCCATTAGAGAACATCAATGACACTCTTCTCAATGCCTTCCATAAGGGAAGGGTGGAACACCATTTGTTATAAAATGGACATCAACTAACCAACATTGAGTATACAATTGATATACCTATGTAGAAACTAAGAGTGGTTAATTTAAACAAATATGTTTTTATTTAGAAAATATATATGTGATGCCACATCTAAATTTTCTTTATCAAGGGATATTTTTGAGGATTTTTTTAAAAACATAAACTTTTACTCATTTGAAATCAAACATAAATACATTTAATGTGTTATGATTTTCTATAATAATTTGGTTAGATAATCAGTCCCCCATGAGAAACATAATTATGATTGGTTAAAAAGTTAATATGATAAATAAAATCAAACCTTCTCCTTTATATTTTGATTGGGATCTCTAGATCATTATATTTAAAATAAATAAAAAATATTTGAATTATCTATTATTAATGTTCCCCGTTATGGAATTTTATACACACTTAATCACCTTCAATTCCCACAATAGGATCATAATATCAATATACTTGGTAACAAGGTGGGTCCTACATCAGCACCTCCACATGAGTTACAATGGTGAGGTAGTTTGCTTAATCAAGTGAATAATTTATTTGAATGTATAATGTTTATATACCTCATCATGCTATTGTTATCATCAATTTTACATGTATGTTCACATTTTGGTAGAATAGACTTATTTCAACTTTCAAAATTCATTTTAGATAGAATGGGGCTCTCTAAATGAATTATTTAGGAACATCTATACCTTTAATCTTTCTAAATAATCTCATCATCTTCCAACTATTCTAGATTTAGGATTAATATATATCTAGACTAATTCTCATCTTTATTCTTGTGTGTAGATTTATTATTATTACAGAAATTGTATTTGAACATGAGATCGCTATTGTTTTCCCTTTATATTTTATTTATTCAGATTATTTAGGTAGCCATGTCATATATTTGATAATACTTTGACCGGCCTTATTATATTTTCACGACATGAATCGATTAACTTTTGAGGTACCCTTTTTGGGTAGCCTCATGACCTCTTCACATGTAGTTACTAAAACCATACCAAAACAACTATATATTTCCATGATTTATTCCCTTTTGGTTTTCATAATTCATGATTCTTTATTGAGATTCATGGTCCTTTTTGAAAGGCGAAGAGGTATCCTATATTACCATAATAAAAGATTATATTTTTTATTATATTGAAAATATAACAAACATTTTTTATTAATTTATTTAGAATATTTTATTTATTAACATTCATTACTAATTTTCCTTATGAAGTAATTTCTTTTCTCTATTAACTTATTCCCAAATTATGGTGGATCCTTGTTCTATTTGGAACATAAATGATATATATCATGATTTTACTATCATTCACCATATAAATGACCACTAATGTTTATAATTTTAAAGAAATATAAAAATATGTAAAATTGATTCACTGTGGATAGATTGTTCATTTTAGTGGAGAATTATTCACTCTAGAAATATTCTTTATACCATTGTATTTTCTACCCTATTATTTATTACTTCTATTAAATGTTCACAATCAAACATTATTAAAACAACTAATGGATATGTGACTCAAACTCTACTAACTTATACATATTTATATTATTATTTTTCTAGTGCATTAAATATATCTAAATTTTTATTCTTACTATATTTATACGATATAACCCCCTTTTTCACACCATTTGTGTTAAATATTTATAGGGAAACATTACCTCAGCCATTTATGAGGTAGTAGGTTACTGAGTAATTTTATCCTTGTATATTTTTATAGTTTTTTATTTGAAGTCTAAATATGAAACTAATACAAATTTATCACAGGTACATATGGATTAGTTATAGAATAATTTTACACATGAACATGAGACTATGGTATCTTTAGATGAACTTAGGTTATATTTTCCATCATTATGAGTCTCATTTGAGGTAAAACACATCTTAGAAATCTTTATTTTTATATCTCTATAGATTTGAAAGTTTAATATTTTTATTCTTCCAAATTATTCAGTTTCATTTTAATCTCTAGATATTTTGTGTTGAGGGTATTCATTTCAAATTCTTTTAATTTCAGTCTTCATTCCCACCCACTCTTTAACTTTTGAATTTGAATACCTTGTATTTTTATTGCCTCCATAGATGAATTATCCATTTCATTCAACCTTTTTTATTTAACTTCTATATGGGAAGTCATGACATCCATTACGACCATATAAAACTCCGCTAATGCGTTAAAAGTCTCTTTAATATCACTCTAAATCTCCTATATCTCAAAAAAACTCTTTATAATTATTCGTTAACTAACAAAACACTTTCTTTGAAATCTTTATAAAACTATTCCTTTCCTTTAAAAAGATTTCTGAGGGTGTTACATCTCCTAAAAATATTTACCAATGATTCTACCATTTCATTAGATTATAATACCATCTATTACATTTCAAGATCTAGTACCTTGATATATTAAAATATGAATTATTTTACTTTATTGGGAACCCTCTTCAAATAGTAATTGAACTCAACGTATTATTATTCATTAAATCTAATTAATTCATTACCACAACTTGATTTTTAATTATTCAAGGATAAGAATACATACCATTATTAATACACATACTAATCCTAATTTATCAATGTAGTGGTGTTTCATATTCTTTTAATAGTCTATTTATTATCTTTTTAACATGTTCCTAAATTTTTTCCAAATTCTAGGAAATGAGTTCATAATTTTCTATAACATGGACAAAATTAGAATTTTCTATCTAATGATCTTTTTAAAACACCTAAAATTTGTCCTTTATATATTATTTTGAAAATTTTTTGGGGAAAAATGTTTCAAAATAAATTATAGATGTCATTTTCTCTTATATCAGTTTTCATAATCCAAATGATACAATCAAAAAAACCATGTTATCTTATACCATTTTTTATGATCCAATTGACCATAATGAAATAGCTAATATGGGTTAAATTAGGTGTGTACCAATATTACAAATTGATAATTTTCATTCCTACCCACTAAACCCCTCTGAACATGAACATTAATTAATAACTATCATGGATGGAGCTTGTATTATTAAACAGATCATACAAATATATTAAAAAGTTATAATGTAGAAAACAATAAAACAATTTTTAGAAGTTTGGAATCTCCAAGTAATATGACTTGTTAATATGATTTAGACAACCAAGTCAATGATCTACTATTAAAATATTTTTATTAATACAAATGGATTTATGGTCTATTTTTATGCTAACCAAATATCACCATATTACATAAGTTATTATGTTCACAATATGAAACACTTTAAATAATCCTCCATATTATTACACATGTGATAGGGTATTTAAAATACATACTACATTTTTAAACTAGAATCACACTAGATGGTCTCTTGGATTCCTTTCTCATTAGGAAGTATATGCAAATCTATCTAGTGATTCCACTACACCAACATGGTTTGATCATCTTCGTCAAAACTATTTAACATTATATACCTAAATTTATCCAAAAATATTCAAATAACTCGTCCTCTAAATATCTATATATCTTTCAGCACCTCAGAATCTATTAATATAACAATATACTCAAATCCTCTTCTAAGAATCTTCACTATATACATGGGTGTAAAAAATAATAATATAACCCACCACATCATCTTTAGGAACCCTCCCTTTTCATTCTTCTTCCTCCTATGTAAGTATTGAATAATAAGATATCGGTTCATTCTCAAATTATTATCTTATTTCTTTGAAACCAATTTATGTATAGGATTATCACTGGTTCAAATTATTATTCCTTACTCATTAAAAAATGAAATGTCTTTTCCTATTTCTTTTGATTATTCTTCATCAAGAACACACAATTTGTCTCTGCTTCTCAGTTTAATACATAATTCACAATTGAAACTATTCCTTCTTATTATTATTCTTTAATTTATTCTTCATATACTCAACATTATCCCATGCATGGGAGGATATAATAAATTTTCATTTTCATTTTCATTTACCCAAAATGGTATATTAGGAAGACATTATTCCTGCTTTACAAAAAACATAATATCTAAATAAATATATTGACTTGTAATTAAATTTCATGCACTCTATTTTTGAGATATATATATATACTAGTAAAATCCTTATTTATTTCTCCTCCCATGGATGTTTAAAATTTTATTTTGTTCTACATTAGGATCATCCTCTTCGTCTTCATCAAATTCATTCATTATAAAACCTAAATATAAATATTCAAAACTATATGAAAATATTTAGCATAACATTTTTTGTTGTGGGACATTTGTTTGTATCATGTATACTTCTTCTTATGTAAATATGTAGTAGTTTGTGGAGAAACACACCATATAAATAATTTTTAGCTTCCTCTATTCTTAAATCCTTAAACATAATTTTTTTGATCTATCTTATCCATTAATAGAACAAAACATGCATCCGATAAATTTGAATCACTAGATTTCACTAAATATAAAACATATCATTTAAATATTAGGTAAATTCATAGCCTTGCATCTTATTATTTTCCCTCAAAAATCATCTCATTTGTGTTAATAAATATTTAATCCTTAAATAAAATTTCAATCACTAATTGAATTTCATACATATTATTCTGGAAAATATGATAAATTTAGTTCAACTTATTTGAAATTATAGATATTATTAAGGATTTGATATTCCTATCCTTTGACTTAAAGACCAATGACATATAATATTATATTTTGAATCAAATTTATATTAGGATTTCTATTCCTTGATGATATATCCAAGAATCCTCCCATTTAATTTCTTCAAAAACTCACAATTTTTTAAACTATATTTTTCAGTCAGTAGAAT
Source organism: Viscum album (assembly GCA_963277665.1). Lineage (NCBI taxonomy): Eukaryota > Viridiplantae > Streptophyta > Magnoliopsida > Santalales > Viscaceae > Viscum > Viscum album. Next base: position 922,092,293 of record OY728162.1, on the reverse strand, counting down.
CTCACAATTTTTCAAATGTCAAATATCATACATCATTGGCTATTTTCCATTAAAATGAAGCATTAAAAATCTCTCAATGTAAAATATCATACATGGTATCTAATCATTATATGAATATATAAATTTCTTATTTTATTTGGAAAATTTACTTATAATAATATTGTCTACATATAAAAATTGACCTACACCATGAACAATCTCATCAGGCCAAACAAAAAGTTTTACATCCTTCTCAAATATTCTATATAGGGTGAAATATATTTATCTTATTTAAATTTCATGTTTTTATGCCTTTTTCATTTTTCAAATTCATTCCAACTCTAATGTCATATGGGCTTCACTAAATTATCATATAGGATGCTCACATAACACAAATTCACTAACACATAGGATAAATCACCCTCACATTAGATTATTCCCTTTTCCGTTTTCTGGTCCTCTATAATGGATATCTTACAAACTCAAATATCATATTTTCATTGAAAATTTGTTACATATAGAAAAATTATCCTATACACTAGTCGTGTGGTTTAATTTATTTTGACATATTTTTCACTCTAAAATAAGATGTATTGATTCTTTAAAAACATTTCTGGGCTTCTTCAAATAAACTCAGCATCTACTGAATCATATTAAATTTATCAAAATAGGTTTAAATAATTACAGATATTATTAGAATAATTTCAAACACTATTAATATAAATAAAAATAATTAGAGAATATAAAATACTCACCATAGATAATTTCAAATAAATCCATTGTTCTTATATATTTAACTCTACTTCAGCCTTTACAAATCATCAACTAAGAGAAAAAAGACATTGAAGAAAACAAACTAAAATATCATCCACTCAAGGATGGATTCTATAACTTCTTTACCAAGTTTAGGACCCCCACTAGAGAGATTTACTTATTTTTTAGCTTCAAAAGTGTCTATTCTAAACAATGATTCTATAGGATTTGGAAATTTTCATATACATAATGATTAACTCATACAATTTTTTGATTTTTTATTTATTTTACTTAAACCTTACTATAAATATATTCCTTATAAAGTAGATAAAATATACTTTTCCAACAAAATATTATCATATTTCAAATCATTTATTGGGTGGATATTAAAATTCATCACACAAGACATCCCCTTTGCATTAATCACATTGAATTGATTATTACAAAAAAAAATTTAAAAAAAAATCACCCACAACCCAAGGGAGATTCAAACCTCATGATAATGGAATAACATGCTATATAGTTTATTTTCATGTAACATAGAATTGAGTTCCACATAGTTTATAGTTATATAAAGAGTCCATTTATATCATTTAGTGTTTGTTTATATGACCAGGACCACCTCTAAGCAATATAAAGTCTTATATAGTAGACATTGAATCCCAATGTGAATCTATAAAAAAAAATACATTATTAGAAACCTTTAATTAGTGGATGGAATGATATGTTTCCCATCCATTGTGATCAGGGAATAAGATTTTTTGAAGTAGACCTTATGTATAACATAAGGTCCTTATTTTTTTCAATATTTGGGGGTGTCTTTCTAGGTATCATTAGGGTTGTCAAAGCTATTACAAAATCTCCCTATAAGAGTAAATTGAGGAGAATATTCTTGTTAAACTCTCATAAAATATGGTTCTAATTTACTCCAAGTTTATTTTATTCATATGAAGTTGGATTTAATAGTATTAATCTTTTAATAGAAGGCCAAAAATGGAAATTTGATTTAAAGGTTGTGAAATTCAATCGGTAAAACTACACATATTTTATTATTCCTATATATTTTAATAATATTCGATAATGTCTTGTTAAAATATCATATATATTCATCTTATGATGCATGATAATGGTTTAAGTGTTTCAACGGGATATTAAATTCTCAGTATAAATTCTCCATCTTGAAGGGCACAAATTATGGTCATTATCCATTACAATCGTGAGTGGTAATTTTAGAATTATAATAAAGTTTCATTTCAATATTTTGGTAATAGTTTTTTATTATACCTCTTTATAGGTTACAAGTCTTTCCATTTTTGTGACGCAATCAGTAGTAGTGAGAATTATCTTTTACACACTACACGTGGATAGAGGGTGTGGACCCATGACACATATCTTCTATAAAATGAATGTCCTAGAGTATATGGAATTATGAAATTGATTTTAGGGTTGGTGAATGAAATTTAAATGAATATGGCATATATAATAATACATAGTGAATTCCATGGATTAATGTTTCATACATGATCCGAAATATTTAAGTATTCTGATCTAGTGGAGGATATTTGTTCTAGACTGATGAGTATAGTAGACACTACCATGAATTTCATACATAATAGAGAGGGTATCTCTACCAATAATTCAATCGAGGAGGACCCCATACATTTACCATTTGTATAGGACATTATAAAAGTCAGGATTTTTATAAAAGATGAAATTTTAAACACATCAAAAAATTTGTTCATTCTAAGATAAAATGTAATGGAATGTATCATTGTAGTTATTATACATAGTGGTATAAATCCATCCAACTATGGTGTCGGTATAAAAGTGTAATATATAACCACTATCTGATTTAGTATCAACATTATTTATCTCTTTCATATCAATATTTTTGTTTAGGGGGACCAAACGATTGTGAAACAATGTGAATCATCATCTTCATATGTTCTGGATCCACTAAGGTTGTGGATGCATTTTCTAATGAATCATCATGATAATTATATATTAAAATATTTGGAATCACACCTACTCTCTAGGAGACAATGAAATCAACTCCCATATATTATTTAGGAGGTGAATCAGTTCTTATTTCTAGATGGCATATCCTCCATTCCATTTCTTGATCATCGAATCTAAATACACATTAACATTAAGTTATTAAATATATATCTACAAGGAATATTAGAAAACTATTGTCAAGCAATGATATTATACCTCATTATTGGTAATTCCTTTAAAAAGGAGGAAAGAATATGGTATGACTTACATTACAAAATTAAGAATATAATCATTAAACAACATGGTTAATCCACATAGGATTCATCCTTCCCCCTATTATAGTCTAAGATTCGTCATCAATGTATATTTATATTGTTTGGGAGATATCATTTATATATAAAATTTATTTATCGGGGGTGTTCCATGTTTATGAGAACCTCCTCTGGGGTATGGTTTGCGGTATGAAAATCTAGAGGCACTTTTTCACTCGTCATTTTCCAGGACACAATGTGGATTAAAAATTTTTACATGATGACAACCTAACTTAAATATCTTCTATCAATATGTAGTGATAAAGGATGTATTTTAGTGGGTAAATAAGAGAAATCATGTAGACATAATGATGTTATATATAATTCTAATGATTTTTCAATGGAAATAATTTTCCATGGAAACTTTTCTTGATAACTATGTATTGAGTATCTGCCTACACCACGGTTCTACTGACATAATATATTTCTTTTATTTCTTAGTTATTAATTTAAGAAAGGATTGAACCACCACTACATGGTAGATATGTATAGAATAAGTTTTTTACCTTATATCTATGGAATCGACACTATAAGATGAAAAAGTTACTACATGATTTTTCTAAAGTCCCATTGTATTTTATAAACCCACTGATAAGTCACCCACTTACTAACTGGATTCCTGATGGGTATTCATTTAATGATGAGTTTTCTAATGATGTACTTGATTTAGGAAATACATATTAAGATTAATTTAAACAAATAATGGTTTCAAGTAGTTTTAATATCATATATCTCTTTGGTTTTATTAGGTTTCACTTTGTTTATTTGATTTCATAATAAGAGGTATAAGAATTTTCCGGATGACACCCTGAAGGTATATTTCAAGAGATTCACTTTTAGAACATCAAACATGTGGAAAAATATCTCAATTTCGTTAATATTATTTTAATTATATTGTTATATGATTTCCATATCATTATAATCGAATAAAACATTCCTCACTGAAAATGAAATAGAGATATGATCCATGGCATGATGGTAAGTAGTATTTGAATTCATCAAGACAAAGGGAATCACATGACAACAATATATCCCTTGAGTTTCTCTAAAAGTAGAATATTTGTTGTAACTTGTGAAATATCTAAATATAATTGTATCTAGAATACATATACACGAATTATGGGTATTGAAAACTATTTTGTTATCAATCAATAGTAATTTGATCTGAATTGGGGAATAAACCTTATAGATAGTGGTAACATAGATCCATAATGTTCTTATATGATATAATTTTCCAATCCTTCTTTTTCATAGTGATAATATCAAAAATACATTTCTGGTATTGATCATCCCGAATGAAATTAGTTTCAAATAGATTAATAAATTCATATTCCACCTTGGCAGTTGGAGTTAGATATATTCATATTACTATCTATCTATAACAATAATGGTTATTTAGAAAGCCCAAATATTGTCTGAACACTTGGGGATCCAACCCAATAATATTTGTGTAATTTTATGAAAAATCATACATATTGTTTCTAAAGAAATATATAATATATTCTTATTCATTAAGGTTGATGGAGAAATTGACTAATTATCATCACGGGTCCTCTTAAGTATCCAGATAATGTTTTCAAAATTCACCAACATTGGTTGAAGCACCCTCTTAAAAATAGCATGAAACATCCTTGATCTATTCATATTCTTTATTATCTATAATGGAAAACCGAATGACCTTTTGAGACATATGAGACAACATTTTAGTTTCATTATTTCTATTAGGACCAAACCTATATAGGGAGTGTGTTAAATTTTTAATGCATATTTGACACTATATAAATATATTAAATGCTGGAAATCCTTGCATTATCCTTCAAGGATTTATGTATAACCATTAAAATACCCTGACTGTGTCGAATATATATCATCCATTATGGTATTCAAGTAGATATTCTCAAAGGAAATATTGATTCATATTGACTCCTTGGGAACCTTTTCCTTTGTTGAAGATAGTTTTTTAAAGAAATAATCCACTTGAACATCATTAGAGATTATGTTCATAAGAATGTATGTGTTGTTATCCATCAAAACTCGATGTTTCCTTTGATATGTAGTTTTTAATTCTATGTATTTTATTGTGAAATATATTTATTCTTGAAATTTACCCCTTGTATTGATGGTAGTTGATTCAAGGACATAATGGTTAGTTATTTGTGTGGTATCATTTACCAGTAGTTGTTTACACTACATTTTGGATTATCCCATGTCAATGTATATAGATTATAATGGTTAAAAAGAAAATTCTGCACCATAGTGCACCCAAACATAGTATAGATAAATTATTTCAAAATTGTTGTTTTTATGTGGTTAGTACTACATGCATACAAAGAATCTTCCATCCAAAAAAGGTGTTGAAATCTATGAATTGTATTAACACCATAAATTTCAAGTTAGAGATTTTATCTCTAAATTGGGTCTCCAAGTTTATTCTCTTAACTAGAAAATTCTCACTATTTTCATATCCTTGGATCAAAAACTTCAATAGAGAAAACTTTATTTCTCTATATCCAAAATATTAAAGTGTGCAAAACCTAATTATGTTAATTATATGTTCATTTAAACTATGTATCAACTAGTATAAACATAATAATGTATTCAGAAAATATATAATGGACTTCCATGTCATTTTATACTGATTTCATAGTATTTTTTTAGAGAATAAATTGGCATTATAACACTCAATAGAACTTATTTCTATATGATAAGTCTAATATTTATCCACATAAGTTTCAAACTCCTAATAGAATGAGAGGGCATTGATAATGGAAACATTGAGTTCATTGGGTAGGTGAATTGAATTATAGATTGAATGTTCTTCTTATATGATTGAAACATTCTTCAACAGATCATATTTTTGGGATAATGTCCTATAATTCAAGAAACATTGATGATTCTTTTCTATGGGTTTAGGTACCAAATTTTTTCGTACCAATAGACCCCTCCTTTTTTAGGATTATGGGGTGTTTTTATCCATGGTGGTAATCTTAATTGGTATTTCCATATCCTTATGTTTACTAACTAATTTTCATTCTTACAAATCTATCTACTAATTTCATTGAATTAAAATGATCCATAGAAGGCTCAGATCTGATTTATGTAATTATTGATCTTGTTGGATTATCTGAATTATATTTTTAGTTATACGTATGATATCATCTAAAATGAAACATGAATGTTAGGTTCCCCCAATTCCATTTATTCACCAGTCATATTGTCCTACACTACAATTTATAATGGGTTTCTATTTTCCATAAAGGTATCCTTTATTAGAAAATTGTTCCATCAAATATATGATGTCAATGAAACAATATTTGTTATCCTTTTCATATTAATATTATATTTGGTGGCTCAGTGACCATACTTATACTGCTGGGGTAAGGAAGTACAATAGGGATTTAATGGGATTCAGTGCCTGTTTGGAACTATTATCCTATGATTTATTCATTTAATTCTAGTTTCATCAAGTTTTTGAATATTAAAAATAAGAATATTTAACCGTAGATGTTAATGGTTGAATTGGGATCATGAAAGGATGATTAATTCAATCTTTGATAATGTAATATTCATAGTTTACTACTTTCATGGTTATCCAATCATAATTGTATTCATTTCAAGGATAAAAATTCCAATAGTAATCTTATTATTCCAGTGGGGTCGTAAACACATGAATCACCTGAGCTGTAGGATGATAAAACTTTACATGCTCAATGACAATAATGTTTTTGAGTAAATCATTGAATAAAAATCAATCATGGATTGTGTTCCCTAAAATAGGATGATGAGGATAGTAATTTGGTCAATCGTTTAGACAAGATTAATTTAGCCTTTTGATTTCTATAAATATAACTAGACTAATTTACAGGGAAGTAACAAAATACACAAGTATGTATTATCTTTTGGAAGAATATAATTTTTTCATGTTATCACTGGAATTTCACCAATTATGTTATTTCTTCATGTTTGGAGGGATTCATTATTGATTTTGTTTCCCATAAGGTGGAAATATTTGATAATTAGTAGGCTTAGGATTCAGAGCTAACATTAGTCCCAGTTTTACTATGATATTTTCTATTTTATCCTTTCTAGATTTATTTCATTTATAGTGAAATATGGATGGGACATCACTTTAGAACACCGACGGTTATCTTCTAATTGTGGTGCTACTATAGTATGTTCATATAATACACCATTATACTTCAATAGGATAATTTACTTCCATAACTCACATCATATATTCTCTATATATATTTTCAACCACAATTCGTTAGATATATACTTATCTAACAAATAATTAAATCCATTACACCAGGTTATTGAATTAGAAACCATCTTATTTTCACACTCCTTATAGTTTGAGTGGTCAAGGATGGCCCTTCTACATATATTTTAGCTAAACAAATATATTAATTTCTAGTCAGGATCATCCCATCCCGCAATGGGTCTGAAAACAATAATTTATAGTTGAAAAAAGAAAATATTTGAAAATCCTAGATGAATCACTTGATATTTACATCTTATTTATTCTCTATAATTTCATAAATAGATCCATATTAATTCACAAAATGTCAAAGATATTATATGGGCCTCCCATTATAATAAATGTTTGGAAGGTAGGATTCCAAAATTTGGGTGGGGGAGTAGTAAAATTTTAACACTTTGGATATGAATTAATTTTTGATTTAAGTAGTTATTTTCATCCCTATATGGGTTACATTTAAGAAACAAGTGATTAAATGTGTTCAAGTTTCACTTATGATATTAATAATAATGAAAAATTTTATGTGGGAATGGTTGGAATTTCCACATAAGGTCGGCCTATATACGATAAAGTATTATAAGTATATTGAGTTTGCATAGGCTATCTCATCATATGTAGTGATGGTTGTTGTAACAATAAAGGAAACTCATGAAAATAATATGGTGTAGGATCTAGGTGAATTTTTTTAATTTTTATCAAATTAGTTATATAGCTTGGATCTAACCTTATGGAATGTGCTATTTTATATTATTGAATAGGAGCATCTAAGGGATGCATGATAACTTCAAACTGAGAGTTTCACTAAGTATGTATGTTACCTATATGAAAAAATTGATTTTCCTAAATTATTCTAGATAGATTTTATACTTATTGGTAATTTACATAGAAAATAAATCATAGATTCATTATACATTTGGTGGGCTATGGATGTAACTAAATATTTCATAAAATCACTGAGATAATCACATTGAGTGGATGAAAATGGTAAATTGTGTAGAAATATGCAATCATGGTCCTTCATTCAATGTTAGGTAAGGAAAACCACTTCCCACACATTAGTGAAAACCATATTATGAATAGTCATTTGCAAAATGGTTTTAACTTATTTTGTACATAATAAAAAAATTCCATTTTATAGCAAATAGTTGTAGCGTCATAGTGTTCTTCGTTATCAGTATCATTATTTTAATTATCTATGAGGATTATATTGATAAAATTCACTAATAGAAATCATGTATAGGGAATTTTATCTTTACCTTCATCATAATATTACGGATCCTAATTAGTGTTAGATTATCCTTCAAGGGATAGATCATAATCTTCCTTATAACATGTTATACTTGATCACTTCTTGTACATACAGCATTTTCAAGGATTCAATTCCATCTGTTTGGTTCATATGTTTAGATATAGAATTAAATCCTTCATTGATGGTCACCCTATGTGAATCTCGAATAATTGTTTCTGAAATGGATCTAGGAGGAGGATATGTGTCCTGAAATTCCAGAAGATAAACTGTAGAGGTTCTTCTTTGGGTTCTAATCTATGATTGGAAAAGATATATTTCTTACAATAATGGGGATGCAAAATTATCCCCATCGATATGGGATACTGTGGATCTTAAATAGGAATATAAAAATCACACACCATAATTGGTTCTATGGTTATAGGGGTGGGGGTGGGGATAAAGATTCCATTAAACATATGGTATGGGGTTCCTCTTATGATGATTATAAAGGTCATTTAATATCTCTTTTTATCTTTCAAGTATAGAATATGACTTGATAAAATAGGGTGGTTATTATGGCCACTCTAGTTGATAAGTATTAATCATTTTGTGTGGTTTGACTTTTGAACAACTGGTTTTCCATAAATCGGATTCATGATTCTCTTTTATAGTGGGTTGATTCAAGATTATTTCAATGCCTCTCTCACAAAATGTTAATATTTTTTGACCATTAGGGATGGAAATATTTCATTTTAATGAAATATAAAAATATAAATACTTGAGACTTAAATTGGGTAATGATATTAAAATATATCATGTTAAATGTTTTTTCTAGATTATATGTGTATTATATTTTAATATACCTAATTATACTCACCCTATGATGCTCTTGTCAGATGAAACATCTATGATCCCCTAGAAATGTGTACTCAAACTATTGGGTTTCTTTTTTCTAAGGAACTCACTCTGCTTTCTAGAATTAATATTCCATGAAACAAAAATTGAAGCCAGGTCAACATGGAGGAATTGTTTATCTTGCACCATGAGGTGATCCATGTATCCCACATAGGGTAGGTGTACAGATTTGAGTTTATAGATAGTCACCCAAAGGTTTTGATGGATATGGGTTATTAATTCATCTTCCATGATGTCAGGAACATAATACTGAGACAGTTCAATGGTCTAAAACATGACCAATATCATATATTCATTAAATTACTTCTACACGATTTTAGAATTGCAATCATATTCATTGAGAAGTTCATTAAGAAACTTTGGACTAAAATTCACCTCTCTCTATTTTATCAAGAGGTGTGTGGTTTTTTACACATCCTTAACTATCACGACTCGTCCTCGGGGCCCGTGTCGGGACTACCCCAAGCCCGCCTTCCACAGGCCAGGGGCTGGCGACTAGCACCAAGGTGTAATTCCTGGTAAAAAGGTAAGTCATTGCCTTTGTAAAGTAAACAAACACCACAGAGAAAAGAAAGCAGTAGAACTAAACACTAAGTAAGAACTGAGTACAAAAGTAAGTGTGGAAAAGTAAGTGGGCCAGTATACAAACCGAAACTCAAAGTAAAGTACAACTGAAAAGGGAAAACATCAACTAAAAAGTAAAGACACAATGCCGAGCTGTCCACTGGAAATCCCACAGAAGGGTGGGTTCAGATAGCCTCCACTGCTCCTCGGGTCCAACCGACCGCCCCGAGTACGTTCCGCCCAGTGTTCCACCTCCTGGTACTGTCCTGATGCGCAAGCCTCAACCACGATCAGCGCTGTCCGTCGTCTGCAACCAAAACAACGCAGTGCGGGCATAGCCCATGCAGGGGTGAGTATAAGCTACTCAGTAGGGACCCTGAGACCCCCGAAGGTCTCCCTGAATCCACAAAGGATAAACCACAAAGCAAAGATTCAATCAAGAAGTAACATCTGACACTGCTTAGGTATATTCCCATACATATACCTAAGTCATTAATTATCGTTCGACTCCATCATCTGAGCCCAAGTACATCCCAGTCCACACAGGAATGAAAAACGTAAAACCACACAGTATAGCTCAACACAATCTACATAGGAAAGCAAAACTTGATTCAGCTCACACAGGTATACTTCTTCGTATGATGATAGAGACGATCAGATATAGCCACTGATTCATCTAAGCCATCGGACCCACAAAGGATCGATAGGTACTAACCCCCGCAATGACCCACAAAGGATCTGACCCACTGAGGATTGAAAGGTAACTAACCCCTGCAAAGACCCACACAGGATCGGACCCACACAGGATCTCTAGGTGCAGGCTCTCATAGAACCGCTGAGCAATGACCCACACAGGATCAGACCCACACAAGATCTGTAGCACTGATCCACGTAGGATCACTGAGTGTTGTAGTCGTCGTCGTCGAATCCACTGAGGATCTCTGTACAGTCGTCGTCGTCATAGTCGCAAACGCAGCCATCTCTAGGGTTTCCGCACACAACAATCTTGTTCGGGAGGGTCTACTCCACAAGCCAAGAGGCTGATACATCAACTAACACATAGTCCAGAGTTGATGTATCCAAAAGTTCCGTATCGTCAATAGGGACTCAACGTCGTAAACGGCGGGTCAATCAGACGCTCGGTCTGAGAGTTATTGGCTTTTTCATCCCAGGGGTCCGGTTGGTTTTTAAGGAAAAACCAACCCGACTGTACCCCACTTGCATCCAAACCTTCGGCAGAGTAAGCCAAAAGAACCGTCTCACTTAGAAGAATCCATTAAAGTTGACGGTATGTTAATCGTACGTATGGAGCTCAAGATATGAGCGTTTCCGCCCTGAGGGCCCGGTTGGTTTCGTGTACGAACCAACTCGGCCAAACCCAAATTATTCTGAAACCTTAATGCGATATTCCGACACGACCGTCTCGATCCAAGGATCGCATCGCAACTGACGGTGCATCGATCGGAGGCCCGTAACATATGTTATGGGCGTCCGACCGGAAAAGATTCGGTATTAAGGGGTTCGGGCCCGGTCTGACCCGGCCCGATACCCCCATGGTCGACCCGAACCGGGTCTAGGTCCAGCCCGCTTGGGCATGGCCCGGCCGGCGCAGCCCAAACTGGTGTGTTGGCCCGGCCCTCGGCCAAACTGCCGAGCTTTTGAGGAGGGGGCACCTGCCCCACTGGTTTGTAACCGCGCCCCCCTTAATGGGGACTGCTCAGCTAGCCGGCCGGGGTTTTGAACCCCCAGATTTCCCTTGTCCAGCCGGCCCACCCTGGCCGGCCGGTTACTGCCACCACGGGACCGACGCCGGCCGGTCCCCTCCCTGCTCCGACACCGAAGGCCCGTTTCCGGCCGCCGGTTCCCATACTCCGCTGCGGCCCAGTATCGGCTGCGGCCTTCATTCCTCCAGTGCGGCGTGACGGCACTGCAACCCTCCGTCATTGCCCCGCTCCGTCCGTGGTGCTTTTGCGGTTCTCTGGCGCGGCGCGATGACACCGCGACTTGGTTCAATTTCACGGCGCAGTGCGACGGTGCCGCGCATTTCTTGCCTCACGATCCTGCGCGGTGCGACGACACCGCGCCATTCCCGTTCCAACCTCATTAGAAACAAACATGGATAATGGAGGAGGGTCGGCCATGTTTTTGTGGTCTGGCCCCCTCTCGTTAATCGATATCAATTGGTCATATTCCACGGAGAACGTCAAAGTAGTAATCACGAACAAAATAAATAAATAAACCCCTACCTTGAGCATAGCTTGAACGGAGGTTCGTCGAACGAGGATTCGTCATGGAATATCCGTCGCGGAAAGAGGTTTCGTGGAAGGAGACGTCGCAGAAGGAGACGTCGACCTCCGAGGAATCTGGCGTTCTTCGTGTTCTTCATGTTCTTAGACGAAGAGGATGAAGAAACTCAAGACTCCGTTATATTTTTCTCCCAAAGCTCTCAAGGCAACAAGACTCCAACAAAAATAAAATAAGACACTTACTTATTTTATTAACACAACATAAGGTTTGAAATTCAAAAGTTTGAATTAAACCACAAAATTAAATTACACAAGTTGTCCTAATTTATGAAGGGTTATGGAAGGTTAGGGAAGGTGAAGGGGTAGGGTTCGTGTGGGCCCCACAACTATCATAGCCTACAAATGGAAGTTGGGTGGTTTTTCCCAACTTCCACCCAAAGCTTAATCCACATAAAGTAAAAATAAAAATTGTTGCATAATTTTTATTTTTTCCTTCCACATAAATTAACAACTTCTCTCGTGTAAACACAACTCCGAAAATGGCGTTATTAAGAAATTTCCGGCGCTATGGTTCCATCGGTGCCCTCAGAATTTGATTCTGAGCACCGGTTCAAAATTTAGAAATTCACACTCATTTGTTCACGGAACGTACCCGAGCTAAACTTCGGATAGAAATTCCGGGCACACCGGGCCTCAGAATCAAGTACCTTCAGAAACTGCATTCTTGTAAAATCCCAAAGAAAATTAAGAAAACAAATTTCCTTCAATTTTACAGGTCATTACATTACTCCCACCTCAGGGCTTTACATCCCCGTAATGATACATCATAATCTAGGAAAACAAATGTGGGTACTGAGCATGCATCTTAGCATTCCGCTCCCAAGTTCTCTCCTGGAGATTCCCGTGCTACCATCTGATGCGCACCAGAGGAATCGACCGTCCACGTAGGACCCGATCTTGTTGATCCTCGATCACCACTGGGACCTCCGTAAATGTTTCCCCGTCATCAACGTCTTTCTCTCCATGGTCAATGATATGCATCATGTCGTGCACGTATCTCCTCAACTATGATACGTGGAAGACTTCGTGCACCTGGTGCAACTGAGGTGGTAGAGCCAGGCGATAATCCACCTCGCCAATCCTGCTGAGGGCCTGGAATGGTCCGATGAAGCATGGAGATAACTTTCCGCCTCATCCAAATCTCTATAATCCATGTCGAGGTGAGACACGCAAGAAGGCATGGTTTCCATCCTCGAACTCTAGTGGCCTCTGCCTCCTATCAGCATAAGACTTCTTCCTGCTCTGAGCTGCCCTCATCCACTCCTGGATGACCTGGACCTTCTCTATCGTGGCCTGGACAATCTCTGGTTCCACAAGTGCGGACTCCCCAGGGTCTGTCCAGCACAAATGAGATCTGTAAGGTCGGTCGTACAACGCCTCGTATGGTGTCATCCCGATGGTGGAGTGGTAGCTGTTGTTGTACGCAAACTCCACCAAGGATAGGTGGTCCTCCCAGCTACGAAAAAAGTCGAGGACACATCCGCGGAGCATGTCCTCAAGAGTCGAAATGGTCCTCTCCATCTGACCATCCGTCTGAGGGTGAAAGGCTGGGCTCAGACGTAGCTGTGTCCCGAACACCTACTGCAACCCCTTCCAAAGCCGGGAAGTAAAGCGAGAATCTCGATCAGAGACGATAGACGATGTCACACTGTGAATCCGTACAATATCCCGAATGTAAAGACGCCCCAAGCTCTCCACTGAGCTCTGCTCTATGATGGGTAAGAAGTGTGCCGACTTGGTGAGTTGGTCGACAATCACCCAAATGGAGTCGTGACCTCTGGAAGTGTGTGTAAGTCCAGTCACGAAGTCCATAGATATCACATCCCACATCCACTCTGGGACCTCCAAGGGTTGTACCAAGCCTGCTGGTACCTGGTGCTCTACCTTCACCTGCTGGCAGGTGAGGCATTGAGAAACAAACTCTGCCACAGCCTTCTTCATGCCCAACCACTAGTGTTGTTTTCTGAGATGCTGGTACATCTTCGCCACTCCAGGATGTACCGCCAAAGTAGATGTGTGAAACTCTATCAGCACCTCCTCCCATAAATAAACTGGCACCAAGGTACGCCCTCTGAAAAAGAAAATTGTTCTCTACTCTAAAGGAGAAACCATCAGGTGCCTATCCTGAGGATATCTGCGCACGCCGCATCTCACAGTCAGCATCCCCACGCTGTGCCTCTCTGACCTGCTACAGTAGTGGAGGGGTGACTATGAGAGACTGTACGAAGTATTCCCCATCTCTATCCACAAAGAATATCTGCAATGCGGCTAGCTACTCTATCGCCTCCACAAGTAGCTGAATTCCCGTCCTCCTGCTGAGAGCATCGGCTACTACATTCCCCTTCCCAAGAGTATAGACTATCTCAAAGTCATAGTCCTGGAGGAACTCGAGCCATCGTCATTGTCTCAGGTTCAGGTCCTTCTGGGAGAAGATGTACCTGAGACTCTGATGGTCAGAAAAGACTATAAAGTGATCACCCATCAGGTAGTGTCGCCATGTCTTCAAAGCGAAGAACACTACTACTAACTCCAGGTCATGGGTAGAGTAGTTCTTCTCATGTGGCCTCAACTGACGTGATCCATAGGCAACCATGGACCGCTCCTGCATCAGAACACATCCGAGTCCGGTCCCTGATGCATCACAGTAGACTACGCACCCTACTCCCTCCTCAAGAAACCTCAAGATATGTGCGCTGGTCAATCTCTGTCTTAGCTCCTAGAAGCTCTGCTGACATCTGTCTGACCATAAAAAGGGTTTCCCCTTCTTCTTAAAAGCTGAGAGTGGTGCCGCAACTCTGGAGAAGTCTGGCACAAATCTCCAGTAGTATCCAGCTAGTCCCAAGAAACTCTGCACCTCCGTCACGCTCCTGGGTGGCTCCCAAGCTAGCACTGCCTCGATCTTCGCAGGATCCACTGAAACTCCTGCCTCAGAGATGATGTGTCCCAATAAGTGGACCTCACGTATCCAAAACTGACACTTTTAGAGATTTTCATAATGCTCGTGCTCTCGGAGTGTGTCTAGTACAACCTGCAAGTGGTAGGCGTGCTCCTCCTCAGTCGTCGAGTATATCAAAATGTCGTCAAGGAAGACCACGACAAATCGATCGAGGTATGGCTGAAAGATCCTATTCATGAGGTCCATGAACACTGTTAGAGCATTGGTTACGCCGAATGGCATAACCAGGAACTCATAGAGGCCATACCGACAACTGAAGGCCTTCCTCTGCACGTCCTCGTCCCGAACTCTGAGCTGATGATAGCCTGATCTGAGGTCTATCTTCGAGAACCATCATGCTCCCTTGAGCTGATCGAAGAGGTCATCAATCCTCGGTAGTGGATACTTGTTCCTCACTGTCACCTGGTTCAGGCGACGATAGTCGACAAAAAGTCACAAGCTCCCATCCGCCTTCTTGGCGAACAAAATCGGGGAAGCCCAGGGTGAAACACTAGGTCGGATGAACCCCATGGCATGTAAGTCCTCCAACTGTACCCGTAGCTCCCAAAGCTCAGCGGGGGCCATTCGATATGATGGAGTCGATATTAGAGCTGTCCCGGGGTACAGATCAATATAAAAGTCTACCTCTCTGCGAGGACGTAGTCCTGGAACGTCTTCGGGGAAAACTTCTGTATACTGATCCACCACTGCAGGAAAACTAGGACTCCGCACGTCAACTACTCCTAGGATGAGGCTAGCCAACTGATGAGTGATGGCTTGTCCTCTCCTCTGCGAGAGTCCATCCTATGCTTCAAAGGATCCCTTCTCACCGGTGAAGGTGAACCTTCTCCAGTCGGTGCGTACACAACGCACCTTGCACCTAATACAGTCAATCTGAGCATGGACTGTTGATAACCAATCCATGCCCAAGATGACATCGTAAGGCCTCAACGCCACTACAAGAATATCCTAACCGAAGCTCTCACCTCCTATAGTAAGCTCACACTGCCAGCACCAGTGCGTAATCATCGAGTCTGCTCCCGTAGGAGTCTCTAGCCATAAGGATCGATCCAACGGCTCTGTCAGAATCTCCGAGCTCCGAACAAGGGCAGCGGCTATGAAAGAATGACTCGATCTGGTGTCTATAAGAACTGCAGCAAGGGTGGAATAGACACATATAGTACCTCGAATCATCTCGGGCGTGCCGTGGTCGTAGGCCTCCGCTGCCTGGAGTTGTGCATGTCTCTCCCGCCAGCTCCCTGTGGCCAGTGTGGACCTCCTGGTGGTGGTGGTGGTAGAGCCTCAAAGAGTTTCCCACCACCTGCTCCTCGGCTAGCTCTTATGCCTCGTCTGCCTGCTCCCTTTGGACCGCCATGGTCGACCCTCTGCCTCTGCCTGGGTGGCCCCTCAACCGTCTGCTGCTCCTCGGCACGACGGGTCGGGCCGTCACGAGCCATGTGGCCCTGCCCGCCGCATGAGTAGCACTACTTGCCTCTCAAAAGACTGGCTCCATGCTGTGTGCCCCGCACTGCTAAGCCAGTGTCTGGAGGTCGTCGGCCTGAGGGTTTGGTCTGCCTGGACCCATGAGTCATCCGTCGACTGCCTGCTGCAGAAGACTCTGCTACGTGCCGCCCTGCAGTAGGTCTCGCTACTGAAGAATGCTCAACAAGAAAGCTCTCGATCAAAAGGGCTCGCTGCAGTACTCCTGCATGAGTCGGAATGCTGAGGGAGATCAGTGATGCCCTGATCTCGTGTCCCAATCCCTGATCAAAGGTCTGGGCCCGGAAGAATGGGTCTCGTACCATGTCTGTAGAGTAGCACGACAGATCGGTAAATCTCGCCGAGTACTGGGCGACTGTGCAGCTGCCCTGCCACAGCTGAGGAAGCTCCTGGATGCGCACCGCAAGGATGGTGGCTAGGAAGAACTCTGATGGGAAGAGGCTCTCAAAGTCCGTTCAGAGGAGAGATGCCTCATCGTTCACCTAGAGCATAAAGTTCCACCATCTGCCTACTGCCGCGTGCAGTAGGCTCGTTGCGAGGATCACCATGAGGTCTTCTGGTGTCCTCACTAACCTGAAAACTCTCACCACTACCTCCAGCTAGTCCTCGGCTGCCTAGGGGTCCGTCTCCCCATGGAACCTGGGCGGTCGCTAGCACTAGAACTCATGCAGTGCACTAAGGCGATGTGCATCATCATCGGCTAGGGCTGGAAGTATCGGTGGCTCGGCAGGCAGAGGTACCGCCGGTGCCTCAGCTATCAAAGGGCCCTGCAACGAGGCCTCGTGGCTCGGTGGGCTGTTGTCGCGCACAACTCTGGGAACCCTAGATAGCTGCCGTTGTGGGGCCATCCTGAAAAGAAACAGGTGTGCCATGGTCAAACAGTATACCTGGTGAGCTGACATAATGTAATCACAAAGAAAACTTGAAACAAACATGCCATCAATGTTTTCGTGCATTACGTCGGAAATCAAAAGTCAGGGCCCTGGTGTACGGATAAGTCGGCCACCACACCAACACTGGACTACCTGAACTGATAACCACACCCAATACGCTTAACATTATTGCTTCACATAAAAAAAGATCAGAGTCCCATGTCTTGTGGTAGAACCGAACTCCTATGATACCAATTTGTCACGACCCGTCCTCAGGGCCCATGTTGTGACTACTCCAAGCCCTCCATCTAGAGGCCAGGGGCTAGCGACTAGCACCAAGGAGTTATTCCCGGTACAAAGGGAATGAATTGCCTTTGTAAAGTAAACAAAAACCATAGAGAAAGCAAGCAGTAGAAGTAAATACTAAGTAAGAATTGAGTACAACATTAAGTGCGGAAAAGTAAGTGGGCCAGTATACAAAACCAAACTAAAAGTAAAGTACAACTGAAAAGGGAAAACAACAACTGAAAAGTAAAGCCGCAATGCCGAGCTATCCACTGTAAATCCCACCAGAAGGGTGGGTACAGATAGCCTCCACTACTCCTCGGGTCCAGCCGACCGCTCTGAGTATGTCCCGCCCAGTGGTCCACCTCCTGGTATCGTCCTGCTGCGCAAGCCTCAACCATGTCAGCGTTGTCCGTCGTCTGCAACCAAAAAAATGTTGTGCGAGCATACCCCGTGCAGGGGAGAGTATAAGCTACTCATTAGGGACCCTGAGACCCCTAAAGGTCTCCCTAAATCCACAAAGGACAAACCAAAAAGGAAAGATGCAATCACGAAGTAACATACGACACTACTTAGGTATATGCCCATACATATACCTTAGTCATTAATTCTCGTTCGGCTCCAACATCTGAGGCCAAGTACATTCCAGTCCACATAGGAAAGCAAAACGTAAAACCACACAGGATAGCTCAACACAATCCACATTGGAAAGCAAAACAGGATTCAGATCACACAGGTATACTTCTTCGTATGATGATAGAGATGATCAGATATAGCCACTGATTCATCTAAGCCATCGGACCCACAAAGGATCGATAGGTACTAACCCCCGCAATGACCCACAATGGATCGAAAGGTAACTAACCCCCGCAAAAACCCACACAGGATCAGACCCACACAGGATCTGTAGGCGCTGGCTCACACAGAACCGCTGAGCGCTAACCCACACAGGATCGGACCCACACATGATCGGTAGCACTGATCCACGTAGGATCGCTGAGTGATGTAGTCTTCGTCGTCGAATCCACTGAGGATCTATGTACAGTCATCATCGTCGCAGTCGCAAACGCAGCCAGCTCTAGGGTTTCCGCACAAAGCTAGCTCGTTCGGGAGGGTCCGCTCCACGAGCCGAGAGGCTGATACATCAACTGACACATAGTATAGAGTTGATGTATCCAAAAGTTCTGTATCGTCAACAGCAACTCAACGTCGCAGACGGCGCGTCAATCGGACGCCCGGTCTGAGAGTTATTGGCTTTTTCGTCCCAGGGGTCCGGTTGGTTTTTAAGTCAAAACCAACCCGACCGTACTCCACCTGCGTCCAAACCTCGGGCGGAGTAAGCCAAAAGATCCATCTCACTTAGAGGAATCCATCAAAGTTGACGGTACGTCAATCGGACGTCCGGAGCTCAATATATGAGTGTTTCTGCTCCGAGGGCCCGGTTGGTTTCGTGTACGAACCAACTCGGCTAAACCCAATGTATTCCGAAACCTTTAGTGCAGTATACCGACACGACCATCTCAATCCAAGGATTGCATCGCAACTGACGGTGCGTTAATCAGAGTCCCGTAGCACATGTTATGGGAATCCGACCGGAAAAGATTCGGTATTAAGTAGTTCGGGCCCGGTCCGACCCGGCCCGATACCCACAGGGTCGACCCGAACCGGGTCGACCTGAACCGGGTCCGGGTCCGGCCCACTTGGGTGCGGCCTGGCCTGGCATGCGGTGTGTTGGGCGCGCTGGTCAGGTGCTCGGCCAAACGGCCATGCCGTTGAGGAGGGGGGCGCCTGCCCCCCTGGTTTGTAACTGCGGCCCCCCTTAATGGGGGTGGCTCTGCTGGCTGGTCGGGGGTTTGAACCCCCGGCTTTCCGTTGTCCGGCCAGCCCACCCCGGCCGGCCGGTTTCTGCCACCACGAGACCGGCGACGGCCGGTCCCCTCCCTGCTCCAACACCGGCGGCCCGTTTCCAGCTGCCGGTTCCCATGCTCCGCTGCGACTCGGTACCGGCCGCGGTCTTCATTCATCTGGTGTTGCGCGACAGCGCCGCACCCCTCCGTCGCGGCCCCGCTCCGGCCGTGGTTCTTTTGCGGTTCACCGGTGTGGCATGACAACACCACGACTTGGTTCAGTTTCACGGCGCGGTGCGATGGTGCCGCACATTCCTTGCTGCACGATCCCACGCGGTGTGACCACACCGTTCCATTCCCATTCCAAGCTCATTAGAAACAAACCTGGATAATGGAAGAGGGTCGGCCGTGTTTGTGCGGTCCGTCCCCCTCTCGTTAATCAATAGTAATTGGTCATATTCCACAGAGAACGTCATAGTAGTAATCACGAACAAAATAAATAAATAAACCCCTACCTTGAGTGTAGCTTGAACGGAGGTTTGTCGAACGAGGATTCGACGCGGAATATCCATCGCAGAAAGAGGCGTCGCGGAAGGAGACGTCGCGGAAAGAGACATCGACCTCCAAGGAATCCTGCGTTCTTCGAATTCTTCGCGTTCTTCATGTTCTTCAACGAAGAGGATGAATAAACTCAAGACTCCCTTAGCTTTTTCTCACAAAGCTCTCAAGGCAACAAGACTCCAACGAAAATAAAATAAGACACTTACTTATTTTATTAACACAACATAAGGTTTGAAATTCAAAATATTGAATTAAACCACAAAATTAAATTACACAAGTTCTCATAATTTATGAAGGGTTATGGAAGGTTAGGTAAGGTGAAGGGGTAGGGTTCGTGTGGGCCCCACCACCTTCATAATGTACAAATGGAAATTGGGTGGTTTTTCCCAACTTCCACCCAAAGCTTAATCCACTTAAAGTAAAAAAAAAAATTGTTGCATAATTTTTATTTTTTCCTTCCACATAAATTAACAACTTCTCTCGTGTAAACGCAACTCTGGAAATGGTGTTCCTAAGCAATTATCGGCGCTACGGTTCCATCGGTGCCCTCAGAATTCAATTCTGAGCACTGGTTCAAAAGTTATAAATTCCCGCTTGTTCATTCACTGAACGTACCCGAGCTAAACATCAGATAAAAATTCCGGGCACACCGTGCCTCAGAATCAAGTACCGTTAGAAACTGTGTTCTTGTAAAATCCCAAAGAAAATTAAGAAAAAAATTTCCTTGAATTTTATGGGTCTTTACATTAAATATATCCAGGGTCACAATTTCTATGGGCAGTAATGATGATCATTTCTAGAGTTTTAAAAATATTTGGGGAAAATTGTAGAAAAACTTATGAATGAATTCCTCATGTAAATGACATTTTATTTTACAATTCCTCATGTCATGAGGAAATATTTAGAATTATTTTGACATAGATAATGACTTCATGATGATTAAATATATCAATGTGAGTAGGGCCTTCCTAATGATTGGCATGGGGGTGGGGGGACCTTCAGGGTTATTGCTTTTAAAATTTCTATCATAGGTTTGACCTCTTCTTTGTATATTGGTATGATCATCATAGTGAGGGCCTCTATGTTCATGGATTTATTACCTACCTTCATGTTTATTCATAACACTTAGATTATATAAATTATTATTGGGTGTTCCTCTACAAAATTTACCCAATAGAGGACCTATAAATATTTTGGTTTGATCACCTCAGAGAGTACTTACATAGTCATAGATATCCTTTCTAATGTTATGAGGATTACCTCTACATTGGTCATATCTCTTATCATAGGGGGTATATTTGTAATATTTACCTTACATAGTACCTCTAATGTAGATATTATGATCACCAAGTGGAGGACATAAATGTCTGTGGATTTATTTTCAATCTTCAAGCGGGAGACATTTTCATTGGTTATATATATTGAAATGGGGATGATATTTGTATAATATACCTTAGGGAGGACCTCTATAGTTCTTATCATGATCCTCTTGAGGTATATCTCCATGGTTTCTTGTTTATTATTCATTAACATTCGATGTACCTCCATATCAGATGTCATCTTCTTTAACACCATAGGGTGGAACATTGTAGTTCTTGGATATTTCTTGATTGATAAGGGTGGATCCTTTCTAGTTGATCTTTTCAATATGGGGAGAACCTTTATAACTAGTATCAGGAGGAGGTACAATTTAATTATATGATAATGTTCCACCCTGGAGAGGGCCTCCATGGTTGGTCTTCATATGGATGTGAAGAGGATATTTGTAATGAGATAATCGGGGAGGACCTCTAGAGTTACGGAAATGTTTTTGGAAATGGGGGGAACATTGTTTATTAGTGAATTATTGATTACCACAACTATGGGGACCTCTGTGGTTGTGACATTTTTATAGATACTAAGTAGGACCATCTTGAATATAATTTTCGTCATCACATGGAGTAACTTAATGATGAATGATTTGGGAAGAACCTTGTGAACTACTTTCAATTATTTGATTTTTTGTGGAACCTCCTAACTTATTTTTCTTCCCTAATTTTTGATGGGTTTACTGAACAATCTACCAGTTCCATACATAGTATTATTTAAGGCTATTTTCTAATGGTTATTTTGAAGCATCCTCGAATAACTTTTAGGTATTGGGGTTCTAGATATGTTTGTGGACTTAGGAACCTTGGATTACTATTGATCAAATATAATATATATACCATGATGTCCCTTCCTCCTGGGGGACTCGGTATGGATTAAAGGATTTGTAAAAAGGTAATAATCTTCCCTCACGACCATTTTAAAAATTGTGTTTGAGTGGTGATTGTTATAACCATGTCTATTCTAAGTTATCCTTGTCAACTAATATGTTTCCAGAAAAATATTAAGAAATTCATCCTCCACCTACCTAAGATAAGAAAGGTAGGTGTTGTGTCACTTTGGTGAGATACTACTTAAGTGGGTTGAGGTGGTAATAGGGCCCACTTTTCTCATTCTAGATTTTCATGGATGAGACAACCTTTTGGGATTCAACACCTAAAGGATTTCATTATTTATATATTGTTTTGGATAAAATCACTATTTTTGTATTAGTACTGATTTCTTTCTTCATTTGGTTCCCTTTTTTTTGAACAATTAAAAAGGTTCATTGGCATTAAGGGGCTATAATAGTCATTATGGAAGATAAATACACTTGGTAATACAATTCATAGTGATTCATGTTCAACTAGGTTGAAAATCCCTTACCCCATCCCGAATAAAAAATTTTATTCTAATTTACTAATTGAGTGAAGATGAAATTTAAATTTCATAGGAGATTAATTCGGGAAAACCACAAAATTGAAACCTAGTAGTTCCACTACACATGTAACTATGGATAATCAATCAATATCTATCAGGTGTAAAGGATTTCATGATGGGTTGACCATTTTTTGTTCCCTCATCTATTTTTACACATTTTTTGGTAGAGAATCCACATTATAAAGGCGAGTTTCCACTATTATAAACTAAAAACACTTTAAATTGTGTGACATTTTTGAGAGTATGTGAGTTCAACTTATCCCAAAAAGGGTATTACTACTTAATCTATGACTATCTTATATATTTAAGATGTATTCACGAAAACCCATCAACTAACTATACATGTTACCCTTTTTTGAAAATATTTTATAAAAAAGATATAATTTTTGACAATATATATATATATATTAGAAGTTCTCTATATATTTGTAAAAGTGGTTCACTATCTTATCCCTCATTGGTTATATATTACCTTGTTTAAATCCATACCACTATAATATCTATAAATTATCACAATTTAATAACGGTATAGGTTTTTAGAATTTGGTGTTGTGATCATAATAAAGGGTACCTATGTAATGCCTCATCCCAATCCACATTGTCTAAAATTGAATCCCGCGTGATCTCATATGATCCTCCAAATACCCATGATGTTCTCAACTAGCAGTGAGGGTCAAATTCCATAAGTGGGGAGAATATATCCTATATATCATTTCATTTCTTGAATAATAATACAACCAAATATAATAAAATAATTAATCATAGTAAACATGTGAAATTTATGTATATTGGATACTAGCCTTACAAATAATTAAATAGGGCTCTCAATGTGGAATTCCAAACCATATTATATATTTATGGTAAATAAATAAAAATAATAATATTATGATGTCCTCTAGAGTCTATCCTGGTCTGCAACCATCTCTATAATCCTCTGTTCAACCAACATTCATAAGCCTCGTCCCCTTAGTAGGATCCCTAAAAATTAAGTCTGCAAACGAATTGGGTGTCTCCCTCATGGTGTGAGTAATAAAACACAGTAAAACACAATTATATTTTCCATAAAATGTTTTCTTATATATAACATATATATTCCATGATAATAATAAATGTATATCAAGAATGAAAACATACAACATATACTGAATTGTCATGTACTAACCAATCTTCCATAGAACCTCGACCATACCTAATCCAATTCTATATTAGTTGGATTATCATCAGATGTAGTAAGTGGTAAAGAAAAATCCACAAGGAACATAATCACATATCTTAGTAGTTTGAAGGTATCAAGTCAGATTAGGCCCCTATACCATCATATCTCTTCTCCATCATTGGTCAAGCCTCCGGACAATCATACCCTATTTATGCATCTTGCAAAGACACTAAGACATGATGCACCTTACATGCAACCTCAGGTTAGGATTCTATGACATCATTCCCCTACACTATAATCATTAAAATATTATTCATCATTGAAAACTTCACGCAATACCCCAAGGGATAAATATCACATTAGGTCCACCAATCTCATGTACCAGGAACAACATCCAAGGATCATTAATACACATAATAGGGTCAAACATACAAGGAAATAAAAACATATCATTATGAGAAAATAGTTTCAACACATATCCACATGATATCATTGTCAAACATAGAAAAAACATACTCTAGAAATACTCATGGAATCAATATCATAACAGGTCTCATAGTTTACATACACACACACCCCTATCTGATCATAATCAATTACAGTAATCAAGGTATGACAACACAAGAATTATATGAAGGAAAAATATGTAAACTACTTCCAAAAAATGTAAAGAACATCCCACAACATGGTTTTTAATGAAATTGTCACGGTTCAACAAGGGTATCGACTTCGGAACCATATTCGTATAGCAACTACATAATGTTCCCACACCAAGGACAACTATAAAATATTATTATATACAAATAGTTCATAATTATGTAAATGAAGATGAAAAATACATGGGTAAAAAAACATTATCAATGGAGACTACTAAAAATAGTTGATTCTGATATCGGTTGATGAAATAATGAACCATCACCATTAGATATCAACAATATTGAATGTACTTAAGCGGACAGAAACACACATTAACATCCTCACAAACTAAAAATATTATTATTGATAACCAATAATACAAATCCCTTAGTATATGGTACCATGTATCAACATCAATTACAAAAAAAACATCAATCCCTTATCAAATTATAGAGATGATAAGAAATTAATCAAATAAGGGACTTTTATCCGAACAACAATAAATCACTAGAAAACAAATAGAATCACCTGGATTAAGAATCAATAATAAGGAAATGAAAATAAAACCCCTAGAACTAAAAAATTTAGTTCAATATAGAACCATATAATGGGGAAACCATAGTTGATCGAATTGATATCCTTGACAATAAAAGGGTTATCAAAATTCACCATAACACAGTTTGAAATGAATAATACTCTAATTTAAAATGTATAATTGATTAATACGGTTTTATAATAACAGTTAACTCATCATAAAAACCCAAAATTAAAACCATACATACCCCTCTTCATTCAGGTCAATATTTGAGGATTTACATAATTAAAATGACCATTTAAATCTTTTCTAAAGGTAAAATTGATTACACAAAAACCTATCCAAGGTTTTGTTGGTTATTGATATCTCTGAATAAAACAATTATTTTCCTACACTGTGGTTCCAATTTATAAGTCTTTATACCCTCACCACAACTTCCCTTACACCTCGATGTGGAAAAATGGGTTTTTTCCAAATCCTGGGACAACTATGAATTCCCCTACAATGGGGTGTTTCCTATTTTGGTAAGTAAATCCACCAAAACCACATCTATACTTCCACAAGATTCCTCAAATCTAGTAAGCATACATCTCAACATATCTCACTGAAGAAACAAGGATATTTATATGGAAAAATAACCTTTTCATTAATAAAAAAATAATGACTTGACAATATCCAACACTAAGTACTTCTAATCCTCGAGAATATTCCCTAGAGGTCTTACTTAAAAAACTGAATTCATGTATCAAAAATGTTTTTCTCATACTCTAATGTATCCTTTCGGATTCATACATGGAACCACAAGACCATGAAAAGTGATACCATCTTCCTACTATGATCTTTTTCACTTTGTGTTAGAATTAAAACAGGGTGTTCCTTGTACTATGGGTCAGAATATAGCTCATTATACTTGTAGTGTACCACATGCATAGGATCGGGAATGTACATAGGGAGATTAGAAAAATGAATTAAATCATGAATACCTATATATCATTATTTTCATAATGAATATCATTGTCCCAACCCGTTCCATGATCATGTAGGGTCTGACATAATATGGGGTTATATTTCCTTGGTTCCTTAGATGTTAGTAGCTTAATTAAGGAGTCACTAAGTAGAAAACATTTCCCACTATATTAATCTTTAGAGGTATCCTATTATGGTATTCATTTGTTCTATTCATTCCATGATATATGATCAACCACTCTTGAATTAGTTTCAGTCTCTTAGAGTTATTCTAATTAAAACTAGGCCCCATAATTGCTGCCTCAGCTTACTCATTTCAATAGAGTAGTGAATAACATGGCCTCCCATAAAGAGCCTCATGAGGAACCATTTGACTAAAATATTATAAAATATTATTTTATGAGAACTCCACCAAGTCTAGGTGATCATACCAAGATTTTTTAGAGTCTTGTTCAAAATTCCAAAGCATATCCTCTTGTATGTTCATCTTCCTCTCAGACTGTCCATTAGTATAGGGATGGTTCATTGTACTCAATATCTACTAAGTAATTCTAGATTTTTATAACACCTAACAAAACAAAAATATTATATATAAATATATATTATATATGAATCTCAAGCGGTAACCATGTATGTATACTATCTCACAGATACAAATATTTCCCAAATTATCTAATAAGTTAGTTGCAGAAATCATTTCAAAGTACAAAACATCCTTCAACTGATGGATAGTCACCCAGAAAGCATCACAATTCCTTGGGATACTGGTAAACCCCCTAAAACATCCAGAGTTAGAATCTATCACATCTATATGGAAATTATAAGTAACTTTTGAAATACACCAAGACACTCGTGCTCAACCTTTACCCCATGGAAAGTAAGGTTTGAGGAAAGAAAACCAGAAATGACTCTTCTCATCCATGGAAAACATAACAATATTATAAAATAATGGAATATATTTTAAAAAAATAAATATTTACCATGCATCTAGTTGTATGTCGTATCCTAATCATCTCCTCCCTGGTGGCATAAGGGACTATAACTCTCTTATATTTAAGGATAAAATCATCGCTTCACAATGAGTTCCTAGGTATAAGATCACCTTCAGCTAGCTATTCAAACATCACATCATATGCTAGTTTAGACTAATATCCACCCCGAATTATTATATGAAAAATAGGTGACCAAAAAGGATCATATGTCCTCAATCCTTGATATTTATGACCATTCATCCTCTAATCTGCTAACAAGCTCATCAGGTTCCACTACTCCTCAAAAAAAATTTCACTAGGTTCGTAAGATACCCAAGTCTTAGGGAGAAGATAATTTTCTATGATATTACCCTCCCATGATTGTATTCCATATCCATGTACAATTTCTAAAGATAATATACCAATTATCTCTTCTTTATGTTCAATTCCTACTGTGTGAAGATGTAGAACATGTGGTTACGATCAGTATAGGGAAAACATATCTTTATATAGGTAATGTTTTCAACACTACAAATCATGAACCAATGAATCCAGTTAGAAGTTATGAGTAGGATAGTTCCACTCATGGGTTCATATATGATATAAACCATAATCTACAACAATATCCCTATACATCAATATTATACCTAATCCAATTAATGATGTATTTTAGTAGAAAAAATTAACAATCACAGTATAAAAAAGGATCAACACTATATCTATAATAAACCTCCTATTCAACTCAAGAAATTCCTCCTCATATTGGTCAGATCGCTAGAACTTTACTCCCTTTTTTATGCATATACATAGTTGTTGACGGACATGATAATTCATGGATAAAACTTTTGTAGTATTAAGATAATTGTAGAAATAATGTTATCTCAAACATGTCCTTTGGACATGTCCATGAAATCACTACCCCCAAATTCTCTAGGTCCAGGGATATTACAATATCAGACCCAACATTCCTTGGATCATTTACTCTAAAATAAAAAAGTTACACTGTGTCATGTTGGTGTAATTCTATTTTCCTTTAATAATTCTCATTACTATCTCATGATATATAGCATGCTACTCTAGTGTCCATGAGTAGATGTGTATTTCATCAATGAACACTACGAATAGTGAGTGTATATATGCATTGGTGACAATTTTCATGAAGTACACGAACACTATTGGAGGAATAATCAATCTAAATTTTTTCACACCATATACTCATATATCCCATTAATTATCGGAAACATTGTCATCATGATGTACTCCTCTCTTACATGTAAATTTTGATATATTGATTGAAGATCAATCATAGTGAACCAATAGGTCCCACATAACTAAATTAAATGGTCATATATACTGGTAAAAGTATATATGTAAATCACTATAACCTAGTTATGAATTTTTTAATCACAACTGAATCAAATACTACCTTCATCCTTGGTGAAAAAGATATATTAACCCCACAATGATGTACTCATCTTGATAAATCCCTTTGGCCCCATGTCCTTGAGATGTACCTTCATATCCATTAGCTTAGTCGATTCCATACAATAAGGGGGTATCTAAATGTGTTTCTCACATGGAACAAGATCTATTTCCAAATTATCTTCTATATCCATGGGAATTCATATGAATTCATCCAAAAATATTTCCCGATTGAGATCCCTGACTGGAGAAAAAGATGAGGGGTTTGTTACTAATATCACTAAAGGATTCAAGACTGCATTCTATACCATGATCATCTTGAGATTTTGGATTTCAATACTAACTATAACTTATCATTTTTTACAATCTTCAGTCATCATGTACCTCTCCCCATTCAGTGAATTGAATGATACCCTCTATGATAAATATAAACATCGTCACTAAATATGACAATATTTTTCCTGAAAACAATCACATAAAATCTCTCTATATATAGTATTATAAATTATAATAGAGGAAAATAACTAGTGATGGATATATTTTAAGGGTTGGTGTTCTGAGAAAAAACGGTTTTTTACTTTGATTACATGAATGTTCACTTATTATATATTGTTCATTGTTCTGCATGACTATAATATAATTATGTCTTGAAATATTTGTTGCATTGATAAGGTCGTGTCAGATCCACGCTATGATGTGAACCTTTAAATGATATAACAATATTCTTAAATAAGGTTTTACGTTAGGATGAAATGCTATGATCGGATACATAGTATACAGACCGTCAAGTGCGAGTACTCGTAAGAAGACGAGACTCTCTCTCATGGATTTCACACTTGGTAATCTCCAAGATGGGAGATTATGAGAATAGACCCGCCATTAGCAATTATGCATGTCTTGGTGTCATTGTAAATTTCTATCTACGAGCGTGTGTAATGATCCTTTGACTAGAATATTATCATTAACTCATGTCATTACTCGCGCACTTAGATTTACTGACGAAAACCGTCATGTGGACAGTTGGGGGGAAGTATGGTATGTTGGTTGCTTCGCGAGTGAAATATTGTTAATGGATAAGTCGAGGAAAAATTTCTCCCTTCCATTTATGGAAGTTGATATCTCGGCCCTTTGATTGAAATAGAACTGTCACATTAAATTATGTGGCCATGGTGTAAATGATGAGTTTATTTCAAGAAGTCAAAGAACGACGGATCAAGCATATAGGTTTATGACCCTGCCATGAAACCTTCATGATTAGATATTGAGACAAAGGGATTAAATTTCACAGTAAGAGTTCATATGATACGATACGTAAATGCGGCATCAAATTATTACTCTTGGGTGCCTTGACCCATTGCTAGAAAGTAATCTTAGACTTTAGGAAAGCTCACCTTATGCCAATGTGAAAGAGGCGTAGAGGGTCACACACTAAGTGTATTCAAGTATCTCAAGTAGAATGAATATTATTCCCAAACATGGTTTAGTAATTATTCACGGAAGCCTAAATTGTTTTAATGATGGAGGAAGAAGGAAATGAAAAACAAGATATAAACGCCGTGTATTAAAGATTAAACGCTGTGTAGTTTTTCATGGAAAACAAGTACATGCCGTGTATTAATAATTACACGTCGTGAAGTTTTCTTTATGGAAAGGAAATGAATAAATGAAAAAAAGTTATACCCACCGTGTTCATTGAATGTACACACCATATAGTTTTCAATGAAAAACAAGTACACACCATTTATTTATTAATACACGCCATGTAGTTTTTCCGGTCCGGATTTTGAGGAAATATCGTTTTATTAAATGATATTTATTATAATCAGCATGGGCGCATGTCAAGGAATTAATGACTCGACATGGGGTTTTCAAAAGGGAGTTAATGAAATAAATAAAATGTGTAACACATTTCTTTATTGTCATAACTCTACAACGTCAAACCCGATTATAAATATCCTCACAACCCCATCTCTTTTCCTTACACACAAGAGAATCATTGTGCACAACAACTCTGGAGAATTACTTCAAGGAAAAAAGAACCCCTTCCTCCATGAACGCTCTCAAGACCGAGAGAGATCATCTTCCATCTGATCAAGACAATCAAAGGTGGACAACACAAGCAAAGGTTTCTCCATGCTAGCACCCAGAGACTCCTTTGGCGATGTCCTGAGATACGAGGTACAAGTGTGGATCACCGCTAGAGGAATTCTACACTTGGCTTCTACGACACAACGACGAATCACATCGGAACGTGATCAAGAAAATAAACGAAAAAAGAACACCCAAAATGTATTTCTTTTAATTTGATTAAATTAATAATAATCAACCTGTAACGATCCTACTTTGTGTTTCTGGGACTTTCCTTTTCTTTGTCCGTTTCTGTGATTCGATCCATGGGGACTGGATTTTATCGTCGTATTGAACCCGGATTAATCATTTTTAATGAAAAAAATTCAAGTCGGCACGTCCACCCATGTGATTCCACTGCACCCGGAACCATAAAATGGTATCATAGGGAGGTTACAACATTGATTATAGTTATTTAATTTTCGTTGATAATTTACGCATTTATATTTGATTTAATTCGAAATAAATCATTCTATAAATCTGAATAAATGGGATATGTTCTTCCTCCATTTCAAGATTCTTATCACAGAAACATCCTTTAAATTTTAATTTTGATTAAAATAATAACGACGATCTCATCTGGAGGAGCCGCTCTTTCTGTCTATACAACACATGAATACACGGTGTGTAATGAAAACTACACGCTGTGTACTTAGGTTCAATGAAGCGGTACAGGTCCTCCAAACCACGCCGTGTGAATTGATTACACATAAGCTTTTAACACCACATGTATACTAGAATTAAATGGTGGGTGGGAACTGGAATACACGGCGTGTATGTTGGAGAAACCAGCCGTGTAGTCCAATATTAACCATGTGAAACCATTTACAAAGGAGAAGTCACGTACCATATACACAGGATCGCCAGGCTGGTTACCGTGTAACATGGAAGTACAGTCCATGTATGATTTCTCTACACGTCGTGTACTCCGAAATTTCCAAAGTACAGAGAACACGCCAAAGCCCCCAACGTGTAATTTGGATAAAAGGTGAAAATAAATACATGCTGTGTAAATATAAACTACACATCATGTACTTTAAAGAAATTTCACCAGGATTCTTCCAAAATTACAAAGACCTGTACAAGGGATATGGATGATAAGAATCTCAAGGAAATTCAGAAAGGATTTTAAGATAAACAATTGATTAATTATATGGTCGTTATTAATTTAATTCAAGCGTGACTTATCTTGAATAATAGAACGATTAAAATAATTTTAATTATAAATATGTGTAAATGTCGTTGCATGCTATGGATGATCAAGAGCTAGACCAAAGACCCTTTGTATGTGTGTATGGTTTCATTTAAATTTGTTTAATTTAAATTCTTTGGACGGTGATACTTCTTCCAATAAAATGTAGGGCATGTGTGCCCATGGTTTCTTTAATGTAATCCCCATGTAATGGAGGATCTCCCATGCCAGAGGAGATGGTTCAAAATCTGAAGCTGAGGCGAACCCAACCCAAGAAGATACAAAGGTGGACAAGTGGGGGCTGAAAAACCCAAATCATCAAGTTCAAGGTTTTTTTCCTAGGTCAGGGTTAGCTTATCAAAACCGATAGATAAGATAACCAATTGAAGCTCATGATCATTCCATCTTATTTTATTTATGTCTCATTTCATGGTTTATTTATTATGTATGTGTTGTTTAAATCACATAATTAATAAAATGAACAAGCATGCAATGATGGAATAAAATAAAAACCGGACTATGCGTAAACATTATTAGAACAAGGCTAATCACTTAATCAAGAATCACATAACACTAAAAAGAATGTGATAATTTGAAACTACACAAAAAATATTAAAATCCCTTAAAACCATAATAAGTCGGACCAAGCCTTATGTTACTTGATTAAGGGAAAAACTCAATAAAACTATGTGTTTGACCAACCATTGTTGGGACACATACATTTATAAAGGAAGCCCTTATGAAAGTTTTTAGGTAGACATAACCATATTACATCAATAGAAGTAGCCCTTGCTAGACATGATGTAATATTGGAGGAAGGATTTGAAGAAATCCAAGTCAGGATTTTAGGATTAGGAAGTCCACTCAATAGATCAAGGAGCTGTAAGCTCACAATTGGAAAAGACCTTCCTACCTAAATACCTTCAAATAGCTTGACCAACCCTTGTTAGGGCTATGCGAAGGGGAATATGGATCCTTTCCACTATAATGTCAAAGCAACTGGACAGTCCAAGTTCAATGGTGAGGGCCATTGGAACTTGATAAAATATAGGGAGAATTAAAAAATTCATTTATTATTTGTCATAAAAATGAAATCAAGAAAGTACTGATAAATCTGCTATTTTAATTTTTAGAATCGAAATGACAAACTCGCAAACCACATTTTCTCTATGATCAATTCTGGATAAAGACAATATCCTCAGCTTCAGTAACTTTCAGTAATGGTTTAGGAGCCTTCGGGTTATCCTACGCCATGAACGAAAGTTATACGTGATGGAGTCCTCACTTCCGGATCTGCCAGCCCAAGGGGCGAGTGATGAAGATTTCCTAGTCTATGATAAACATTTGAGCGATTCACTCGATGTTCAATGTTTGATGTTGTCCTGAATGTCTATTGAGATCATGAAGTCAAATGAAGACATGGATGCCTACAACATGCTCGAGAACCTCCGTGGTCTATACCAGGAGAGAGAAATACATGAATGGTTAGATATCTCCAAGGCACTATTTCAGAGCAAGCTTGGAGAGGGTGCCCCAGCCAGGCCTCATGTAGTCATGCTCATTGGCGACATTGAGCACTTAGGGGTTCTAGGGTTTCAAATCTTCAAAGAACGGGGTACCAATCTCATTTTTGCATCACTTCTTCATAACTTCTAAAAAATTGTTGTGAACTTCAACATGAAAAACATTGAGAAGTCTATGTCTAACCTTCTTATCCTCATTCTCAAAGTGGAAAATGACAAGAAGCGTGAAATTCCTTTTGTCCTTATGATAAATAAAATTAAAGGGAAGGTGACGAGATTTATGCCCAAATCTTTTTCAAGGCCTTCCAAGAAAAGGAAGATCAAAGGGGAGGCAAGAAAAGATGATGGTGTTTGTTTTTCATGTGTCAAGAAGGGCCACTAGAAGAAAAACTGCACCCATCCAAAGAAGCAAGGGGAAGCATTAGGTGTGTTTGTCATCGAATTCAATCTATCTGTTTCTAAAAATTGGGTATTAGATATAGATTTTGGTGCTCACACATGTATCCAAATACAAGAACCATGTATATTCAAGAAGATTGATCAAGGGGAGGTATATCTACGAGCATCAAACAGAGCCAGACTTGCTGCTGTAGCTATTGGGGACTACCACCTCACATTTCCAACTAGAATGATCTTGGTGTTAAAAGGTTGTTATTATGTGCCTTATATAACCAAAAACATTATTTCAGTATCCAGATTAGATACTGATGAATTCATCTTCATGTTTGGAAGTGTATTTTTCTACATTTATAAAGATAGCATTTGTTTTGGTAGGGCAAATTTATATAATGACCTTTATGTGTTATACTACACAAGCCAGGTAATGGAAATTAATGACAATGTAAATTCACATGACTCATACCACACCCAACATTGGCATCCCCGGCTAGGTCCTGTCAATGAGAAATGTTTGAGAAAATTACATCAAGATGGGTATTTATATTCTTTCGAACTAGAACCACTAGGTGTATGTCATGCATGTCTACAAGGCAAAATGACCAAATCCCTATTTAGTGGGAAGGTGAAAGAGATAAAGAGATTTTATAATTAGTTCACACATTCTTGTGTGGACCATTTCCAGTTGATGCAAGTGGTGGGTTCTCGTAATTCATAACTTTTACTGATTATTTTAGTAGATATTGATATATATACTTAATGAGGAATGAGTCAGATTCTTTTGATCGGTTCCAAGAATACAAGAATGAAGTTGAGAACCAGCTTGGTATGAAGATTAAGAAACTCCGATCAGATAAAGGATGAGAATATCCTAATAAGGACTTCATTGATTTCTTATGGAGTTTCGGATTCTATCTAAACTCACTCCTCCTTACACACCTTAGTGGAATGGTGTTAGTGAAAGGAGGAACCACACCCTGTTGGACATGGTGAGATCAATGATGAGTCATGCGAGTCTTCCATTATCCTTTTAGGGATATGCATTACATACAACAGCACACATACTAAACCAAGTACCAACTAAATTGATAAATGGTATTCCATATGAGTTATGGAGTGGACGCAAATCCATGTAATCAAATTTACATGTGTGGGGTATCGAAGAATTTGTTAATGCCTCTTCAGGTAAAAAACTTGCACCCCGAGGAAAAAAGTGTATCTTTATAGGATATCCCAAGGAAAGAAGGGGATATTACCTCTACAAATCCTCAGACAAAAAGGTTACAGGGGCATGTCACGCCATATTCCTTGAGAGGGAGCACATCTCCAAAGGAGATAGTGGGAGTGAGATAGTCCTCGATAAAGTCGAGGCGCAAGATACACAAGAGTTGGTATAATAACAGATTCCATAATTCCCCATGGAAGAAAAATCTATTCTAGAGACACAAGAACATCATAAGAGCATGATAGAGGTGAGAGAACTAGAACGATTTGGTTTTTTGTCACCGAGGATGGTGACTCATTATTGGTTGACAATGATGATCCTCTTACCTAAAAGGAAGCAGTTGAAGGCACAGATTTTACCATGTGGCAAGAAGCCATGAATTCTAAAATGGATTACTTTTACCAAAACCAAGTTTGGATTTTGGTAGATCCTCCATTTGATGTAAATCCTATTGGTAATAAATGGATATTCAAGAAGAAACTGGACATAAAGGGGAAAGTCAGCACCTATAAAGCATGACTGGTTACAAAAGGTTTTAGACAGTGTCAAGGAATTGACTATGATGAAACCTTTTCAACAATTGCGGTGAGGAAATCCATCAAAATCCTATTGGCCATTTCCACTTACCATGAATTTGAAATTTGGAAAATGGATGTCAAAACAGCATTCCATAACAAGAACCTCCAGGAAGATGTCTACATGACACAACCTGGAGGTTTTGTGAACCCAAAGGATGCCAACAAGGTATGCAAGTTCCAGAAATCCTTTTATGGATTAATGAAAGAATCAAGGTCATGGAACTTTCTTTCTAATGAAGCTATAATGGAATTTTTCATTGTTCAGAACTAATGAGAGCCTTGTGTATACAAGAGGTTTAGTGTAAATCTAGTCATTTTATTAATAGTATATGTTGATGACATATTATTAATTGGAAACGAAGTACATGTCTTACAGTCAGTTAAGGAATGGTTGCATAAATGTTTCTCCATGAAAGACTTGGGTGAGGCAACATATATTCTTGGGATCAAGATCCCTCGTGATAGATCCAAGAGAATGCTGGGCTTGAGTAAAATTATATCCATTGACAAGATACTGCAGAGATTCATTATGGAACAGTCCATGAGGGGATTGTTTCTAGTGTCACTGGAATTCATCATTCCAAGAAAATGTGTCCTCAGACACATGGGGAAAGAAAAAGAATGACAATGATCCATTACGCATCCGCGATTGGGTCAGTCATGTATGTTATGCTATGTATGAGGCTAGATGTTTCTTATGAATTAAGTGCGGTAGGCAGATATCAAGATGATCCAAGAGACCGCCATTGGATGGAAGTCAAGACTATCCGTAAGTATCTGAGGCGTACTAAGGATATGTTCCTAGTTTATGGAGGAGATGAGGAACTAGTCATCATTGGACATGTAGATTCTATTTTCCAGACTTATCAAGATGACATGAAGTCACAGACTGGATACATCTTCAGTTTGAATGGAGGTGCAGTGAGCTGGAAGAGCTCAATGAAAATTGTGGTGACAGATTCTACAGCGGAGTCCGAGTATATCGCAGCTTCTGAGGCAGTTAAATAAGTAGTATGGATGTGAATCTTCATCCAAGATTTGGATGTATTATCGAGCAGTAAAGATCATATCACACTCTATTGTGATAATAATGTAGTGGTGGTACTTTCAAAAGAACCCAGGTCACATCAGCGGACAAGGCACATACTTCGAAAGTATCAACTATTGAGGTATTTTTCTCGGAGAGGTGAAGTTGTATTGTGCATTATTTCCATAGATGACAATGTGGAAAACCCCTTGACTAAAGCCTTGAATCAGCAAAAACATGATCATCATGTGAGGTCTAGCAGACTAAAAGTTGTAGGCAGTTTTCTCTAGTCTATGTGGGAGTTTGTAGGGGTTGGTGTCCTGAGAACCAACTGTTTTGTACTTTTATTACATGAATGTTCACTTATTATATATTTTTCATTGTTCTGAATGACTGTAATATAATAATGTCCTGGAATATTTGATTCATTGATAGGGTCAGGGCAGATCCCTACTATAATGAGAACCTAGAAATTCTATAACAATATTCTTAAATAAAGTTTTATAGTTGGATGACATACAATGAAAGGACACATAGTATATAGACCATCATGTGCGAGTAATCATAAGAAGATGAGACTCTATCTCATTGAGTTCACACTTGGTAATCTCCAAGAAGGGAGATTATGAGAATAGACCCTCCAGTAGAAATTCTGCAGGTCTTAGTGTCATCATACATTTCTATCTACGAGCGTGTGTAATGGTACTTAGACCGGAATATTATCATTAAATCTTGTCATTACTCTCACACTTATATTTATTGACGAAAACCATCACGCAGACAGTTGGCGAGAAGTAGGGTATGTTGGGTGCGTCATGACTGACATGTTGTTAATGGATAAGTCGAGGAAGGATTTGTCCCTTCTGTTTATGGACGTTGATATCTCATCCCTTTGATTGAAATAGAACTGTCTTATTAAATTCCATGGCCATGGTGTAAATGATGAGTTTATATCAGGAAGTCAAAGAACGAAGGATCAAGCATATAGGTTTATGAAACTGTCATGAAACATGATTGATGAGATATCGAGACAAAGGGATTAAATTACACAGTAAGCATTCGTATTAGGTGATATGTCAATACGGTGTCAAACTCTTTCTATTGGGTGCCTTGACCCATTTCTAGACAATATTCTTGGACATTAGGCAAGCTCTCCTAATGCCAATGAGAAAGAGGCCTAGAGGGTCACATACTAAGTGTGTTCAAGTATCTCAAGTAGAATAATGATTATTCCCGATTGTGGTTTGATAATTATTCATGGGGGCCTAAATCGTTTTAATGATGAAGGAATAAGGAAATGAAAAACAAGATATAAACGCAGTGTATTAAAGATTACACGCTGTATTGTTTTCATGGAAAACAAGTACACATCGTGTATTAATAAGTACACCCCGTGTAGTTTTATTTAAGGAAAGGAAATGAATAAATGAAAAAAAGATATTCATTCCATGTACATTGAATGTACATGCCGTATAGTTTTCAATGAAAAACAAGTACATGCCGTGTATTTATTAATACACGTTGTGTAGTTTTTCCAGTCAGGATTTTGAGGAAATATAGTTTTATTAAATGATATTTATTAGAATCAGTGTGGGAAGATGTCAAGGAATTAATGACTCGACATGGGGTTTTCAAAAGAGAGTTAATGAAATAAATAAAACAAGTAACATGTTTATTTGTTGTCATAGCTTTACAACCTCAAACCTAATTATAAATATCCTCACAACCCCATCTCTTTTCCTTACACACAATGAAATCATTGTGCACAAAAACTCTAGAGAATTATTTCAAGGCTGAAAGACCCTCTTCCTCCAAGAACACTCTCAAGACCATGATAGATCCTCTTCCATCAGATCTAGACAATCTAATCCGGACAATGCAAGCAAATGTTTCTACATGCTAGCACCCGTAGATTCCTTTGGTGACATCCTGATATATGAGGTACATGTGTGGATCACCACTAGAGGAAGTCTACAATTGGATTCTACGACGCAATGATGAATCACATCAGAACATGATCAAGAACATCAACAAATAAATAACACCAAAAATGTATTTCTTTTAAATAGATTAAATTAATTATAATCAACCTGTAACGATCCTACTTTGTGGTTCTGAGACATTCCTTTTCTTTGTCCATTTCTGTGATTTGATCCATGGAGACTGGCGTTTATCGTCATATTGATCCTGGATTAATCATTGTTAATGACAAAAATCCAAGGGGGAACATCCTCTCATGCGCATCTGCTGCGCCCGGAACCTTCATATATGGTATTCTAGTTATAATTTATAATGAACCAATTTCATTATCATCGATGTATCAAAGGAATGTAACTCAGAGGATAAATTCACCTATAAGTCAATTCCAACAATAACTTGTGAAGATATGATTTATTAGAATACATTGGAATAGAAAATGGAAGTAGAAAAATTAATGGTTATCATATACCTCCAAAAATAGATGGTCTACCACTGCTATCTTCTATAGGCTGATCCATTGTGGCACATGAACTACCTCAAATCTGTAACCCGTTCCCCTAAGATGCATGACCAGTTTGAGTCATGGTCTGAGTCTCATAATGAGGAACTTGGTTGGATCCCTAGTTCCTAGACCATATATTCAATAATAACTTATCGAATTATAACATTATATATATACATATATCATATATGACCCATCTTTACATATTTTATTTACATACTCTGAGGAACTGATCATACCTTGTGGTTGTGGTCGATCTTCCCATAGTTGAAATATTTTGGGTCACCTTTTGAGGAAATTGAAGAAGTCAAAATCTACTCCACCTGGATACCACTAATCTATTATACATTCACATTCTTCCACTTCCTGTTACTAAAAAAGGTGATCACCTTAGCATTATGAGTTATAGTCACCTATAAACTAAATGGTAGAAAAGGGATAACGTCCTGATCTGTCTCTAAGACCTTCTCGATGGCCAAGGAATTGCACCAAAACACAAGGTATGTCACTAGTTTGATACTCCATAATTTTTTTCTAATTCCAAAGAAAATTATTATCTCCAAATATTGGGGCATTATGAGCCTCATTTTTAGATAATAGTTGATTTAAGATAAGAAGCTCTGTGATATAAGAAAATCTTGTGGAGAATATCGTTGAACCCAGATGTAGATCCATAAACTCTTTTTCTATGAATATATTTATCATAATGGGAAAGAAATAACCCATTAATATGTCCTTGAAGGCCTCCCATAAAGACCCTCATGTCTTCCATATTTATCCAAAAAATACCCCCACATCTCATAAGGCCCCTATAGTATGAACGCTTCTAGCTACAACTGTCTATCTCATAGCATCTTGATGAGTTAAATATACCCTCGATGATATAAATACTCATCATCATAACGTACTTTAGATCCCTAACATAATGATGGATTTTAGATCTAGTAATCCAATAGGTATTCGACCATATAAATTCATAAAATGACTCCCAAAAAGAGTGGTCCTACTACCTAAACCACTCGAGTAGTTTATGAAGCATGATTTCCATCATCCTATTATAAATTTGGTAGTGGAATAACAATATCATGGGAACCCGGATCCAGGTTTTATAGATATCCCATCAATATTCTATGAGGTAGGGTCTTCTGTAACATAAAGGGTAGAATTTATAAAATATAGGTTATTAGGATAAACCCTAATCTACTAATGGGATCACAAGAGGTCCCCCTAACAGTCTACCAATAACCCAAGATAATGACCTAGTGTTTATTAGTAAAAAAAATTCATGAATAAATTTGTGTTGTATTATATTTTATAATATTTTACTCATAAAAAATATACAGAAACCAACATGAACTATGAATTTCTAAGGTATTTGACCATTTTCCATAGAAAAAGGAATCCCAACAAGATTATCCTACTATCTACACCACTAGAACAATATACAAATCATGCTCTACATCACCCTCCAACACAAAAGGTGGTAGAATAGATATGTTAAGGGTAAACTCGCCCATTTCATATAGTGTCCCCATCTATCTTTTGTGAGGAAAAATATTTTGTAACAAGATGGAAATCATTTAGGAAAATGGAACTCATAACACTAATATGTTAACAAGATTACAAAAGGATTCCCAAGGATTCAACCCAAAACCCAAGGTAATGATCTAGTATTTATTTGTAATTTTTCATTCCTGAATAATTTTGTGTTGAATTATATTATATAATAATATTAACATACAAAATATAGTGAAACCAAAAAAACATTACCACATTAATAATGATCATTACAGCAGTTAGCTACAAAACCATTGAAAATTCCAAACATTATATTTGGATGAAAATTCTAAAATATAAAATCTAAAATGGGAAAATATAGATCTCCCTAATCTTCTAGAATCATTCCACCCATGAACAACACTATATTAATGATGAGAAATAATAGTAAACGAATCATGATCGAAGAAAATGACAACATATAAACATGGGAGGAGTTATAATAAATATTCATCAAAATAATTAAGCGGTATTTATAGGAAGTGATGTGACTATAATAATAGTAATGTGCCTATTGGAATAGTGACCTAGAAATTGGGAATAGTTACCTGGCCATTGGTAATAGTAAACATACAACCGGAATAGTAATTTTACCACAAAATAATAACGTGTGCTATAAATTAATTTTATTATGTGTAATATATTTAAATATAAATATTATAATTATGAAAAATAATTATCATGATAAATAAACTCAATAAAATTATATGCACATTTTTAATAAAATTTATTTTTAGGTATTTTGTAAAAATCATAATTTTTATATTAAAATATAAAAAAACCTATGTTAGGACTTTATTTTGATGAAATTAATATAAATTTTAAAATGAAGAGAAATTTTTTTAGGGGTGATTTTTTGGAAGTTTTATGAAATACATCAATTTTCAGGTGAAATGTTAAAATATAGTTTTCACATAACTTTTGTATCTTAAATTACATAATTAAGGATATAATAATGAAATAATCATTTCATGAATGCAAGGTTCATCAAAATTTATATAATTTCATAAAATGATCATTAAAATATATTAAGCTTTACTTCCAATCCTAAAAATCATTTTCCAAAACATAAAGACAAAAGTGATCCCTTAGAATAACAATTATTCTTTTTTGTTAGTTTATTTTTTACTTAACTAAGTGAATTTAAATTATAAATGTGTTTAAAGTACTAAAAAAATCAATTATATTGGTATATTATTTATATTTTCAATAATTCACTATCACATTTCCTACATTTTAAATAATACTTTACATTATATTTTATTCAAAAGCACTCTTATCGTTCAGTATAAATAACCACTCTACCTCCCATAGGAAACACACTCCAACCACACATGAAAAAGATACAATAATACCCAATTACTCTTTATAAATACCTTATATAACATAGGTATGTTTTGGAGTAATAACAATCCAAATGTTAAGGTAGTTTTAGTATTGTACTAGAGAATCTACAATGAGTAATGAGTAAGACTCTGTCAACTCGTCTATATTTTTATTCTATTTATTTTCTTCCAAATTCCATTGAAAAAAAATCTTATAATATTAATTAGTAGGAATTTTAACACTATATTTGTGATTTTAACCAACTAGGGTAATCATATTTATGAAATATATAAATTTCAACCTTCTTATTCCCGCTCTTTCATAAATGTCCTATCAACGGTCAGTTAGTCACCAATGAGGACATTTATAACTCTTTTATTATCACCAAACCAAAGGGTTGTTAAAATAATATAATTATTCTAAAAAATGTTTATATATATTTATTTTAGGATTTTAAAATTTATTCTACTTATGTA
Organism: Viscum album; assembly: GCA_963277665.1. Taxonomy (NCBI): domain Eukaryota; kingdom Viridiplantae; phylum Streptophyta; class Magnoliopsida; order Santalales; family Viscaceae; genus Viscum; species Viscum album. Next base: position 922,049,596 of record OY728162.1, on the reverse strand, counting down.
AATATTTCCTTGAACAAAATATGAAAATAATAGAAAATTGAGAATTATTTAAGGGAAACATGATACCGAAACAGTTAAAATTCAAAAAAAAATTATGAAATATGATCCTATGATTATAATTGATAAATAGTGGTAAAAATTAAAATAATGCACTTTTTTATTAATTTTATAATAATTATTTTTTATTATTCTAGAGACAGAAAAGTGAAAAAATAAAGAAGGAATTAAGGTAAGTTTGTTCTTGATCCCAAATCCTTTTTTTGGGTTATCCCACTTTTATGAAATGATTAGTATGAATATTAATCTATTGTTACATTAATATAATTACACCATTAGTTTATTTTATTTTCAGGGATATACATGTTTCAGGCTTTATTTTTAATTAAAATACAAATATTTTCCAAAAAAAACATTTCTTTCCAAAACAAATCTTTGACTCCTAATGTGTAGTTTCTTATCCAATGAAAAATGATCTTTCATCACCAATAATGATCTCAATTTTTTATTTAGGATCCCCATTTATTATTCATGAATATATTATTTATGTAATACTTATGAAACACATTCCTTTCCATTGTTTATTTCATGACCATGATTTATATATATTTTGTGTGACATTCATGATTATGTGAATATTAGGATGTGACGGGCGGGCCCGGAATTATGCAAACCTCCAATAAATTGGGTAATGTTATTTATCTAATGAGATAATTTGTATTATTAATGAACATGATGTTATATTTTTTCACAATGATGATGTTATGATTGTGTACTTATATTATGCGTGAACATGATGCTAGCTTCATTCACAATATTTTTTTTGTATTAGAAAACTATGACACGACGTTTCATTTTTATGAGTCGCAAAATTCCATGTATTTATTAAATTTTACCTCATGATTTTGATTATGATCTTTTTCTTATAATGCAATTAGGATGATTATTATCATCCATGTTATATTGATCCCCATCCCACATTATTCCTCTTATGAGGCTTTTAGATAAAAATTTTGTATGATGTAAATACATAGTTGACTGCATATACTAAAGTGAATGTGATCTTATATAATGAGAATCAACAAAGGTTTAAATAAATGTTTTGGGATTATTATTAATAAGCCATGTATGATCCTATTTTTTCTAGGATACATAACCTTCTAATCCTTGAATATATATCTATTAGGTTTTTTAGTTCTAAAATGATGTAATAGTAATGTAGGAAAAATTAGCATAGCTATTGTTTCTATTAGAGGTATGGTTTTGTTAATATTGGAATTAGGATTATAAAACATTAGTAAAACCCACTTATATAAGACTACATACATATAAAAATACATGAATCTCTTTTTTAAAAGGGATAGAAAAATTGATCCTATAAGAAATTCCATTATAGTTAATTGTGAAAAAGATAAATTACTTATTCATTTATTGTTAAATTATGTGTTGTTCAAATCTTTTATATTTTATAAAATGATGGGAACCAAGAGAAACTAAGTCAAAAACACGTGTTAGAGATAATGAAATTATTTTACGAACTATATCCCTAAATCCATGGGTTGTGGAGTTCAAAATAATATTAAAATACTTTTCTAAATATATTAGTCCTTGAAAAATAACTTGAAACACATGGAACATCCATAATCACCTAATAATCAGAAATTTGTTATTGAGTATTTAAAAAAATGATGACCAACCCAAAGACTAAAATAGAGGATATAAAGTGGTATGACTTTACTAAACTATTTATTAACACGTATTTCCCTCAAAAACTTCAAACAATTATGGAGATATTATTCATAGAGAAAAAGAAAAAAAGGCTTAGTATGTCGTATATTATGAGTAAAAGTATAAAAGAATTGAATGATACTCCTCACATTTTTTTATAAAAAATTATTGAAAAATAGATATATTATTTAGTGGTTAGAAACCGCACATTCAAAAGGAAATATATATTTATGACTTTGTGAGTTAGGAAAATGTAGTTTAGTGTGATCTCAAAGTAGATATATATTTTTGAAAATGGGAAAATATTTATAGATATAAGAAGAGAATAATTGAGTTTCAAGATTTTGGGTCAAATAACAAAGGATGAAAGAGGATTAAACCACCCAAATATTAAAAATTTGGATGAAAAGTCATGAAAATTTCATGAAAGGAATGGGGAAATGCTTTAATAATAGGTGAGAATGCCACCAATATCATCGACGTATTAAAAACATGACGATATGGGAAATCATGATAGTGGAATTGAACACATATCCTAATGCATCGCTCATCATTCAATTCTTCAACTGTAGGGAGAAAGAGAATTATGAAAGCCAAAATACTGGAAATGATATCCATGAGATCTGGTTATGCTTCCACCTTCTAAGACTTCCATGGATTAATGAACATCGCCTCCATCTCCTTCCCTCGCCCTCTAGAGAGGGGGGGGGGGGTTGTATGGATCAGATTCTACCTTTCTTTATTTCCTATTACATATCTAGTGTTTTTTCCTACCTTATCTACCGTCGAAGTCACCCCCAAAGTCACCTATTTTGTCTAGGGTTTCCCTAAGTTATCACTATCCGATTAAGAGTTCCCTAATGCATCAAACATGAATAGGAACACTTTAGTAGTTCGTTTTGGTCGGAATCGACCATCCGTCGATGCGTTCAACCACTGAATCTCTGATTTGAAGGTTCTGATACATCACACAATTGTTGGGATACTAGACCCCCAACATCTTTACATTTTCTTCGAGACTGAGGATGACCTTATCACTACCTAGACTAGAAAACATTTATCCAATAGTGGTTCACAATTCACCTTTTTTTATGGACATTCATATTCCATTAAGGATGTGATCCTTCAACATCCCAAATCTGTGTATGTTTCCTCAGCAATCTACTTCCGTTTTAAAACCCATCAGTTCTCTCGAAGCATTGAAATCTTGTCGGAATATTCTTATGTTTTTACAACTGATCATGATCCCTTTTCCACCCTATTTCTCCACACATATGTGTGGAAATAGTTGATTCCAAACCATTGATTGACATTGTTTTTATTGAAGTTTAGAATTAATACTAGATAAAACTAAGGATTTATTTTAATTTTTGGATTGATTTTTACTCCCCTTGTGGTCGTGTTGGTCATCTCCAATAGGCATGTTGGATTTCTATAGTTGGAAAAGTATTAGATCTAACATCCCTAGATCATGAAGTTTAGAGTGTGGGTATTGAAACTGTAAAATAATATGTGACTGTGATATCCCTACCTTCGCAAAATAGACTGGGTTCATTTGATGATGACGATGTTGACAACATTTCATCTCTAGAATTTTTTAAGGGGTACTTGAATATTTCAGGTGTTCCTAGATCAGACATCTAGGGGATTTTAGATACCCCAATGACCATCCTATATAACATGATTTTCAATCGAACAAATTGTTTAGATGAGGCATAGGATCAAGTGATACAGACATGAGTGAGTCACATGAAGGGGAATAAGATGGATCCATCCCATGATGAACAATCATTGGAAAATGAGGAACTATTAAGTGATTCCCCATAATCCCCTTCAGAGAATGGGGAGAATGATAAAATCAAATATTTCTCACATAATAGACTATTAAAATAAATCTAAAGCTTTTCGATGTTGGAGACGATTTGGTGAATGTTAGGAGAAAGAATAAGACTCAAAAAGATTATTTGTACCCTCTAAAATTGATGAATAACCGATCATTTGGCATGGATATTAAATTTAGGGAGCCTTTTCATCCTGCTTAATATGAAAATTAGTGGAAGGTTTCTTGTGAAAAGGCTATGGAGTCAAAAGGTGACATGCTTGAAGATCTTTACCAGTTTTTTAATCCATTGGAATCTGATGGTGTTGAGAAGGAGTTAAGGAAGGACAATGCTGACATAATTCTTCTCTTATACTATGATTAATAGATGGAGGATATAAATTTTGATATAATCATTTAAAAGGTGTAAGTAGATATAATGTATGACAGATCAATTCAACTTGATCTTAATGAAGAGAATGCTGATTGGATTGACATGCACGACCATATTTTGGCTTGTGGAAGAATAATTTCAATCTAAGGATATGTTTTCCAACCACTGTGAGTATCTCATCAAATACGATCTAGATAAAAAGGTAACATATATCTCCTGATGTTTACATAGGGTAATTAATTCAAAGGTTTTAACATTTTTCTGTAATAGTTTGGTAATTTCTTATCAGTTTTGAATTTTTTATGACATGTAATATTTTTGGTTTTTTTAATTTCCCAGAAAATTGATTTCATAAATAAAAATTTTAAATTATTTATTTATTAAAGGCAATGAACTAAACCAGAAGTCCTTTAGGGTAATTATAACTAACAAGAACTAAATCTAAAGGAGAATTGGAAAATTATGTTATCACAATAGCTGAAGTGGAGCGTGAAAATGAATTTGTACAAGTTACTATTATTATTAAATTAATAATGGAAAAAGTTTAATTTTACTCTAGTCCTATACATTCCTTGATATCATGTAATTTTCTTAGAACTCTTTAATTGAATCCCAGATTCCTGGAAGTAGATATATCTTTAAAAACATAGAGTGGTGAAATCGTTGCAACCTTAGTGTTAGACTCTTATCATGTTACCATAGAGAGGAATATTATTCTATAGAATATTTTAATCTATCCCTTGTATTAATTCAATATTATATTGGTCATGGATTGACTCTTATTATATAAATATCACATCATCTATTAGAAAAATGGAATATTTTTTTATATTCTGAAATAACCCAAGATAATGTAAACATGTGATGAATATCATCAAAATGCATTAGAAAATACCTAAATTTTTTTGGTGTTGATACCGTATGAATAAAACCTTTCCAAAATGTTTGAGTCAAAGGAAGGCATAAACCTGGAGGAAATTTCCATTGAGAGAGAATACACAGATGTATAACTTGAAGAGTTACCCATAATTCCCCTAGATCATGATGTATAGATCTCAATAAGACATATTAATGGAGTCCCTCATATCTATAAATGACTATACAATATGGACCAAATCAAATAAATGTATTTAAAGAAGTATCTGCAAAAGAGTTTTGAAAAAGGGTTCATATTCCCTAGTGCATCAACTTGAGGGGCACCAGTGCTCTTTGTAATTAAAAATGATTAAACAATGAAATCATGTATCACGACTAGGGGATTAAAAAGTACACTATAATTAAAATGTATCCCTAGCCATGGATTTATGACTATTTTGATTTTATATTAGTAGATTATTACTTTTTAGAGGTGGATCTCTATTCTGGATATCATCAACTAAAGGTGAATAGTGAAGATATTTAAAAGACAACCTTCTGCACAAGGTATGGTCACTATATGTTCATTATGATCCCTTCAGACATAATAATTCCCCTACAATATATGTGGATTTGATGAATATATTATTTATAGGTGACCTAAACTATTATTATTTATTTATCTATGATATTTTCCTTTACTCCAATATCCCTAATGAATATAAAGAGATTCAGAAGATTATGATGGAGACATTATGGAATGAGAAAATTTATGTTATGTTCAGAAAGATTGAATTTTTGATTTTGTAATTATACTTATCAAGGAACATGATCACATGTAAGGGAAATTCTATAGACCCATAAATGATAAAATTAATTTAGGAATTTCCCATACTAATCATTGTCAGAAAAATATTTTTTTTTCTTTTCGTAGTAGAAACTATCAATGTTTTATAAGAGATTTCTCATTATTTTCTATCCTATTAACTATATTAACATAGAATTGGGTAAAGTATGTATTGACATAAGAATTCAAGAAATTTTTATAGGATATCATGAAGAGGATAATCACTATTACATGACTCACACAACCAACAATCGGAGAAGGGGTTTTGATACATAGTAATGATTCTATGAAAGTATTGGGTTGTGTAATCATTTAGGGTGAAAACATTATAGCCTATACCTCATGATAGATTAATATCCCTGAGAAGAAAACCCAACACATGATCTAGATTTAGAAGCTATGATATTCACCTTGAAGATTTGGTAGAATTATCTCTATCAAGGGATGTGTTACATATATATTGATCATAAGAGTCTAATGTATATATTCAAATAGATGGATGTCAACATGCATCAAATATGATGATTAGGGAAAATCAAGGACTATGATTACTCTATTGACTACCATCTAGAAGAGGTGAAGAAGGTAGCTCATTACATTAGTAGAACATAACATGCTACTTTGTCCAATATGTGGATTGAGAGAGATCTTATTATCATGGAAATGAAAAAGAGAATCCTAGAAACCATAAAGGAGGGAATAAATTCATCCTTTCTTGAATGATTTCTCAACCATCAACCCAATAGAAGTACAATAGGCAAAAAGGTATGATATAAATATTCCATATTATTTTTATAGTAGAAAAGGAAGGGAATATACATGGGTTCCCCATATAAAATGATGGTGTGATTCATTTGAGAACTACGCTTTGTGTTCTTTCATCACCTGAGAAAAAGAATGATCTTTTAGATAATTCACATTGCTCACCTTCCATCATCATTCAAAGAAGTAACAAGATGCATCATGAGGTTTAGGAGAAATTATAGAGGGATAACACGAAGAAATATATTTTTGGGTATATCTAAAGGTTATTAGTATTATAAAAATTTATAGTAGAGTAGTAGTAGTTGAATTTAATAGAGAAACCATTTCCTATAACCAAATGGAAAGGTAGAAGACCACCATGGAATTTTTTATTTATCTCCCATATATATTTTAAGGAAATAATATGATATGGGTTTTAGTGGATTGACTAACCATTAACTACCAATTTATCACTATTCGAGAAGATGTTTCACTTGAACAACATTATAATATATATGTAATGGAATTGTTGGGAATCTATGGGGCTCCACTTTCGATCATCTCAGATCATGATCCAAGGTTCACATCTAAATTCAGAAGATATATCCAATAGTATATGAATTCTAAAATGAATTTCAATATGACTTATCACTATTAAACTGATGGAAAATATGAGTGGACTATTCAGACACCAACAAAATGCGGAAAGCCTACACAATAGAATTTAAATGAGGGTGGGATCAAAATAACTCATCAGTTTATTTTTCATACAATAAATTCCTTAACATAGGAATTCAAATAGCTCCATATGAAGCTCTATATTGTAAGAGATGTAGAACTCCCCCTTTTTACGAAAATGTTGGTGAATGAAAGCTACTTAGACTTAATATCGGTTAAGACATCAAATAGAAGGATAAATCTTTGCAACATCATATAAAGGATATATAGAGGTAGAAAATGTTTTTATGGAATCCCTCAAAGGGACATCGATATTTGAAGTTAAAGAAAAACAATTCCATTAAATTTCATAGTGTAAGAGAGTCGTGTTGATTGGAAATAAGGGGAAGATTATCCCTAGGGTCATTGGTCCATTTTATATCCTTAACCACATAGGAATAGGGTCCTATTGACTTGTACTTCAATCAAATATGGATTAATTTCATGATATGTTACACATATCAATCATGAGGATGCACATACCTGACCCCTAATTTGTAATCAATCTGGAGATGGTACAACTGGAGAATTACCTATCATTTGAGAAAAAAATGAAGAAGATCCAAAACCATAAATACAATTTTTTATGCAACAAGAAAACTCAGCTTGAAAAATTTATTTGGTTGAACCGTAAGTACAGAGATGTGACGTGGGGACCAGACGAAATAATGAAACAGAAGTTCCCTCATCTATTCATAACTAAGAATTAAAGTTAATAATTCAAGGATGATATTTATAAAGGGGTGAGTTTAAGGAACCCATGATTATTAGTTATATTTTCTTCCTAAATAAATGTGTTTTGTATTATATTATATAATATTATACATGTAAAAAATATAGAGAAACTAAAAAACTTTTACCTCATTGATAAATTTCAATAAATTTTTTATCTAAAAAATTGAAAATGGAAAATAGTACATTTTAACATTAAATTTAAAATATTATATATAACATAGGAAAATACAGATCTCCCTTGTAAGCTTGAATCATTACCCCCATGACTAACACTATAAAAAAGAATCCAAATATGATTAAAACAACGAAAATATTTCAAAATAAAAATGTATAAACGTGGGAGGTTTATTAGTGAATATTGATTGAAATAATGAAGTGGTATTTATAGAAGGTGATGTGATAGTTGGAATAGTAATTTGATTATTGGAATAGTAACCTGATTGTTGGGAATAGTGACATGACTATTGGGAATAGTAACTTGATTGTTGGAATAATAATTTAACCTTAAAATAATAAAGGTTGATATAAATAAAATTTATGAGGAGTTTTATAAGAAAATATTAATATTCTAATTTCAAATAATATAAATCATTATTAAAAAAATAAATTGATATATAGTCCCATTTTTATTAAATTGTATTTTAATGTTTTTTGTAAAAATCATATTTAATATACTAAAAATAAAAATTTACTATCTACGATATTTATTTTTATAAAATTAATATCATTTATACAATGATCATATAAAATTTTTTTATTGGTGATTTCATGGTAATTTTATGAAATACCTCATTTTTTAAGTGAATGGTAAAAATAATGTTTTTCATGCAACCTGTGAATATTAAATTACATTATTCATGATGTAATAATGAACTAATAATTTATAGAACATTATTTTAATTCAAAATATAATTAATTTCATAAAAGATTCATTAAAATACAATTAAATTTATTTCTAAACCTAAAAATCATTTTTCAATACCTAATGTTAAAAGTGATCCCCAAAATGACAATTCTTGTTTTGTCCACATTCCTTTTTAATAAAATTAGTGAATTTAAATAACCATGGATTTTAATGTCCTAAATCAATAAAACTATATATTAATATATATATATGATTTATATGGTAAAAATTCACAATTACATGTTTTACCTTTGATAAAATATTTTTTTAGAAATATTAATCTTAAAATACCCCGATCTTCAAGTTTAAATAACTCCTCTCCCTCCACTTGAAAAACCAATTCCCTCCTCACTTGAGAAATCCAAAGTTATTCAATAATACTATCTATTAATACATTATCAAACTTTGGTATTTTTTGGAGTAAAAAAACTCCAAACATCAACGTATTTTTAGTGTTGTACAATAGAAGGTACACGAAGGAAATAGTATTTTTCTATCAGTTATTCTCTCTATTCATTCTTATCTATCTTTTCATCCCAATTCATTGGAAAACATAAACTTATAAAATTATACACATTGTATTTTACCATTATATTAGTGATGTTAACCCACTACAAGTAACATATTTAAAACATATATAAATTATGAAATTCCATTTTCCCGCTCTTTCTAGAATATCCCGTTAACAGTCAATTAAACACCTACGAGGACATTTCCAATCCATTTATTATCTACAAACCTATAGATAATTAAGGAAAATATTTATTATATAAAAAATCGTAATTTTTTAATATTATTCTTCATGAATTTATTCTACTTATATATATATATTTCTGTGACAAAATAGAAAAATCAAGGAAAATTTTAATTTTTTATGGAAAACATTCTATCAAAGGTATTAAAATAAAAAATAGAAATTAATAAATATAATAAACTTATCATAATTTATAAATATTTTTAAAATTAAAATAATTTAATCTTGTATCAATGTTTTTAAAAAACTTTTTCTATTATTCAGGAGATAGAAAAGTGATGATGTAAAGCATAAATCAATGTATGAGGATCCTCGAAACCAACTCATTTTCTTTAGTTTATCCCTAATTCAAGGTATCTTTAATATATATATTAAAATAATTTTATTTAAATATAATTTCATTATTCATAACTTTTAGTTTTTGTAATATACATGTTTCTAAATTTATTTATAATCCAAATAATTATATTTTCCAAAAATTCATTCCATTCAATTTTTTGACTCCTCGGGTATTATTTTGTATCCAATGAAAAATGATATTTTATCCCCATGTATGATCTCTATTTTTAAATAGTTAATCCCAAATTATATTATTAATGTATTATTTATGAAATACTTATGAAACCTTTTCCTTTCTATCAGTTATTTCATGACTAGAATTATTATATGTTCTATGTGTTATATAATATTTTGTGAATATTATAATGTGATAGGTGGGACAAGAATTATATAACCCTTTGATGAATTAGGAAATGGGAAATTTATTATGAGTTAATTTTTGTTATATATAAAAATTATTCTATATTTCTTCAAAATTATGATGTCATGATTATGAACTTTTGTTATGCATGAACATGATGCATGGTTTTTTCATAACTATGTGTGGAATTTGACTACTATGAAATGATAATTCATTTTAATGAATCACCAAATTATTTTCTATTATCAAATGATTAATTCATGATTATCATTATGATAATATTATTATGACATGATGATTATTATTATTGTCACTATATTTATAATTATTTACGTCACTTATTTTTCATCTTATAGCAATTTTAGCTCGCCCCTTTCTTCGATTTAAGTCCTCAGGAGACTACATGTAATAAGGAAAACATCAGATAATAGAAGGATAAATAATATGTATTTAAATAATTATTTATGATTTATTATCTATTAGTGTTATATGATACTAATTTTCCCGAGACACTAAACCTATCGATCCTTGAATGTATATCTATTCTGTTATTTATGGTTAAAATGAAGTAATAATCCTTTAATAAAATGCAGGGTCTCTATACAACCCACTTAGCACTATAAAATGTCCCAATCCCACTAAATGAGTAAAATTAGTATATATTCTAATAGAAAAATGACTATATACACACTTTAAATACTTAATTCCTACATAGATATATCAAAACACCAATGAAAAACTAATATATCTCAAAATAGAGTAAAAATAAATCCCAATCATGTAGAACACATATATTAATTATGTTAAATAATAAATATATAACACAAAAATTGGTATATATATTGAATGACAACTTATATGACTAGTCATGATGCATGGAAAAACAAATTATAAAAATAGTAATATAAATGTCATCAATGTTAACTCGGACGTCCTCTGTAAATGTGATGGTCATAAACCTTGCAAATCCCTTTCCCATGTCCAACACCAAAATCATTTTTATAACTTTTCCCAAGTAAATCTAAAAAGAGAAAGTAGAAATTGTGCCCCGATACTATATTGTAATGCCCCAACATGAACAAATTGGGTCTGAACCAGAGTGCCACATGACCTTATGCTCACATCCCCCTGTATAAGAGGCTACATACTATTAGTGAGGTTCTAATTTCATTAGTGGGGAGACTACACTCTCTATATTTTCATTGAACAAATGATAATATAATAGAATATAACAAAACAAATAATCATATTAAACATGTGAAATATATGTAAGAAAAATACTAGTCAATAAAATAAATAAACCAGTATACTGGTGTGACAATACAAACCATGGTATAAATGCATAGTACGTAAATAAATAAATAATACTATACTGTCTTATAGAGTCCTTACTGGTCATCCACTAGTTCCATTCTCCTCTGCTTAGAAATCAACCAAAATCACCAATTCGTTACCCAAATCACTAAACATTATGTCTTTATGTTCATGGATATTCTCATGGAGGGTGTGAGTAATAAAACATAGTTGGAAAACACCATTACATGATTAAAAAGATTTCTAATGTATAATTTATGTATTCCATGACAATAATATATGAATAAAATAAATAACATTACCAGAAAAAGTACTGAAAATCGGTACACTAACTAAGTCACCACAAATCCCTGACCATACATCATTCGGCTCCAAGCCGATAGGATAATAACTAGATGATGTAAGTGAGTAATAAAAAAACAAATTGTTTGTAATCATTTCTCTCAATGGTATCAATACTTCTATCTAAATTAATCCCCTATACCATTATATCCCATCATAATTATGGGTTATGCCTCCATACTATCGTACCCTATTTGGGACTTGAGTAAGGCCTTTTGGCCATCATGCCCCTAACATGCTACCTCAAGTCAGGCCTCTAGATCTTCATAATTGAAATATATAATCAATTCAAAAATCATAAATATTGCAAGACATAGATAGTCTCCCTATAAGATATAAGAATCAAATAATGATATACCTGTCACAAGTACCATGAATGATCTCAAAGTCTTGGTAACACACATGACAAAGTAGAGTATAAAAGGTAAGCATAACATATCATCCTGATAAAAAGTAGATATATATAACAACATGTAATTATCATAAAACATTCAAATAATCCAATCTACAAATACTTATGGAATCAACATCAAAATGTATCACATAGGTTATACATAAACCCACATACGATCACAATTAAGAACAATAAACAATGTATGAAAAAAATTATAACGAAAAAACATGTGGAAAGGAGAGATAAAAATGTAAATAACATCCTTACTCAAGGTTCTAAACAAAAATTTCATTTTTTTTCAAGTGTACCATCTTTTGAACCATGTGTTTACACCGATTCGACAAGTTATCTTGCCAAGGACTCCTAAAATTGGTTCTAACATAACAAGGGTTATTAAGTAAGGAGAATAAAAAGATAAATCCATGGGAATGAAAAACATACCCACTATAGATTATCAAAAATGGTAGAATCTAGTCCATGATGATGGAATAAAGAACTATCACCCATGTATAGTTTTTTTCAACAGTATCATTCTGGTTAACGACCAAAACACTAAAATTTATTGATAAAAATGATTACAAAAGTCTGAAATAAGGAATTATTTTAATATCCATAACCTAGAGAGGGATTAATTCAGGCGGAAGATCATCACTCCAAGTAATATCATTAGAAACACCCATATTGGCAAGGCCATCAGCAATCCTGTTAGCTTCACTGTAGGTGTGATTGGCATTGAAGTTGATCCTAGAGAGCGAGTTTAAACAATCAATCCAGAGAGAAGTGAGCTTCCAGGAAAGATGAATAGTCCCACTCCAAATGTCCTGGATTATAGTAGTTGATTCACTCTCGATCCAGATGTTTTTTCAGTTGTGGTGCCTTACAAAAGAGATAGCATGAATAACATTCAGCTTCTCTACTTCTAGCGTGGAAGTATTGCCACATCATCCATAAAAGCATCCAAGAGTATGATCCAGGTGATTCCTGAAAATAGCACCACAACCCACTGGCCCAGGGTTTCCTTTTGAGGCACCATCGACGTTAACATTAATCCATCCTAGAGGAGGAGGAAGCCAACACACATCAAAGGTAGACTTCTGACCAAGATAATTCCCATTCACTTCAATCTGACGAAGGATCCCGAAATCCCAAACCGAGTTTCTGTATTGATCCTTTTGAATCGAGGTCGCCTCACAGATGGCCATGGGAATTTTAATTTCACATGCACTAATCTGGAATGATTTATTACGAAAGATAAAATTGTTATGACAATACCATATTACTTAAAGAACCTCTTCTACTGCTGCAAGGAGATGTTTTTTGATCTGTTGGGAGTCAGAAATGTCCATGAATCATTGCAACTACAGAGTAATAGAACTATCCAGGGACTATCTGCAATCAAAGATGTTAGAAATATAATTTCATAGAGCAGACTCTATATCACACGAAATTAAAAGATGGTCAATATCCTCTCTATGTTGATTAAACATTCGACATTTGGAGAAAAGATTAATCCCAAATGTTTGTAAGAAATCATCCATGGGGATTTTTTAATGAGCAATGCGCCAAATTAATGTCAATCTCTAAGTTTTAAGCTATGGTTTATTAATGTTTTTAATCCAAGAGTGATTGTTGTTTTCATTTCTAAACAGATTATTGTTGTAGTTATTGGAATCAAACATTACCTTGTGAGAAGCATCCCACATCAGGAAATCATTAGTGTTAGTTATAGGGTACCTCTCAACAATTTGTTTTATTTCATCCGGAATGTTAGGTTTAGGAATTATCATGACATTATTTATGGTATCATTATTGAGGGAAGAGTGATGGTTATTGGACATCAAGGAGAAAAATTGAGCACCCGTCCAGTTGTCAAACCAAAATCTTAAATTAGAGTTCTTACTATCCATCCATTTGGAATTAGCTATAATAGAATTGAAATCATTTTTAATAGCAGGAAAAATAGAGGAAGTAAGAAAGTGGCCCTGATTGTTTATGAGTTTTTTGAAAAATGAATCCCTAATAAATTTCATGGAGGGATAGTCATTATGAATTAGGTTTCAGGTAAACATATCTTGGAGAGATTCATTAAAAATAGCAAGACTCTTAATACCAACACCTCCTTTATCAATTGTTTTATAGCAAGTAGCCCAGGGGATAGTAACCAATTTCCTCTCAAAGGTACTAACAGTCCAAACAATGTTTTTAATGGAGACATTGATGTTATTTAACATACCTTTCATCCATTTATAAATCATCAAAGAGTAGACCAATTTGGATACAATAGTGGATTTAACCAAACAAATTCTCCCAGCCATCAAAAGACTTGAGCCCTTCCAGGAGGAAAGCTGTTTCAGCGTTTGATCAATGATAGGAATGAAATAGTATTCTTTCGGTCTACCCCATGAAATAAGAACACCAAGTTAAGTGAAGGGTAAAGAACCCTATTTGACCCCTAAGAGACTATAAATGTTGATTTTTCTACGAGGGAAAAATATATACTGAAAAAATATAAGATTTATTCCAATTTATGTGTTGGCCAGACACTTCATGGTAAAGGATGAGGATATTTTTCAGAATATTGATGTTATTTTTGTCACCTTGAATAAATATAATTTTTACATCTGCATAAAGAGGGTGTGAGGGGGCGGTCAAGTTTCTAGGATCCATGATAGGTTTGATATTTTGATTTTCCAAAGATTGGGTGAGAAACCTACAAGGGTAGTCTTTAGAAATAGAGAAAAGAATAGAAGACAGAGGGTAACCTTGCCTATCACCCTTAGAACATTTAAAATAACCTCTAGGTGAACCATTAATTAGAATGGAAATATGACCCAAAATGAAAAGCGTTTTAACCCTGCTAATAAAGTGTTCACTGAAGCCAAACTACCTAAGTACCTTAAACATGAAGTTCCAGTCAATAGTATCAAATGACATAGAAATATCAATCTTAATAGCAAAATTCCCACCTCTAGTTTTTCTGTTTAAAAGGTTAAAGGACTCAAAGGCAAGACGGAAACAATCTTTGAAGGATCCTCCCTTGATGAATCCAAATTGGTTCCAATAGATAATTCTATTTCTAATCACCATAATTCTGGTGTCAATAAATTTAGTAATTATCTACAAGAGGATATTTATGATAGAAATGGTTCTAAAGTAGTTAATTTCATCATAATTATTAGTTTTAGGGATAAGAAAAAAAAAATTGAGCATTAAGTACATAAGGAAGAGTTACATTGAGAAATAATGTTTTCACCATTCAGAAAACATAATCCTGAATAACATCCCAGTGTTTTTGGTAAAATCCATTAGTGAAATAGTTCAGTCCAGGGTCACCGTCCTCTTTTAAGCTAAAGAATATGTATTTGATTTTATGATCAAGAGGGGTGTTATTAAGTAAAAAGTTATCCCCATCAGTAACCAATGACGGGATAGCATCCGGCCTGATGTCCCTATCTATATCAGTTCCATTGAATATATTGTAAAATTTAGAGACAATAGGATTGATGATGCTTTCCTCTAAATCAAGAATCTATTCCCCATATCTAAGGAAAGAGAAATTCCTATAAGATTTCTTCACTCTGTGAAGGGAATTATAGAATTTAGTATTCGTATCCCCATTATTCAGCTAATTGGCATTAAAGAGTTTCTTTTTAATACTATCCTTAAAATTAACTAAGTTGATAATCTTAGAGGAAATATTTTTTTCGTGATGAATATCGTGAGAAAAGTTAGAAGAGGAATTCTCATTTTGAAATTTAGTATGATCTTTTTCCAAAGAGATGATATCATTTATCGATATCATTAGATTTTTCTTTGCACCATTTTTTTAGGAATTGTTTTAGCATTTTCAATTTCACCGAACAAGCAAAAGAATCATTTTGATCATGAGTATTAGCCCAAGTTCTTTTAATGATATTCCTACAGTCAGGGTTAGAAGGCCAAGTGGCATTAAATCTGAAAGGAGCCCTAGGCTTACTTTGGTTATGTAAAAAACTAACCAAAATAGGGTGGTGATCATAGGCAATCTTCTATAGGGTAATACTGGAGATATTATCCCATTTATCAAGTTCATGGTCATTAGTAAACACCTTATCAAGTTTTATAGCGATGGCCCTATTATAATTCTTACGAAACCATGATAATTTACAACCCATTAAGTTAATTTTTGTAATGTTATTTAGCTCAATACAAGATCTGAATTCCCTAGAGGAGATGGATCCATGATGAGGGACAAATATTTCACTTGGAGCAAGAATATCATTGAAGTCCTCGACTAAAAACCAAGGGTTATGAATTGTGATACATAGCTGGTAAATATCATTCCAAAGAACTCGTCTATATGGATATCTGTTTTAGGCACAAACAAAGGGAGTGTAGACATGACCATTTTAAAATATGTAATCACATGTAATGGACTGGTTAGTAATATTGTGGATATTAATATTTTTAATAGAGGAATGAGAAAAAAGCCAAAGAGATTCACAAGATATCCCATTATTACAAGCCCTTAGGAAGGAATAACCAAAGGGGGGAAGCATGTTGAAATCTTGAGGCATAATTTATTTTGGGATCAATATATAGCAAACAGTCTAGGTTTATGAGTGGTGATAATTCTCAAAACAACATTAAAAGTGTCAGGGATAGCAATCCCTTGATAGTTCCAATATAAAATATTCATTTATACCTTTTTTTATTGGGGCTATCCCCCCATTTTTTGTGACTTCCATATTTGATCTGGTTGAAACTACAGAAGTAGTATCCTTTGAAGTAATATTCGGTTTCCTCTGCAAAGCCAAATGTGTTTCCAAAGGGGCTTGCTGCTCCTTATTTAAGACCTGCATGTTAGAGGCTTGGGAAAATAGATTGTCAGGATAATGAACATGGTGAAAATTAGTCATCTTTCTAGGTTCTAAATGGGATGTGCCACAACTTTCCTTCCTAGAATCCCTTCTAGAAGGTGAAGACAAGAGGGTAGCCTTATAATGAAGCCCACCCTATTTGTTGCTTTCCACAATATTGATAGATTGATGCAAAACTGTGTTATCAGAAGTTAAAGTAGTATTGTGTGAGGTATGTTCAGTGGAAGAGTCCTATCTCTCCAACATCTTAAAACATAAGTTAGTAGGATCTGATTTTATATCCTGTAGATTAGGGACCAAAGGGGCAGCAGTTTCAGGGGGATGGTAACCTAAATCATTGTCATGCAAAGGGTGTGATAAAATGTCCAAGATTTTCTCTTCAATATAACTTTTTAATGTCCTATCCAGCTTTTTCCACATCCTCTTCCTCAACCAAGACAACCCATGACTTACCTTTATCTGAGTCTAAAAGTCCAAAGGAATTAAACTTTATAACCCATTTGTCCTATCTCTTTTTTGAAGTTTCAGGTTTCTATAAATTGGACTCTTTCACTCTTCTATTTCCTTTGGCTTTAGTCTAGCCAGAATTGCTAGGTTGTGGAGTCTGTTTTTGAACTTTCCAGCAATTGTGAATGGAATGCCAAACAAGCATACAGAGTTCACAATATGGAGGGAGCCTTTCATATTACAGCTTCACAATTGTTTTGTAATTCATAGAAGATAAGTTAATGGATTGAGGCTATTTTGTTTCATCACCCATGTATAGTGATAAGATATAATGTAACTAAGATAATGACATTACTCATCAAGAACTCATACATTCATCATGAATATTTCCAATACACCAATGCTATAATATCCTCCATATAAAACAAAAAGTATCAACCCTTATTAAAAAAACATCAGTCCATTACTATATTTGATATAAGATAAAAAATTCATATAATAGTTGAATTTCTAATAATCATAATGAACTCCCGAAACCCCATCTAGAATCAACCAAATTTTCAAACAACGGTTAATGGGAGTGAATCAAATACCTATATCAACCAACAGATGTTCACAGCTGAACTAAAAAAGGGGAATCCATGGATGATAAAACATAAGTCCTCATAAATTTAAGGGTTGTTTAAATTTTCCCAAACATATAAGGAAATGTCGAATCCCTCATTTCTAAAGGTCAATTCAATTAATTGAGAGCTAAAATAATTATTAACTAATTAAAAACACGCTAAATTGGAACCAAAAATCCCCCCACATTTGGTTCGGTCAATATCTGAGGTTTTATAGAATTTAAATAGAAATTTAAATATATCCTCAAAGATAAAATTCCTCACACTACAACCTAGCCATAAACGTAGTGGTTCTTGAGAATGTTGAAGAATAAATGGATTGGACTAATTTTTTTGTCTGTTTTCATGATTTTTTACCCTCAACACTTCTTACACTATTCCTCGGTGAGGTAATTGATGTTATTTTACATATGTAGGGACATCCATGGATTCCCAATCCTTTTGTTGTTTCATGTTTTTTTCTGTAAATCCACCAAAATCACATCAACACTTCTATAAACTTCTTCAAATCATCTTAGTCTCCAACAAAATATTGATCAAACTAAAAATTAGGATAAGAATATGGAAAAGGTATTTTTATTCATATAAAAAATTAAAATATTTATGACCAATATATACCTGTCATGGTAATAAAAACTCACATAGTTTGGTGAATTTTAAAGAGTAATATCATACCTTTTAAGGCAATGTGACCAGAATCATTATTGGTCCATTTATGGTCACATACTCTTGAAAAACGAAGTGAATTTTTAGTTCCTGTTTCTATGTTTAATGAAGTTGCATTTTAGATTATTTATCAAATACCCATGATGTTTTTTTAGTTCATGTAACATGGACCATTGTGTCATTTTTTATAATGTAATTTTACTAAAAAGTATTCCAAGTAGTTTAAATTCATGTGGAATGGAATACAAGGTAAATGTTACATATAATTTGTTAGAGTGGTACATACAGATTAGTGGCTCTTTCTATTTTTCACATTCTCATTATTCCCTAGATGGGGAAAGATAATTAGAATCCTAGGTGATGGGGTCTAGTAAAGCAGTGTTGGGAATTACACTGAATTGGAATAACATTTATATATTTTTCGCATAACATTTAGACACGGGGGATGATTTAATGGTTGGGAATTTGGGTACAAGTGTATATTATCCATAATGAGTATCATGGTCAATAAAGTTATCAAATACTCTCATAGAAATATGGGACTTATTTACCAAGGGGATAGTGTATTTTTTGGGAATTTAGAACCCTTTCTATTATATACTATGATTGGGGGAATGATTATACAAGATTCCCAATTATTGTTATCAGAGGTATTCATGATTGAATGGGTGAATCACAGATATTCCTGGTGAACAAATCATGTATGTTTGGTGGCTCTGGAGGAGGCCATGATAGAATAGGATTTTAGTTTCTAGAAAAAATAAAAGGTATTAAATTAGGTTCTTTGGGTTAATTGAATGGTTTAGATAACAATGAGAGATGTCCTTTATAAAATAGGTATACATAAGATGAATTTTATGTGAGGAATCAATATTGAAAAGTGGAAAACATATACATTAGAAACCACTATATTCTCATTATATTAGGTTTCTTATGTGAATGTATATGGTCTATAAATTATAAGTGGTTTTAATAATTATAGCATCCCGCCATTTTATCACATAAACTTTCACTACATTTTACAAAACCAAGGATCTTTAAGGATTGGTGTCTTGGAAACCAGGAACTTAAAACATGAAAACATAAAACATTCTTCTTAAAACACTTGAAAGGATTCTCCTCATATTCATACTAGGTTCATTACTACATCTCATAACTGGGGGACATACATCAAAAGAAAGGGTGAGTAGAAGGCCCAGTAAGGGAAACAAGGGAAACATTTAACATGTGAACTTGAGATACATCAATAAAGTCATGAAAAGAACTTTAAGGCATGAGAATGGAATCATGAGTCATATCATAATAAGAATAACATTTTTCATAACTGTAACACCCCAGGATTTCAGAGTGTGTTATTTCTTAAAAATAATTCAATAACTTGAACTACACGCATCACCGAGTTCAATCACACCATTAAAACAGGTCATGAATAGTATTAACTACATTTTGAACTTTATATAATCCTTATAATTTTAGAATCCCTATTATGAGTTTCTTAGTCATAATGCAAGAACATATTCATTTTCAGTATTTCACTTTTATCAACTTCTAATAGTGAAACCTTTTTAAATACAATATTTTAAACTTTTTGACTAAATGGGGACATCAAAAATTTAAAATGAAACACCCCATGCTTCCACGGTATGTTTCCCTTCGAATAATGCGATAGCGTGTGTTGTACGCAACCTCGAGTTCTAACACACACCACAACTAATTAAACTAGCCGTTGTGAATAGTAATACCTACTTTTTAAAATAATATATATTTTATATTTCAAAATGGACTTCATTTTTGGATTCGGAATATCTAATTTAGCCTAAGGTGAAATTTTGGTACTTTTCGGATAACTTTCATATTTTGATGAATAGTGAAAATTACTAAATTTTAATTAAAAACAACTTTTTTAATCAGAATAATTAATAGTGATAAATTATGAATTTTAGTAGTTTTAAAGTATATTTAGAATATATTTTTACCATTTAATATAATTTTGGTCATTGGACATAATTTTACAATTAAACCGAACATAAACAAGTGTCAATCTTTTGATAGTTATTATCTCTTAAAAACACGCTTTTTGTTTTGACAGCGGGAATTAATTTTAAATTAATTTCTGCCACTTCTGTGTTTTTAATTTAGAAAAATGGATTCCATATTTGTAATCAGGATGTTCAAATTGTGTAAATAGGTAACTTTTATTTTTAGACATTTTGAATAATTATTGCGGTAAATATTTTATTTACCATGGTTAAGGGTAAATCCGGTAAATAAGGGTTAAAAAAATAATATTATAATAATACTAAATTACCCTAAAACGTGTCTTAACCCTATTGGTTGATACATGGTCGACCATGGGCATCTTGGGGTCTATTTTGGGACCCCATGGATCCACTTGTAAGTGATAATGACACTTTATTTTAATTAAGTCAAAATGAATACAAAAATGACACAAGCATATATCGTTTAGCAAAACAAGTGTTACATAGGGTTATATATGTTGGATTTTAGATTATAAATATTCATTAGAAATATAAAAATATTTCCTACATAATGATATTTTATTTATAATTTTTAGACATTAAATAATTTATTTTATTTATGACACAATGATGATGCAGTAATTACTATAATAGTGAAAAATTAAAATAATTGATATTATAAATACCCAAATAAATATAATATGAAACTTTTAATGAATTAAACTAATTTTCTAGGATAATATGATATATTAGGATTGATTTAATTGACTTTATTATAAGTAATCAATCTGTTATAAGTTTCACAAAAATCAACTATTGAATAGTGTCAAAATTGACATAAAAGAGTTCTTAAAACAAATATTATATTATTAATTGATATTAAATTCCTAAAAATCTAAGGTTCGGCCAAGAGACTTATATCATGATAGGTTCATCATTAATGGACCACTTGGGGGTCGTTTGGATGTATATAGTATGTTTATTAACCATATTATATAAAAATACAAAGAGACATTGTAAAAGTGAAACTAATTAACTTAGAGTTAATACTTAAAGATAAGGTTAATATAAGTACCAAAACCTTTCTAAATTATATTGGTTGAGTTTTTTTCGACCCATCCCCACCTTAACATTTTAATAGTAAACTTTGGAGCCATTGGAAACCGAATATGAATTTATTATAAACTAATATTTCTAGCTTTTCCAAAGGTGCCCCTCACCCCTCTTATAAAAGGGCACTCCTCCTTCCCATTTAGTCACACCTTCAAAGCCTTTTGGTTCGGCCAAAATCTTCCCAAATACTCTCCCAACATCCCTCACTACAACCTAGAGGCCTTAGTTTGATCATAAATCCATCTTAAGGAGCCCTTTTGATCAAATAAAAAGGAAGAACCCGAAGAAGAGGTAATGATTTCACCACCCTTTTCTAAGTTCATTTCTTCTTCCACTTCTTCTTCCTTTGTTGTTACCATTATAAAATAATAAATCCCGTATCATATATATACTGTTATGTTATTATAAATATGGTACAACCATATTCAGTATTCTATCCACCCTTTGAATAACATGTCACCATACGTGCGTACGTACGGCTTACCGTCTCCACGTCGTGGTGTAATTGTTATTCAATATAATATTATTTGGATGGGTATAATAATGATGTGTAACTCATGTAAATAATAAATATAACATGTTAAGGATTCTTTATATGTGATATACCATCCATTATATATTATTTTAATATCAAAAGAATGATATTGTCGCTCGTGCGTACGTACGGACTACCGTCTCCACGAACGTGATGAGATTCATTCCCCATCGTATCCATTCAAGTATAATTATCATTTTATGATTTAAAAAATGATGTTTAAGGACATGATATCATTCTGGATATGAATAATATAAAACCTATCCTTTACAAACATGTCTTACGTAACAAAACATATAAAAGAAAACAAGTAAGTTAACACCCGAAACAACGATAATACTAAGATATTATTATCAAATCAATATTAAAAGATCATATATGATATCATGTTAATGTATATGAGTATTGCATAATTTAATAACAATTATTTCACCATTATACAGGAGGTTAACCCACCCCAACCAAGGAAAAGTACAAGGTAAGGGTTTTTCATCTCACTCCTTATTCCCGTGAGATTCATGCCATATTGCCACCATTACCTTTTGTGTGGTGTATGTACTGCCCATAATTATATTATTTGTGTAATAAACTCTAATTTATGTGTATTTACATATTCATTGTATGATACCTCTTTCATGGGTTGTATGTTTCATAAGTTACCAAATTGGTAAGGATTTATTTCGCAATCTCTTCATTATCCGAGATTGTTTATACATAATTATCTACTGGGACCTTGTTATCATCCACGTCCATGTTTCTTCAAAATGTATTTCAAAACATTTCTAATATTTAAAAGAATATGGGTTAAAGTCATTTATAACCTTGTTTGACTTTTTATAAGAGGTTTATAAGGGAATCATTCCGTCGTTTTCCAAACAAGGTGCTTTTAACCTTTTCGACAGAATTAAGATAAGAATGTTTTTTTAACTTATACGGCGGGTGCGGTTATTTTCCGCCGTTATAAATTCGTCAAAACTTCCCTTACAAGCTTATAAGAACATTTTCAAGAAAATTTTTTATTTTATATGGCTCTTAAATGGTTTCAAAAATAGAAAGAGATATTTCTCTAAAAAGTGTTTTGATTTCATCTATGTCAACATCCTTTGACGGATTTTACGCTTATTTGAAGTTGATTTATTATGATACAAAACTTCCATATTGTAATAAAGTTTTGTGATATGTTTGACTGTGGATGTGCCATTTATATAGCATTCATGGTTTATGAGTAAAGTATTGACATTTTGTATGCTAGTTCCAATAAGAATGTTTATGTTATATTTCAACCTTTACTTCATATGAATGTGTTGGACAAGTATGTTCCAGGTTGGGGACTGGTTAAAGTAAGCCCTCCAGGTTGGGGACTGGTAAAAGTAAGCCCTCTAGGTTAGGTACTGGTAAAGGTAAGCCCTCCGGTTTGGTTTCCGGTTATTAGAAGGACTCCGGGTTGGTGTCCGGTTATTAGAGGCACTCCGGGTTGGGTTCCGGTTACAGTTAGCCCCAAGGTCTTGGGATGAGGCCTTGACAAAGAAATTAAAGTTCATCATTATGAATTCCAACATTATGAAAGTGGTTATTGATTTTTGCATGTGATTATTCGATTAGTAGAATATCCATGTGAATAAGTAAAGGGCATTATTTCATTTTATTTATGTCATACCATGTTGAAAGTTCATGTTTGAAAGGATTTTGTTTTAGTTATACATTTCCTTAAATGTTTATTCTTATTTATGAAAGTTTCCGCTATATTGTTATCCTTACTGGACATTTGAGCTCACCCCTTTTCTATGTTTTATTTTTCCCAGGATGTGAAGAAGTAAATTGTGAATGACCTGCAGGGATATTATGTGGGGATATGAGTGTGGATTATGGAGACATTATGTTGTTGTAGTAGTTTTTCATTTTATGATGTAATGTAAAACTTATGAATATATCTAGTGTTTCCAAGGCTGTTAAACCAATCGGTCTTTCGAGATTTGATCTTTCTTTTGATCATGCCAATGTTATGTAATAATGCACCGACTCTGGGTAACTAGGGTCGGGGCGTTACAGTTGGTATCAGAGGAAGTTTAGTACAGACCATGGAAGCTAGATTTAGATAAACTCTGATTAGAGCACGTAGACCTAAGATGAACTTTGAGGATTAGTATAGAAGAACTTCCTAGAATTTTGGTATTGTAGAGATTTTATGAGTTTTCCGAGCAATACATCCCTATCTGGATACGAGAAGGTAGAGGCGGCTCTGGAACAGATGTACCTAGGGGTAAAACCTGAAAACACCGCTTTGAGCTAGACTCGAACGGGAACTGGTGCACGACAACGGGCCTTGCTGCACTCTTGGTTACGACACTCCCGGGGGATATGCTTAGGATAACTCTCATTTTCTTTACAAATAATTTTGAAGGGTTTATGAGTATATACTTCCTCAAAGAAAACATTTTTATGATTATGGATTATATCCATAAATAGTTCAATTTATGTTAAGTGTTTTATAAGTATAGGATTATGTATTTTGATTCATAAACTGATCTAGTGTATTCCATTGTTTAGAAATGGCGCCCAGTAGAAGGAATGAGAACTCCAGAAATGAACATGATCCAAAGAGAAGGAAGGATCATATCTTTCATGGTCTTAATCTAGAATTTATAAGATAAATAGTCTCCCATGTATTATCATCATATGAAGAAATAATATCGTGTGTTGATAAGATAAGTAAAGAGTTTACTGAGTCCTATGGCTTTGAAGGGAAGCAAGAGAAGAAAAGGATGGAAGAGAGAAATATGGATAAAGGGAAGAGGGAAAAGAAGAATTTTCCCATATGTGGTAACTGTGGAAAGAAACACCTTGGAACTTGCCTGAAAGGAATGGGAGTTTGTTATAAGTGTGGAGGAAAAGGGCACAAAGTACGTGACTGCAAGGGTAAGAAAATGGTTTCAAATGTACAATGCTTCATTTGCAAGGATTTTGGACACTACGCGAACCTATGTCCCAGTAATCAGACTATGCCACAAATGATGCTATTGGATAATAATCAAGTTATGATACTACCACAGATGAAGAGGAATGATTAGAGTTCTTAT
The DNA here is from genome assembly GCA_963277665.1 of Viscum album. Taxonomy (NCBI): domain Eukaryota; kingdom Viridiplantae; phylum Streptophyta; class Magnoliopsida; order Santalales; family Viscaceae; genus Viscum; species Viscum album. The sequence goes on along the minus strand of OY728162.1, from coordinate 922,024,050 downwards.
ATTGATTATGTCAATTGTGTGTTGTATCAACAATGTACTTGTTATAATAATTATGGAGTATATAAGGATTGTACTGCAGTACTATTTCATTAAGGACTTGAGATTGTGTGGAACAAAGAAAAGTGACTCAATAGCAAGATAAATTTTTGAAAAATATATGGTTGAGATAATGATAAATCATAATATAGTTCTGATACTGAGGTAGTGATTTTGGAATAATATGTGATTGTTTTGGATAAATTATATTGGATATTATTGACTACCTTAGAACTGATTAATGATTTGTATATTCCATCATTGTTGGGGTTTAAAACATTTTTTGATTAATGAAGTATATCCAGTATTCTATATGGAATAAGGGAGCATGAATGTAATCAATAAGGAATATGGTAATACATGATGAAGGTATTCATATTCTATTACAGGGTAAAAAGGATCTATATTATGTTTACCTTTCTTATAAATGTTGGACTGTAAGTTTGGACAGAAGTATTTTGGATAGTTCTAGTTTGGATTATTTTGGATTGCCATAAAAGGACAACTCGGAGGTCGGGCGGCAACTTGTCGCGTCCGGCAAGGCTGCGAGACTTGAACCCGCAACCGAAGGGCGACAAGGGTGTATCACCTACCACTGTCCCATGAGATGTCCTGGATTAAATAATGTAGTTTTTTTTTAAAAGATCTGGTAGATGAATTATAAATTCATTTATTTTGGAACCCTGTACGAATAGAATAAATAGAAAAAAAAATTACGTTCTATTATCTTTTAGAGTGAAAGATGAGTTTGTGGTAGAAATTTATTAATGGGTAAAATTCTAATTATAAAGTAAGTATATCTCCTTATTATCTTAGCCAATCTCATAAATAAATTCCTCAACATTAATAATAGAAACTTAGAACAAAAATGTTGTCCTAGATGGTACCTTAAATCATCACAAAATTATGGCTTTGGGATTGTTGGCCTTTTCATAGCCATGTTCTCTACCACTCTCCATCAGATAATTGATGGTTAGATTTCTCTTCCATATCCATATTTTCCTACATGGAACCCTAGTATGTGTTATTTTCGGTAATCTTCATACTTTCCACTCTTTATTTTAAATAGAGGCCTCATTAATTCATTTTTCGATGTGGGATTTCAACTAAGATATTTTGAAATGTCAAAAATGTGTTGTCCCAATACCCTATATTTTGTTGAACCGATGGTACTTCAAATCATCATAGATTGATGAGTTTAAGGACCTCAATTTTATATTTTTTTGTGATTGATGACCTCAATCACTACCTATAAATATTTACATTTTTCCTCCAATTATATGTCTCTAATTGCCACCAATGTTCTCCTAATCGAGATCATAATTTGGTGGTGACCCTTTCATTTCTCTTTTCCTCATATTCAGACTAAATTTTAGTAACCCAATTTCCGATGTGGGTTTTCCCACAAATATATTTTCTACTTTCAACCTTTTATTTTCGAAGAACAATTTCAAATTGTGAGGACACAATTTATTGAAGGAGGGGAGAATGTAACACCCCAGGATTTCAGAGTGTGTTATTTCTTAAAAATAATTCAATAACTTACACTACACGCAACACCGAGTTCAATCACACCATTAAAACAGGTCATGAATAGTATTAACTACATTTTGAACTTTATATAATCCTTATAATTTTAGAATCCCTATGATGAGTTTCTTAGTCATAATGCAAGAACAGATTCATTTTCAGTATTTCACTTTTATCAACTTCTAATAGTGAAACCCTTTTAAATACAATATTTTAAACTTTTTCACTAAATGGGGACATCAAAAATTTAAAATGAAACACCCCAAGCTTCCATGGTACGTTTCCCTTCGAATAATGCGATAGCGTGTGTTGTACGCAACCTCGAGTTCTAACACACACCACAACTAATTAAACTAGCCGTTGTGAATAGTAATACCTACTTTTTAAAATTATATATATTTTATATTTCAAAATGGACTTCATTTTTGGATTCGGAATATCTAATTTAGCCTAAGGTGAAATTTTGGTACTTTTCGGATAACTTTCATATTTTGATGAATAGTGAAAATTACTAAATTTTAATTAAAAACAACTTTAATAATCAGAATAATTAATAGTGATAAATTATGAATTTTAGTAGTTTTAAAGTATATTTAGAATATATTTTTACCATTTAATATAATTTTGGTCATTGGACATAATTTTACAATTAAACCGAACAAAAACAAGTGTCAATCTTTTGATAGTTATTATCTCTTAAAAACACGCTTTTTGTTTTGACAGCGGGAATTAATTTTAAATTAATTTCTGCCACTTCTGTGTTTTGAATTTAGAAAAATGGATTCCTTATTTGGAATCAGGATTTTCAAATTGTGTAAATAGGTAACTTTTATTTTTATACATTTTGAATAATTACTGCGGTAAATATTTTATTTACCATGGTTAAGGGTAAATCCGGTAAATAAGGGTTAAAAAAATAATATTATAATAATACTAAATTACCCTTAAACGTGTCTTAACCCTATTGGTTGATACATGGTCGACCATGGGCATCTTTGGGTATATTTTGGGACCCCATGGATCCACTTGTAAGTGATAATGACACTTTATTTTAATTAAGTCAAAATGAATACAAAAATGACACAAGCATATATCTTTTAGCAAAACAATTGTTACATAGGGTTATATATGTTGGATTTTAGATTATAAATATCCATTAGAAAGATAAAACGATTTCCTACATAATAATATTTTATTTATAATTTTTAGAAATTAAATAATTTATTTTATTTATGACACAATGATGATGCAGTAATTACTATAATAGTGAAAAATTAAAATAATTGATATTATAAATACCCAAATAAATATAATATGAAACTTTTAATGAATTAAAATAATTTTATAAGATAATATGATATATTAGGATTTATTTGGTTGACTTTATTCTAAGTAATCAATCTGTTATAAGTTTCACAAAAATCAACTATTGAATAGTGTCAAAATTGACATAAAAGAGTTCTTAAAACAAATATTATATTATTAATTGATATTAAATTCCTAAAAATATAAGGTTCGGCCAAGAGACTTATGTCATGATAGGTTCATCATTAATGGACCACTTGGGGGTCTTTTGGTTGTATATAGTAAGTTTATTAACCATATTATATAAAAATACAAAGAGACATTGTAAAAGTGAAACTAATTAACTTAGAGTTAATACTTACAGATAAGGTTAATATAAGTACCCAAACCTGTCTAAATTATATTGGTTGAGTTGTTTACGACCCATCCCCACCTGAACCGTTGAATAGTCAACTTTGGAGCCATTGGAAACCGAATATGAATTTATTATAAACTAATATTTCTAGCTTTTCCAAAGGTTCCCCTCACACCTCTTATAAAAGGGAACTCCTCCTTCCCATTTCTTCACACCTTCAAAGCCTTTTTGTTCGGCCTAAATATGCCCAAATACTCTCCCAACATCCCTAACTACAACCTAGAGGCCTTAGTTTGATCAGAAATACATCTTAAGGAGCCCTTTTGATCAAATCAAAAGGAAGAACCCGAAGAAGAGGTAATGATTTCACCACCCTTTTCTAAGTTCATTTCTTCTTCCACTTCTTCTTCCTTTGTTGTTACCATTATAAAATAATAAATCCAGTATCATATATATACTGTGATGTTATTATAAATATGGTACAACCATATTCAGTATTCTATCCACCCTTTGAATAACATGTCACCATACGTGCGTACGTACGGCTTACCGTCTCCACGTCTTGGTGTAATTGTTATTCAATATAATATTATTTGGATGGGTATAATAATGATGTGTAACTCATGTAAATAATAAATATAACATGTTAAGGATTCTGTATATATGATATACCATCCATTATATATTATTTTAATATCAAAATAATGATATTGTCGCTCGTGCGTACGTACGGACTACCGTCTCCACGAACGTGATGAGATTCATTCCCCATCGTATCCATTCAAGTATAATTATCATTTGATGATTTAAAAAATGATTTTTAAGGACTTGATATCATTCTGGATATGAATAATATAAAACCTATCCTTTACAAACATGTCTTACGTAACAAAACATATAAAAGAAAACAAGTAAGTTAACACCCAAAACAACGATAATACTAAGATATTATTATCAAATCAATATTAAAAGATCATGTATGATATCATATTAATGTATATGAGTATTGAATAATTTAATAACAATTATTTCACCATTATACAGGAGGTTAACCTACCCCAACCAAGGAAAAGTACAAGGTAAGGGGTTTTCATCTCACTCCTTATTCCCGTGAGATTCATGCCATATTGCCACCATTACCTTTTGTGTGGTGTATGTACTGCCCATAATTATATTCTTTGTGTAATACACTCTAATTTATGTGTATTTACATATTCATTGTATGATACCTCTTTCATGGGTTGTATGTTTCATAAGTTACCAAATTGGTAAGGATTTATTTCGGAATCTCTTCATTATCCGAGATTGTTTATAAATAATTATCTACTGGGACCTTGTTATCATCCATGTCAATGTTTCTTCAAAATGTATTTCAAAACATTCCTAATATTTAAAAGAATATGGGTTAAAGTCATTTATACCCTTGTTTGACTTTTTATAAGAGGTTTATAAGGGAATCTTTCCGTCGTTTTCCAAACAAGGTGCTTTTAACCTTTTCGACAGAATTAAGATAAGAATGTTTTTTTAACTTATACGGCGGGCGCGGTTATTTTCCGCCATTATAAATTCATCAAAGCTTCCCTTACAATCTTATAAGAACATTTTCAAGAAAATGTTTTATTTTATATGGCTCTTAAATGGTTTCAAAAATAGAAAGAGATATTTCTCTAAAAAGTGTTTTTATTTCTTCTATGTCAACATCCTTTGACGGATTTTACGCTTATTTGAAGTTGATTTATTATGATACAAAACTTCCATATTGTAATAAAGTTTTGTGATATGTTTGACTGTGGATGTTCCATTTATATAGCATTCATGGTTTATGAGTAATGTATTGACATTTCGTATGCTAGTTCCAATAAGAATGTTTATGTTATATTTCAACCTTTACTTCATATGAATGTGTTGGACAAGTATGTTCCAGGTTGGGGACTAGTTAAAGTAAGCCCTCCAGGTTGGGGACTGGTAAAAGTAAGCCCTCCAGGTTAGGGACTGGTAAAAGTAAGCCCTCCGGTTTGGTCTCCGGTTATTAGAAGGACTCCGGGTTGGTGTCCGGTTATTAGAGGCACTCCGGGTTGGTGTCCGGTTATTAGAGGCACTCCGGGTTGGGTTCCGGTTACAGTTATCCCCAAGGTCTTGGGATGAGGCCTTGAAAAAGAAATTAAATTTCAGCATTATGCATTCCAACATTATGAAAGTGGTTATTGATTTTTTCATGTGATTATTCGATTAGTAGAATATCCATGTGAATAAGTAAATGGCATTATTTCATTTTATTTATGTCGTACCATGTTGAAAGTTCATGTTTGAAAGGCTTTTGTTTTAGTTATACATTGCCTTAAATGTTTATTCTTATTTATGAAAGTTTCCGCTATATTGTTATCCTTACTGGGAATTTGAGCTCACCCCATTTCTATGTTTTATTTTTCCCAGGAAGTGAAGAAGTAAATTATGAATGACCTGTAGGGATATTATGTGGGGATATGAGTGTGGATTATGGATACATTATGTTGTTGTAGTAGTTTTTCATTTTATGATGTAATGTAAAACTTATGAATATATCTAGTGTTTCCAAGGCTGCTAAACCAATCGGTCTTTCGAGATTTGATCTTTCTTTTGATCATGCCAATGTTATGTAATAATGCACCGACTCTGGGTAACTAGGGTCGGGGCGTTACATTAACTTTAAGATGTGGCTACATCATTTAACATAGACAATGATGAACATATCACCAAGGTCCATCCCCAAGGTGTCATTTGAAAATTCCCAAGGTTATTCACCAAGATATCGTGAAAATTGTAATCTCTAGTGGTTAAATCATTACCCAATGCATTGGAGTGCTATCAGAGCGCACCCTTAAATTTTCCTTTATTATCATGGGAGCCACATATATCATCATAAAAAATTTCATAAATAACCCATATAGAATAAAATAAATGGGTTTCATTTCATAATCATAACATTTTAAAAACTGCTTTAAAGACATGATCTTTAGGTCACTTTAAAACCCACGGAAGGGGAGAGCGGGTCTCATGTATGTAAATCCCAGAATTTAATATAGAACATTTTGATATATATTTGAATACCCCTATAGAAATAAGAGCTTTGAGTATTCACTTTATAACATAAAATAAAATAACTTTAGAAAAAGAGAGACATTTTGAGATGGAAATTCTACAGCATAACGGCTATGTTACGAGGTTTTAGAAAACATTGAAATGAGAGGGGACATGGTTCAAACAATAATAAATGACCCATAAAACAGTATAGGGACAAAATAATAAGGATATATTAACATGGTAATTAAATTTGAAGGACATACCATTTTAAATGAAAAACATGGAAGGAAGAAAAAAATTAGATTTCTCTTATGAAAGTTCGGCAGCCTAACGGTGTTACTTAAACTTCAACAAAAATGATTTGAAAAGATCAAATAGCGTCTCTCATAATGTGAACATAAGAGTTCAGTATGATATATATAGATATCATACCCAAACATAATTAAAAGGAACTTGAAAGACTTGACATGAAAGTAGAATTTGAAAAATTAGAAAGTTGAAAGAATCCCTTAAAAATTTGGCAGTCTAACGGCGCCACATAAACATTCATAAAACTAAATGATTAGAGTAAGAGGGGGTATCTCATCATATGAACATAAAAAGGACATTATAATGAAGATAAAATAACATCCTCCAACATATGAACATGGATCATAAATAAAATGACATAAAAGAGATTACTTGAAAAGAAAGAGAGAGGTCAGATCCCATACCTTAAAACGTAACTCTTAAAACTCAAAGGTTTGGACCTTGAGGGCTTGGGGGAACCTTGGGATGACTCCTTGGGAGGTAAAGAGACCATAACATTGTTGAGAATGATTTTGGAGTCCAAAGGATGAAGGATGGCTCGGTATTTATAGGGAAAGTGAGGGGACAAGGCATTAATGGCCAAGGGACATCTCATAAGTGCTTTTCTCAAAACAATGTGCTCTCCCGTGGAATTTCCAATAGATTTAGGCCACATGGGGCCCCCAATACAATAATTCATCACCTTTGGTCGGCCAACCCTTAAAATATCTCATGAAATCATCATGACACGTTTATGATGTCATTAAACATACCGAACCCCTAAAACTGTATTTTTACTATTCACTGAAAATTCAACTTTCTTAGAAATAACCCAAAATTTCACCTTAATCAAATATCAATGCTCTGATTTCAAAAATGAACTCCATTTTATAAAACTAATTTTCTAAATATTTTTAATTTAATTTTTAAATAAAAACACTATTCACCGAAAATTCATTTTTTTCAGAAAAATCCCCAAAAATTACCTTAACATAATATCGATGCTCTGAGTTCAAAAATGAAATCCATTTTCTAAAAATAATTTTCTAAATATTTTTAATTTAATTTTTAATTAAAAAACACTATTCACTCAAAAAAACTAATACCTGAATAATAAGTTATGAAACCATTATTTAACCATTTTATTGAATCACATTACTTAATCAAGGTGCCTAGATTATATTAATACTTTCTTTATGTGATATTACTAATCCATTTGGTCACATTTCTAATCCAAAGCATAAAATCACTATTTGTAATTTACTATTCATCAAAAATTAAGTTGATCTTATTAAACTCTAAATTTTGTAATGAACATAATTGTAGAATGCCATTTTTTTAAAATCATTACACATTTTTAATTATTTAAGGTTTACATAAACATTTTTTTTAAATATCCTTTCTCTAAAATTCACCAAAAAAATGCATACTATAATTATCCGGACATTTGAAAAGTCATAAACATCATCATAAGAAGAAATCCCAATTTTTAGTTAAAACAATGGATTACACAAGGCAATTACGGTCTCCTTACATAGCCCCTTATCACACCAGCATAGGACCTAAGTGTAACGTGTGCTAAGGTGAGAGAATCCGAGGGAGGCTCGGCCAACATCGCCCGAGTAGTAATTTCTATCTTTTTGAACTTCTCGCAAAGGCGATCCCATTCTAGATTTACACGATGATGTTCAGTTTGGGTTTGGTTCAGAGAAAATCCCAGTGGCGCTACCTCCTTCCCAAGTTCTGTTAGATGGGCTTCGATCGGTCCAAGACTACTGGGTGAGGCCATAGAATCTTCTTTCTATATTAATTAACCCAGATTACTTGTATTTAGAGGCAATAATCAAAACGTTTAGTTTCCAGCGGTCATATTGACCAATGGTCATATAACAGTCAAAACCCAATGGTCTCATTTTAATTATACTCATGTTATCAAATGAAACATTTTTTTTGAGTGTAAAAATAAAATAAAATAACACACAAAATTAAGAATCAAGATTTATTCAAAATTTTGGGTCGTTACAATCTTCCCCCCTTAAGAAATTGCGTCCTCGCAATTTTTAAAATTGGGTTTTGAAATTTAATTGAAAGTCCCACATCGGAAAAGGAGTCAGTAACACTATTATTTTAATAGAAAGAAAGGGAAGTACAAAGGTCACCCGAGTTAACCCATACCAGGATTCCATGGAGGAAAACATGGATATGGAAGAAAAAAAAGGGTCAAGTTATGGGGGAGAGTGATAGAAAATATGATTACGAGAAAGTTTACCACGAAAAAATCCCAAACTTATGATGTGTGTAAACAGCCATTGATTACCCAGTAGGAAGCTTCAACCAACAACGTTTTTTTTTTACATTCCTTTTAATAATTTTGAGGAATACATTTACTACATAGAATAAAAACATAAGGAAATATACCTACCTTCTAGTAGAGTTTCATCCTTTAAGAAGTCTAAACCAAAATTAATCTTTTCTCCAAACGATGAGAACTCAAAAACACTTGTTCTTATCATAAGCACAAGAATCATCTTCTAGAGAATCACATAATCCACAAAAGATTAACTATCTATTTCTTCTATCTTTAAACATTATTCCAAAAATAGAAAGGTTAAGGTAAAACAACTCTTCAAAAAGAAAGAATCCCATAGGAATGGAAACAACTTTTAAATATTCAAAGTTACATGGTACTACTCAAAGTTCATCATAGACCATTCCATAAATAACGGTCCTTAAAATTCCTCAAAATAAACCAAACTAAGATTGAAACCCAAATATAAGATGGATTTGATAACATAGTCTCCCAAAATAAACTTCATTGTTCATCTCCAAACAACATCAACCACTCCTAACATCTTATAACAAAATTAGCTAACCTAATCATATTTTACCCAATATAGGTTAATCATTCCCATAAGTAACCTAAATTACTATAAGTCCACCTTAAATTAATCGATTCTTCAAAATATAAGTCAACCTTACTCCTCAATGAAAACACCATAGTAATATATTTACCTTAATCATATAGGGTCCCCAAAATAGTGAACGTCTTCCAAAATAATAATCATCTTTTAATCCCCTAATCATCTCTATCATATTAATACGGCAATCATCACATTTCCTATCTCATTAGATGATGGGACATGTTCTTCCATTTCCCGCCATTAACTAAGATAATAAAGTACAATTAGGGGCTTAAATACTTAGACAATATTCATGAAAAGGATCTTAAAGCATTGAAGGATAACTTGTAAAAGAAAAGTATACCCTAACTTGTGATCCCCTAGGTTCCAAACTAGGTTATCTGTGATCATATATTCTTATGTGAATCTTTATTTTATTTTATCTTTTTTCCTTTAATAATGGTTCATACTAAGCTTATGAATTTACCAAATCATATCCCATGGGAGTGTCATAACCAAAGGTGCAGAAAGGCCCATTGTCATGTACCATTTCCCGTTCGAGTCTAGATCAAAGCATTGTTTTCGGGTTTTACCACTATGTACATCTGTGCCAGAGCCACCTCTACCTGCTCGTATCCAGACAGGGATGTATTTGCTTGGCAACCCCTTACTGATTACTCACCAAAATACCAGGAAGATTTCCTATATTTAAACTTTTCTATAGGGTTCTTCCTAGAGTATTCATATCCTAATTTCCACAAATAAATAATCCATCCTTTGATACCAACTATAGCATCCCGCCTTTTTATCACATAAACTTTCATTACATTTTACAAAACCCAGGATCTTTAAGGTTTAGTGTCTTGGAAACCAAGAACATAAAACATGAAAACATAAAACATTCTTCTTAAAACACATGAAAGGATTATCCTCATGTTCATACTAGATTAATTATTGCATCTCATAACCTGTGGACATACATCAAAAGAAAGGGTGAGCCGAAGGCCCAGTAAGGGAAACAAGGGAAACATTTAACATGTCAACTTGAGATACATCAATAAAGTCATGAAAAGAACTTTAAGGCATGAGAATGGAATCATGAGGCATATCATAATAAGAATAAATTTTTTCATAACTTTAAGATGTGGCTACATCATTTAACATATACAATCATTAACATATCACCAAGGTCCATCCCCAAGGTGTCATTTGAAAATTACCAAGGTTATTCACCAAGATATCGTGAAAATTGTAATCTCTAGTGGTTACATCATTACCGAATGCATTGGAGCGCTATCCAGGAGATCCCTTAAATTTTCCTTTATTATCATGTGAGACACATATATCATCATCAAAAATTTCATAAATAACCCATATAGCATAAAATAAATGGGTTTCATTTCATAATCATAACGTTTTAAAAACTGCTTTAAAGACATGATCTTTACGTCAATTTAAAACCCACGGAAGGGAGAGGGGGTCTCAGGTATGTAAATCACTGAATTTAAAATATAACATTTTGATATATATGTGAATACCCCTATAGAAATAAGAGCTTTGATTATTCACTTTATAACATAAAATAAAATAACTTTAGAAAAAGAGAGACATTTTGAGACGGAAGTTCTGCAGCATAACGGCTATGTTACGAGGTTTTAGAAAACATTGAAAAGAGAAGGGAAATGGGTCAAACAATCATAAATGACCCATAAAATAGTATAGTGATAGAATTAGAAGTATTTATGAAAATGGTAATGAAATTTGAAGGACATACCATTTGAAATGAAAAACATGGAAGAAGACAAAAATTATATTTCTCTTATGAAAGTTCGGCAGCAAAACAGCGTTACTTAAACTTCAACAAAAAGTATTTGGAAAGATCAAATAGGTTATCTAATAATGTGAACATAATAGTTCAGTATGATAGATATAGAGATCATACCGCAACATAATTAAAAGGAACTTGAAAGACTTGGCATTAAAGTAGAACTTTGAAAAATGAGAAAGGTGAAAGAATCCCTTAAAAATTCGGCAGCCAAACGGCGCCACATAAACATTCATAAAACGAATTGATGAGAGTAAGAGGGGGTATCTAATCATATGAACATAAAAAAGGAAATTATAATGAAGATAAAAGAACATCCTCCAACATAAGAACATGGAGCATAAAAATAATTACATAAAAGAGATTACTTGAAAAGAAAGACAGAGGTCGGATCCCTTACCTTAAAACATAACTCTTAAAACTAAAAGGTTTGGACCTTGAGGGCTTGGGGGCACCTTGGGAGGACTCCTTGGGAGATAAGGAGACCCAAACTTCATTGAGAATGATTTTGGGGTCCAAAGGATAAGAGAATGGATTGGTATTTATAGGGAAAGTGAGGGGACAAGGCATTAATTGCCAAGGGACACCTCATAAGTGCTTTTCTCAAAACCATGTGCTCTCCCATGGAATTTCCCATGGAGTTAGGCCACATGGGGCCCCCAATACAATAATCATCACCTTTGGTCGGACAAACCTTAAAATATCTCATGACATCATCATGACACAATTATGATGTCATTAAACATACCAAAACCCTGAAACTGTATTTTTACTATTCACTGAAAATTCAACTTTCTCAGAAATAACCCAAAATTTCACCTTAATCAAATATCGATGCTCTGATTTCAAAAATGAACTCCATTTTATAAAAATAATTTTCTAAATATTTTTAATTTAATTTTTAAATAAAAACACTATTCACCGAAAATTCATTTTTTTCAGAAAAATCCTTAAAAATTACCTTAACATAATATTGATGCTCTGAGTTCAAAAATGAAATCCATTTTCTAAAAATAATTTTCTAAATATTTTTAATTTAATTTTTAATTAAAAAAATCTATTCACCCGAAAAAACTAATACCTGAATAATAAGTTGTGAAACCATTATTTAACCATTTTATTGAATCACATTACTTAATCAAGGTTCCTAAATTATATAAATACTTTCTTTAAGTGAGATTACTAATCCATTTGTTCACATTACTAATCCTAAGCATAAAATCACTATTCATAATTTACTATTCATCAAAAATTAAGTTGATCATATTAGAGTCTAAATTATGTACTGAACATAATTGTAAAAGGCCATTTTTTGAAAATCATTACACATTTTTATTTATTTAAGGGTTACATAATCATTTTTTTAAAATATCCTTTCTCTAAAATTCACCAAAAAAATGCATACTATATTTATCCGGACATTTGAAAAGTCATAAACATCATCATAAGAAGAAATCCCAATTTTTATTTAAAACAAAGGATTACACAACGCATTTATGGTCTCCTTACATAGCCCCTTATCACACCAGCATAGGACCTAAGTGTAAGGTGTGCTAAGGTGAAAGAATCTGAGGGAGGATCGGCCAACATCGCAAGAGTAGTAATTTCTATCAGTTTGAACTTCTCGCGAAGGTGATCCCGTTCTAGTTTCACATGATGAAGTTCAGCTTGGGTTTGGTCCAGAGAAAAGCCCAGTGGTGCTACCTCCTTCCCAAGTTCTATTAGATGTGCTTCGATCGGTCCAAGACTACTGGGTGAGGCCATCGAATCTTCTTTCTATATTAATTAACCAAGATTACTTGTATTTAGAGACAATAATCAAAACTTTTAGTTTCCATAGGTCATATTTAACAATGGTCATATAACAGTCAAAACCCAACAGTCTCATTTTAATTATACTCATGTTATCAGATGAAAGATTTTTGTTGAGTATAAAAATAAAATAAAATAACACACAAAATTAGGAAACAAGATTTATTCAAAATTTCGAGTCTTTACAAAAATGGATTCCATTTGAATTATATGTTCGAAGAAATCTATGAAAAAATACATAACATTTTTTAGGGAGTTTCATGAATATATTGTATAGACCAACTTGTAAATCTATTTTATAGGTCACCCATGGTCATGAAATTCTTATTAAGGATGTCAACCAAGTCTTAATAATTAAGCATAATGTTTTTCTGAAGGAATTCTTCTCCGAAAGACCTTTCATAAAGAATTTCCCCACAAATGATTATATTTATAGAACATCATGAATTAGTAAATTCATTTATTCTCGAAACTCATTTTTGGGTCATTTTTTAAGAAATTTCATGTAATTATTCCTCTCAGACTTTCAGAATCACTTCAAACAATTATTTACAAAGGTGCATGGGTCTTTCACATGGACACTAAAAATGGGGAAATAATTATAGAAACATCAAACAGATGTGAATCATTAAAAATTAAATGTTAAAATGATTAATAGACCACACAGAATTAACAATTTAGAAAATAATTCATTCCTCAATCCCTCAAATGATTAATTGACCATGCAACATTCACAAAATGATGGAGTATTTTTATCTCTTCTAAATTCAAAAAAATAGATGTCTCAAAACATTCATTATAATTGATTATTTTTTATTTAGTGGCGTATTTAAACTTTCATGAATTCATTTAATAAAATAAGAAAAACATCACCTCTTGTGAAATAAAAATATCAAGAAAATCCTTAATTTTGGTAAAAAAACTCTTTAAAAACACATTTTTATTTATATGTAATATTATATCATCATCACAGACAACAAAAATGATGGATAGTTATTTATTTTCTATAATATATAGTTTTTTTCCAATATAAGGGTATCCAAACCTGAACACTCAATCAAATAAACCTATCCCGGTCGGGATGGGTCAGATTGGGTTGGGTTACAAATATAATATTGATGGTTCAGGTTAATTAGGATTAGTCCACAATTGGGATAGACTATGTCAAATGTTAAAAAATAAAAAACCAACCCAACCCTACTAACCAAATCAATCGATAATTTATTTCGAATGGGGGTCAGGCACTATGAATCCATCTTATCAACTCTTAGAAACCAACCAGTTCCTATAGGGATACTCCATCCATATTGTATTCCACCTATACCCCTTAAACCATTGAAAACTATAACTTCTCTTCAACAATCAAGGTTGTGTTCACTTGGTTATTATCTATCTAAATACTTATATTTTATTATTATTATTCATCCTCCATCAATCTATATTGATAAAAATGCTAATTTATTTCATCCCTCCATATCACAGTGTCACACATGCCCAGCCTTCAACACTCTTATTATCACTTATGTAATGTTTACCCATCCCTAATTTGTCCAATACTCTATCATCTAACAAACTTATTTATTGGATTTATCTGGCATATTCTCTTAACCCAAGTAGCTTCAATAACACTCATGTCATTCACAACACAATGGGAGCCTCACTCTCTCTTTATTTGTATGAAATGATACAATTTAACCAATTCTTATAATTCATTCATGTTTTAAGGTTGGTCTTTCTCTTCAAATAAATTTATCTTCATGTTTTTTGTATGAATGTTATATGTTTATATAAATTATTATTAGGAATTTTAATTTAATCATAGTGATGTATGGACTCAATGTTGGATTTAATTCATCTATAAGTTGGATTTTTAGCATTTTTTCATAACAAATTCTAACACCTAACAAGGTTGTGCGTGAGTTATAGTGGATTATACTAATTTAGGTTTAATTGAGTATCATGTTTAGTTTGATGTATTTATTTTTTCCATGGATGTTGCAGGTATTTTTCATCTCTGTTTTTATCGATATACCATTACTACCAAGCTTGCAAGATTGAAATATTATAATTTATGTAGTAAAGTATTCCCATTAAAAAAATTGTTTGTTTATCTTCTATTCGGATGAATCATTCAGTTTATTTTTTTGGGTGGTAAATTCTAGAATTCGTACATGTACTTCATGAATTTTAGATTTGAAAATAAATTTTTCACTTCCCAGTAATACTCAAGTTGTTTTTATTGTTGAATTATATTTTTTTAAAAAAATGTTTTTTATGTATAAGTGTTTGCATTAAAGATCTTTGAAATTAATCTCTTAGAAATGTTTTCTTAGAGTAATATTTATTAAAATTAATATATATTATCTTTTTGAATTTTATCAGTTATTTCTTAAAAGAATATTTTATTGGAAGATAGATAGGTATTAAACATTATAGGTAATTTTTATTAAATTTTATAGTTAATTGTAATGTTTTTATGAGATACCTAATTAAATTCCCAAATAAAATACTTTTAATATCATAATAAATTCAATAATTTTTTATAATTTTTTATTTAAATTTTATGGATGATAGAAATGTATATTGAAATTTCTCATTTCATGTTTATTTTAATTTATGTTTTTTTATTAGTTGATACTACTTATAGGTCATTTTATAATTCTTTCCCAATTTATTTAGACATTACGAGTAATGTTTTTTGAAGATAAAACTATATTGGGTTCTCCAGGTAATTATTTAATTAATAGTTTTTTTAAGAAATATATTTTAATATTCCGAACTGATGTGAATTGGGATTTTTGGTCTATTTATGTTTAGATGATTTTAAATGTTATATTTTTTTAGTTATAAATTAATGAATAGTTTTACAATTATTTTATTAATTTAAGTAATTTTTTACACTGCATGATAGTCCTTATCAAAACATCTTTAGGTTGATTTTGGTTGGGTTATTACAAAAAAATGTCCATGACCAGAACCGACGCAAACTGACCACTATTTATTGTTTTGTGTAAATAATATTCTCCATCCTAACCCAAACCAAACCATAGACACCCCTAGAACAATATTCTTTTATTAAAATTCAGTTCCTTGAAACATGATTCATGCTTTTAATACCATTACCTTATATTTTTTAATCCATTTGGTTATTTCTTTAGGCTACAAACTCTTCATTCACCATCTTTAAGAAATAATCCTTCATTTTTATCTTTGTACACTTCGTCTCCATGTTCACCATTGAGAGAAAAATGATTTTACTTTTATTTCAAAGATATTATATCAATTTTAAGTATTAATTGAAATAATAATACTTATTGTATTAATTATTATGATAGGTTAAAATGTATCATAAAATCCAATCCATTCATGATAATAATAACCTTTTTAATATAGTCATTCATTATCCCAATCATCATCCAAATTTAAATTCAACTTTTTATAGAACACCCTTTTTTACAATAACGTTTTTGTTTAATGGTTTCATTTCTATCTACCATGTTATTGTATTATAAATGTTGTAAAATTCATTATTCACAATATCCAATCAGTTTTATGTTTAAATACTTCATTAACACTTCTTTGTTTTACCTCACAAAAGAGTGAGGTTTGTATTGTTTTCCTTAAAGTTCACCTTGTTTGAATTTAGTAACTTATATAACCAATTATATTATGAATATATACGTTATTCCATATCCTTGTATGATCTAAATTTGTGGTTTCTACATCCTTTTACAAGGTTGAATCATCATATTTTACATAAAAAACACTATAATAATCATAATTTCCATATATTTTTATGTGTTACTCTACAATTTTACATCATATTTTTCACTAAATTTTTTATTTGATTTACACACTAATTTTATGAGGGTTATGTTTCCTTCACATCAAAAATGATCCATGGTAATTTTTTTATAATTGATATCCTCTTCAACTTTAATTAGATGGAATAATAATTCCATCAACAACTCATTGTTCAAACATTTTTATATTTTCATCCATCAAATTGAATCCAAAGGGTCTTAAAAGAGTCCAAATGTAATTTAGGATTGAAATATTCTTGTATTATATTTCAAATGGATAAATGTATGATTTTGAATATTCATCTAGTTAATTTAACCATTTTGTTGAAATGTGTATAATGCAATAATATCATATCATATGGAAGGATTTTCCAAGTAATATTCAATCCTTCAACTTGTACACTCAACCCTATTATTGATTTAATTATTTTTAAATATAATAAAATCTTATTTCTTGTTCTTTTCCTAAAAATATGTTTAAATATTAAAGGGTTTTTATTTATACATCATAAAAGTAAATGATGTAATCTATGTTTAGTCATCAATAATATAGATAAATTACTTATATTTTATTCTCAATTTCTTCCTCATAAGCCTACAAAAATCCATACAAAAAATTTAAAAAGGATTTGAATTTTTAATATAAAATTTCTTTTATGAGAAAATAACAATCATTCTATTTTTCAGTTGGAAGAAATCCAATATATTTCCAAATTCCACATAGGTACCTCATAAACATTGTCTCCCTCAGTAAGCCTCTTCATGTTCATTTCACAATGGTGACCAAGTCTTTAATGCTACAACACAATATCCTTATTAATTTCATCTATTAAATGACTACATTTTGGTTATATGAGGTAAAAAAATCCAATTTGATTACATGATCATAAAAATTATAACATAGGTAAAGGGTCACTATATGTAGACAACTCAATCATGAAATTATTTAGTTGATCTTGTTAAGAATTTTCATTACAAAATAATGTTCATAAATCAACCAAATTGAGAGATCACTAGGTTACCGTGATTTTATATAAAATAAAACTATCATATTTTTCATTATTTCCTTATAATCTATCTTGGCTGATCTATCTACTTATCCACTAATTCGAAAAATATCATACTCGACCGCAGTTGATTATACTAAAATATAATAAAGTTCTATTATAATTGGCTGGAAAATTATGAATTGTAATCAAATAATACCATCAATATCACATATCGAAAAACTCATATCTATGTAAAATCATATAACTCAACCCATGGAGACCATAACTAGGATAATCCATAAATGATTATAGTATAATAAAGAGCCACTAATCACTAAAACAGTGTCATGAAATTTTATAATTTTATAGATGATATATTTCAAAACTAGTTATGTTATTATATATCTTCTATCGTTGGGTATATATGGAATGACTCATAGACTTTATGAATCGCATTTATTGACCTTAACCTAATAAATGTAAAAAAGTTATCTTATAATGTGACACCACTTTTAAAGATCAATAACAGATATAATTTCTAGAAATCATGGTATAATACCAACACATATGAGGTAATCTTAACTAACAAGTGAGATAATTTCCCAACACCTTTACTTTATTGATTGACTAATTTGATTAGGTCTTGGTGTGAGAGTTATACTACACTCTGTTATGGAATAAAATTAAGGTTAATCATGTGTAAAATATTTGGTTACATTCAACTTCACTACTAATGTTTTCCATTAAATAAACTATACTATGAAAGTCACTAAATAAATTTTCAAAAATTTAATTTTTATATCTTCTTTCATGATAATGTATATAACTATAAGCTAATCAATTATTCACACAACATGAAAAATATAACACACAACCAAGGATAAAGTTTTTTATATATCATCACTGGTTGGTGTTATAATGTCAATGATGAAATTTATTATCATTGGGGAAAATACCATGTTATTTCAATAATTATAATCTCATTAGAAATAATTTCACTAGTGACCAATTCAACACGATTTCTGTGAAGTTTATATATGTTAGAAAACATTAATATAGAGAATTTATTTAGTATTTCTTTCATGTATTGTAATATATGGATAATGATTCTATTATCCTTGAAACTAATATGTAATCTACTATCTAGGAGACTATATAACTAATAATAGGAACTAACCGTTGTTATAACACACTCTTACATTATCTAACAATATTGTTAAAATGGAATGAAATATATTAGGTACCCATGCTCCCACATCTGAATGGGATTGTTTTGGTCATATCTAGATAACCAAAATTGTTCCCCATTACTCAATGGTTAATGACCATCTTGTCAAGAAATATTTTCAATGTATCTTAGTCATAGAAAATCACTGGAGTTTTTCCTTTATATAATAAATAATAACTCCTAAGGAATGAGTATGATGCAATTTTAATAAATATAACTTCCATGTATGGTAGAACACAATGTATACCTCAACACATGCCTGATGATAATAAAAAGAAATCATTTATTGTATGTAACTAGTATCTTCTATACTCTTATCAATGATTCCACAAGATTTCATCACCCAATAGAGAATGAAAACTGAGTAAGATCTTAAATTAAGTGGAATACTATGTAACAGTAAAGAATGGTTGTAATTAATTTTATAAAACAATCAATATTTCTATCATAGAAAGCAATGACTAATTTCAAGTCAAATAATATGATGAAACCTAAATAGGTTATTACACTTATCTCTTGAGTTATTGTTATCATAGTTTACCAACGTCCATTTTAATCATAAACTTAGATCTTTGAAGAAGACATTATAAGGGGATAAATATAATTAATGGAATAAATGACTATTCAATATAATCTAGAGAACCATATAATACATTTCCTCAATTTCACATCTTTACATGGGTTGTATCAATAATTGAAGACCATACAACATTTCTTGAACATGATTTATCCTAATCTTTATAGTGTTTTCATTCTTGGGTATGGATGCATTGTTAGATTACTAGTAATAATGTCTCTAAAAACCTATTCATTATCATCCTCATCAACCATATGTGGTACTATGATATGTGTATAGAAATTTAATATAAACTCATAACTCCAAATATTTGTTTTTACATTATGGAGCATCAATTTTTTGTAAGAATTTTCAATTCTCACTCAATTTAAATCATAAAAAGTGTGTATTAAAAAAATGATTAAAATTTCTTAAGATCCCATTACCAATAAAATCTATTATATGACATATAATACATGTCAATAATTATTTAACCACTATATTATCCATGAAAATATATAAATATATCTTGTAAATAACACTCTAACTAATCCAGTTTTTTAGACTGTTAGAGTCCTTGCATATTAAGGTGTCAACCACTCTATCAAGACCTTACCCATCAAGACACTACCTAGGTAAGGGATGATGTTAAGAATATCATCACATACCCACCTCCAATAGGCCAGTGTTTGGTGACTAGAACCAAAAGTTAATACATATAATATGGGATACATTTTTTCATGTTTTATACACAAACTAACATCTAGGACTATACTGTAAATCCATATATGTAATAGAGATTCAAAAGTGAACTTAATTTCACGATAATATATATGATATAAAATTAGTTAATAATGAATTGATACAAAATCAATGATATATAATATCCTATATAATAAAATTAATTTTAAATTACATAATGCTTTCTGTAAGGAAACTATAAAGGAATGCTTCAATAAATAGACACATACCCATATGCCAAGACACCATAAAATATTAGATCTTGAAAAACCATTATAAACTTTTGTAATCACATCCACATCACCATTTACACATTTAAATAGTTATATGAATACAAAACCAAAATAACAAAAAGTTTTAATGTTGTCTTGATTATTATCCCTTGATAATATATCCATGTACCGAGTAACATAAAATTTGAACTACTATATGTAGAATAATCATTGTAAATTAAATCATAATACATATTAAAGGCATAAAATATAAAAAAAAACCACAAGGGTGTTCTAATTCAACCATTATATAGGATATTATTTCATCCTCAAATTCTCATAGGGTATTTCATATGATACTAACTTATTTTAGAAGTCCTAATATCATCAATTATAATAGAAACTCATAATAATAACCTCTTCTCAATCTCACTACTAGTATAAATTCTCAAATTAATATGCATGTGAGGATACACACACCAAAATAAGTCCCAAACATTAGGAAAAACCAAAAACATATAATGTATCAATCACTATGAATGATAATAATAATCACTCCTGAAACTATGCCCCATTGAAGGACACATGTATCGATCAATAGAATATCAAACTCCATTGATATGGGATCCACACCAAATTGATGAGGGGAGTTCCTAAAATCACTTTTTATTAGAAACATATACCCTATCAATGATATTTTGGGTGAATAGAGTACATGACCTTATTTTTATTATGGGTACATATTCCCTATCAATGATGGTGTCGACTAGGGGAGTTCCTATCCCCAGTCATAATTTGAAGGGATCATGTGTTTTTAGGACTATGATAAGTAAAGGGAGTACCAAACTCTGTAATTTTTCTCAAATACCAACTACTATTATGTAATAAGCCATTTTTTTAAATGAAAACTATGTTTGATAGAGTATATAACACAAAACATTGAGCCAAAAAAACAATGATATACTATTTAAATGTTACCATTATGGCTCGTCCTTTAAAATTGAGGGCTTGGACATGAATTTATTTTTTTTAATTATTTTATATATTTTATATGAGTGAATTATATTTGTAAATAAGGTTTCAATATTCTAATAAATTATTTAAATGCTTCAAATTTTATTTTTTTTAAATAATGATTTTATTACAATGTGTGATAAAATAATATAAATAATTTCTTCCACATTTAGAAATTTTATAGTAAAATAATATCTTTATATTTCAAATTAGTTAGTAAATTTTATATTAGGGTGTAATTTTGGGATTTTTCTAAAAAAAGTTTTTTTTAGTGAATTGTGAAAAATATTGGTTTTTGTAAAACTGTCATTTAATTTCCGTAAATTAAAAGTAAATTTATAATTTTAAATTAATTTGAAAGTAATATTATAATAATTTATTTATATTTAATATAATTAGTTTTATTTCTAATTATATTTATACTATATTTTAGTATAAGTTTATTTATAGACTTAAAAACACATTTTTTCTAAAAACTGTTTTAACTGCATAAGGTTTCTAAATTTTAATTAATTATAATAATAAAAAGTGAGTAATATTTTAAATTGTATTTATAGATTATATATTTATATATGAGAATTTTAATTTATAAAATGGAAATTACTAGTCAAGTAGTTCAATTGAAATTATCTCTTACTTAAAAAATGCTTTTCCTGGAAAACCATTTTTCGACATGTTTTGCAGGTACATTTTTAAATTTAAATTTTTACTCTTATATGAATTTAATTAAATAAAATTGATTCTGTACCTATAATTTTAATAAAATTTATTAGGTAATTTGTTTATGTTAATTTATGGTCTTAATGAATATTGAAAATAGGGAAAATTAATTACCTCATTTAAGGTGAAATCATGATTTCGTGCATTACACGCGCTTCGGTTAAAATTAATTTTCAAAAAATATAATTTTCATTTGATAAATTTTGTTTAATATTTAAAATAAGTGGGTAAAAATTACAAGGCATTTTTCAATTTATTTGAGGATTAAATGATAAATTACATTTGTTAAAAAACTAGTTAACACAGATATAAGAAAATTGTAAAAGTGAGTAAATTAGGAGGTAAATGGAATAACATGTTTAAAAAATACTTCCATTTTGTTTTACAGTATATTTATCAACATAAAATTTATGAAAACTCAATTTTATAAGGTTTGGAGGAACATAGATTGATATTGACTTCTCATTATAGAGTAGTGTTGGATATTTACAAAAATTTCACTCGTCCTCAATTATAAATGTAAACCCTCTCCCCTCACATATTTGTACTAGTAAAACCATTTAAATTGACTAAAACCAAAAAAACATATCTCCCAATATCATTATCCACATTATAGATGTACTGGTGTTCACAAAATACCATCCTTGGGGTCTATAATAAGATATCTGAATGAGGTTCTTCTAAGGGAGGGTAATAATCTTCACCGAGCTCCTTCTCTTTAATTCTAATTTTACAACCTTCAATTTTGTCTTTAGATATAGAATATAATAAAATATTTGTATTGTATATAATTTTATGTTATTATTATTATGTTATATGATTTATTCATGTAATTCTCCATTGAATGGGAAACAAGATAATCACACTTGTGTAAAGTGGATTACCGGCTTGTGAATCGATGTAATTATTTTCCATCACAAACTCACATGGATATTAATAATAATGGAAATAATGAATATATATGATAAATATAAAATGATAATGATTATATAAAATTAATATATCATCCAATTATTTACCCTTTAAACCATTAAATAAATTGTTATGTCTCTTATTTATACGTGTGACTGACCATCTCCATGAAGCGATATGATTCATTTTCCATGTCCAACTGTTAAGATTTATTCTAAAAATGTATCTAATAAAAAAATAAGTTATTTATAAAATTAATATAATTATTGATATGATGAGACAATATAATATGAAAGATAACCATAACATCCATGACTCTACATGAATGATAAAAAAAAGTAGCCGACACAAAAAATAATGGTCATATAGAAATATTAATAACAAACAAGTGATAATATATTATTAAAAGATTATATATCATATTATAAATATGTGTATTGTTTTGGTACAAAATAATACCATATTTAAAACAATTATAATGGAGGTTAAATAATTTTCAACTGAAGTTATTTCATCTTAATTTCTTTTCATCTAAGAATATTTTAATATTATTCACAAATTTCATTTATATAGTGTATATACTGATAATTTTACTTATTATATCATAAATATTTAATATATCAAGTAAATATACGTTTATATTCAAGTTATTTCATCAAATAGGATTTAAAATCATTGTTAATAAGTGATAAATGTTCCAAATCTCAGTTTCATTTCATTGGGTTATATTACTTCTCCATTGTCTTGGATATTATAAGATTATGAGTGTAATTTTTGTTGATTATTTTATGTATTATTTTCACATGTTTTATTTATATTTAAATTTTATACACATAATTAATTCATTGATTAAATTTCAAATAATTTTTATTCTCTTAGTAATAGATTTTGTCAGATTTTATACTATAATAAGATATATTTGGTATTATGAAACTATTTATCTTTATGAGCTGTATCTACTTACCAGTTGATATCTTTTATGATTAATCTATTTATGTCCTTGGTATTTACTGTTTTTTTCCTTTTACTTCTTTTATGATGTTAATATTTCGAAAGATACCAAATCGATAAGGGTTTATGCTTACGTATCATTTTAATCAAGATTGTTTATGTTTGAATTTTCATCGAAAAAATTATCTGATCATTGTCTATTTAAACCCTATAATTTTATATTAATTTGGCCATTCATAAGGATTTCATGGAATAGAATAATTTTCCTCTCTTAGGTACTTAAAATGATTGAAAAATTATTTTTAATAAAAGAAAACATTATTTATCTTTTCTTGGTATGAATTTAATTTTATTCCATGTATAGGAATTATAAAAATGTTTACAAGAATATTTTTAATATTATACATTGAATATTTAAATTCATTTTTACCCATGTTTGAAATTTTAAAAAAAGGTTTTAAAATTAATCTTAGTTAATTTACCAAATAAGATACTTCTTGACTATTTACCAAATATTTGAATTAAATATTTGTTTTAACATGCTTGGCAGAAATGTAATATTCTTCCAACTTGAATAGTCATTGATTTAAAAAAACATTATAACGTTAAATGGTTATTTTCAAAGATTTTTTCCCTAATATTCTGGATATTTTTTGTTTTTATAATTGATTTATATAGTGAAAAGTGTATTTTCCACCAGAATGTTTTTACAGTATTTTTATGGTATTTCAATTCATAAAAAATAATAACCTTTTGATTCACTTATACATCACTAAATAAATGTCATACTTATATAATTCTGATTCATTCACCAGATGGTTTGTGAATAGTTTGACTTGAGAAAGTATCAGCATTCACATTCTTAATTAAGTCTGTAGTCATTATCCTTATCTTGAAACATTAAATTTCATATAATTATTAGACATTATAGTTCCCATAAATATATATATTATTTTTATTTGATATATAAATATTTTCTAAAAATAAAACCATTTTTACAAACAATGTTTTAATTTGAGTTTTATTTTATTGATTGGGGAAAATATTGATAAATATATATACTTTACTCAATATAGAAATTTATTAATAAATGATATTGATTTTAAATTGAATTGATCATTAAATACTTGATTAATGATTTGTAGAAGTAGTGATAGGTGGTACTAGTTATAGATATCACATTGATACATCGATAATAACAAGAGATGAATCTATTGGATAGCCAAATTAAATTGATTTTTCATGTATATATACTCATCAATTAAATTATCATGGTGTAGGTTATTGATGATATAATTATCATGATTTATGGGATCATGGAATACAGTATTAATAAAATCATTCATGGATAATTCTGTATTTACTATCCATTAGATTTTATTATTAGTATTACTCGTAGATTAAATCGTTTTCTTATGTTTTCAATTAAATTGTATATATGTTTAGTTATTTACATTTCCATATTGATTATTACTTATTTATTCATGATAAATTCATATGTATGTACCTTTTTATAGGATTTTTAGATTTCCCATATTTTTTTCCTTAACCCACAATATAAATGTTGAATCTATGATTTAATTCAAGGATAAAGAATATCTAGTTTCACTATTTTTTTATTTTATGTTTTCAAATGTTATTTGAGATTAAAGTATGTATCTATTTTATCAAGACTACTAAACTATTTTTTCTTTATTATGTGAACACTTGTATATTATTAAAATATAATAATGTAAGCATCAACTTTGGGTTACTAGAGTTAAGGTCATTATAGTTGGTATCAGTACATGTTTATTAGAAACCTTCAGAACTAGATTTAGAAAATAATATATTGGGGAACATAGCCCTATGACTGATATGGTGGATAAGTTTTAATATATGATAACTTCCAAATTTTGTGTAAATGTTGAGATTATGTCAGTTTCCAAGTAATAAATCCATATCTAGATACTACAAGTAAATGTGGCTCTGGAATAGTTGTACCTTGGGATAATAAATCCAAAATGGGAAAATTGGAATTAACTTAATTGTCACATAGTGCACTATTATTGGCCTTGCTTCACACCTAGTTTGACACTCATATGGGATATTATTATATTAATTCACATTGTATATACTAACAAATATGTTGAATTAAAGAATAAAACATATGGAAACATATAATATTTCATAGTGATATGTGATAAACCTAAAGTGTCATTGGATGATATATCTAAGGTCGATCATATGTTAAAAGGAGTAGATACACTTTTTAATAATATGAGTGATGTTAATAAAATATAATTAATGGTATTTTTGGGAAAACCATTATGGATATACAATCCTTTGGTTTACTATCTATTTTAGTGGAACGATTTTTTAAGAAAAGATGATTTAATATTTTGTGGACACAAGTTTAATTGTATTGATAACATATAGTGTTAATATTATAATTGATGTTAATGTAATAATAGTAAATTAAGATTATTTTATTAAAAAAATAATAATCTTGAAAACCGTAGTGTTTAGAAACTAATTCAAAGATTAATTTTATTTTTGTTAATGTTAATCCTATTTTTGGTAATCATATTATAAGATCAATTTTTTTATTTTACGGATTTTGAAGTGATCAATGACATTTTTTGAAATTTTTAATTGTTTTTAGCTATATGTGACCCTAAGGTATAATGTTTTATTTAAAATGAATTATTATATGGGAAGAACACAATTAATCATTTGAATGTTGATGTTATTTGGGATGTAGGGTTATTTATTTACAAATTGATTTAACTTAACCCTCGAACTTTTAAATTAAAATTAAGGTTTATTAATTGGGGAATCATCATAACTTGTGAGAATTTTTTATGTTAATTTATAATTGAATGGGGATGTCTTGATATCATTTTTTGGAATCATGTGATCTCGTAGAATTTGATTATTGGGCTTCATACATGAAAAAATCATCTCAAATACTCATTAATAGATAAAAAGATCAGATTGCAATAGAAATTACAAAAAGGATGGAGTAAGAATTTTTACTTATATTACTAGTATATATTATAAAGGAATTACTCATCTCTATAAATAGTGTTTTGAGACAAAAATGTTATCATATTACATTAATTTCCCACGATCCAACGGTCTTTTATCCCATTAAGGATATTTGGATTCATGGTATATAACTTTCTTCCAATGATGTTCTCTATCACTATATATTAGTTACATGGGAATTAGTTTTCACCACTGTGTCCATATTTTTACTTTATAGTAATTTTAACATATTTGGAAACCTATTTTTGTGATGAAAAAAATAGTAATCTTTCCCTTATTTTTAAGAGGACAATTTATTAACCCTCTTACAATATTAATTTCCCACAAAGAAAATATCAAATTTCAAACCCTTTTTTTCCAAGAAAAATGTTAAAATTGAGAGGAGTAAATTTTTAAAATTTGGGGATAATTTTACACCCCGAGTTTTCAAAATGAATACTATGTTTGATAGTGTATATGACACACAACAACACGCCTAGAGGAAATATGATATACTATTCAGTCTCGACTATTAGGACCATGTTGTTAAAAATGTAGGTAATAATATTAATAAACACTTATTTATAATTATGATTCCATATTTTATTTTAATAAAATATATTGGTAAATAAGAACTCAATTTTTTGAAAAATATTTACATGCTTCAAGAATATATTTTTTTTAATTTTTTATTATTTTGTGTTAGAAAATAATATAATTTATTTCATTAATTATTTGAACATATATAGTACCAAAAGATCTTATGTTTTGAAATAATCATTTCATAACATAACTTAAGGTGAAATTTGTCATATTTTTTCTGAAAAAAAAAGTGATTTTTTAGTGAATCTTGAAAATATAAAATTTTGAGAAGCTACATTTTCTTTTCAATAAATTATTTATCTTAAAAGAATAATTACCATTTGAATTTAAATTTAAAATAAAATAATTATTATTTAGTGATATTTAATATAATTGATTAAAATTTAATCATATTTCTACTTTCTTTTTTGCTAGTTTATTTTTAATCTTAAAATTATTTTTTTTCATAAAACAATTTTTGAGTGCATAATGGTTATCCATTTTAATTAATTATAATAACCAATAATTCAGTATAATTTAAATTAAATTTATAGATTATATACCCTTAAAGTTTAATGGTAATTCATATAATGGAATTTTCTAGTCATAGAGTTAATGTGAAATCATCTTTTCCTTGAAAAATGCATTTCTTGAAAAAAACATTTCGATAAATTTTGTGGTTTCATTTTTATACTTAATTTTTTCAACTTATTTGATTTGAATTTTATAAAGTGGATTTCATATTTGGAATTAGCATAATTAATATTAGGTAATAAGTTAATCTTAATTTAGTTTTATAATTAATAGTAAAAAAATTAAAATTAATTACCAAAGTTAATGATGGGATGGGGTTTTGTGCATTACATGAACTTTGGTTAAAATTAATTATACACACACATATAATTTTAGATAGATAAATTTTATATCATATTTATAATAATCGGATATAAATTATTTTATAAATATTATTTTAATTTATTCTTAATAGAAAAATTACATTTGATAAAACACGTTTTATAATGTTGAAAACAAAAATGTTAAAAATGAGTGACCTTGTAGATAAAGGGAATAAAATATTTAAAACATGTATTTTAGTGGGGGAGGTGTGGATAAAAATCATGTTACCAAAATTCCATTATTTTTCTAATTTGGATGCACTTTGGTTTATATTGACTACCTTCTATTGAATAGTTTATGGTATTTAAAAAAATGTCACTCATCCCCAAATATAAAAGGTCACACAACTCTCACTTATTCACACCTATAAAGAAATTTGTCTCAACCAAATACATCCAAAATATTTCAACAACATCCTTATCCATTTTATATTTTTTATGTCCAATCCAAAATACCAACCATTGAGCCTATAATATGATATCCAAAGGAGACTCTTCTTATTAATAGATATAATATTAACTCAGATCCTTCTCTTAACTTCATATTTTTGACATCCTAAATTATCTATTACAAATTTAAATATATTAACACAATTATATACTATATATTTAGATGTTATTACATTGATGTAATATTTTTAATTCATCTATTTCTCTATCAATTGGGAAACAAAGTCATCGCTCGTGTGTACGACTGACTACCACCTCACAAACTGATGTCATTTATTTTCCATAATAAAATTGCATGGATAGTAATAATGAAAGAAATAATGAATTTATATGATAATTATAACATGATATAAATTCTATAAAATTAATATATCTTCCACTTCCTAACTCTTTCACCAATTAATAAAATTATAACTTCTCTCATGTGTACGTACGACCTACCATCTCCACGAAGCCATGTGATTCATTTTCCATTAAAAAATATCAAGAATTATTCTAGAAATGTATATAATTAATAAATATTATATATTTAACCTCAATAAAATTCAATATATGATATAACATTATCATATTCATAAGAACTAGAACACCTATAAAAAACATGCATGAGAAATCAAAGCAGTTGACAACCAAAACAATGGTAATAATGAAATATTATTAATGAAAAAATGATAAATGTCATAATAAGGACATATATGATATTATAAATATTAATATAGTAATGGTATACATTAATATGTAATTTAAAACCATTTTAAATGTGTTTAAATACCATTCAACTAAGAGGTATTGTGTGATAAGGTGATCAATGTCAATTTCCATTCATTGAGGCATATTTTAATATTATGGACCAATTTATTTTATATGGTCAATATACATACATAATTATATGTTATATAATGAATCATTAAAAATTCATTTTATTATAAGTTTCAATCCAATTTATTTATTCCAAGGGTATTTAATATGAATGTTACCAAGTGGTAAGTGTTTCATAACACAATTTATGTTTATTATGTTATATAACATCTGCATTTTATTTGACATTATAATATAATGTGTGTATTGAATATTGATTACTTTATGTTGTATTTAAAAAAAATTATGTGGATTTAAATTTTATACCCATAACAAATTCATTGATTAATAATAACTTCAATGATATGTTCTCTATAATATATTTCTTTTGAGTTTCAAATCCATTGATATATATATATATATATATTTGGTATTATGAACCTATTTATTTTTATGATAAGTATAGGCATCCCCATTAATATTTTATATCTTGAATTTATTTATATTCATAGTATTTAATCTTCCAATTTATTTAATTTCTTTCATGTGGGTTATGATTCAAAATTTACCAAAGAAGTAATGGTATATGCTTCAAAATCATTTTAATTGGGATTGTTTGTTTTTTCATTTATATTTGAATAAATTATTGTTCATTCAATAAAAACCCCTATAATATTCTTATCCAATGTTTATTCATGATGTTATGATGTTATATTATCATTTT